>CM024765.1:33118272-33214475 GCA_014218235.1 Colocasia esculenta | reverse complement strand
TGGACGCTGACTCAGCATGGGGTCCATCCATTTGGACGCCAATTGGGTCCTTCGCCAGAACTCAAAACATGCAGAAACCATGCTTACTTATACCTATGTACATGCCATACATATGTATTATCATGTACACACTACCACCATGCAATTCATACATTATTTACAACTAATTATACACATGCACACATAAGTATAACTAGTTAATACATACGTAGATATGTACATCTATGCATACACAACATGAATTATTTACACGAAATAAATAATGCACAAAATTCGAGGGCCTTACACCCTCTCCCCTTAAAGAAACTTCGTCCTCGAAGTTTAAACAAAACTACTCAAACAAAGGATACTTCTTCTTCATCGCATCCTCAAGCTCCCAAGTAGCCTCCTCTCGCGAGAAGTTCCGCCATAGAACTATCACCGACGCAATACCCTTGTTCCGGAGATGCTGAACCTTCGGTCAAGATAGCTACTGGTTGCTCCACATACGACAAATCTGGCTGAATCTCCACTGGCTCATGACTGATCACATGAGATGGATCTCGGACATACTTCCTGAGCATAGAAACGTGGAAAACATGATGAACACTAGCTAAAGCTGGGGGTAAAGCTAGCTCATATGCCACCCTGCCCAATCGTCTGAGAATCTCATACGGCCAATGAATCTAGGGCTCACTTACTATGCCTGCCAAATCTAACGACACCACGAGTAGGTGATATCTTCAAGAAGACATGTTCACCCCCCTCGAACTCCAAATCCTTCCTTCTGTTGTTGGCGTAGCTCTTCTGCCTATCTGCGCCGCAACAAGCCTCTTCCTGATAAGCTGGACCTTATCCAAAGTCTCCTGAACTAATTCCGGACCGATCAGCTGCCTATCACCGGTCTCCTCCCAACATAAAGGAGATCTGCAAGGCCTACCATACAACGCCTCAAATGGAGCCATACCAATACTCGCATGAAAGCTGTTGTTGTATGCGAACTCCACTAGAGGTAAATGACGCTCCCAATCATCCTTCCAATCCAGTACACACGCTCTCAACATATCCTCGAGCGTCTGGATAGTCCTCTCGGACTGTCCATCAGTCTGGGGATGAAACGCCGAACTGAGCTTCAGCTCCGAACCTAACGCATGCTGAAGACCCTTCCACAACCTCGAAGTAAATCTCGGATCTCGATCCGAAATGATCGACTTCGGCACACCATGCATTCTAACCACACTACTAACATACAATCTAGCTAAGCTCTCAACCGACTGCTTCTTCTTCATAGGTAAGAAATGCGCAGTCTTCGAAAATCTATCTACAACTACCCAATCGAGTCATTGCCCCTTCTAGATCGAGGCAACCCGAAACAAAGTCCATAGTGACAGCTTCCCACTTCCACACTGGGATCTCCATCCTTTGCATAAGGCCGGATGGTCGCTGTCGCTCGGCCTTACTTGCTGCTGGCATACTAAACACTGGATACATAATCCGCTACATCCCTCTTCATGCCAGACCACCAAAAGGACCTCTTCAAATCCTGGTACATTTTCGTGTTACCCGGATGAATAGAGAATCTCGACCTGTGAGCTTCCGCTAACACATGCTCACGACATCTACCAAATCAGGACACAAACACGGTGATGGAATCTAATCACACCGTCCTCATCACGAGCAATGCCTGCCTTGCCCACTAACTCTAAGAGTCTAGGTCGGCTTTCTGTTGCTCGATCACCTCATCCAAAACCGAGGACCTAAGATAACTGAGCTACAAAAGCCTGGCATAGCGATGGCTCTAACTCAGTCAACCGCAAGCCGCATCCTCCAACATCTTCCAATCCTGCTGGAGAGATGGCCTCTTTCTACTCAGAGCATCCGCTACGACTTCGCCTTCCCAGGGTGATACTGAAGGTCGAAGTCATAGTCCTTCAAGAACTCAATCCATCTTCTCTGCCTCAGGTTTAATTCCTTTTGGGAGAAAAGATACTTCAAGCTCTTGTGGTCGGTAAACACCTCAAATCTGACACCATAAAGATAGTGCCTCCAGATCTTTAGTGCATGAACCACTGCTGCGAGCTCCAAATCATGAGTCGGATAGTTCTTCTCATGCTCCTTCAACTGACGAGAAGCATAAGCCACTACCCTTCCTTGCTGCATTAGCACACAGCCTAAGCCAATCCGAGACGCATCTGTGTAGATAGCAAAACCCTCTACACCGCTCGGTAAGACTAACACCGAGCTGACGTGAGCTTAGTCTTCAAATTGAAAACTACTCTCACAACTTCTCGGACCAGACAAACTTCACTCCCTTTCTGGTGAGCTGAGTCAATGGGGCGGCGATGGATGAAAATCCCTCAATGAATCGCCGATAGTAACCAGCCAAACCCAGAACTACGAATCTCCGAAGGGTCTTGGGAGTCTCCCAATCCATAACTGCCTGGACCTTTGCTGGATCAACTGCAACACCAGCCCGGAGATAACATGCCCGAGGAAATGAACCTCGCGCAACCAGAAATCGCACTTGCTGAACTTAGCATACAGCTTGTGCTCACGGAGGACCTCTAATACTACCCTCAAATGCTGACGGTGTGGGCCTCTCGTCCAAAGAGTAGACCAGCACATCATCAATAAACACCACAACAAAGCTATCTAGATACGGCCTAAACACCCTGTTCATGAGATCCATGAACGCTGCAGGGGCGTTGGTCAATCCGAAAGGAAGAACCAAAAACTCATAATGTCCATAACGGGATCTGAATGTCGTCTTGGACACATCCTCACTCCGAATCCTCAACTGATGATAACCAGATCGCAAATCAATCTTAGAAAAGACTGATGCATCTTGCAACTGGTCAAACAAATCATCAATACGAGGTAAGGGATACCTGTTCTTCACAGTCACTTGGTTCAGCTTTCTGTAGTCAATGCATAACCTAAGTGACCCGTCTTTCTTCTTGACGAATAATACAGGTGCGCCCCAAGGGGAACACTAGGGCGAATAAATCCCTTATCTAGCAACTCTTGCAACTGCCTCCTAACTCGGCTAACTCCGCAGGTGCCATCCGATATGGAGCCTTCGAGATAGGAGAGGTGCCCGGAAGCAACTCTATGGTAAACTCTATCTCTCTATCCGTGGCAATCCAGACAAATCATCAGAAAAGACATCTGGAAAATCCTGCACTACCTCAATCTCTGCAAGAGTAGGTGACTCATCAGCCTCTGGTACTAATACCACGCTGGCAAGAAAAGCGTCACAACCCTTGTTTACCATGCGCATCGCCTTCATGGCAGAGATGACCAACTTTCCCGCCAAGTTCCTTGGCAAGGATGAGAGAACTCGTCCTCACCAGAATGCGGAAAACAATCCTCTTCCCACGACAATCTACTAACGCATAGTGCTCCTCTAGCCAATCCAGACCAAGAATAGCATCGTCCTTCATCTTTAGCAAGAAGAAACACCCTTCTAGGATTCTATCCTCAATGCCACAGGTAACGACGGAATGCACTTCCTAGTCGATACCGTACCGCAGGGGTGTGCACAGACAAGGGACCTCTAAATCCTCAGACTCTATGCCTGACTCTAGGGCTAACTGCCTAGCGAACCGCTCGAAATGAACGAGTGAGTAGCACCCGTATCAAACAAAACCCGAGCGTGCACACCTAGAAGTAAAACCGTACCTTCGGTGACATGCTCCGCCTGCTCGGCGTCCTCGTGCGCCTAAAGCAAACACTCGAGCTGGGGCTCGAGGCCTTCCTGGTCTTCCTGTAGCTGGCGCTGCTGCCGCTACCGCTGCTGGGGCTGGCGCTCCGCGCTGGACTCCCTGCTGAAGTCTCGGACAATCCTTGATCTTGTGGTCGCTACTTCCGCACTTCAAGCACTTTCCCGTAATCATCCAACATTCGGAACCACCATGTGTCTTCCCACAGTGGGGACACTCTTTCTTCACACCAGGGGACGTACAGAGGGTACCTGAGCATTGCTGACTGCTACTGATCGCTGCTGTGTCTGGTACCCGCTTTCTTCTTGTCCTGCCGCTGAACGTAGCTGCAGGCCTCTTCTGCGTGAAGCCTTCTTCTCTTCAAGGTATTGCTCCATCTCACCCTCCTGTCTGCAAGCAGCACTAAGTGCCTCGTCCAAGGTGCGATGATCGAACGCCACTAGCCTCGTCCTCAGTGATGGCTTGAGTCCCATCACAAACTTCTTTGCTTTCCTGCGCTCATCTGCCACGATATGAGGTGCATACTTAGATAGTTCTGCAAACCTTGCCTCATACTCTAGCACGGTCATGGAGCCTTGAGTCAAGAGAGGAACTCCTGCTCCATCCGATCTTGAATATGCTCGGGGACGAACTTGGCCCGAAAGAGCCTCACGAACTCGTCCCAAGCAACATCAACCGCGCTGTCCTCAAACCGTGTACGCAGCAATGAAGCCCACCATACATCACTCTTTCCTGTGCATTTAATGTGCTTAATGTGGACCTTCCTCCCTGCACACCTGATGGCCGGAAGATCTTTCTATCTCCCTCATCCAGTTTCTGCCAACAATGGATCGCTCTCCCCCTTGAAGAGGGTGGTAGCATCCTCTTGAATCTTCCATGATGGAAGGTCCACCATGGTCCTGAGCTGGAACTTGAGCCTGCTACATCAAACAACGAGCATTTCATATTCCCACAACATCATGAAATTTTAAATAACACAGACTACTAGTTGTTTTATTAGTCTAACCTGAGCCTCCAACTGTGCCTGGAGTGCTGCCTGAGTATGAGCCTGCGTCTGCATGGCTTGCACCAGACCTTGCATGAATACTCCATAATCCACAGGCGCGGTGGGGGAAGTACAGACCCTGAGGTGCCGGGTCCTGCTACTCCGCCCGCTCCTCACGTCTCGGCTCATCCTCACGGGCCGGCGCTCTGCCACGCCTACCTCTCAAGCCATGGCTGCAATAAATTTCACCACTATAGAGCTACGTTAATTCATTTCCTAACCATTTTCTTATCTATTCTATACTTATTATTTTTCATTCTACACATGTGGACATCCTATGTAGACTTAGCATAATGAGATGATGAGCATTTATATGTTATGATCATGTAATTTATGATGTATTTCAATCGGTCGCTCTGATACCAATCCTGGACGACCCTCATTATACCGGTACGGTTATACCAACCCACGTCGGTATAGTGAACGTAATCACAGTGGGACATTTACCCAAAACGCTATCACGATTTGAGATACACACAAATATAGATACAGAGTAGCGGAAGAAAAGAACCATGTCTTCATTTCATTCATCTCACATCCACATTTACATACATGATTCATGTACAATTTAAAGATCTAAAGTCCACATAATCCACATAAAAGAAGTGCTAAAATAAAACATAGTTTGTCCATGATTACATGATAATTCTAATACACTGCCTTACAATACATACTATGAAATCACAAAATGTCACAAGTGAACCCAAAGAGCTAGTCTCCACGCTCGGAGTCGCTCTCCACTGCCTCCTCTAACTGTGTAGCGTCACCAACTAAACCTGTACGCCGAAGCAAGTAATGAGTCTAAAAGACTCAGCAAATAACACCACACATATCATACATGCATATATCATAGCAGGTTTTCATCCCAAGTCACAAGACAAACATGTAGCATGCTTGACATCAATAAGAGACAACCTATCATGGTAATTCTACCAAATTAAACACATGTTCATGATTTCAGATTTTCCAAAATAAAACGTCCTATCACATGCTTTCTACTTATTCCATCACATAAAGGTTTTACCTCCAATTAAGCAAACATGAGAGCAACCAACATGGTGTGCTTACATACATGCAAGGAGACCTTCCTATCATGATTTCTACACATTCTTGCACATGCACATTGTCGTTTTATACACTTTTAGCTTGCTGTTTTGACATGAATTAGAAACTCACAACCAATCACATGAGAGCTACAATCTCAATTAACTATATCATGGTGGCGCTTAAACATGGAAACGTTTACACAAAGCAAGAAATGCTACTAGCATGGATCCTACGCATTTGTACACATGTAAAACATTTTCATAACTACAATTAGGTTGCTGTTATGATGAAAGTTAAACATTAACATATCATGGATCACCATTTCATCATCTAACACATTAGTTTCACATGTTTGCACAATTTCCTCATTCACATAGTTCACTTTTTACACATTGCACATTTACACATGTTCACATTACACGACTTACACATGTACACATTCACATTTTTCACACTTTAGTGCCATGACACATAGTCCAACCACCATTAGAAAGACACATACACATCACATACACATAGACGCCACCTAGGCAATACAGTGACGACTCTTGGACTGCGCAGACCGGAGAAAAGTCTCACCCTAACCATGGTACTTGTCCACCTCCAGGATTTCATCCTAATGCCCCATAGGATTTAACACATTGAACCTTCTCATGGGGACTTTTCCATGATACGGTTCCACGGCCCTCTATGGAAGCAGTATCACACTTGGTCTTACACATTACACATACCGATTTTTGTACACATTTACACAAGACATCCTCATACCTTTTCATTCTCTCTCTCACACACATGGCTCTATTTTTCCTAGCATGATGCTACTGATAACAGAGATTAACATTCACTACTTGCATTAATCAGGTTGGAAAACACATCATTAAGTCATATTCATGATAACATGCATTTATCACATTTTTTAACATGAAATTTTCATAACACACTTTGCAGTCATCAGAATAGCATGAAAATTTAACCACATACTCATTTCAGGTTTATAATCTTACATGAAATTTTCCAGATTTTTCAGAGTTAACATATATTTTCAGAAATTGAAACATTCAGCCTCATATTATCCATAATTCAATTCCACACCAACACAACTTGAATAGCAGATTCAAGAGACCTCAACCCTGAACCCAACATATACCTTATCACAAGAATTTCCCCCGATTTATTACACAACACACAATTTACTGGAATTTCACAAACCCTACGCATGTTTTCTATTTTCAAAACAGAAATTTACAGTAAATCATACGAGCATGGAGAAATTTCAGAAATTGCAGGGCACAGACTGACCCCTACACACATGGTTCATAAAATTTAGGGCACCCAAATTCCTCACGAGTTGCACAAACAGAACTAACATGATCTAGGATTTTTTTCATACATGCATTTTTCATAATGACACCCTTCATACCAATTTCAGAAATTGTAAGGACCTCACCACACATACCACCATTCAAAATACATATCATAGTACGGTTACCATATATCCTCATGCGAGAACCTCGAAAAATTCATATAGAAGGAGAGAACAGCTCACTGTTCTGTCCTGACTTAACGCATAGTCTGGCCGTTAATGGAGCTTAACGACAACATCGTTGGCCGTTAATGAAGATCTTGACGGCAAGGGCATGCCGTCAAGTTCAGGTCTGTGCAGAAATACAGACCGCTCCAAAATACAAGAAGAATGGGGGATCCAGGACTCGATTTAAAATCTGTAAAAATAAAAACCCTACTAGACATCTACATGGACGAAATGTGGGGTTACTTGCCTTTAAACAAGTCTCCAAAGGATTAAGATGGTGGTGAAGCTCTCCTTGGGCAGTCCCAAGAAGCCTCCACAATGCTCTCCTCTGGGTTCTAGGTTGGTGTAGAAGCTAAACCGCGGTTGGGGAAGTCTTCCCTGATGTTCCAGCTACCCCCTGATGCAGTAGGTCGCCGGATGAAGCCTTGAATCGCCGATTGAAGCCTCCAAAGTTCAGTCTTTATGCAGTTCCGAGCTAGGGTTTTCTCTATCTCTTGAAAGAGGTCAAAGGGGTTGTCTGGTGTAGAAGGGGGTGTGGTTATAGCAGAGGGTTTGGGGAACCCCGGAGAGGTGATGTGAAAGCCTGCTAGCCGTTGGGACATCTCCCAATGGCTGGGCTTGCTTGCCCCCGGAGTTTCGGGGTCTGCAACGCATGCAGGTCAGAGATCTTAACGTCCACATCCATGGACGTTGGCTTAAGTATTGGCGTCCATCGAGGTGGACGCTGACTCAGCATGGGCGTCCATCCATGTGGACGCCAATTGGGTCCTTCGCCAGAACTCAAAACATGCAGAAACCATGCTTACTTATACCTATGTACATGCCATACATATGTATTATTATGTATACACTACCACCATGCAATTCATACATTATTTACAACTAATATACACATGCACACATAAATATAACTAGTTAATACATACGTAGATGTACATCTATGCATACACACATGAATTATTTACACGAAATAAATAATGCAACAAAATTCGAGGGCCTTACAAAAGTCCTTTCGTTGAGAATGGAACCAACCCAGGATGATACAACAATGGAAGCAACTGTCATGGGGGGGGGGGGGGGGGGGGGGGGTGGTGAATTTCCTCCTGACCTCTGTTAAGATGTCCCATGGCCTTTAGTGCATCAGACAACCCCAATTTAACTCTGGCAAAATTAACTTCTTTCATCCTGAGTACTTAGCCTTGGAGAGTCTCTAATGAGGTTCCAAACAGTCATAAGACCTAAGATTCAGGTGGAGACTAACATCCAAAATTGTTCTTGGACAGGGTTTGTAGGTACCTAGTGGCTTCACCAGGATAGAGCTCAAGAAACTCTTGGTTTTAAGAGTAGGTATTTCTAAGAAATGAGCTGGAGATCAGATACACAATTTGGGGTAGAATGAATGAGAGTAGGAGCAGTCTTCAAACATGACCTGGCATTTCATGACTTCAAGGATGCCCTGATGGACAAGAATTCCTGAATAGGTTCATATGGTTTTTGAGTGGTAATTGAAGGTATCCAAATGGAGAAAAAGTTTGCAGGGTTAAGCATGTGCCCACCTTTAGATGAAAGTTGAATACTAGGAAGTATTTTAAAGGGAAAGGGGATCTGCCTACTAAAGATGTGGAGGCAGTAGAAAGAGAGGAAAAGAAATTAGGGTTCTGTGTGGAGAGGAGAATGGTTGCCTTGGATTGCTTGAATGGTATTTCAAAGGATAATTTTTGAATTTACATTGTCAGAGTAATTGCTGATCCTCTGGAATAAATGTAGAGGGAGGAAGATCAGATGATGTAGGGGTGGAGTTTGTTCAATAATGGAAGGAGTGGGGAGCAGTGGGTGCAGTAGGAAGAGATGAGGAGTAGGGGTAGTTCTGGTTCAGAGGAGCAGGATCAGTGGTAGTGTGTGAGCAAAAGGAGTGGTTCAGAGGATGAGGAGGAGGAGAAGAAGAGGACACAGGTTTACATTTTATGAAGTCTTCTCTTCACCTTCCCGTTAAAGGTCTTCACCTTGGACCTAACATTACAACTGATCTTGAGACTCTAGGGGCCTCTTAAGCCTAGACTTCTGCTGCTCTGCGGAATATGAGGCTCAACCACAACTGAAATTTGTTGCTGCTGAATTTCTTCTCCTACTGCTAAGGACTGCTCTGGCACTGATTGCTCCTTCTCTTGTTGCTGCTCTTGCTGCTGCACATCCTCTTGTTGTTCCTTATGCTGCTGTTGTTTCTACTCTGGCTGTTGCTGCTCTTCTTCATGGTGGATGAAGGCAGATGGCTGATTAGTGACCTGATAGCACACTAACTGAAGTAAGTGTCCTTCCTTGGTTGACCTCATCAGCCAAACCATCACTTTGCATCAACAAATTTAACTTGCAACTGAAGAACTGACAAGCTCTCTTGTTGCTTTGTCAATAAATCCAAATAGTGGTTCAAACTATTGCTACTCTCCCCCTGAGACCTTGTTCGGGTCTCAAACGAGAAGGGGAGGAATGATGCAGCCTTTCTTCAAATTCTTGCTCTATAGGAGTAGAACTGGAATGTCATCTTGTTCTATGCTACTCCTTTTCCTCTTAAATCTCTTAGAACATGACTATGATTGTTCTTCTTGTGCATCTTGTTCTAGAGGGGAGATAGGAACTTGCCATTGCTGAAATGGCTCTTCTTCTTGAACATTTGTTTCTATTCTCTCTTCTTCTTCTCTGGCTTCCTCTTCTTGTTGCCTTGCTGTAACAGATGATAGATGCAATGCTTCATCAGAAATACTTGATGGGTGCACTGATATAGATTCTTAACCCATAAGTTCTGGGCTTGTCTTCCAGATGTAGTGGCTTCTCCTCAAGGTAGATAGGCCAATATTCTCTTTCACGCCTGTTGGAATATCCCCACTTAGATCTACTGAGAACCTCTTGAAAATCAAAGATAGCAGAGGTCCATATGGAAGAGACTCTTGCAAATTCTTTGATGCTATCATTTTCTCCAAAATGACTGCTGGCAGATTAACTCTATGCTTCTTAATGGCCCAAAATAGTAGACTACCATCCCTGGCAGTAATGGAGGAATGGGTGCCAGCCCTGGGAGTGATGATGTTGGTGATCACTGAGTGGATAAGCCCTTTCTCTGCAGACAACTCATAACCAAAAGACATTTCTTGCTAACAGTCCCCAGACTTCCAATAATTCCCATTTTTTTGCTTATCCAAAGGTACAATCTCACTGAGCTGTGCCTGGAGTTGGGACAGCCCAAAAGTTCTACCAAAAGTTCTTCAGAAACAGTAACCTTGGTCCCTTTCACATATCCAGTGACTGAACTTTCAGAGGAAACTTGGAGGGTGACAAAGAATGCCTTAAGTCCATCTTCGAAAGATGGTTTAGAGATCCTGCACAGACTAGCCCAGCACATCTCCTCTAGGGTTTCTACTACCCACCCTAGGCTACCATGTAACTGAGAAACGTCTACAACCTTCCCTGGACAGATGGAATACTTTGCAAGGGAAAGGCGCTGGAACTGCTCAGGGGTGAGCATGGTTCCTTCAGAAGCCTTGGAGGATGCCATCTAGATAGAAAAGAGATAGAGAAGATTTAGGGAACTGTCGAAGGAGTGAAAGGAATGTAGTTTAGAGAACAAAGAGTCTACCTTTCTTCAGAGAAGTTGAGAAAATTCGCAGAAGCCTTGAAGAGGGTTTCAGAGATAAACAGTGTGCGCAAGAAGAGGAGGAAGACGACTGGAGAGTCGAAGAGAGAGTTTGAAAGGGTGCTTTTCAGACAGAAAGGGGTTGTCCTCATATAGAGGGAGAAAAGTAACTGACTATAGATTTCGGGATGAACAGACGTGATTGAATGTCTGAATGGTTATGTAATAAATGTGTCTTTATTTCAATTAATAAGCACCTTTTTAGACTTCGACTCTAGGAAGTCAAATTGTTCCCCGACTGCAAGAGTCCGAATGCATTAATTTTAATAGGAGTCCTGATAGACTCTGACTTTATGAGTCGCAGTACAGGGACTTGGAAAATTCCATAGAAAATCATTACTACAATTCAAGCATGAATTTGTCACATCATTTTAATCAGGGTTACACATGCTATTTTCTATTCTAATAGATGTAAATCTATCTTCAGGAAGTTGTTTAGTAAAAATATCAGCAAGTTGATTTCTGTAGAGACAAAATCAAGTAAAATGTCACCATTACTTACATGGTCTCTGATGAAGTGATGTCTAACCTCAATATGTTTTGTTCTTGAGTGCTGGATAATATTTTTGGACAAATTAATGTGTGTTTGTGTTGTCACACAACATTGGAATTTCTTGAAGTATGTGGACCATAGTCTTCCAATTGGTGTTTTGATCCACAGCAGTTGTACAGCAACTTCCAGCTGCAATGTGTTCGACTTCTGTTGTGGACAATGCCATTGAATTTTACTTTCTAGAAGACCAAGATATCAAGCAACCTACAAGTAATTAACAAGTACCATTGGTGCTTTTTCTATCTATTTGCATCCAACATAGTCAGCATCATTGTATCCAATTAATTTGAAATCTGAACATCTGGGATACCATAATCCTAATTACTTGTATTTATAGATATCTAAAATTCTTTTAATGGCATGAACATGTGATTCTTTAGGATCAACTTGAAATCTTGCACACAAACATACATTGAACATTATATCTGTCTACTAGTAGTAAGATAGAGTAGTGATCCTATCATGCCTCTATAGACCTTTTTATCTACTTTCTTACCAAGTGGATCACTATCTAACTTAATTCTTGAGCTCATGGGTGTTCCTAAGGGCATACACTTGTCAAAACCATATGTAGAAAGTAAATCTGAAATGTATTTGGTTTGACACATGTGAGTACCTTCCTTGGTTGCTTAATTTGCAACCCAATAAATAATTAAGTTCACCCATCATGCTCATTTCGAACTCACTTTGCATAAGGTTTTCAAAGAATTTACAAAGTATTCATTAGTAGAACAAAAATAATGTCATCAACATATCTTTGCACAATTATGATTCTTATGAAAATTTCTTAATGAATAGTGTGCTATCAACTTTACCTATTATAAAATCATGTGATATAAGATAAGCACTTAATCTTTCATACCAAGCTCTTGGAGCCTGTTTCAGACATATAGTGCTTTCTTTAAATGAAAACATGATTTGGATATTTAGTATCTTCAAAACCTGGTGGTTGCTCAACATAGACTTCTCTTTTATAAACCATTCAGAAAAGCACTTTTTAACATCCATTTGAAATAAGTTGATGTTAGAGAGCATGCATATGCTAACAGAATTCTGATTGCCTCTAATCTAGCTACTCAGGCATAAGTTTCATCAAAATCAATGCTTTCCTCTTGGGAATACCCTTGTGCTACAAGTCTAGTCTTGTTCCTCATGATTACTCCTGATTCATCCATTTTTTTTTCTGAAGATCCATCTAGTCCAATAATTGGATGGGCAAGAGGTCTAGGGACAAGAGTCCAAACCTGGCTGCGTTGGAACTGATTAAGTTCCTCTTGCATAGCAAGGATCCAATTTCATCAGCTAGTGCATCATTAAATTGTCCTAGGCTCAATTTGAGAGACTAAAGCAGAAAATCACAAGGAATATGCATACCTCTAGTTCTCACCCTATCTTGAGGATCACCTATAATATTTTCTCTTAGATGATCTCTGTGATACCTCAATTCTCTAGGCAGTCCTTCTTGCTGTTGAAGTTCTTCTAGTGGTGGATCTTCCTTTTCTTCTTCTTTTTCTTCTCTTCAAGAGATGTTTTCTCCAGATCCCTGCACAAATTTCAACACAATCTTCTTCTCCTATTCTCTTGATAGAGAGATTAGTCTCATCAAATAATATATGCACAGTCGTTCTATGGTTAAAGTTCTCCTATTAAAAACTTTATATCCCCTAGTTTTTGAAATATATCCTAACACAAAATCCTTCATCACTTTTAGCATCTAGCTTTCCTAAATTATCTTTACCATTATTCATTAAAACTTACAGCCAAAGGTCGAGAAGACTAATGTTGGGCTTCTTTTCTTTGTAAAGTTCGTATGGGGTCTTCTTTAGATTGGTCTGATCATGCACCTATTGATGATGTAGCAAGCTGTGTTGACTGCTTCTGCCCGAATATATCTTGGTAAATTGTATTCTGTGAGCATAGTTCTGGCCATGTCTAGCAGTGTTCTATTCTTTCTTTTTGCTACTCCATTCGTTGGGGTGTTCTTGTTGCTGAAAAGTTATGTTCAATTTCATTCTCTTCACAGAACTTTATGAACTCTCTCTTATTTTTGAATTCTCCACCATGATCCAGTCTGATGCTAATAATCGAAATTTCTAATTCTTTTGTACTACTTTGCTGAACTTCAGAAAAGTTGAAAGGTTTCTAATTTGGCTTCCAAGAAGGATACCTAAGTATATCTTGAGTAGTCTTCTACTATTACATAGCCATTTACCTTTCCTCAAGACTGACTGTTCTTATAGGTCCAATAAATCCATATGAATTAGCTCAAAGGCTTGGAACTTGTGACATTGTTTTGGACTGAAATGAAGTCTTGGTTTGCTTCCCTTTTGCACAAGCTGAACATATTCCAGATTTCTTCATCTTCATCTTAGAACACCTTCAACTAGGTCATGCTTAATCAATTTCTTGATCACTGAGTGCTTGCTGCCCCAATCTTCTATTCCACAAATCAGGTTCTTCACTCTTGGTAGTTGCAAGACATAGATTCACTTCTTTAATTCTGCTAGCTGTAATGTGTACAGATTCTTTACTCTTTGAGCTTCGAACACCGTTTTTCAATCCTTTTGAATAATACATCTATCATTCTAAAATTTTACTAAATGACCCTTATCACATAACTGACTAATACTTATGAGGTTATTCTTCAATCCTTCTACATACATGACATCTTCAGTCAAATTCTTTTCTTTAGTTCCGACTGTCCCACATCCTAAGACTTTTCCTTTACCAATGTCTCCATAAGTGACTTGACCACTTTCATCTCTAAAGCTTGTAAACAACTTCCTATCACCTGTCATATTCCTTGAGCACCCACTATCCAAATACCATTTGGATGCTCTCAGCTGACCCCACAAATAAATTAAGTTTAACTTTTCATACTCAATTTTCTTGGGTCCTTGATGGTTAGTCTGAGGATCCAGCGCAATGTCTGGTAGTGCATGTGCTCACAGTGTGTCCTAATTGATTGCAGTGACTACAGCATATCGAAGTCATTCTTAAGTGTGCAGTGTTGTTAAACTTTTGTTTTTGTTTATATACATGCTGATAAACCTTTTTGGGGTTTTAATTCCTTTTTCTACTACAAAGGAGGTTTGGATATATTTCATACACAACACTTTCTCATTATGAGGAGGTGTATATCCTACTCCATATTTTTTCTTACCTATCCTAGAGCCTTTTATCTAACAACCATAGATGTTTTACAGTTAGATTTTTCTCTATATTAGCTCTTAAGTATTATTTTCCTCTTGTAATTTTTCTTCATCCTTAAGTTCTTTTATGTTTAATTCTATTTCCATTTTTTACTATTTTATTTTTTAAATATTCACATAATAATTCATTTGCTTTTTGGTTTCACTTTAACATTGTCCTAATCTCTCTGCTTCCTTTTTCAGAAAGGTTAGCCTTTTCTTAGTTTAGCAAATTTAGTTGAACTATCTTCATTTGTTTGACTACTGTTTTATATTTACATATAAATATCATGAGGCATCTTCTCAGACTAGCAGAATCAGATTCAAACAAGAAGTAAACGATTTTCGAATTTACCTGATCCATCCTGCCATGAGCGCTAGATTTGTTCTTTCTTCTCTTCTTCAGATTCTGAGCTTGAGATCTGAACTGGTGGCCTCTTCATTATCCCATGCTGCTGCCATGGCCTTTTTCTTGTATTTTCTAAACTTCTTTTCTTTTCCTTTCTTATTGTCAAAATCTTTATGCTTGATCATTCTTCTTCATTAGACATTCAGATTTGTAATGTCCAGGTTTGTTGCATTCATACCAGTTGGCTCCTTCTTTTTATCTTTCTTGAAAAATCTCTTGGAGCCGAACTTCTTCTTCTTGGCAAGGATTCTTTACAAGTTCCTTGACAACATTGCCTCATCATCACTGTCTCTGATTTTTCTTTAGAGTCTTCAGATGAAGAGGAATCTGCAACCTTCAAAGCATTTGGCATTTTCTTTTTTGAAGAATTTTCAGAAAATCTCTCCATGTTAATTTCATGGGCCATGAGCGATCCAATTAGTTTATTAATAGATAGTTGAGTTAAATCATGTGCTTCCTCAACGACAGTTACCCTAGGAGTCCAAACATTAGTTAAAGATCTTAGGATTTTCCTTACTATTTCTTCATTAGTAAGAACTTTTCCTAGAGAACTTAGTCCTACTATTATGTTTGAAAAGCGATTATACATTTGAGTAATATTTTCATTAGGAAGTATTTTAAATTGTTCATATTGAGATATAAGAATGTTTATTCTAGTTTGTTTAACTCTATCGATTCCTTCATATGTACATGTATTTATCCCACACATTTCTTTTGTAGTTCTACAAGCAGACAATCTATGAATTCTCTTTTAGAGAGGCACAACAAGATAATTTTTAGCCTTATAATTTAACGACATATGCCTTTTATCACCTATGAAAGACCAGATGTGGATTCACCAATAATTTGAAAATCGCCTTGTTCTTACCTACCACAGATCAAAATCTGTACGGCTGATGAACCACTCCATCCGCATCGTCCAATACTATTAATCCTCACCATCAAAGAATGGTGGCCCAAATAGAACTGGCCTTCATAGTTTGTGAGCTTCAGCTGCCATCTCTTCTTAAATCTTTAGATTCTTCTGAGAAGACCTCGCTCTGATACCACTTGTTGGATCGAGATGGCGCTAATGATGTCATATAGGGGGTGAAATAAATCTAACTTCTTGCGCTTTTAAAAATTTATCTGAAATTAAATAACACTAAATAAATCTGTTAGAATTTAGTGTATGTGTGATCAGTGTAAATTGTCGAAACAATAACACAAGGGCACAGGAAATTATCATGGTTCGCCCTTCCCACATGGAAGTCCTGCATCCAGTCCTCAAGCCACAACTTGAGATTTCACTATGTGACGACCCTCCTTATACCGTTACGGTTTACCAACCCACATCGATTTAGAGAGCGTTGCCACAGTGGACATTTACCGATCACATTTATTAGGTCGAGATGTATTATGACACATAACATCGAATAAAGAACTAGAAATAAATCTTATTCCATCATCCACATTATCCACAGTCTATATAGTACCAAAAAAACTAACTATTTAATGATTGAGAAATTTAAAAGAAGTACATTGTCCACAACTGCAACTAAATAAATTACATGAATTCAATGTAGTACAAGTCCTCCTTTGTTAACTACTATGAATGAAAAGTACAATATCGCTATCTCCACAAGTAGTCTCCTACTCCGCTCCGAGTCACTCCGAACCAACTCCTCGAGAAGTAGAGACACCTGTACTGTACGCCGCAGCAAGAATAGTTCCAAAGACTCATCAAGTAATTTCCCATACATTAAGCATACATACAACACATGGCATTTTACTCTTTAATAACTCCTAGGTACATGAACGTGGATTTAACAATCTTTAAGAAAACCTAACATGATACTTCTATCAATTTCATGACACATAGTACATGGTTTATGTTCATGTCACAATGATAAGCCTACCACAAGCTTTCTACACATTTTTAACATAATATTTAAATTCACATTCATTTTATCATAATGGTATTAAACATGGAATTTTACACAAAGGAGAATGTTCCTAACATGGTTTTCTATGTACTTTTCATATGCATATCACTTTTACAAACACAATAAGCTTGCTTTTGACATAAATAAAACATTTACATTTTGGTTCACCATTTCATATATTATCACATTAGTTCACATTTACACATGATCATTTACACATGCACAATTTCACATATATACAAAATCACATTATTCTCATATATGCCGTGACATAGTCCGAACCACCTCTAGAAGGACACACACTTATCACATCACACACATATCTATCCTAGGCATTTCAGTGATAAATCTTAGTTACTGCGCAGAACCGAGAGAAGCACTCTCCCCCCTAACAGCGGTACTTGTCCGCCTCCGGGATTTATCCCAATGCCCATGGATTTCACTTACTCATATGAACCTTCCCGTAGGGACTTTACTATGGTACAGTTCCTCAGCCCTCTAAGGTAGCAGTGTCACCCATGGCACATTTACCGTTTTTCCTCATTTAAAACACACACTTAATATGTTGTTTTAACACATGTTCCATGCTCACACAAAATCACATATTTCAGGTTACCAGCATGGTACTACTGTTTACAGATTAAACAATCATATAATTCAATCAGGCTACAATTAACTAGATTATCGTTAATTACTCTAAACATGCTCTAATTAATCTTTTCATGATGAAATAATGAATCCAGTAACTACTGTTGTCCAATTTACATGAAATTTTAACTGCAAACCATTTACAATAAAGCATCATGCATACAAATTTCATATTTTTCAGTGTCATACATTTATGATAAATAAACATGTATTCTGCCTAATTTATGAAGTCATCAATTAAGCATGGTACACAGTGCCAGTACATATTCCTCTATTCTAAACTTGTATAAAATAGTCATGATACTACTAAAATTCTGTGAATTAATTTGGCATCATACAATTTATTGAAGATTTAAAACTAATCGTGCATACTTATTGTTTTATAGTTCAGAAATTTAATTATTTACAAGAACATCAGAAAATTTCCTAAAACTCGTGGTATAACTGACTCTATACACATCATACAGAAATTCTATGACACTCAATTTCAAGATGAATCACATAAACAAAAATTTACAATTATTAAAACCCTGTCTGACAGTTAATTAGAGAATTTTAATAAATAAACATTCAACGAAATTTCACAGAAATTTTACAACATGATTCTCTAGATGTATTACGTAACATATAAAATTTACAGTATATCCTCATGCGTAGAAGTCTGGAAAATAATTTTGAAGGGAAGGCAGACATACTGTCCCCCGCTTGAAGAACTCAACGGCACACAGGTGGCCGCCTACCAGTTACCCGCAACAAAGGCCGCCTCCAACTTCGGATCTTAACGGCATCAAAGCTTGCCGTTAGTTCCTGTCTGCAGAAAAATAGACAGAACTCACAAAAAGCGAGAGAACCCCTCCAATTTAGCAGCGGAATAAATCGGAGGGAGACGCGAACAACGAGTATGGTAACGACAATTGCGCATACTTTCGCAAACATCAGAGCATCTAATGAACAATAATTGAAATAACTCTTGATTTCATTAGAAAATCACTAAGACTATTACAACCACTAATTCAGAGCCAAACACAAGGCTCAATGACATCACTATATTGAAAAGAAATCCAAAGCAATAACTACTAGACTTCATTGTACTAAGGTAACTTCATGAGTGGACTTCGGGTCGCTCATCACTCTAGTCTTGTCCCATTGGTATGTATAACGTCATCGTCCGACTTACCTGAGACACAATAACAAATAACGAAGGGTGAGCGATAACGCCCAGTGGGACTTAAATCTCAGGCTCAAGCAGGCTTAAAATAATTAGTGCATTAAATGGCAGAGTAACTAAAGATAGAGTGAGTCATGTAAAGTCGAGAAAGTAAGAGCACAAGTAACATGGTTCAAATAGCAGATGAATCAAGTATAGTACAATGAATAAGATTGAGTCACGAAAGAAAGCAACACAACAACACGATGGCACATAGCGTCAACGTCAAGCAATATCAAGCAACATGTATAGCAAGGAGAGAGAAATTAGTTGGCCATATAGAGAGTAAATTGCACTTTGATTGATTTTCTTATTAATCAAATAGTATAGCACTTTTGATTAACTTTCTTGTCAATCGAGATAGTAATTGCACTTTGGTTATCCGAAGATAGTCGAGAGAGAGTATAGTACTTGTTTGTCAAAAGACAACGAGAGAATATAGCACTTTGTGTTGATTGTCTTAGATTTATCTTGATAGTATGGCACTTGGATGTAATGCCGACATCCTGATCATTTAACTCCCGCGGGCAAATGGCACTTTCGGGCGCTCCTCCCAGGACTTGATCGGGCCCTATTGCGCTGGCATTGGTTATAGTTTATCATTAGACAATCAATTAATGGCCAATTTGAGAGTACCAAGAAATAGATAAGAGCACTAGATGAATAGATGAGATGGTAGAGTGAACGTGAATAGGTGAGCGAGTAGAGTATAGATGAGAGCTAGTGGACATCACGTAAAACAACGAGTAAACAGGCGATAGTAACAGTTGCACAACACACGCACTTGGTGTTGGCAGTTAAGTGGAAATTCACGACCCTACCATTGGCCTTGTTAAGCACAGGCCCAGAGGTCCAGTGTGATTCAAGACGAGGTTGAATTTCTAATAGCCGTTTGGATCATGTAGATCCCTAAAGGTGTAATGGGTGTTAGGGTACAACCGGCTCGTCGACCATGTGGGATTCCATGATCAGAGGAGACTTACGGAGGCCTTGTGCAAGGGTTCACTAGTCTGGCGAAAGGAATATCCGACGGAGAGTTCACCACAAGCCAAGTAAAGTGTATATATAAAACAGGTACTCGACGTTCTAAAGGAATTCTAGAACAGTGGAGCGTCGATATCGGTATATAACCCACGCAAGAAACGAATACAAGTCCTTTAAAATAGGGCCATTAATATACTTTATTGCAATAAATTCCCAGATACCATATGAGATATTTTATGCCAGATTTCAGTCATATATGGGTGGTTCATGTGTGTGCATGTGTAAGAGAACTCATAGATAGAAATAAGTCGTGAATATGTATTTTAAATCATTCAATGTAGCTCCATTTTTAAAACAAGTTTTTACTGAGGGTATTATTTAGAAAGCGACAAAAATAATTTTTATGGGTTTTCACCAAAAACCTGTGAAGGCGACATAGGCCTGTAAGGGTAGCGACAGGGACAGGCAGATCGCGACAGGGCATGAAAAGGGTGGCGACAGGGCTGTCTGCTCAGGCGGCCAGAACGCGACGGGGTCTCCTGTCGCATTCAGAACGCGACAAGATGTTGATCGCGACGGCTCTGAGAATGCGACGTGTCGAGCCGTCGCATTCTCAGGTACTTCACCTGAGTTCGAGCGGGAAAATGTTCTACATCGATTGCGTGCCAACTTGACATGTTTGGACACGGGGTACTTTGAAAAATCATAACTAATTACATAGTCGATGAAAAATCACGAAACAAGTTGCAAATTAAACTAGACATGTAAGGGTACTTCCAGTAAATTGGAATAGAGAGAGAGCATGGTTCACACAGGGTTTGAACATGAGCAAGAACGAGTTATTCAGAACATGACACAGAGAGAAAGATTGATGAAATTCGATCAGTATGCTCAATGAAATTTAGGGCTTTTAGAGGCAAAAGATCCCTAACAACGTGAAGTATCTACAGTAAAAATTTCGTAGCATGCGATCAAGTATACATAGAGATTTGAATTAAACATGATGTCTCGGGGTTATCATGTTTGCAGATCTTCTAAAATCAAGAACAAAAGATTGGCTCGATGGAAAATTATGAAACAAGAGGGCTTTTGTTCCTGGTGATTGGAACTACCTATAGACGGATTTGATTTGGTTTTTCTTGTGAGAATGCCTACCTTTGACTCGATTTATCTTCTATGACTTAGAACTCCAAGAACGAAGGAAGAAGCTTGACGGATCTTCCTCTCCTCGATTTCTCCTCCTCCTTGGCCTCTTCTCCACGTCCAAGAAGCCCTTTGCACGAGCTAGGGTCGGCCATGAGGATTTAAGAGGTGTATTTATATAAACACAAGTTCCTATTCCTACTACTACTCAAATTCCTCTTAATTCCGAGATTTCCTAACTCCACCTTTCCTCTCTTGCTTTCAATCACTAATTGGGTTAGGATAGTATCCAAATTCGTGCTAGACTATATGGGGTAGGTTTAGGAATCCAATTCCAACTCAAATTGCCACTTTTATTGCTTTAATAACCCCTTTCAATTACGATATAATTAAACTCCAAATTTAGAGTATTTTCTTATTATTTTCCCCTTGCAATTTCATATTTTTGACCCGTAATTCTAGGGGATCCATTAAGCAAAACCCATTACTCTTTTCTTTCAAATGGGTTTTATTTAATTCTCTCTTTTTGATTTCCTAGTTGTTTTAATACATCTTCCTTTTATTCAAGATTATTCTTATTTCTATTATATATATATATATATATATATATATTCTTGGGCTATGGGAGGTCCATTGGTCTAATTCCCATAATGGGTAATCATTACCCGATGTCGGAGGTCTCTCTGACCTGCTCATTTAATTTATGAGCCCGATATATTTTCGTGTTATTAGTTTTCCGGCTTAGTTTCCTAATTTGGATAATTAGTTACGTTGTGACATACGCTTGACCAATCTGATTTTTCGTTGCACGAATTTCTTCGTGGAATATTTAGGAATAATGTCTGGGGTTGATTTATATATTTTTACGGAATTTTTCGATGTATTTGTGCACATACGATAATTGTACGTATGTTTCTATTATTCGTTTTTAAAGAAATTATTATTTTGGATTTTTTTTTTTGTATTCAAATTTTCCGGGTTGCTACAAAGGGAGTTCCAGGACACGAATAAAATCCGTAAAATTCCCTAGGACCTACTAGACATACGTATGGTCAATGTAGAGGATTTACTTGCCTTCAAACAAATCTACAAATAGTGAATCAAGTCGGAGAAGCCCTCCTCGGCCTGAGCCAAAGAGTCCCAGAAATCCTTCAAATCCGAGTTTTCATGATGATCTTTAAGGTACACCAGGTTGGGAAAACAATCCTCGATGTCTAGACTTCCTCCCAGTCGAAGAAGAACGTCGGATGATGCTTCAAATCGCCGGATCCACGGGTTCAAAGATCAAGTTTCGCACATGAAAGTTAGGGTTTTTGACAAAAGAGTCAAAAGGACCCAACATCACCCTAAACTAGGTCTTTTATAGAGTTAGGGTCGAAGACGCATTTAGGGTAGGCTAGGTTACCATTGAGGAACAGTTTCCTAAACCAAGGGCGACAATATCGGAGGCATTTTGGGATTTGAAAATGCAACAGATCTGGGAGACTAACGTCAACATCACTGGCCGCCAAACTGGGGTTGGCGTCCATCGATGTGGCCGCTGACTTGGGGTTAACGTCCATTCATGTGAACGGCGACTGGTCACTTTGCCAGAACTTAAAAACTGTAGAAAATCATATTTATGCAATGCATGCACATGGAATATACAATGTATACATTAAATAATACTATTTATGTAATGTAAATAAATAACATGTACAATAAAATATATATACACATATTTACAACAATACATCAAATAGTATATATGTATATTTGTATTCACACACACACAAGCAAAATTTCTTCACAAAATCATACACCTATATAAGAAGTAAATTCTAGGGCCTTACACCCTCTCCCCCATACAGAAACTTCATCCACGAAGTTAGACCGATACTACTCAAACAATTGAGGATATTTCTTCTTCATTGTATCCTCAAGCTCTCAAGTAGCCTCCTCTCATGAGAAGTTGCGCCATAACACCTTTACCGACGCAATGCTCTTGCTCCGGAGATGCTGAACCTTCCGGTCAAGAATAGCTACTGGTTGCTCTACAAAGAAAGATCTGGCTGGATCTCCACTGGCTCGTGGCTAATACATGAGATGGATCTCTGACATACCTCCTGAGCATAGATACGTGGAAAACAGGATGAACGCTAGCTAAAGCCGGGAGTAAAGCTAGTTCATATGCCACGTTGCCCAATCGTCTGAGAATCTCATACGGGCCAATGAATCTAGGACTTAGCTTACTATGCCTGCCAAATCTAACTACATCTCGAGTAGGCGAAATCTTCAAAAAGACATGCTCACCTACCTCGAACTCCAAATCCTTCCTCCTGTTGTCGGCATAACTCTTCTGCCTATCCTGTGCCGCAACAAGCCTCTTCCTGATAAGCTGGACCTTATTCGAAGTCTCCTGGACTAACTCCGGACCGATGAACTGCCTATCACCGGTCTCCTCCCAACATAAGGGAGATCTACAAGGCCTACCATACAACGCCTCAAATGGAGCCATACCAATGCTCGCATGAAAATGTTGTTGTATGCGAACTCCACAAGAGGTAAATGGCGCTCCCAATCATCCTTCCAATCAGAACACATGCCCTCAACATATCCTCGAGCATTTGGATAGTCCTCTTGGACTGTCCATCGGTCTAGGGATGAAATGCCGAACTGAGCTTCAGCTGCGAACCCAATGCATCCTGAAGACCCTTCCACAGCCTCGAAGTAAATCTCAGATCTCGATCCGAAATGATCGACTTCGGGACACCATGCAATCTAATAATACTACTAACATATAATCTAGCTAAACTCTCTACTGACTGCTTCTTCTTCATAGGTAAGAAATGCGCAGTCTTCGAGAATCTATCTACCACTAACCAAATTGAGTCATTACCCCATCTAGATTGAGGCAAACCTGAAACTAAATGCATAGTGACAGCTTCCTAGTTCCATACTAGGATCTCCATCTTCTGCATAAGACCAGATGGTCGCTGCCGCTCAGCCTTCACTTGCTGGCAAACATGACATCTAGACACATACTCTGCTACATCCTTCTTCATGCCAGACCACCAAAAAGATCTCTTCAAATCCTGATACGTCTTAGTGTTACCTGGATGAATAGAGAATCTCGACCTATGAGCTTCTGCTAATACATGCTCACGGACATCTACAATGTCCAGAACACAAACGCGGTGAGGAATGTAATTACACCATCCTCATCATGAGCAATGCCTGCCTTGCCCACCAACTCTTAGAGTCTAGGGTCGACTTTCTATTGCTTGATCACCTCATCCAATACCGAAGACCTAATAGACAACTGAGCTACAAAATCTTGGCACAAAGATGGCTCTAACTCAGTCATCGCACACGCCGCATCCTCCAACATCTTCCAATCCTGCTGGAGCGATGACCTCTTCCTACTAAGGGCTTCTGCTACAACATTCGCCTTTCCAGGATGATACTGGAGGTCGAAGTCATAGTTCTTCGGGAACTCAATCCATCGTTTGCCTAAGGTTTAATCCCTTTTGGGATAAAAGATACTTTACGCTCTTATGGTCAGTGAACATCTCAAATCTGACACCATAAAGATAGTGTCTCCAGATCTTCAGTGCATGCACCACTGCCGCAAGCTCCAAATCATGAGTCGGATAGTTACGTTCATGCTCCTTCAATTGGCGAGAAGCATACGCTACTACCCTTCCTTGCTACACCAATACACAGCTAAGGCCAATCCGAGACGCATTTGTATAAATGGCAAAACCTTCATCACCACTAGGTAATACCAATACCGGAGCGGAAGTAAGCTTAGCCTTCAATAATTGAAAGCTACTCTCAGATTCCTCGGACCAAACAAACTTCTCACCCTTCCTGGTTAGTTTGGTCAAAGGGGGGGATGAAAATCCCTCAAAATCACCGATAATAACCCGCCAAACCAAGGAAACTCCGAATCTCCGAAGGGGTCATGGGAATCTCCCAATCCATAACAGCCTGGACCTTCGCTGGATCAACTGATACACACCCGCACCGGAGATAACGTGCCCAAGGAAATGAACCTCGCGCATCCAGAAATCGCACTTGCTAAACTTTTCATACAGCTTGTGCTCTCGGAGAACTTCCAACACTACCCTCAAATGCTGACCGTGGGTGGCCTCATCTAGAGAATAGACCAACACATCATCAATAAAAACCACGATAAAACTATCTAGGTAAGGTCTAACACCCCTGTTCATGAGATCCATGAATGCTGCAAGGGCATTGGTCAGACCAAACAGAAGGACCAAAAACTCATGATGTCCATAACGGGTTCTAAAAGCTGTCTTGGACACATCCTCACTCCTAATCCTCAACTGATGATAGCTAGACCGCAAATCAATCTTAGAAAAGACCATGCATCCTTCAGCTGGTCAAACAAATCATCAATCGAGGTAAGGGATACCTGTTCTTCACAGTCACTTGGTTTAGCTTCCTATAATTGATGCATAACCTAAGTGACCCATCCTTCTTCTTAAGAACAATACAGGTGCGCCCCAGGAGAAACACTAGGGCGAATAAATCCCTTATCTAACAAATCTTGCAAATGCTTCCTTAGCTCCGCTAACTCCGCAGGTGCCATCCGATAAGGGCCTTTGAGATAGGAGAGGTGCTAGGAAGCAACTCTAGCGTAAACTCTATCTCTCTAGCCGGTGGCAATCCAGATAAATCATCGGGAAAGATATCTGGAAAATCCTGCACAATATCTATCTCCTCAAGAGTAGGTGACTCATCAGCTTTAGGTATTAATACCACGCTGGCAAGCAAAGTGTCACAACCCTTGCTCACCATTCTCATTTCCTTCATGGTAGAGATGACAAACTTTCTCGCTAAGTTCCTTTGCAATGGATGAGAAAATTCATCCTCACTGGGAATGCGGAAGACAATCTTCTTTCCATGACAATCTACCAACGCATAGTGCTCCTCTAGCCAATCCAAACCAAGAATTGCATCATAGTCCTTCATCTTAAGCAAGAAGAAACCCCTTCTAATACTCTATCCTCAATGCACTGTGGTAAAGATGGAATACACTTCCTAGTCGATACCGTACCCGCAGTGTGTGCATAAACAGAGGGACTTCTAACTCTTCAGACTCTAAAGCTAACTCCTAGCAAAACGCTCAGAAATGACGAGTGGGTAGCACCTATATCGAACAAAACCCGAGTGTACACACCCATGAAAAGGACCGTACCTTCGGTGACATGCTCCGCCTGCTCGGCATCCTCACGAGCTAATGCAAACACTCGAGCTGGGGCTCAAGGTCTCCCTGGTCGTCCTGTCGCTAGCGCTGCTGCTGCTGCTGGGGCTGGTGCCGCTCCACGCTGTGTTCCCTGCCGAAGCCTGGGACAATCCTTGATCCTATGCTCACTGCTCCCGCACTTCAAGCACTTCCTCGCCAACTTCCAACATTCCAAACCACCATGTGCCCTCCCGTAATGAGGACACTCCTTCTTGCCACTGGGGGAATGCTGAGAAGATACCTGACGACTTCCCGATGTCGCGGGCACTGCGGTGACTGATGTGCCGCCTTCTTTCTCTCCTGCCTCTGGAACGGAGCTGCAGGCCTCTTCTGAGAAGCCTTCTTCTCCTCAAGATACTGCTCCATCTCTCCTTCCTGCCGATAAGCCGCGCTAAGAGCCTCATCGAGGGTACGATGGTCAAATGCCACCAACCTCGTCCTCAGTGATGGCCTCAGACCCATCACGAACTTCTTCGCCATCCTGCGCTCATCAGCTACAATGTGAGGGGCATACTTCGATAGCTCGGCAAACCTGGCCTCGTGCTCCAGTACAGTCGTGGAGCCCTGAGTCAAGGAAAGGAACTCCTGCTCCATCTTGTCCCGGATGTGTTCCAGAACAAACTTGTCTCGGAAGAGTCTCACAAACTCGTCCCAAGCCACCTCTACAGCACCGTCCTCGAACAAGGTATGAAGCAACGAGGACCACCACACATTACTCGCTCTTGCCAAAACCACCCATAAGGACTAATCCAAATACATTAAACTCAGAGAAACCAAATGCATAATTTAAACAACACATACCTGTAGCATGTAGGTGGCTAAAGTTACCTTGTCATCCTCAGCGCACCTAATCGCTCGGAAGATCATTTCAATCTCCCTCATCCAGCTCTTCGCAAGCAACAGATCACTCTCCCCCTTAAAAGAGGGTGGAGCCATTCTCTTGAACTTTTCCATGATGGAGGGTCCACCATGATCATGAGCCTGGGGAACTGGCACCTGAGCCTACTAAAACAAACAACATAAGACACACATATACAATATAGCAACATAGCAAACACATAATTTAAATAAAGCAGACTACTCTATCTTATTGATCTAACTTGAGCCTCCAACTGAGCCTGGAGTGCAGCCTGAGTATGGGTCTGCGATACATAGCCTGAACTAGGCCTTGCATGAACACTACATAATCCACTGGTGGCGGTGGAGGAAGTACAGGACCCTGGGGTGTTGGGGCCTACTGCTCTCCCTGATCTCCATGCCTGGGCTCAACTCTCTCCTCTCTCCTCTGCTCATCCCCACGAGCAGGAACACCACGCCTACCTTGAGAAGCCATGGCCTGCAAACAATTTAATCCCGATTTAGAACTAAGCTATATAATTCCTATCTATGTGGACAATCTATAGAGACTTAGCATATAATGAAGATGATGGTATATGCATATTCATGTACTATCTCAACCAGTTTCTCTGATACCAATCTCTGTGACGACCCTCCTTATACCGGTACGGTTATACCAACCCACTTCGATATAGAGAGCGTTGCCACAGTTGGACATTTACCCATCACATTCATTAGGTCGAGATGTACATAAGTATGAACACATAACAGCGGAATAAAAGAACTGAAAAAAAAAATCTTATTCCATCATCCACATTTATCCACAGTCTATATAGTACAAAAAGAAACTAACTATTTAATAATTGAGAAATTTAAAAGAAGTACATTGTCCACAACTTGCAGCTAAATAAATTACATGAATTCAATGTAGTACAAGTCCTCCTTTGTTACATACTATCAAATGAAAAGTACAATATCGCTATCTCCACAGGTAGTCTCCTACTCTCGCTCCGAGTCACTTCGAACCAACTCCTCGGAAGAAGTAGAGACACATGCACCTGTACGCCAAAGCAAGAATGAGTCCAAAGACTTAGCAAGTAATTTCCCATACATTAAGCATACATACATCACATGGCATTTTACTCTTTAACAATTTCATAGGTACATGAACGTGGATTTAAACAATCTTTAAGAAAAACCTAACATGATACTTCTATCAATTTCATGACACATAGCACATGGTTTATGTTCATGTCACATGAAAAGCCTACCACATGCTTTCTACACAATTTTTAACATAATATTAAATTCACATTCATGTTGTATCATAATGGTAATTAAACATGGAGTTTTACACATAAGGAAGAATGTTCTAACATGGTTTCTATGTACTTTACCACATGCATATCACTTTTACAAACACAATAAGCTTGCTGCTTTGACATAAATAAAACACATTTACATTTTGGTTCACCATTTCATATATTATCACATTAGTTCACATTTACACATGATCATTTACACATGCACAATTTCACATATATACAAAATCACATTATTCTCATTATATGTCATGACACATAGTCCGAACCACCTCTAGAAGGACCACACTCATCACATCACACACATATCTATCACCTAGGCATTGCATTGATAAATCTTAGTTACTGCGCAGAACCGAGAGAAGCACTCTTCACCCTAACCAGCGGTACTTGTCCGCCTCCGGGATTTTATCGCAATGCCCATGGGATTTCACTTACTCATATGAACCTTCCCGTAGAGACTTTACCACGGTACAGTTCCTCAGCCCTCTAAGGTAGCATTGTCACCCATGGCACATTTACACGTTTTTGTCATTTTAAAACACACACTTAATATGTTATTTTAAACACATGTTCCATGCTCACACAAAATCACATATTTCATGTTTACCTAGCATGGTACTATTGTTTACAGAGTTAAACAATCATAATTTAATTCAAATCAGGCTGCAATTAACTAGATTATCGTTAATTACTCTAAACATGCTCTAATTAATCTTTTCATGATGAATAATGAATCCAGTAACTACTGTTGTCCAATTTACATGAAATTTGACTGCAAACCATTTACAGATAAGGCATCATACATACAAATTTTCATATTTTTGGTGTCATACACAATTTATGATAAATAAAACATTTATTCTGCCTAATTTATCAAGTCATCAATTAAGCATGGTACACAGTGCCAAGTACATATTCCTCTGTTCTAAAACTTGTATACAACAGTCATGATACTACATACAATCTTGTGAATTAATTTGGCATCATACAATTTATTGAGGATTTAAAACTAATCGTGCATACTTACTATTTTACAGTTCAGAAATTTTAATTATTACATGAACATCAAAAATTTCCTAAGTCTCGTGGTATAAACTAACATCTATACACATCATACAAAAGCTCTATGACACTCAATTTCCACATGAATCACATAAATAGAAATTTAAAATTATTAAAACCCTGTCAAACAGTTAATTTATAGAATTTTAATAAATAAAACAATCAACGAAATTTCACAAAAAATTTACAACATGATTCTCTAGATGTATTACGTAACATATAAAATTTACAGTATATCCTCATGCGCAGATGTCTGAAAAATAATTTATGAAGGGCAGACAGACATACTGTCCCTGCCTGAAGAACTCAACGGCACACAGTGGCCGCCTACCAGTTAACAGCAACAAAGGCCGCCGCCAACTTCGGATCTTAACGGCATTAAATCTTGCCGTTAAGTTCCTGTCTGCAGAAAAATAGATAGAACTCACAAAAATCAAAGAGAAAGGGGGTTCCAAGACACGAATAAAATCCGTAAAATTCCCTAGGACCTACTAGACATACGTATGGTCAATGTAGAGGATTTACTTGCCTTCAAACAAATCTACAAATAGCGAATCAAGTCGAAGAAGCCCTCCTCGGCCTGAGCTAAAGAGTCCCAAAAATCCTTCAAATCCGAATTTCGATGATGATCTTTAGATACACCGGGTTGGGAAGATGATCCTCGATGTCCAGACTTCCTCCCAGTCAAAGAAGAACGCTGGATGATGCTTCAAATCGCCGGATCCATGGGTTCAAAGATCATGTTTCACACATGAAAGTTAGCGTTTTTGACAAAAGAGTGAAAAGGACCCAACAGCGCCCTAAACTGGGTCTTTTATAGAGTTAGGATCGAAGACACTTTAGGGTAGGCTAGGTTACCGTTGGGGAACAGTTTCCTAAACCAGGGCGACAATATCGGAGGCATTTCCGGATCTGAAAACATAACAGATCTGGGAGACTAACGTCAACATCACTGGCTGCCAAACTGAGGTTGGCGTCCATCGATGTGGCCACTGACTTGGGGTTAACATCCATTCATGTGGACGCCTACTGTTCGCTTTGCCAGAACTTAAAAACTGCTGATAATCATATTTATGCAATGCATGCACATGGAATATACAATGTATACATTAAATAATACTATTTATGTAATGTAAATAAATACATGTACAATAAAATATATATACATATATTTATAACAATACATCATGTAGTATATATGTATATTTGTATTCGCACACAAACAACAAATTTTCATCACAAATCATACACTATAAGAGAGTAAAATTCTAGGGCCTTACACACTAAGTGCCAATAAACTTGGCCTTCTCTCACCCTTGAGAGGAATTACAATCTCACTTGCTCCCAAGCAAGTCTTCCCTTACCAAGGTACAAACACCACCTTCAACAAGGTCTTCCCATCACAAGAGGGGAAATGTAGGAACAATCCTCCTGTAGGAATTACACAGAAAGAGATGTAAAAAACTTGTGTGTTTGTCTCAAGAATGAGCAAACACACCTAATTCAGAAAAATAAAAAGATAAGAGTTGCAACTAAAATCCTTTCTGTACAAGCAGGGTGGGCTGAAAGATTTCTATTTACAATTCCCATCAAAGGACAATTTATGTGAGAATGGGAGAGCTTGGAGAGTTTTCTGAATGTGGAGCTCTCAATCATGTAGCTTGGAAGAAGGCTTGTGGAGATCTCTTGCTAGCAGAAGGCAGAGGAGATTGAAGAGAATTCTAGCATAGCTCTAAGTGTTCAGTTCTCTGGTTCTATCTAGCTCCTTTCAAACTTCGGCTTCTTTTATAATCTTCATGAAGAATGTAGCTGTTTGAAAATGGTCGTTAGAGATTTGGCCGTTTGAGGAGAGACCTGGGATCCTTTGGATGCTTGCTAAGTTTGTTATCCAAAGGTCCTTCTTTATTTGCATCTTTCCAATGCTTCTTCAACGAGGCTTGCAGCTTCACAGCTAAGTGGTCAACTTCAAATTAAATAGACTATGAAAGCTCCATGCTCAAAATGTGCTTCAATAAATATCCTGCAGCAAAGACAAGACAAAGAGACAAGGTACCTCCATACTTTCTGAGGTAGGTAATCATAGAAAAATAAAAAGTATGGAAACCTCGGACAAATAGATTTTTAGACAAAATAGGATGGACAGACAGTCAGCAAACAAAGGTATGGACAAGTTCTGATAGTGGTAGGTGAGCCTCTGTCAGATGCCATGCGTCTAAAAATAATAATGCAACATATCTTCTGAAATGAAGAAAATCTGGACTATTGTCATGAAGGAAGAGATCAATTGAACAGATGTATTCAAATATATTCATTTGATAATTTTAGAAGAATATTTTAAGTCTAATATGTCTTATCATGTCAGAATATATTAAATAATAATTAGACAGAGAAAATATTCAATCAATGTAGGTTTTAATCATATCAAGGAAGATAAAATGATATGCAATCAAAATTTCATAAGATGATAAAATAGTATCTTCACAAAAAAAGTACAAGTACAGGATTTGTCAGTGAAGTCAGATTCAGAAGAGAGTGTAATTTGACTCTAGGAGTCGAAGACAAAATTATGGATAAATTCGACTTCGTCTGAAGTTGCATTAAGATAATATCATTTGACTTTTCAAGTCGGATAGAAATGCATCTGAAAGTCATAATTCGACTTCCATGGAGTTAAACAAAAACAAGACAGAGAATTTGACTTTAGAAGTCAGATATAGAAGAATTCGACTTTTGAGAATTGAAGTCCAAAATGAAGTATCCGACTGTAGGAAGTCGGATTCAGATAAGATAGATTCTGAAGTATTCAACGATGAAGTCGTAGTTGACAGTCAGATAGATTGGACTTAGAAAATTTTAGAGATGATCTAGTGCAGAACTTTTCGATTCTAAAGGAGTCAGAGTCCACAGTCGGATTGTGATGTCTGTGGACTTAGAAAATTTTTTGAGATAGAGTTTGTCCAAACTATTTTTCTGTGATATGTATATTTAATTTGTAGAAAGACTTTTAAAGGTTTTGTCATAGCAAAAACACAAAGTTATAATAATCTTAAATTATTTTCTTAGGGGTAGTTGCTCAACAGATTACCTATCAGAAGTCAGAGATGACTGACCCCGCCAGTAGCTTTGGTAGTGGGATAGTCAAACAATCAGACGACCGACTTGTGGAAATAGATCGGTTGATCCACCAGTCGAAGCCAAGTCACTTCATATATTAAAGTTGTATCTTGACCAGCCAAAGCGTCGGTCAAAGCTAAACCCGAATGCCAGAATCAGAAGATCGAGCGTCCAGCTGATGTCCCAGTCGATGCAAAGTTGAAATCGGATGACCAATCCATTGATTTTAGTTGACCGATTCTAGAGTTCTCCATACAGACTTTCCTAAACAGAGTCCTATCAACATCCAACTCTTGATAAACATACATGGACTCTTTGGATTTTAAATACAACATGTTCCTATGTTTTGGAAGAAGAGAATGTGCCTCCAAGAATCCAACTCGAGCCCTAGAGTTCAAGAGAGGATCGTGCTGCCCAAGGAAGAGCCAACAGATGCTCTGAACCTGTAGAAGCTAGAAGAACGAGTCTACATCACCCACAAGCCTTCCAGACATGCTGGAGAGGCGTTTCTACATCTAAAGGGTGTGGACCTGGTACTACTACTTGTAAGACCTTATTCAGAAGCTTTCTACATCGGTCGGTTCTTCACCTGAGTCATCGTCAGTCAAAGACGACCACAAAGCCCGAATCTCTGGAATATGAGATCTACACTATATTGTTTAGATTGTTGTCTCTCCTAAACATATCTATGTGTGTGCTCTGTTTGTGAGAAAGTAATTGCATTGTTGGTGTGTAGTGCGTGTGCGCATGCATGCTGGGTTATCTCATCCCTGAGAACGAGGTGGGGTTGTGGTTGTCGTAAAAAACAATCAGTATGTGTGTAGGTTTTCGCTTGTACCTGGGAAACAAGCTAGTGGTAATCCTCACAGGGGTGTAGGGTAGTGGATGTAGACGCACACAAGGGTGTATTAATCGAACCACTCTAAATCATGCGTGCACTTTTGTGGTTTGTTCCATATCTTTTCTATCTCTGTTCTACACACATTAGGATAGTTGATTTCGTCTATATACTTGTTACATTCCACTGTACATCTCACACAATAGGTTTGCTTAATTGAGTCTAATTTATTATGTGTTAAAAGATATTTTTTATTGGGCGATAACCAATTCACCCCTCCTGTCTTGGTTGTCTATCGCATCCTGACACATCAATTGGTATCAAAGCAGATCTCTTGATCTAAAGAGAGATCCTGTTTGTGATGCCGAACAAAGGATATGTGCTTGAGGGTCATTACATCAACCGTCGACCCTACTTTGATGGCAATAATTATTCCTACTAGAAAAACCATATACACGTCTTTCTTGGAGCTCAGTAATATGAGATCTGGAAAGTTGTGAGCAACGGTCCATACACACTGCCAGAGGATGAGGGAAAGTGGATGAAGGATAACACTAAAAAATCCAAGGTTAATTTGAATGCCATGAATATAATGCAATGTGTTATTCATCCTAATGAATATTCCCATGTTTCCACGTGCAATTCAGCAAAGGAGATGTGGGACAAGTTGAAATTAATTTATGAAGGCACTTCAGAGGTCAAGGAGACCAAAGCCAACATCCTGGTTCATGCGTATGAGATGTTCAAGATTAACTCAGTGGAAACAATCTCAGACATGTTTGCATGGCTCTCCAACATCACCAATGGACTGAAGGCACTTGGGAAGAACTACACAGACTTGATAATAGTTCGTAAAGTTCTGAGGTCCCTCCCACTATCGTGGCACACCAAGGCCACTGTCATAGAAGACTCCAAGAATTTGTTGACCTTCACTGTGGAGGAGTTAATTGGAGTCTCATGACATATGAGATAAATCTGAAGAGGGAGGAGGCCGAGCAAACCTTTCTTCCTAAGCAAAAAAGATGTAGCACTCAAGGCATGGAAATCCAAGGCAAACAGTTCCAAAAAAAACTCCTCAAGTGTAGACGAGGAGGAAGTGGCCAAGATTACACAAAGCTTCAGAAAATTTATAAGAAAGAAAAGGCCACAGTATGCAAAGCTTCCTATGGATTCCAAGGGCAAAAACAAGCCAGTAGACTTTGGTAGAAAATCAGAATTGATCTGCTACAAGTGCCAAGGAATTGGGCACATGAGATAAGAATGCCTAGTATTTCTCAAGAAGCAGAATAAAAGAGAAGGTAAAGAAGCCCAAAGCTATGGTCGCCACCTGCAGTGATTCTACCAGACATCCTCCGAGGCTGTGGAACCCAAGAAGGAGTAGTGCGGTCTCATGGCTATTGAGGATGAATCTCCCGAAGTAAACTCTGACCGAGAATCCTTTACCCTTGAGGAGATTGAACAAATGTACTCTGCTCTGTATGAAAAATACAGGAAAATCAAAAAGGAAAACAAGCGACTGAAAAATAAATTTGAAACTTTCCTGCATGCTAAAACAATTGCATGTCATGTCATGAACATAAACTACAATGTGAAAAGCTACTAAATGATATTGAACTACTTCAAAGTAAAATCACATTGTATGAAGGTGAAACTGAATGCATGGCTCATGACAATGGTAACTCTGAAAAATTCACCATGTTTGAAAAGGAAATTTTTATTTGAAATTTGAAAATGAGAAATTGAAAAACCAAGTGCTTGTGCTTGAAGAGATGTTAAAAATTCTAAAAAGAAAATACATGAAACTATAGATGAGCTCAAGTCTACTGATCATACAACTTATTTGTTGATTCACACCATCAAGGTCAGACAAACCTTCTCAATCCACACACAAACACAATATGTGATCAACACTCCTATCACCAATAGGAGAAATCAAAGAGTTCATGATGAAGTTTAGAAGTCAAAAACAATTCACATAAAGATCAGAGTTAAGGGAGACAAATCCTCGAACACCAGTCCTTCGGCTTCGCCCAATTTCCTCTGGACTATTTGAATTGAACTCTAAATCTTCAGATTTTGAGAGTTGAAGCCGTGCTTCAGATCTTCTTGCAAGAACACATCATCTGGATGTGCTCCTCAGCCAATCTAACTTGAACTCCCTCAAATCAGCCTCAATTCGCGATACTCTATTTCAGATCTGATTTCTAGAGAAATTCAGATCTAAGTTTATACTCTTGAGTTCCTCCACAAATGCTGAGCTTCGTGCTTCTACTCTTGCACTCGATTCCTCTTCCACCTTCCTTCAGATCTACATCTTCTTCTCAGCTTTACTACTTCTCTTTTGCACGACTGCTTCTTCTCCCTCTACTGCTCTTCTCCTTTGCACGACTGATCCTTCTTCCTCTACTGCTCTTCTCATTGATCTGCTCCTATTGCAGCACTCTAACACTCTCTTTCTATGCTTGGCCTTAATCCCCACATCTTCTATGTTGGATGGCTGCTCCAGATCAGATAAGAGGCCCTTTATAGCCTCTATGCAGTCCCTTTTACATGCGGGACAAGTGCACAGAAACCTAGGGTTCACCCAAGGTTGCCACGTGTTCGAAAGTCCTTCTCCTCATTGCCACTTGGATAAAAGAGTATTTTGATAATAAGTGAATCTCCCAGAAGTCTCTAGAGATAAGTTACACCCTTTGGAAATCATACCCTTTACGTTTCTAAGTTTTCACGCAATGCGTGTCGACACTAGTTTGGATGTGTCCACACTATTGACTAAGTATCAGTTTAAGATTACTGGCAGGACACTAGTGTCGACCTGATTAGCAACTTGTGTCGACCTGACTGACAGTTAATGTCAACATGATTAACAACTAGTGTCGACCGTCTATGTATTTATTCAAATATGGCTCACTGGAAGGATACTAGTGTCAACCTGATTTTCAACTAGTGTCGACCTAATGTTCAACTTGTGTTGACACTACTTTGACAAAAGTATGTAAGCATGTATATATGAAGTGTGAACCATCAAAACATGTCATTGTCACAAAATATGAAATATTAGGTATCAAAAACATTTAGTCATCATTATAATATGTATAATATGTCATCATCAAAGTATGAGTGTTTGGACATCATCCACAACCAAATGTTGTAGTCACCATTAAAATCAGAGTATGAGTGTGTAGACATCATCAATATCAAGGTTTTTAGTCATCATCCAAATGAATAAACAACTCAACAATCTTCCACATAACAATATGATATCAGATTGTGTACAAAATGTCATCATCAAAACACACAACTCAATAATCTCCCTCTTTTTGATGATGACAAAACATGACAACAAACATTCACAGAATAACATTCTCTCCACTTTTTGACAACATGAGGTCTCATAAAGCACACAATATGTGGAATTCTCCCTCCCCCCCCCCCCCCCCTTTTTTAACCTCTCTCCGTTTAGAACAAACTCCCCCTTAGTCAGTGAATTGTGAGATTAATTGATTGAGCAAGACAATTGATTGAGACTTGAAATTCTAAGAGCAAGAATGGTATTGCTTCCCATGAAGGTGAGACTCTATCGCAAGGAGCACAAACAAGTTGATCTTCAAGGAGTGTGAAGATATGAAAGTACACAATGATTTTAGTATATGAGAGATAATATAATTGTACCTTTCATAATATGCAACAAGGGTGAAAAATAAAGATGATTTTGATTGAGTTCTTATGTCAGTTATTTATCATCAATAGTCACTTCAAAATTTTATTTATAAATGTGATAGGATTTTTGTGACTTAAATTTAGTTGTCAAAAGCGTATATCATTAGAAAATCAAGGTTTTGAGCTTAAATTTTTTTTTTTTGGTAAATAATACGAGATTGTATTGATTAAAAGGGACCAATACATAAAGGATTTCATTCTATCACAGACCGATAGCTATGATATGAAGAGAAGAAACTCTTAAAAGATGCGAATAAAGGAAGCAAGTGCTCACATCAAGGCCCAAAATAATTTAGAAATTGAAGTTCCTTAGATTCTCTTAGATCTGATTGAATGGTTATCTCCTTGAACGTGAAATTCAGTAATGCGCCGAACATCATAGATAATGGACAGAAGCACATGAGTTCTTGTTCTGGCAGAAGAGTCAAATATCTTGCAACATCTTCCTTCCAAATCCACCACATAGCAGCCCGAAAAGTAGCAAAAGCGACAACTGTGGCAGCCCCTTTACCATGAAAACTACTGAGCAAGCTTTCACATTCGGCTAGGATAGAATGCTTAGGTTGACGGTGAATGTCCAATCTATGAAGAAGCTGCCTCCATATCCAGGAACTATAATTGCATTTGAAGTATAAATGGTTGATCTCTTCATCATGCTGCCTACAGAGAATACAAATGCTTGGCCCATAGATTCCTCGCTTCTGAAGAACATCAAAGGAAGGAATTCTCCCAAGCAAACATTGCCAAGCATGAGTTGATTGCTTTTGATTTGTAGGCCTTCTCCACACAATCTGGAACCAAGTGACCTTCGGGTAAACAGTACGCCTCATGTCATAGATTTGATTATTGCTGATCTTCCCATTGTTGTGCTTCCAAATAATGCTGTCATCGCATCCTTCATGTATGGGAATGCTTAAGACAATATAGAATATAGAATAACAATTTAACATTCTTGAACAACATGAATTTTATTTTAGGTTAGTTGCAGTTTGTACACCTTTTTTATTTTACTTATTTCTTTCATTTGAGATATTTCAGGAATTTAGTGAAAAAAATTAAATTCATGCTTTTCTATATAAGCACACACACTTACCCAGTGCAAGAGTGCATGACTACTAGGCATGTTCACCATTTGTTGCTTCTTTTTAAACAGAGATAACTTAGCAACATCTTTTAACTCAAGTACAACCACGTCTCAGGTAGAATAACCTGGTTACTTAGTGTATTAATCATTGCTCTGCAGTTTTCCTTAATATCTTTCTTTTTTCTGAAAATTTTCTTTCAGAACTTTCATTACTTTTCATTAGGTGACAAGTAGCTTTTCCCTTATTAGATCATGGTCTTGAGTTGTTAAGATATAATTCTTAGCATTTGTTAAAAATAAAACTTCAATATTTCTTGTGATATAAAACTCGAGATTACTCAAGTGTCTACTTAAAGTGTTTTGCAAAAAAACAAAAATGTAAAATAACATTCAAGGATAAAGATAGACACATAAATCTGGATCTTATTTCTCATCTTCATGTTTAATCAAGAACACAAAATTTTTCAGTTAATTAATCTTTATTTATCATATAAAATTATCAATGGAACCTTGATTGGTTTCATAGAGGATGAAGAAGTCAACTGACAAGCCAAGAGATTTATTGATGATAAGGATTTGAGAGAGTGAAAATGATTGATTTACATCAACAAAACACCACAATAGATTCAGACATGAATTCCTCAAATGGCACGTCAAAAAGAATTATCATGATGATGTGAATTAGGAAATAAATGGAAAATAGTTTTCAAGCATGAATTTTAGAGGATATTATCATGAATAAAAAATTAGATCCCCCTGAAGATGAACAGTTCCAAAAATTTAGATGATGATGTGTTGACACTAGATCCTCAGTGTGTCGACATATGAGCAAGAAATTCTTAAGCATAGAGTAGCAGTGAGTAACTGGGGTCCACACATGATCAAATGTGTGTCGACCTCATTATGAAAAAAATTAGTATTTTTGAAATTTTCAGTTTGAACAAGTTTTGACAATTATTTGCAGTTGTTGAAAGACCTTTTATCTTTTTAAATTTACTCCCCCTTAGCATGTGCATGATATGAAAAAGTTTGCAAGTAATTCAACATGATTATGTACAGAATAAACTTTATCCAAAACATGACTTTTGGTACTTGGCAGAGTATTTTACTCACACATAATGATAGTTTTCAGACAAGCATAACTTGTCTTTCCATATGTCATCATTTGATATACCAAGAGGTCAAAGCAAATGATATGCACAAGAAATTTGGGCAAAGTCAAGCGAGCATGATGACACAACATGATTCCAATTGGGGGTAGCAACATCAAAACACATTTTACATTGCTCAGATAACACTCTAAGAATTTATTTCAACTCAAGTAGTTCAATTTTGAAATGATATGAGTTTTTACTTGAACAATCTTCATTTGGATTTTACCTGTGGTCTCCAATCATTTCTTGCCTTGCATAGCTATTGTCTTGATTCCAGATGAAAATGTATGGCTACAAGACTCATCAGCTTGCTGATCAAGCTGACTTTGAGATCCATACCTGTTTGGGTCCTGCCATGAAATCAATGTTAAAATTTACCAATGATTTCTTAATCCAAAATGATTTTATATTTGTTATAGATGCAGTTCTTCCATTAATGGAACTATGAGCAGCATTAGTTCTAGATTTCTTCTTTGTCTTGTTCAATGCATCTATGTTTTCATGAGATTTTATATTTGTTGAATTTTTAGTATAAGCAGCAACAGAATGATTTTGTGCAGCATTTCTGTGCAAATACACATGGAATTTCTAAACATTTTTCAGTATGAACATGATTTTATTCTTATGTGTATGAACATATGCATTAGAATGGAATTTCAGAGCATGCACAAAATTATCAGTTCTATACCTACAGTCCTTGGAGATGTAACCAATTGGCATGTAAAACATTGGGCTGGTTTGGCATGTTTATAGAAGTTTTGATTTTTATTCCAGCGATGCTTTGCAAGATGACCAGTTTATTGCAATTGAAGCAGGTTTGAGAATTCCTTACCAGGTACACATCTTTGCTTAGGTGCATGTGCTGGAACATCTGAAACGCTCTAGAGTACCTTTGATTGTTCTTGGATGGAGGAGGAAGTGGTACTCTATGATTGCTCTTGACATGATGTAGGAGGTGAGGTTGCCTTGTAACTTTTGAGTTGATGAAGAAGGTTGAGAACCCTTGTAGAAACTTGTTTGTTTTTCAATTTTTTGTTTTTGCTTTTTAGAAAACACAGGTTTCTTTTTATTTGTGTGTTTTTCTTCATTTTCTCTTTTTGTTTCTGAGAATTTTCTTGAACAATAACTTTCACTAGCTTTTCATTAGATGAATGAAGTTGTTGTTAGCAATGGTTCTTCACCTAAGTAATTGCCAGTCAAAGACGTCCAAAAAGGCCGAATCTCTGGAACAGAAGAACTCTACAGTTTACTATTTAGATTGTTGTCTTTTCTGTTCATGTTTTATTATTCTTTCTAGAACCATGAACATATCTATGTGTGTGCTTTGTTTGTGAGCAAGTCGTTGCGTTGTTGGTTTGTAGTGTGTGTGCACATACATGTTGGATTATCTCGTCCCTGGGAAATGAGGTGGGGTTGTGGTTGTCACCAGAAACAATCAATGTGTGTGTGTGGGTTTTCGCTTGTACTTAGGAACAAGCTAGTTGAAATCCTCACAGGGGTGTGGAGTAGTGGGGTAAACGCACATAAGGGTGTGTTTGTCGAACCACTCTAAATCTTGCGTGCACTTTTGTGGTTTGATCCATATCTTTTCTATCTCCATTCTACGCATGTTAGGATATTTGGTTTCATTGGTATACTTGTTCTATTCCGTTGTGTATCTCACACAATAGGTTTTCTTAATTGAGTCTAATTTATTCTATGTTAAAAGATTTTTTTATTTGGCGACAACCAATTCACCCCTCCCCTCTTGGTTGTCCATTGCATCCTAGCACATCATAGAAAAGTCCCTATGGGATGACTCAATGTGTATGTGATATCTTGTGGGCATCAGGATAAATCTTGGAGGTGAACGAGTACCACTGGTTAAGGTGGAGAGTGCTTCTCCTAGTTCTGCGCAGTTACAAAGATTCATCACTATATTGCCTAGGTGACATGTATGTGATATGTGTGTGATAGTCCTTCTTTATGGTGGTTCAGACTATGTGTCACGGTAAAACGATGTGTAAAGATGTTAAATTTATTGTGAATGTGTAGTGTGATCATGTGAAAGTGATGTGTTAATGTGCTCCAATGTGAAAGAATGTGAAATCTTGCGAATAAGTTATGTTTATGTTAAAACAACAAGTAAAGGTAATAATTTGTGGCATATGCTTATATGGAATGTGATAGATATCATGCTAGTATCCTTAGTAGATATGTGCTTGGTTTTATGATTAGAATACTTGGAAATGTGTCATATTATGAGTTATGTTATACACCATGTGTAGTTAAAATATTAAAGCTTGTTCATTTAATAATTGCTTACATGAATCATGTGATAATTCACTTAATGTGTTATGCTTTGTGAAAGTATGTGGTATGTTTTTGGATGTGACCAATATGTTACTTGCTAAGTCTATTGTGGAGACTCTTCCGTGCTTAATTATATAGGTGAGGTAGGTATTCTACAGATTGAGGAGGAGATAGTGAGCAGCGACTCTTAGCGTGAGGAGTAGTGGAGACTTGAGAGCTATTCTTATAGCTTGTACTTTTCTTTTACTTAATATGTAAGATGAGCTCGTTCAGGAGGCAGGTCTAGTTCCAAGGCTCCCCCACCTGCTGTCTCCTCATCGAAGAAAGCCTGGAACGAGCTCTTCACAGGTCCTTCTTCCTCATCGACTTCTTCTTCTGGGATCCGACTATCTTATATTTCTCCATCTATCATTGGAGACAGTCCGGTTGCTACTTTTAATGACTCTGATTCGTCTGAGCTGGTGCATTCTTGGAGATATACGGTCGTTGGGTACATCGTTGGCCTGTCACCGGTTTACTCACCTCTCAAAAACTTCATAGATAACCAGTGGAAGCCTAAAGGGAGTTACGATCTTCACATGCGCAGGGGCGGATTCTTTGTTTGTAGCTTCACTTTGGAGGAAGATTTGCAAACAGTTCTTGAAGGTTATTGGCACATCAAAGGGCATCCTTTCATAGTTCAACGATGGACTCGTGATTCCAAACTGGAAAAGGTCATGTTATCTTCTATTCCTCTCTGGATCATCTTCCCGAACCTACCTCTTCACCTATGGTCTCATACCTCCTTGAGTAAGTTATCTAGTGTGCTTGGCACCCCCCTATTCATGGATAAACTCACAGCTTCCAGGAGAAGACTATCCTTTGCCCGGGTTTGCATCCTTATATCAGCAGAATTTAAGTTCCCTGCAACTATTACTGTTCTTCATGATTCTGGTGCAACTGAGGAGGTGGAAGTTGAGTACGAATGGAGACCTACTCCATGTTCGATTTGTTCCTCTTTTGGTCATCAAGATGGTACTTGCAAGCCTCGTGTGGATCATCAGAAGAATCCTCAGCAACAATGGCGACCAAAGACTCCTAAGGTCCTGGTCCCAGAGAAATCAACAAACCACCTGCTTCACGTTAGCGTAAATCCGGCACCTTGTACGCTGCGACGGTGGCTGACGTCATCCATCCCGGAATTCCCTCTGGTGATCTTGCCCCTCCTGTTATTGTTTCGAAGGCCTTTCAATCTATGCAGCAGGTTCGCATTGTTAGTTTGCCAGATTCAGAGAAAGCGTCTAGCAATCAGCTTCTCGCCAGCGTAAATCCGGCTTCTGCAAACGCCATGCACGTTGCGATGGTGGCTGACGTCATCCTTCCTGGAAAATCTTCTACAGATCTTATTCCTCCTGTTATGGCTTCGGAGATCTATCATTCAGTGCAGCAGCTTTCATCTGGTGGCGAGGATTTGCAGATCTTGTCCAATATTCCTACTTCCATATTGAGCGTAAACCCGGATTCTACGGTGACTAGTTTGCAAAAGGATACTACCAGCTCTATAAGGGTAGTTCCGGAGGAAGTGGAATCTAATCTCCCCAGATCCCCCACGATTCCTACTTCTGCTAGTATAAATCCGGTTTCTACGGTGGCTCGTAAGGAATTGGATCATCTCATTCTTAACGCTCCTAAGGCAAGTGTAAGGCCAGATTCTACGGAGATTAGCAAGGATATCATAACAGCTCATACTGTCTCTAATGCCTTAGACATGAATATTGTCATGAGCAGCGACGGGAATGGCTATTCCAAGGATGGTGGGCATACTTCTAAAGTTGCAAAGAATCTACAACTATCTGTTTCTGAAGAAAGTCATATCGCCCTGAATTCGGATCCAATCTCTCTCCCAGTGATAAATCCGGCTTCTGATCGCAGTGGCAATTTAGAAGTAACGGTGGCTGGTGATTCTAGCGCCAAGCAGTTTATCTGTCAACCCGGGGATCTTGTCGCTAAGGATTGTTCTATATTGTCTGATGCTGTCACTAAAGGAAAGGATCATTTCACTGCTAACTATGGTGCCAGAACAAAGAATTCCGGGGATATTAGATTTGATACCTCGAAGCTTCGGGATGTTGATCGTGTTAACAATATCGACCGGTGTAAAATCCGAGCGAGACCTCATTCCAATAAGCAACACTGATGAGTATTCTTTCTTGGAATGTGAGGGGTATGAACAAAAAAACCAAGCTTCTAGCTGTCAAAAAAGAATTGAAGAACTCTAAATGCAGCATTGCCATGCTTTGTGAGACTAAGATTAGGGAGTCTAAGCACCAAAATCTCAAGAACTATGTGTGGCCGAATTCTAGTATCATCCACAATTACAACAGTTCCTGGGGGGCAGGATTTGGATCCTTTGGAATCCTTCTATCCTATCTATTTCTGTCATTTCCGAGACTTCTCAGTACATCCATGTCAGGTGTACCAGTACTCAGACTGATGACTCTTTTCTTCTTACTGCCGTTTATGGGTCTAACATTCTTTATGAAAGGAATACTCTCTGGAAGGATTTACTCTACCACTCTCATGGTATATCTGAACCTTGGATTGTTTTGGGGGACTTCAACACTATTCGTTACTCTCATGAGAAGAAGGGTGGTAATCCTATTTCGTCATCCATTCTGGCCCCTTTCAATAACTTTATTGACGCTTCAGCGCTTCTGGACCTGCCTCATCAAGGTAACAGTCTTTCTTGGAGTAACATGAAATTGGGCCATCAAAGGATTTCTGTTCGTCTTGACAGAGCTCTTGTGAACTCAGCTTGGATCAACAAATATGAAGGTTCTAGTCTCACCTATGAACCGATGTTAATCTCAGATCACTCAATGTTGCTAGTTACAAACATCACTACTCAGCCTTCTATTTCTAAGCCGAGACCATTCAAATTTTTCAATATGTGGATCCATCATCCGAATTTTAAAACCATTGTCAATAATGCTTGGAATTCTAATGTTCAAGGGTCTTTGCTCTACCAAGTCTGTAAGAAGCTTAGACTTGTCAAAATTGCACTGCATGATTGGAATAAGAATGAGTTTGGTAAGGTTGACACCATGACTTCTAAAACCAGGACTGCTCTTAAACAAGTTCAGGACGAACTGGCTCTTAACCCTTCAGATATCAGCATTCAAAATCAAGAGATTATTTGCAGGAATAAGTACTTCAAAGCTTTGGAAATTGAAGAGTCTTATGCAAAACAAAAATCGAAGCAACAATGGTTAACTCTTGGGGACTGGTACTAAATTCTTCTATGCTGCTATCAAAGCTAGAAGAATTCAAAATTGCATTAGGAAATGCAAATCTAGTGATGGTTCTATTCTCACTTCTTATGAAGATATTCGGGATCATGCTATCTCTTTTTATGATAAGCTACTTAATAAACCTCATGACAGAAGGCATCCGTCTATCAACATCCGTAAAGCTCTTCAGTTGGAGGATGTTAACTTGCTTCTTAAGCCGTTTTCTATGGAGGACATTAAGCAGGTTGTCTTCAAATCTCCTAAGGATAAAAGCCCTGGCCCGGATGGCTTCTCAGCGGAATTCTTTACTAGTTGCTGGGATATTGTTGGTGATCTCTTTTCTAAAGCGATCTTGTCTTTCTTTGAAGCTGGTCAATGGGAAAATCAGATCAACTCTACTTTCATTGCCCTTGTTCCGAAAATCAATAATGCAGATACTCTGGACCAGTTTCGCCCAATCTCACTTTGTAACTTTGTTTACAAAGTTATTACTAAGATGATGGCTGACCGCATGAAGAATGTCCTCCCTGCTATTATCAGTCAGCATCAGACAGCTTTCATTCCTGGAAGAAAAATTCAAAGTAACATTCTCCTAGCTAATGACATGGCTAAAGATCTTCATTCTAAGCATAAGGGTAATCTAATCTGCCTCAAAGCTGACCTTACCAAGGCTTTCGACTCAGTTTCCTGGGAATTTGTTTATTATATGATGACCCTTATGAAGTTCCCAAGCTCCTGGATCGGGTGGATCAAAAAGTGCTTGCAATCTCCAAAATTTTCTGTTCTGGTGAATGGGATTCCTGAAGGTTTTTTTAACAGCTCAAATGGCCTTCGTCAAGGAGATCCTCTATCCCCTTATCTCTTCACTATAGTGATGGAAGGTCTTACCTGTCTTCTTGAAGATGCTGTGCACAATAAGAAGATTAAAGTCCCATCGGCTGGGAATATCTCAATATCTCACTTCGTATTTGCTGACGATCTTATAATCTTCTTCAAAGATGATGTTGCCTCTGCAAGTGGTATTAAACACATTCTTCATGAGTTCTATACTTATTCTGGTCTGCAGCTCAACCCTGGGAAAAGTAGACTTTATCTGGGAGGTAAAGTCAAGCATAAAACCGCCATCCATGACATTCTCCAGATCCCCATTGGCAAGCTTCCTGTTCCTTATTTGGGTTTACCTCTTGTGAGTACTTCTGTGAAGAAGATCCATTGTCAACCTATCATTGAAAAAATTATGCAAAGAATTGAGTCTTGGAAGACTAATCTTCTCTCCAGAGCCGGCCGTCTGGAACTCATTAAATCAGTGCTTTCATCCTTCTCCATATACTGGTCAGCGGCTTTCTTACTCCCGGCTACAATCTTAAAGGAAATTGAGCGCATTCTGTGTAACTTTTACTGGCAAGGTCACTCATCTAATTGCCCCATTCATATGGTCAGTTGGAACGATATTTGCAGACCAAAAAGTGAAGGTGGGCTTGGTATCCGTCATCTCTCAGACTGGAATCGTGCTTGTGCTATTAGAAATCTGTGGGACATTCTGCAAAAGCAAGATTCACTATGGATCAAATGGATTCATGCTAGATATCTGAACAAGTACTCGATCTGGTCCATTAAAATCCATAGTTACTACTCCTCGGCTTGGAAAACCATCCTTCTTCAGCGAGATTGGCTATTGGAAAACCTAACTTACAAGGTTGGTTTGGAAAGTGAACTTAGTTTTTTCTATGATCCTTGGATCAATGGGAAGAGCATCTTCATGTTGATGGGTGATGGATTAAGACAACACTTGGGCCTGCACAGGAATATTACTTGCTCTTCTTTCATAGAGAACGGTCACTGGACACTACCACCACCGACCTGCTCTGCTCTCTTTGATCTCATTCCCATTATTCAAAGAATTAATCTACATCAGACTGATGAAATCACTTGGAAGCATGGGAAGTTTAATACAAAGGAAGCTTGGAATCAGGTTAGAACCAACACCAGAAAGTGGGGTGGGCGGAGTGGGTTTGGAAGGGGCCCACTATCCAGCGTTTCTCTCTTACCACCTGGCAGGCCTTCATGCATAAACTACCTACTATTAATAACTTAAGGAAGCGTGGTTTCCAATTCCTAGTAGATGCATTTTATGCTGCAATTCTGAGGAAAATGAGGATCACTTGTTCTTCGGTTGTTCTTATTCTTCGGAGGTTTGGAGGGAGATTCTTACTCGTCTGCAAATCAAAAGGCGGCCACGGTTGTCCATTATGCAAGAGGTCCATTGTCTTCGTAGTAGTTTTGCTCATGAAGGATTTGCTACAAATCTGGCTAGACTTCTTTTCAGAGCCACCATCTGGTGGATTTGGAGAGAGAGATGTACCCGTACTTTTGAAGATATTCAGAACCACGCTATCCACATTAGCCTGGCCATTATCCATGATGTTCGTACTTATGTGGAATCCCTCCACATTTCTACCCTTTCTGGTCGGTCCAAAGCAATTTGTAACAACTTCAACATTAGATCCAATAGTACAATGTAGTCATCAACTTGTGATGTCACATTTCTAGTCTATTGTTTTAGGAGTTTGCTTTCTCCTTTTCCTTATTCGGCTTGGGTTACACCTAAGCTTTTCTATTGTACTCTTGACATTATTATTTATTAATTCATTCTCTTGGTTGACCGACCAAAAAAAAAAAGATATGGACTTACGACTTGATTATTTGTAGACATGGTATTTTATTTGCTACTATATAGACGTGTGATGTGTGTGGTGATGATGGAATAACAATTACTTTCATTTCCGTTGTATACTTTTCCTTTGTTATTTGTCTACATCTCTACCTACTATGTTGTGTTGGGTACATGTTGGCTGTGACGGCACACTATATCGTGTGGATTGGTATAATCATACTAATATAAAGAGGGCCTTTATAGAGATTGGTATCAGTGCAATAGGTTGAGATTGCACATAAATAAGTCGTCACCTACACAATATTTCAAAGTCTTATGGAATCAGTCCATATATGTGGAAAATATTAAATAATGAATTAAAGATAGTTAAGAAAATAGATAGGTCTAAAAACATAGATTCTAATTGAGATACTTGTTTTACAAATAATGGCGAGTCGTGGAAGGCGTGGTGCTCAGGCTCGGGAGGACAAGCAGAGGCGAGAGGAGAGGGGCGAGCAGCAAGCCCTAGCACATCAGGGTCCCACTATGCTACCCCTACCGCCACCAGTGGACTATGGCGTGTTCATGCAAGGCCTGGTCTAGGCAATGCAGACACAGGCAGCACTACATGCCCAGTTTCAATCTCAGGTTGGCATTGTCAAGTAGGAATAGTTTGTTTTGTTGTTGTATGATTGCTTATGTGTTGCATATTGTTTTAGGCTCAGGTTCCAGCTCTAGTTCCTCAAGAGCTTGGACATGGTGGTTCGTCCATCATGGAGTGGTTTAAGAGGATGACTCCGCCTCCTTTTAAGGGCTAGTCATCCCCTCTTAGCAAAGAGCTGATTGAGAGAGGTTGAGAAGATCTTCCGTGCTATTAGTGTGCGAAAGAGGATAAAGTGAGCTTGGAGACCTACATGCTACAGGAGAGAGCCGATGTTTGGTGAGCCTCTCTACTACATACCAGGTACAAGGATGGAGCGTTAGAGGTGACTTGGGCTGAGTTCACCGGACTCTTCAAGGCCAAGTTCATCCCCGAACACATTCAGGACAAGATGGAACAGGAGTTTCTTTCTCTTACACAGGATTCCATGACTGTTCTAGAGTACGAGGCTAGATTTTCTTAGCTTTCCATGTACACTCCCCACATCATCGCAATTGAGTGTAGGAAGGCCAAGAAGTTCGTGATGGTGCTCAAACCATCACTCAAGACTACACTGGTGGCTTTTGATCACCGGAGAGTGATATGGATCAATACATTTAGGAGATGAGGGAGACTCAGAAGAGGTCAGCGACACCGTTCTAGAGGCAGGACAGGAAGAGGGATGTCGTGTAATAGCAGCAGCCACAGCGTGCAGTAGTTCCGTACCAGTCAGTGGCTATACCCTCGACGACCAGCTTCAGGCCTAGTGATAAGAAGGAGTGTCCTCGTTGCGGAAGGACACATGGCGGCTCAGAGTGCTGGAAGCTAGCAGGGAAATGCCTTACAGCAGTACTGAGCATCATATCAGAGATTGTACAAGACTTCAGTAGTTTGCACCGAGAGGAGCTCCAACCCCAGCAGCAGTAGCAGCAGCGCCGCCAGTGACTGGGAAGCCAAGAAGGCCTCGGGCCCAAGCTAGTATATGCACTTGCACGTGAGGACATAGAGTAAGCAGAGAACGTCATAGAAAGTACTTTTTTAATTATGGGTGTGCAGGCTCGAGTATTATTTGATACAAGTGTTACACACTCATTTGTTTCTGAGCGGTTTGCTAAGCAGTTGTCTAAGGAGGCGGGTGTAGAACCAAAAGACCTAGAGGTTCCCCTGTCGGTACATACCCTAGTAGGTACTGTAGCGACCAGGAAGTGCATTCTGTCCTTACCAGTGTGCATTGAAAACTGGGGTTGTTTGGGTGCTTCTACTTGCTCAAGATGAAGGACTATGATGCTATAGTCTGGATTGGCTTGAGGAGCACTATGCCTTGGTTGATTGCAGGAGGAAGAGGATTACTTTCCGTATTCCTAGAGAGGATGAGTTTCACATCCTTTTCCTAGGAATTTGGTGAGAAAGTTTGTGATCTGCTATGAAAGCTATGAGGATGGTGTATAAGGGTTATGATGCTTTCTTGCCAGCGTGGTCTTAATTATGAGGCGATCAGTCACCAATGCTTAAGGAGATAAAGGTTGTGCAAGAGTTTCAAGATGTGTTCCCTGATGATCTGTCTGGATTGCCACTAGCAGAGGAGATATAGTTCACTATTGAGTTGCTTCCAGGCATCTCACCTATCTCTAAGGCTCCCTACTGAATGGCACTTGCAGAGTTAGCTGAGCTAAGGAAGCAATTGCAGGAGTTGCTCGATAAGGGGTTTATTCTCCCTGGAATTTCACCATGGGGCACACCTATACTATTCATGAACAAGAAGGATGGTTTCCTAAGATGTTCATTGACTACTAAATGCTCAACCAGGTGACGGTGAAGAATAAGTACCTCTTGCCGCGCATTGATGACTTGTTCGATCAGCTCTAATGCATTTGTGTTCTCCAACATCGATCTACGTTCAGGCTACCATCAGCTGAGGATTAAGGAGGAGGACGCTTCCAAGACAGCGTTCAGGACCCGTTATGGAAACTATGAGTTCCTTGTGCTTTCTTTTGGTCTGACTACATCCCTGCAACATTCATCGATCTCATGAACAGGGTGTTTAGGCCATACTTGGACAGTTTTGTTATAGTGTTCATAGATGATGTTTGGTCTACTCCCCTGATGAAGCTACTCACCATTAGCACCTGAGGACAGTTCTAAAAGTTCTTTGTGAACACAAGTTGTACGCCAAGTTCAGCAAGTGTGACTTCTGGATGCGTAAGGTTCACTTCCTTGGGCATGTCATCTTAGGCACTAGAGGTGCTATTGATTCAGCGAAGGTTCAGGCAGTGCTAGACTCGGAGACTCTAAAGACACCTTTCGAGATTAGGAGTCTTCTTGGTCTGGTCAATTACTACAGGCGATTCGTAGAAGGCTTTGCCTCTATAGTGGTGTCTTTAACCAAGCTAAGCAGAAAACGGGTTAAGTATATGTGGTCCGAGGAGTGTGAGAGCGGTTTCCAGAAGCTGGAGACAAGGCTGACATTTGCACCCGTGTTGATACTGCCAAGTGGTGTCGATGGTTTTGTGATCTACTCAAATGCTTCGCATATAGGCCTTGGTTGTGTTCTAATTCAGCATGGTAAGGTTGTTGCCTATGCTTCCCATCAACTAAAGGAGCATGAGCATAACTATCCGACCCATGATTTGGAGTTAGTAGCTGTGGTCCATGCACTAAAGATCTGGATACACTACCTTTATGGTGTCAGGTTCGAGGTGTTCATAGTCCCTAAGAGTTTGAAGTACTTTTTATCCCAAAAGGAGTTAAACTTTATACAGAGGTGATGGATCAAGTTCCTAAAGGACTATGATTTTGAGGTTCAGTACATCCAGGGAAGGCAAACATCGTAGTAGATGCCCTTAGTAGGAAAAGATTCATTCTTTAGCAGGATTGGAAGATGTTGGAGGATGCGGTGTGTGCCCTGACTAAGTTAAGCCTCAGCTATGCCAATCAATCATGGCGCAATTGTCTAACAGGTCCACTATGTTGGACGATGTTGTGGAGTAGCAGGGATCAGATTGGTCAGGAGTTAGTGGGCAAAGCAGGCATTGCTTGTGATGAAGATGAAATCATTAGATTTCAGCATCGAGTATGTGTACCATATATTGTAGAAGTTAAGGAGCAAGTTCTTGAGAAAACTTATAGGTCTCAGTTCTCCATTCATCCAGGCATCACCAAGATGTACGAAGACTTGAAGCGGTACTTCTGGTGGTCAGGCATGAAAGAGGATGTGGTAGAGTTCGTGTCTTGGTGTTGGTGTGCCAATAGGTCAAGGCTGAATGTCAGAGACCATCCGACCTTATGCAGAAGATGGAGACACCGGTGTGGTAGTGGGAAGCGATCACCATGGATTTTGTAATGGGTTTGCCCAGAGTAGTTAGGGGCAATGACTCGATATGGATGATTGTGGACAGATTCTCTAAGACTGCTCACTTCTTGCCTATGAGGAAGAAGTAGTCTGTGGAGAGCTTGGCGAGGCTGTATGTGGACAGCATTGTGAGATTACATGGTGTGTCAAAGACTATCATCTCAGACAGAGATCCGTGGTTACGTAGACGCTGTGGCAGGGTCTCTAGGAGGCAATGGGTTCTCAGTTGAAGCTCAATTCAGCTTTCCATCCTCAGATAGATGGTCAATCTGAGAGGACGATCCAAACCCTCGAGGACATGTTGAGAGCACGCATGCTTAACTGGAGGAGCGACTGAGAACATCACCTACCTTTTGTGGAGTTTTCTTATAACAATAGCTTTCATGCTAGCATAGGCATGGCTCCATTTGGGGCATTGTACGATCGACCTTGTATGTCTCCTTGTGTTGGGAGGAGACTGGAGATAGGCAGTTAGTACGGCTGAGTTGGTTCAGGAAACATCAGACAAGATCTAGCCCATCAAGGAGAGATTGACTGCAGTGTAGGATAGGCAGAAGAGCTATGCTGAGAAGAGGAGGAAGGATTTAGAGTTCAAGGTTGGCAAGCATGTGTTCCTCAAGGTGTCACCTACCCGAGGTGTTGTCAGGTTGGTAGGCATGGCAAGTTGAGTCCGAGGTTTATTGGCCCGTTTGAGATTCTCAAACAAATAGGCAGTGTGGCATACGAGCTAGCATTACCCCCAACACTAGCAAGTGTACACCTCATGTTCCACGTGTCTATGCTTAGAAGATACGTGTGAGATCCATCACATGTTATCAGCTACAAGCCAGTGGAACTTCAGCTAAATTTTTCACATGTGGAGCGACCAGTAGCTATCTTGGATCGTAAGGTTTAGCACCTCAGGAACAAGGCTATAACTTCTGTGAAGGTGCTGTGGAGGATTTCTCGCAAGAGGAGCTATGTGGGAACTCGAGGATGCCATGAAGAAACAGTATCCACATCTGTTCGGTTAGTACCTTTCTCTAACTTCGGGGATGAAGTTTCTTTAAGGTGGAGAGGGTGTAAGGCCCTAGATTTTTGTGTATTATACTGTTGTTGTGTTTTTGAATTCTTGACAGCAACATTTTGTGTCGTTAATTGGTTGTTGACGACATAGTTCATGCCGTCTACCGTTTGGCTTGAGAAGGTTAATGGCAAAGTCGAGTGACGTCTATTTTACATAGACGGCAACCACATTTATGTCAACATCTCCGTCTATGTGTGGGTTTCTTTCCCCGAATCCATCCCGATTTCTTCATGGATAAACATGGAAACCCTGATTTGGTTGGGTTTCTCTTTCCTACCATGACCACGACCCAAACCCCTATAAAAATAGGTCATCTTTGTAGGGGGAGGGCTTTTACTCAGCTAGGGTTTTTGGGATTCGGAGATAGAAAAAGAGAGGCTTTAGAGGTGAGAAATCCGGCGAACCAGAAGATGCACTGGCGTTCTTTAGCAAGAGGAAGGCTTTACTGAACGTGGGGAGGCTCTCTCATTGCGGGAAGATCATCTGCTAAGGCGTGGAGGTCAAATCAAGCAAGTGAGTATCATCTCTTTGGTTTGGTTGAGGAGGGCTTCACCGCCTAAATTCGATCTGTAGGGAGTTTTTCTAGGGCATGTAACTTAAGGGTTTCATTCCTATGCCTATCACTTAGGGTTGTACGATTTTTAAAGATTTTGTCTCTTGTCCTGGATCCCCAAATTCCCTTTTCTTTTGGTTTCGGTCTGGACTTTTTGTAGACAGGAGGTTGATGGAAATATCCTTGTCGTCAAGTTCTTGAATTGACAGTAATTGATACTACTGTTAACTACTATTGACGGCAATGATCTTGCCATTAAGTTCCTTAGTTTTTCCAGAAAATTGTTTAAGCATGTGTGATGTGATATTTCAGAGATTTTGAATGTATGAGTGGGTTTTAGGATTTTTTTCTTGTCATGTACATATGGTAGACTGAATCATGGCATTTTAACATTTTTCTGATCTTATATGTAATTATTAGAATTTCTGACATGAGTAAACAAGCATGTCATATTACGTTTAATCCAGAAAAAATTAAGTATGTTGTGCTTTAATGTCTCAATATTTTTCCTTGAACTTAGGGTTCCTGTGAACATGTTTTTAGATTGATAGAATCATCAGTTTCCTATTAAGCATGTTTTAGTAAATCATCTTGTTAATTGACTAAAATCTATTTTAAATGTTAAAAATAGATATACTATTTTAAAATTTTGGAAAAATTAGGTATATGATATGATCCCTATATATGATCTATGGTAACATTTGAGCATGTTCTGATATTTGTAACCACTTTTTCTAGTTATAACTCTTTAATGGCCATGTTAAGCAAGATTGGTTAAAAATAGTGTTTTTCTGATGATTAGTACCATGATTAGGTTTTGTTAAGTATGAATTATCACTTTTGAACAGTGGTGTAGCTACCCAATAATTTTAAATAAATAAATAAAATAGAAATATTAGAGAAAATGTGACGGCCCTCATTATACCAGTACGGTCATACCGACCCACGTCGATATAGCGAGAGTCCTCACAGTGGGACATTTACCAACGATACAAACAGCTGAGATACACGCGAATATAAATAACAGAGTAGCGGAAGTAAAAGAGAACTATCTCCATTCATTCATAATCCACATTAAACATACATGCAGTTTACAATTTGCAAAAAGGAACTAAAATTCACATGATTTAATTTGCTGAAATAGAAATACAAATGTCCACATATTACATTCTTTTCATGATAGTTCTAATACAATGTCCAAGTACATACTAAGAAGTACACACAATCACAAGGATCTCAAAAGCTGGCTAGTCTCCACGCTCGGAGTCCGTCTCTGCTGCCTCCTCCGAGGGTACGGTGTCACCAACTAGACTTGTACGCCGAAGCAAGCAAGGAGTGAGTCCAGGGACTCAGCAAGTAACACTATACATGGTATACACGTACAAGTCCTAGTGGTTTCTACAAGCACATACAATTAGCAACACATAGCATGCTAGTCTATTTAAGTTTCAACCTATCATGAAGGTTCTACAATTACACATAACACATGCTTTCAGATTTCAAATTATAACATTCACCTATCACATGGTCTCTAACCCATTCACTTATGAACTTTAACCTTATAAAGAACCAGACATGAGAGTTATCAACATGGACAATTTACATATATGAACGGGGAACATAGTTAGCATGGATTCCACATGTTCTTAAGTACCTACATAACTTTTTCACATGCTTTAGGTTGCTGATTTCACATGGTTCAAAGACTATAAACCTACACATGAAAGCTACAATGTGGCTTAGAACATAACACATGAACAATCCATCATGCCACTTTGCACACATACTCATTAATTGTTCCTAATCATGGATTCTAAACACTTTGCACACATAAATATGGAATTGCTAACATGCATTTTCTGAATTCACATGGTTCAGATTTAGCCTCACATGGTTTCAATAACACATTACACATCTAGATTTTCACATTTTCCTTTTTCACAATTTCCTCTTTTCACATGGTTACACTTACACATACACATTCACATGTCACTTTCACATTTACACATGGTCACATACACTTTACACATATTTTAGTGCCGTGACACATAGTCCAAACCACCAAAGAAGGACACATTCACATCACATAACACATAGGCACCATCTAGGCATGCAATGGTGACTCTTGGACTGCGCAGACCGGAGAACAAGTCTCCACCCTAACCAGTGGTACTTGTCCACCTCCAGGATTTCCCCCTAATGCCCTTAGGGTCACTTAACACAATGAACTTTCTCAGGGGGACTTTTCCCGATACAGCTCCACTGCCTTCTCGGAAGCAGTATCACATTGGCACAGTTTACACTTTTACACATTTAACGTTTTACACATGGTTTTTACACTTGGCATCTTCATTTCATTCACACTCTTACTCACATGAACACCTCTGTTTTTCCTAACATGGTACTACAGAGTTTTCAAGATTTAACATAGTAAACACACCATCATCTGTTTTAAACAAAATAAAATCACATTACGATCATATATACGAATTTTCACAATTCACATGAAACACATAACTTTTTATTTACTGTTCCAAATAACCTGAAATTTTAACCACATGCTGTTTTCAGGTCCAAATCATACCCTCAATTTCAGATTTTTCTGAGCTAAATAGGATTTACAGAAAATAAAACACCTAATTAGCATATTATTCACAACTTATACTAACATGGGTCTAACACATTTGAAATTAACCCCACTTTGTAAGACCCTCGAAATTTGGTCGTATTTTTTCGTATTTATGTGTGTATATTGTGTTGAGTATGTATGTACGTATTTTCGGGATATTTAAATAGCATAAATACGTGTGCATGTGTTTATATTGAACATAAATAATGTGCTTATTGCATGATGGTAGTGTGGATACGATACTATATGTACATTGCATGTATATATGTCCGGTATGCATGGTTTTCTGCATAATTAGGGTTCTGGCCGAAGGCCTTATGGCGTCAACCCCTGGCCGCTGAGGTGGTGTCAACGTCCAACCCTGGACGCCAACACTCACTCCGGCGTCCAGCGATCTGGACGTCAACTTCTCTGCCCTGCATGCGCAGCAGAGCTGCTGTCTTCTGAAACAAGGCATGGCAACCATTGGGGGGATGTCCCCCAACGGCTCCAAAGCTGTCAGGTCGGCATGGTGAGTGGGTGAAGGCTTTCCCTACTTCCTGAACCCGAAATGGCCTCTCCCCACTACCCATTTTTCACACTTGCAAGAGAGAGAAGAGGGGAGAGAAAACCCTAGAGCTTCCTGTGAGAAAACCTGAAGTTGGAGGCTCTGATCCGGCGATCCAAGGCTTCTTCTGGAGATCTACTTCGACAAGGAGGAAGACAACATAACCGGCTACACATCCCCGGCCCTGGATTTCAGAGGGGAGCATCACAGAAGCCGGAGTGAAGGCGTCTTGGAGGCTTCTTGGACTGCCCAGGAGAGCTTCTCCAACTAATTTGATCCCTTTAGGAGTTTTTCCAAAGGCAAGTACCCCTCACATTGTCCATGTATGTGTCTAGGAGGCTTTTACCATTTTTACAGATTTCCTCGGTGTCCTGGATCCCCTACATTCACCATTTTTCAGAGCTCGGACTGTGTTTTTACACAGGTCCGAACTTGACGGCAAGCCCCATGGACGTTGAGATCTTGAGTCAGCGGCCAACGATGTGGCCGCCAACTCTTGTAAACGACCACAGTATGCCGTTTAGTTCTTCTTGACAGAACAGTGAACTGTTCTGCTTATATCTTAAATTTCGGATTCTACGCATGAGGATATAATGTAAATTTTATATGTTATGTAAAATAGGTAATGTGATATGTGTGGAATTTCCTGTATTTTTCTGTAGATGGCATAATTTATTAGAATTATTGAAAAGCATGTGTAGGAAAGAGGTTATGCTTGGTTAATCTTGTTCCCATGATTTCGGAGGAATCAAATGCTGTAGAATTTTATGAACCATGTTTGTATGTATCAGTCCATGCCCTGCAATTTGGGAATTTTCCCATCTCCATGTGAATTCTTATAATTTCTACAATGAGAAATAGAAAGCATGTGTAGACCTTGTGAAAATTCTAGTAAATCATGTGTTGGGAAAATAAATTCGGAAAAATTTCTGTGCCAATATGTATGTGTGGTTCATGACTGTGCATGATCAAATCTGAATTTCCATGTCATGTTCTATGTTGACTTAGTTTAAGAATGGCATGAAGCTGAGTGTTTTAATTTCTATAAATGCATGTGAATTCAGAAAAATGTGAAAATTTGTATGTGTGTTACTATACCCGAAAACAGCATGTGGTAAAATTTTCAGGATAATTTGATAACAGTAGCCTACATTATGAGATTTTCATGTGAAAATGAGTATGAATGCATGTACCATGATTAAGGTTAAATGATGTGTGTTCCAATTAATCCATGAGAGCTACTAAATGCTTGATTTCTGTTATTAGTAGCATCATGATAGGGTGAACTGAACCATGTGCATAAACAAGAAAGTGTGAAAATCACATGTGAAACGTGTGTTAATCGGAATGTGTAATGTGTAAAATGTGCCGTGTGTGACACTGCTTCCATAGAGGGCTGTGGACCGTATCATGGAAAAGTCCCCATGAGAAGGTTCAATGTGTTAAGATATCCTAAGGGCATTAGGATGAAATCCTGGAGGTGGACAAGTACCACTGGTTAGGGTGGAGACGTGTTCTCCCGGTCTGCGCAGTGCAAGAGTCATCACTGTATTGCCTAGGTGATGTGCTATGTGTTATGTGTATGTGATGTGTCCTTCTAGTGGTGGTTTGGACTATGTGTCACGGCAAATAAATTGTGAAATGTGTATATGTGAACATGTGAAATGTGTATATGTGAACATGTGTAATGTGTATATGTGAACATGTGTAAATTGTGATATGGGAACATGAATGTGAAATAAGAAACCATGTGAACCCTTTATGTTAGAATGTGAACATGTGTACATGTGAAATGCTTGAAAAAGGAACCATGTGAAATATGGGAATGTGTAACCATGTGAAGTAAATGTGTTAGAATATGATACGTTAATTCATGCTATGATATTTCTAATCCCATATAAATTGCTATCATGTTATAGTCAAATCGGAAGTGTAGTCTTCATGTGATTAAATGAGTAGAAAGCATGTGATAGGAAGTGTTAATTGAAACATTTAAACCATGTACCATGTGTTTGATTTTGTAGAAATACCATGATAGGTTGTCTCTCATAAATGTTCAAGCATGCTATATGTTGCCTTGCAAATAGCAATAGTAAACCCTACTATGATGTATGCATGAATGATGTGTATGGAGCTACTTGCTGAGTCTTTTAGACTCACTCCTTGCTTCGGCGTACAGGTGTAGTTGGTGACACACCTTTGGAGGTGACAGTGGAGAGCGACTCCGAGCGTGGAGATTAGCTGGTGGAGTTGACACTGTGCCCTTTTTGTTTCATAGTACGTGAATTGTAGCTTGTATTAGGATTATCATTATGTAATTGTGGACAAACTATGTATTAAATGTAGAACTTTAATTTTGTGGACAATGTAGCTTGGTTTAATTTCAATTATGAAAGTTTAGTCTTTTATTTTGCTATGGATCATGTATGATAAATGTGGATGATGGAATGTGATGACTGTTAGTCCTTTACTTCCGCGACTCTGTATCTATATTGTGTATATCTCAATCATGTGATAGTGTTGGGTAAATGTCCCACTGTGGCAGCACTCGCTATATCGACGTGGGTCGGTATGACCGTACCGGTATAATGAGGGCCGTCACAGAGATTGGTATCAGAGCAACCGATTGAGATCTTACATAAAATATATGAATCATCATCCTCATTGCATGCTAAATCCTTATAGATTGTCCACATGGGTAGAAATGACTAATAATGAATGGAAAATAGATAAGAAAATGGATAGAAACTTAGTAACCTAACTCTAATGGTGGCTGAAATTTTATGACAGCCATGGCTTCCCGTGGACGACGTGGAGGTGCGCCAGCTCGCGACGATGAGCAGAGACGTGATGGTCAGGCGGAGCAACAGGCCCCAGCACCACGAGGCCCTGTGCTTCCCCCACCGCCGCCTGTGGACTATGGAGTGTTCATGCAAGGTCTGGTGCAGGCCATGCAGACTCAGGCACACACTCAGGCAGCACTTCAGGCCCAGTTGGAGGCCCAGGAAATAATAAAATAACTAAGTAGTCTGCTATTTGAATTGTATGCTATTGTGTTTATTATATATTGTGTTGTATAATGTAGCAGGCTCAGGCCCCAGCTCAGGACCATGGTGGACCTTCCATCATGGAGCGGTTCAAGAGGATGACCCCACTCTTTTAAGGGGGGAGAGCGATCCGTTGCTAGCAGAGAGTTGGATGAGGGAGATCGAGAAAATCTTCCGGGCCATCAGGTGTGTGGATGAGGACAAGGTTACCTTAGCCACCTACATGCTACAGGTAGTTAGAGTGCTAGATGTTGTGGTGGGCTAATTAGTCGTCAGAGGAATGTGTTGGGTTTTTTTACTACGTACGCGGTTGAGGACGGCGCGATTGATGTCGCTTGGGACGAGTTCGTGAGGCTCTTTCGGGCCAAGTTCGTCCCCGAGCACATCCAGGACAGGATGGAGCAGGAGTTCCTCACTTTGACTCAGGGCTCCATGACCGTACTTGAGTATGAGGCCAGGTTTGCAGAACTGTCTAAGTATGCACCCCATATTGTGGCTGATGAGCGCAGGAAGGCGAAGAAGTTTGTGATGGGCTTGAAGCCATCACTGCGGACGAGGCTCGTAGCGTTTGATCATCGTACCCTGGACGAGGCCCTCAGCGCAGCCTGCAGACAGGAAGGCGAAATGGAGCAATACTTGGAGGAGAAGAAGGCTTCGCAGAAGAGGCCGGCAGCAGCTTTCCAGAGGCAAGACAAGAGGAAGACGGTGTACCAGACACCGCAGAAATCATCGACAACCAGCAACTATCAGGTACCTTCTGTACGTTCCTCTGGTGACAAGAAGGAGTGCCCTCATTGCGGAAGGGCACATGGTGGTACGGAATGTTGGATGATAGCGGGCAAATGCCTAAAGTGTGGGAGCAGCGACCACAAAATCAAGGACTGCCCTAGGCTTCAGCAGGGAGCTCAGCGAGGAGCGCCAGTACCAGCAGTGGCGGCAGCCGCGCCAGCGACAGGGCGACCGGAAGGCCTCGAGCCCCGGCTCGAGTGTTTGCGTTAGCTCGTGAGGACGCCGAGCAGGCGGAGCATGTCACCGAAGGTACAGTCTTACTTTTCGGTGTGCACGCTCGGGTTTTGTTTGATACGGGTGCTACTCACTCGTTCATTTCCGAGCGGTTCGCTAGGCAGTTAGCCCTAGAGTCAGGCATAGAGTCTGAGGAGTTAGAGGTTCCTTTGTCTGTGCACACCCCTGCGGGTACGGTATCGACTAGGAAGTGTATTCCGTCGTTACCTGTGTGCATTGAGGATAGATTCCTAGATGGGTGTTTCTTCTTGCTAAAGATGAAGGACTATGATTGCATTTGGTCTGGATTGGCTAGAGGAGCATTATGCGCTAGTAGATTGTCGTAAGAAGAAGATTGTTTCCGCATTCCTGGCGAGGACGAGTTCTCTCATCCCTTGCCAAAGAACTTAGCGGGAAAGTTAGTTATCTCTGCCATGAAGGCGATGCGCATGGTGAACAAGGGCTGTGACGCATTTCTTGCCAGCGTTATGCTAGTACCCGATGCTAGTTCGTCACGGACTCTTGCAGAGATTGATGTGGTGCAGGACTTTCCAGATGTCTTTCCCGATGACTTGTCTGGATTGCCACCGGATAGGGAGATAGAGTTCACTATAGAGTGTCATATAGAGTTGCTTCCAGGCACCTCTTCTATCTCGAAGGCCCCATATCGGATGGCGCCTGCAGAATTAGCCGAGTTGAGGAAGCAATTGCAAGAATTGCTTGATAAGGGATTTATTCGCCCTAGCGTTTCCCCTTGGGGAGCACCTGTATTGTTCGTCAAGAAGAAAGACGGGTCACTTCGGTTGTGCATCGATTATAGGAAGCTAAACCAGGTGACTGTGAAGAACAGGTATCCCTTACCTGTATTGATGATCTGTTTGACCAGTTGCGAGAGGCATCAGTCTTTTCCAAGATGACTTGCGATCTGGTTATCATCAGTTGAGGATTAGGAGTGAGGATGTGTCCAAGACGGCGTTTAGAACCCGTTATGGACATTATGAGTTCTTAGTTCTTCCCTTCGGATTGACCAACGCCCCTGCAGCGTTCATGGATCTCATGAAACGGGTGTTTAGTCCGTATTTAGATAGCTTTGTTGTTGTGTTTATTGACGATGTGTTGGTCTATTCTCCGGATGAGGCCACGCACCGTCAGCATTTGAGGTTAGTCTTAGAGGTTCTCCGTGAGCACAAGCTGTATGCAAAATTCAGCAAGTGCGATTTTGGTTGCGCGAGGTTCATTTCTCGGGCATGTTATCTCCGGCGCTGGTGTAGCAGTTGATCCAGCGAAGGTCCAGGCAGTTATGGATTGGGAAGTTCCCAGGACCCCTTCGGAGATTCGTAGCTTTATTGGGTTAGCTGGTTATTATCGGCGATTCATTGAGGGTTTCTCATCCATCGCCGCCCCCTTGACAAAGCTGACTCGGAAAGGTGAGAAGTTCGTGTGGTCTGAGGCGTGTGAGCATAGCTTTCAGCTATTGAAGGCTAAGCTTACTTCTGCTCCGGTATTGGTATTGCCTAGTGGTCTAGAGGGCTTTGCCATTTATACGGATGCATCTCAGATTGGTTTAGGCTGTGTACTCATGCAGTGTGAGAGGGTTGTAGCTTATGCTTCTCGTCAGTTGAAGGAGCATGAGAGGAACTATCCGACTCATGATCTGGAGTTAGCAGCTGTGGTTCATGCACTAAAGATCTGGAGACACTATCTTTATGGTGTCAGATTTGAGGTGTTTACCGACCACAAGAGCTTGAGATATCTTTTCCCAAAAGGAATTAAACCTGAGGCAGAGGAGATGGATTGAGTTCTTGAAGGACTATGACTTCGACCTTCAGTATCATCCTGGAAAGGCGAACGTCGTAGCGGATGCGTAGTAGGAAGAGGTCTTCGCTCCAGCAGGATTGGAAGATGTTGGAGGATGCAGCGTGCTCTATGACCGAGTTAGAGCCATCGTTGTGTCAGGCTTTTGTAGCTCAGCTATCCCTTAGATCCTCAGTCTTGGATGAGGTGATTGAGCAGCAGAAAGCCGATCCTAGATTGTTAGAGTTAGTGGGTAAGGCGGGCATTGCTCGTGATGAGGACGGTGTGATTAGATTTCAGCACCGTGTTTGTGTCCCCGATGTGGTAGATGTCCGTGAGCATGTGTTAGCGGAGGCTCATAGATCGCGATTCTCTATTCATCCGGGTAACACTAAGATGTATCAGGATTTGAAGAGATCATTTTGGTGGTCCGGCATGAAGAAGGATGTTGCGGATTATGTGTCTAGATGTCTAGTATGTCAGCAGGTGAAAGCCGAGCGGCAGCGACCATCCGGCCTTATGCAAAGGATGGATATCCCGTATGGAAGTGGGAAGCTGTCACTATGGATTTCGTATCGGGTTTGCCTCGATCTAGAAGGGGCAATGACTCGATTTGGGTAGTTGTAGATAGATTCTCGAAGACTGCTCATTTCTTGCCTATGAAGAAGAAGCAGTCGGTAGAGAGCTTAGCTAGATTGTATGTTAGTGGTATCGTTAGGTTGCATGGTGTGCCGAAGTCGATCATTTCGGATCGAGATCCGAGATTTACTTCGAGATTGTGGAAAGGTCTTCAAGATGCGTTAGGTTCGGAGCTTAAGCTCAGTTCGGCGTTTCATCCCCAGACCGATGGACAGTCGAGAGGACTATCCAAACGCTCGAGGATATGTTGAGAGCGTGTGTTCTGGATTGGAAGGATGACTGGGAGCGTCATTTACCTCTTGTGGAGTTCGCATACAACAACAGCTTTCATGCTAGCATTGGAATGGCTCCATTCGAGGCGTTGTATGGTAGGCCCTGCAGATCTCCTTATGTTGGGAGGAGACTGGTGATAGGCAGTTGATCGGACCGGAGTTGGTTCAGGAAACTTCGGATAAGATCCAGCTTATCAGGAAGAGGCTTGTTGCGGCACAGGATAGGCAGAAGAGTTATGCCGACAACAGGAGGAAGGACTTGGAGTTCGAGGTTGGTGATCATGTCTTCTTGAAGATATCGCCTACTCGAGGTGTTGTCAGATTTGGCAGGCATAGCAAGCTAAGCCCTAGGTTCATTGGCCCATATGAGATTCTCAGACGTTTGGGCAACGTGGCGTACGAGCTAGCTTTACCCCCAGCTTTGGCTAGCGTTCACCCGGTATTCCACGTATCTATGCTCAGGAAGTATGTCCGAGATCCGTCTCATGTGATTAGTCCTGAGCCAGTGGAGATCCAGCCAGATCTTTCGTATGTCGAGCAACAGTAGCCATTCTTGACCGGAAGGTGCAGCATCTCCGGAACAAGAGTATCGCGTCGGTGAAAGTTCTATGGCGGAACTTCTCACGTGAGGAGGCTACGTGGGAGCTTGAGGATGCGATGAAGAAGAAGTATCCCCTTTTGTTTGAGTAGTGTCGTTCTAACTTCGAGGACGAAGTTTCTTTAAGGGGGAGAGGGTGTAAGACCCTCGAAATTTCGTCGTATTTTTTTCGTATTTATGTGTGTATATTGTGTTGTGTATGTATGTACGTATTTTCGTGGTATTAAAATAGCATAAATACGTGTGCATGTGTTTATATTGAACATAAATAATGTGCTTATTGCATGATGGTAGGTGGTACGATACTATATGTACATTGCATGTATATATGTCCGGTATGCATGGTTTTCTGCATAATTAGGGTTCTGGCCGAAGGCCTTATTGGCGTCAACCCCTGGCCGCTGAGGTGGTGTCAAGTCCAACCATGGACGCCAACACTCACTCCGGCGTCCAGCGATCTGGACGTCAACTTCTCTGCCCTGCATGCGCAGCAGAGCTGCTGTCTTCTGAAACAAGGCATGGCAACCATTGGGGGGATGTCCCCCAACGGCTCCAAAGCTGTCAGGTAGGCATGGTGAGTGGGTGAGGCTTTCCCTACTTCCTGAACCGAGAAATGGCCTCTCCCCACTACCCATTTTTCACACTTGCAAGAAGAGAGAAGAGGGGAGAAAACCCTAGAGCTTCCTGTGAGAAAACCTGAAGTTTGGAGGCTTGATCCGGCGATCCAAGGCTTCTTCTGGAGATCTACTTCGACAAGGAGGAAGACAACATAACGGCTACACATCCCCGCCCTGGATTTCAGAGGGGAGCATCACAGAAGCCGGAGTGGAGGCGTCTTGGAGGCTTCTTGGGACTGCCCAAGGAGAGCTTCTCCAACTAATTTGATCCCTTTAGGAGTTTTTCCAAAGGCAAGTACCCCTTCCACATTGTCCATGTATGTGTCTAGGAGGCTTTTACCATTTTTACAGATTTTCCTCGTGTCCTGGATCCCCTACATTCCCCATTTTTCAGAGCTCGGACTGTGTTTTTACACAGGTCCGAACTTGACGGCAAGCCCCATGGACGTTGAGATCTTGAGTCAGCGGCCAACGATGTGGCCGCCAACTCTTGTAAACGACCACAGTATGCCGTTTAGTTCTTCTTGACAGAACAGTGAACTGTTCTGCCTTATATCTTAATTTCCGGATTTCTACGCATGAGGATATAATGTAAATTTTATATGTTATGTAAAATAGGTAATGTGATATGTGTGGAATTTCCTGTATTTTTCTGTAGATGGCATAATTTATTAGAATTATTGAAAAGCATGTGTAGGAAAGAGGTTATGCTTGGTTAATCTTGTTCCCATGATTTCGGAGGAATCAAATGCTGTAGAATTTTATGAACCATGTTGTATGTATCAGTCCATGCCCTGCAAATTGGGAATTTTCCATCTCCATGTGAATTCTTATAATTTCTACAATGAGAAATAGAAAGCATGTGTAGACCTTGTGAAAATTTAGTAAATCATGTGTGGGAAAATAAATTCGGAAAAATTTCTGTGCCAATATGTATGTGTGGTTCATGACTGTGCATGATCAAATCTGAAATTCCATGTCATGTATGTTGAGGACTTAGTTTAAGAATGGCATGAAGCTGAGTGTTTTAATTTCTATAAATGCATGTGAATTCAGAAAAATGTGAAAATTTGTATGTGTGTACTATACCCGAAAACAGCATGTGGTAAAATTTTCAGGATAATTTGATAACAGTAGCCTACATTATGAGATTTTCATGTGAAAATGAGTATGAATGCATGTACCATGATTAAGGTTAAATGATGTGTGTTCCAATTAATCCATGAGAGCTACTAAATGCTTGATTTCTGTTATTAGTAGCATCATGATAGGGATGAACTGAACCATGTGCATAAACAAGAAAGTGTGAAAATCACATGTGAAACGTGGTTAATCGGAATGTGTAATGTGTAAAATGTGCCGTGTGTGACACTGCTTCCATAGAGGGCTGTGGAACCGTATCATGGAAAAGTCCCCATGAGAAGGTTCAATGTGTTAAGATATCCTAAGGGCATTAGGATGAAATCCTGGAGGTGGACAAGTACCACTGGTTAGGGTGGAGACGTGTTCTCCCGGTGCGCAGTGCCAAGAGTCATCACTGTATTGCCTAGGTGATGTGCTATGTGTTATGTGTATGTGATGTGTCCTTCTAGTGGTGGTTTGGACTATGTGTCACGGCAAATAAATTGTGAAATGTGTATATGTGAACATGTGTGAAATGTGTATATGTGAACATGTAAATGGTATGTGTGAACATGTGTAAATTGTGTATATGGGAACATGCAAATGTGAAATGAGAAACCATGTGAACCCTTTATGTTAGAATGTGAACATGTGTACATGTGAAATGCTTGAAAAAGGACCATGTGAAATATGGGAATGTGTAACCATGTGAAGTAAATGTGTTAGAATATGATACGTTAATTCATGCTATGATATTTCTAATCCATATAAATTGCTATCATGTTATAGTCAAATCGGAAGTGTAGTCTTCATGTGATTAAATGAGTAGAAAGCATGTGATAGGAAGTGTTAATTGAAACATTTAAACCATGTACCATGTGTTTGATTTTGTAGAAATACCATGATAGGTTGTCTCTCATAAATGTTCAAGCATGCTATATGTTGCCTTGCAAATAGCATAGTAACCCTACTATGATGTATGCATGAATGATGTGTATGGAGCTACTTGCTGAGTCTTTTAGACTCACTCCTTGCTTCGGCGTACAGGTGTAGTTGGTGACACACCTTTGGAGGTGACAGTGGAGAGCGACTCCGAGCGTGGAGATTAGCTGGTGGAGTTGACACTGTGCCCTTTTTGTTTCATAGTACGTGAATTGTAGCTTGTATTAGGATTATCATTATGTAATTGTGGACAAACTATGTATTAAATGTAGAACTTTAATTTTGTGGACAATGTAGCTTGGTTTAATTTCAATTATGAAAGTTTAGTCTTTTATTTTGCTATGGATCATGTATGATAAATGTGGATGATGGAATGTGATGACTGTTAGTCCTTTACTTCCATGACTCTGTATCTATTTGTGTATATCTCAATCATGTGATAGTGTTGGGTAAATGTCCCACTGTGGCAGCACTCGCTATATCGACGTGGGTCGGTATGACCGTACCGGTATAATGAGGGCCGTCACACACTTACTGTTTTGCACAGAAACACAATGCATGATTTCAGAATACAACATCATCCTAATTCATACATCTATAAATCCGTTGCCACAACCATTTCTTTCATGCTTTCATTTTACCGAATCGAACCTTCTAGCAATTCCACAAGTATGCATGAATTACAAAATTCAGAACATACCTACATGTCCCACAATATTTCATGAATAGACTGAAAACAAGACATTTAACTAATCCTAATCATGGAACATTATTTGCAAGAATTATCTACAAGTTATGCCCACAAGTTTAAAGACACCATTTTCCACATTCACCAACACACCACATCCATTCACAACCACAATGCACAATACATAGCTTATAGGAATACCATATATCCTCATCACGGAAATCATAACGAAATTAACGTATAAGAGGGACGAACAGCTCACTGTTCTGTCCTGAAGACTAGACGGCGGTCTCTGGCCGCTGACTCAGAGTCAGCGGCATGGTCGATGGACGCCAAGATCATCACAGCGTCCAGGGACCTTGCCGTTTACTCAGGTCTGTGCAGAAACACACCCGAGCTCTGAAATTGGGTGAAATGGAGGGTCTAGGACTCGAGGGAAATTCCATATAAATTATATAAACCTCCTAGACTCATACGGGGATACCATAGATAGGTCACTTGCCTTTCAAAAATTCTTCTAAGGGATTTAGAGGCGTGGTGAAGACCTCCTTGGGCAGTCCCAAGAAGTTGCAGAAGCACCTCCAAGATCGCCTTCCTCCGGCTTCTGGTTGATCTCCACACCGAGGGGATGATGGGGAAGCCTTCCCCTTTGCTTCAGCTCCCTCCTTGATGCAGAAGATCTCCAAAACCAGCTTTCAAGGGTCGGATTTTAGGGTTCTAAAGTGGGATTTTTCTCACAGATAGCTCTAGGGTTTTTCTTTCTCACCTCTCTCCTCTTGCAAGGGTGAAGGGGAAGAATGGGGTGAGCCAATTCAGGTTCAGACCTAAAGAGGGTCTTTCCCCCACTCACTAGGGTGATGGGACACCCCTCAGAGCCGTGGGGGACATCCCCCAATGGTTGCCATACCTTGTTTCAGAAGATAGCAGCTCTGCTGCGCATGCAGGCCAGAGAAGTTGACGTCCAAATCGCTGGACGCCGGAGTGAGTGTTGGCGTCCAGGGCTGGACGCTGACACCACCTCAGCGGCCAGGGTTGACGCCAATAGGGTCTTCGGCCAGAACCCTAATTTATGCAGAAAACCTGCATACCAAGCTTCTATACATGCAATATGTACATGGTATTATATTTCACACACTATCATCATGCAATACATACATTATTTACGTTTAATATAAACACATGTACACGTATTTATACTATTTTAATATCCACGTAAAATACGTACATACATACTCAACACAATATACACACATAAATACGAAAAAAAAATACGACGGAAATTCGAGGGTCTTACAGAAAAATTAATTAATTAAAACTCATTAATCAAAAGTAAGTAATGCTTTAAAAAATAGTTCATATAAAAGTTATTGGGCCAAAATAGGAGTGTTAAAAGATAGAATAAAAGAATATACTATAAAATCCATAACTCTATTATAGCCTAAATTAAAAAGTTGTAGTAAATCATTAATATGGCTCATATAAATCTAAAATGGACTCCTAACCCTACCCTAACTAGCTAGCCACGAAATTGGAGTCCCATCCCAACCTAAATTGGAGTATTATAGCTAGGAAGGTTGGATAAAGATGGAAAATCGTAGTTTAAGGGAGGTTAGAGTTGTATTAGGAAATAAACCACACTAGATGCATAAATACACTCACAAACCCTCCATGGCCGACCCTATATGCTCTGCCAGGACTTCTTGGAAATGTAGAAAGGCCATAGGAGGAGAAATTTGTGGGGAAGGCTGCTAGAAGATCTGCAAGCCTGTTCTTCAGAGTTCTTAACCCTAAGAGTTTACACCAACCAAAGGTAGGCAATCTCACAAGCTAAATTAAATTAATCTCGTCTATAATTTGTTCTTTACCCAGGAGCAAAAGCCCTCTCTTATCCCCAATTTCCATCATCTCTATCATGTCAATTTCAGGTTTATAGTTCTGTTAAAAACATAAACCCGGCCCATCATATTTATTTTAATCCTCTATCTACACTTGATCTCGTGCTATGCAATTGTACTTTACATGCTATTTGAGGTCAGGAAACTAATGACATACTTTTCCCCAATTTCTTTATGTACCCTCTTCCAATTAATTCTCTTTTCATCACTGTGTCATGTTCTGAGCTCATCGTGAAAGAACTAGTTCATAGCCTATCAATACCATTATAAGATTCTAATTACTCTTTAGTGTTTATACTCCTGCAAGTCTAGTTTTGTTTAAAATTTGTTTCATCATGATTTTTCATCAAGTGTACATCGAGTTTTCGATTTTAAAACATCCATGAATCAATCCTTGGAAAGCATGGACCGTAATCCAAGGCAATGCTATTTTCCTTTTGGGCTCAGGCAAAAACCTTAGAATGTGACGGCTCGATAGGTAACATTTTCAAAGGGGTTGCCACAAGGCAACCCGTCACGTTCTGAATGTGACAGGCCCTTTTTTTTTTTTTGGTAAGTAAACGGTAACTATATATAAGTAAGGAATGTACAGAAAGCCATATCTACACAAGCTGTAGATTATAGCGAAGAGTCCCAAAGGAATCTGGGAGAGCGCACCCTTCCTCAAAGAGGAAAATGTAACCACTCCACCAGAGTCACCCTTTGGCCTAACAAAGAAGTTCTGAGTGTTTCATGGCTACACAGCCCGTAGCCTATGAAATCCTTAAACATAACCAAACAAAAACTGAAGTTTTTTATCCAGCTCCCTAGCCCCCAACCATAATGAAGGATTGAAGAGCAATATAAACCACCTGCAAAGGCAAAAAAAAGAACAATAGATCCAATCCTGGAGATAGCCATTAGTGTGAAAACAAAATAGAAAACATATCATATGCAACTAGTCGAAGGAAACCCGAATCTAACTAACTTATGGAGAAGTTAAATCTAGTGAAAACCCCTTTCTCTCTGTGAGATAAAGATTCTTTCTTCAAGTTAAACTCCACAATGCTTCTAGTATCAAATAGAATGTCAATGAGGATGCTTATCTTGTCTCTATTCTGGCCCTCAAAACTCTCAAACAACGCTCCCTCCAAATCCACCAAATAGTGCATCTGAAAATAGTCTTAGCTAGGCTTGAAAGTTACTTTTGCCTGGAAAGAATGCAGAGAGCATTCAGCTCAAGGTGAATGTTGTGTTCAGGATCCTGCTGAAATAAATCTTTTCAAGATCTCCTTCCAGATCCAATTTGTGTAGGGGCAGGCAAAGTAAAGGTGATCAACAGTTTCATTATGAAGGAAGCAAAAGCTGCATCTATTAGCAAGGGAGTAACCTTTTCTTTGAATATTGTCCAAAGTAGGAAGTTTTCTATGAAGAGCCTGCCAGGTACATAAAGAGTGTTTTTGATTGAGAGGGCTATCCCAAGTCCACCCAAAAGGTAACCAATTCTGATCTTTGGTCCTGATTTGATTCCAAGCTGAAGTTGCACTGAATTTACCCCGGTCATGAATCCAGGTGATCGAATCTTTCTGTCTGTTGTGAATTGGTATTTGAGCGATAGAAGGCCAAAGGGTGAACATATCAGCAGAAATGGGAATGGGCAACTTCCAGTTGGCCCCATTATCAATGAATTCAGAAACAGTGATATCAGAAGGAGCTCCAAGATCCTGTCTTATCCTGTCAATGAATGTGACAGGCCCTTGCGTCATGTTCTGTCTATCTGTCCCACGGACCTTGTCGCGTTCCTTTAAAGGCCCTGTTGCGATCTAAATAAACATTGTCGCGTTCCTTTAAAGGGTACGTCGACTTCTGAAGTTTTGTACATAAACCCTAGAATTTTCATCATCTTGTCTTGTTACAGTCTCTATACATCCTGTTAATGCACAGAAATGCAGTAAATGGTTCATCTAAATTATGATCATGTAATCATGCTATTAAAAGTCATACAATTGATCTTTTCATATCTATGATTTCTCTATCATATGCACACACTAGAAACCATCCAATATGACATGACATGTAATTAAGATACTCCATAATGCATCTAGTAATTTACTAATTATACATCATTGCCATATTTTTAATGAACATGCCGTTGTTTCTCTCGTTGTATTGGAATATTGTTACCGATGCTCCACTGTTCTACAATTCCTCTAGAACGTCAAGCAACTATTTATATGCAGGCTGGTTACTTTTGCTAATTCTATCCTTGAGTATGGAGCCCAGTGATATCTCTCTCTAGATTTCTAGAGAGAGAAGCTCTGCGACGGTGAGCGACTGGTGTTTGCCTGGGGTCTCCCCCGCCCTCCCGGTGGTGGGAGGGGGGGGGGAACTCCCCCCTCGTCGTGCTGCTGCTGCTTGGTTTCTTGGCCATGGCGGCCCGAGTGGGAGGTTCTCACGGGGATCACCTTCTTCCTTCAGGGAAATGGTCGATCTCCTCTTGTGAGCCTGTAAATGCCGCGAGAGATCCTGCTCTTGAGCGTGGATCCTCACAAGGTGCTCCTTCCCACAGTCGTCCCCGGAGTCAGTCCCGTGGCCGATCTAGAGGAAGGTCAACATCTAAGTGTACTGTTCCTTCTGTCTCTACTTCAAAAAAACCTGGAGCGAGCTTTTTACTGGCGCTTCATCCTCCTCAACAAGTTCTGGTCTTAGCCTTTCATTCATTGCACCATCGTTGCTGGGAGACTGCTCTGTTGCATCCTTCACGCAGCTGACTCGCTCGAGCTGGTGCAGTCTTGGCGTTTTACAGTGGTAGGATACATCGTTGGCTTGTCTCCTGTTTATTCCCCTCTTAAATCTTTCATAGATAACCAATGGAAGCCGAAGGGTAGCTATGAGCTTCACATGTGCAAAGGAGGTTTCTTCGTCTGTAACTTTTCTCTAGAGGAGGATATGCAAACTGTTCTGGAAGGCTTCTGCACATTCGTGGGCACCCTTTCATAGTGCAAAGGTGTAACTGTGATTCTAAGTTGGAAAAGGCCATGCGATCTATTCCTCTATGGATTATCTTTCCGAACCTTCCACTTCACTTATGGTCTCACACCTCCTTGAGCTAGCTAGCTAGTGTCCTGGGCAATCCACTGTTTATGGACAAACTCACAGCCTCCAGGAGACGCCTAACTTATGCCCGGGTATGTATACTTATATCATCAGAGTTCTCCTTTCCTTCATCTGTCACAGTCCTGCATGACACTGGGGATACTGAAGACATTGATGTTGAGTACGAATGGAGACCAAGCCCGTGTTCCATTTGTTCATCTTTTGGTCATAAAGAAGGTACTTGCACGCCGGGAGAGACTCCTGTAAAAGCCAGTAACCCTCAGAAGCATTGGCGGCCAAAGAATTCTGTTGATCCAGGAAATCCAAAAGCGCAAAACTCATGAGTTCATACTCACGAGTTGACTCAAGAAATCCTTTCGTCCAAAAGGAGAAAGGGATCGCATCACCCACCGCAATTAAGAAACAGATTCAAATTACTGTCCATTTCTGAGGAAATCTTTAAGGAAACTAATGATCCCAACGTAAATCCGGCAGCTTTGCACATCCTGACATGCAAGCTGCGACGGTGGTTGACGTCCGTCTTGTGGGGAATGTGCAGTCTCCTCCGGATGCTTCTGCGGATTCTGACCATGTGCATATTCTTACCTCTGTTGGAGTGGATGTGCAGCACGTTTTAGATCCTTCAGGCACAGTTTCTGTCGCAGGCATGCCTGCTACTGTTCAAGAAAACCAAATCTCTGCCTCTCGTCTCGTCCTGATACTATTGCTAAGGTTGCAGAAGATCCATGCATAAATCCGGCATCACCTACCTTTTTTGATGCGACTGTGGCTAGAGTTTCCCTCGCTCAGAGCACTCCTTCTTCAGGGAATATCCAAGTTTGTTCCCATGCAAAATCCTCACGTGTGAACTTAATCGAGAAAGATGCATTCGCTGCGGGCGTGTCATCTCATGCAGAACCCTCACTTGCCATATCATGTTCAAACGAATCTTCTCTTCGTTCTACTACTATTTCTAAAGTCGCAGAAGATTTACCATGCATAATCCGGTTTTGGCGTCTGATTTTCCTGCCATTTTTGAAGCGACGGTGTTGGTGTTTCCCATGCACGTAGCTTACCTTCTCCAGCGAATATCCAAGATATTCCTTCTGTCAATGAGGAGTCTTCTAAGACCATAAATCTTGCAAACCAAGGAATTACCAACTCAAGCATAAATCCGGCATCTGATCAGAACCTTACTACTTCAATAGATGCGACGGTGGCTGGCGTTTCCCATTATCATTCTTCTATATCTTTAGCCGGTATTTCTGGAGATATTACTGCTGACAAAAGGAGTCCTCATTGTTTTTTTAGCATAAATCCGATTTGGCCAACGGTGGCTCACCCGTTTGTGGAGATGGCTGCTTGCGATAAATCTTGCATGGATCCTATTGTAGGCAGGAAAATCTTGTTATGTCTGATTCGATGCTGGCTGGCGCTTCAAAGATGGCAAGCTTTGACATTAAGGTGGCTAATGGAAACCCTCAAGATATCATGCAGGCTTCTTCTACAGTAACAATAGGAAAAGATATCCATGATGATGCTAATATGAGGCATGGCACGATCAGGTCTACTCACTCTACAAAACATAAGGAAGTCGTCACTCAAGGTACCTTGCCTTCTTTAGATACCAGATTTGATACTTCTAAGCTTAAAGATGTGGACCGTGTCAATAACTTAGACCGGGGGAAATCTCGGTCGAGATCTAGATCTTTACCCACTAAGCAGTTGTAATGAAATTCTTATCTTGGAATGTGAGGGGCATGAATAGTAAGACTAAGTTGCTTGCTGTTAAAAAGGAGATTCACAATTCTAAATGTGGGATTGGTGTGCTTTGTGAGACTAAGATCAGGCAAGGAAAATGTGATAACGCAAAGACATTTGTTTGGCCGACTGCTAATGTGATCCATAATTATAATAGCTCTTGGAGGGGGCGCATTTGGATTCTGTGGAATCCAAACCTTTTCACTATCTCTTTTATTTCTGAAAGCTCTCAGTACATTCATGTCAAGTGCACCAATGCATTGGATTCTAGCATTGGTGCACTTGACAGAATCAGGCAGAAGATTGTTGATTGCCTTGGAGTTGAGGAAGGCGCTCTGCCTTGTCCTTATCTTGGTCTTCCATTGATTTCCACTGGTATCAAGAGAATTCATTGCCATCCAATCATAGAGAAAATAGAGCATCGCTTGCAATCTTGAAAACAAGACTTCTGTCCAAGGCGGGTAGACTTGAGCTGATTCGTTCGGTTCTCCAGTCTTACACCATATACTGGTCTAATGCTTTTGTTCTTCCTGCTGGCTTGCTTCAAGAGATTGAAAGAATCCTTTGCAAATTCTTTTGGAATGGGAATGGTGACAGCAAATCTCTTCATATGGTGAACTGGGATAGTATTTGCTCTCCCAAGGAGGAAGGAGGGTTAAATCTTAGAAAACTCAAGGATTGGAACAATGCTTTTATGGTTAAAAATCTGTGGGATATCCTTCAAAAGTCCATACTCTGTGGGTTCATTGGATTAATCATAAGTATCTTTCGAAATGCAACATTTGGCAGGCCGTCACTAAGCCCCTCACTCTGTTGCTTGGAAGAGCATCCTAAAGGCCAGAATCTCATTCAAACCATATTATACAAATTTCTGATGGCAGAGATTTTAGTATGTGGCATGACCCTTGGGTTAATGGTAAAAGTATCTTTCATCTTCATGGAGACAGAATCAGGCAGACTTGGGGCTCCTCATGATATCACTATTTCTGAGTTCATTGACAATGGCACTTGGAAGCTCCCAACGCCAACTTCTGCTGACATGTTCACTCTTGGCCTCTTATTGCTGATATTCCTATCCATATAATCATGGTGATACTATCTCTTGGATTCATGACAGAGGAAAATTTAGTGCTACCTCAGCTTGGAACCAGATCAGAAACAAAAGGCAACAATGGTTTCCCTATGGTTGGACTTGGGATCGCCCTCTCAATCCCAAGCATTCTTTATGTACTTGGCAACCCTTCACAAAAAGCTACCCACTCTTGACAACATTCAAAGAAAAGGTCTTTCTATAGTGAATAGATGCTCGCTATGCCTTCATGCCAATGAAACATTGATCATTTATATTTTGAATGTTCTTATTCTAGATGGATTTGGAAGGAAATTCTTAGGAGATTTGATTTCAGCAGGAATCCGCATCAAAGCCTCACTCTGGAATTACAGACCCTCATGCAAGCTTTCCCTGTGAAAAGTAAGCTCAGTAGCCTTGCCAAAGTGATCTTCAGATGTACTATTTGGTGGGTGTGGAGAGAGAGATGTCTTCGGATCTTTGAAGATTGCAAAAGAGATAAAATGAGTATTCTCATTGACATTCTCTATGATACTAGATGCATTGTTGAGAATCATTTGAAGAAGGTGACTTTATCCCAAAGGGAAAAAGGGGTTTTCACAAGATTTAATTTCTCCTTAAGTTAGTTTAGATCAATTTAACTTCCTTGAATAGTTCCATGAGAGGTCGAATGCATTGTGTTTCTACACTAATCTTTATCTTCAAGCTTGGTTCTATTTTTCTATCCCTCTTGCAGGTTGTCAGTAAGGTTTCCGCTAGCTTGCTGCTTTGAAGTTTTCTAGAAGGTCCTGTACTTAATTATCCATCCTTTTTAAGGACTTACTTTGTCTTCATAGGCTACGGATTGTGTAGTCATGAACCTTGGTCATAATCTACAGCCTGTGTAGATATGGCCTTTTGTACATTCTTTTCTCATGCAATAAGTTACTTTTACCTACCAAAAAAAAAAAAAAAATTATTTTGACTGTTGTCTATGGTTCCAACATCATTTATGAAAGACGGCAACTTTGGAAGGACTTAGAATATCTTTCTCAAAGTATTTCTGATCCTTGGATTATCTTGGGGGACTTTAAAACTATTAGGCATCCTGATGGGGTGGCAGACCTGTCTTGCCTTCAGTTGTTGCAGACATTAACAACTTCATTGATGCGGCTACCCTTCTTGACATGCCCCATGCTGGGAATTCTCTTTCGTGGAGTATATGAAATCAGGTTCTCAAAAAATTTCCGCTCGTCTTGATCGTGTTCTGGTGAATTCCTATTGGGACAACACTTATGAGAATTCTGTTGTTCAGTATGAAGCTATGCTGGTTTCGGATCACTCTATTCTGCTTGTCACTTGCAATTCTAGCACTCAGATAAGTCCCACGAAGCCGAGACCTTTTAAATTCTTCAACATGTGGACTACCCACTCAAATTTTAAGCATATTGTTCGAAGTGCCTGGAACACAAATGTGCATGGTTCTCTTTTATTCCAAGTTTGCAAAAAACTCAGATTACTTAAGTATGCTTTAGAGATTGGAATAAAATGAGTTTGGGGGGTGTAGACACTATCACCTCTACTGCCCCGGCAGCCCTTATTGAAGCCCAGCTCAGCTTATTGAAAACCCCTTTTTTTTTTTCGGTAAGTAAAATGGTATTAAGAATGAATAAATTACAAAACCTTTGGTCATACAAGTCATGACCAGAGGTAGAAGACACTAGATGAGTTCAGGAGAGTGCACCCCTACCCCAAAGGGGAGGAATGTTCTCACTCCACCAAACTACAATCTAGTTAAACAAAGCTGAAAAACTTCAATAAAACTATTCCATGACTACACAATCCGTAGACTATGGAATAAGGAGATACATAAAAAGTTTTCACCCAAATCCTTTATGCTCCATGCTGGAAAATGGTAGAAGACTACCCATAGATGCGCAGCAGCAGCCATGCCAAGAACCTGAAAGGTTAGTAAAGGAGTCCAAGCATGGAATTGCAAAGTAGAATCATAAATTAAATCAAAACGTACAAGAACCAGTAGACTAATAAGGTTTAATGATCTAATCTAATGAATGGTAAAGTTGAACCTAGTTAAAACCCCTTTCCACGAGGAGATAATTGGCATTCTTCACCTTCATTTCCATGCTACTTCTGATGTCATGCAGAATCTCAAGCAAGATGTGAACTTTATCTTTTCTTTTCCCTTCAAAATTCTAATGCATCTCTCTCTCCATATCCACCAGATAGCCGTTCTGATTGCCACTTTCACCATCAACAATAGAATACCACTCTTAGTGAACTCTTGCTGAAGAGCATAGATTCATTATGAAGAGAAGTGTGAGGCTTTCTAGATAAATCATATCTGCTCAAATACATTTCCAAATCCAGCTAGTGTAAGTGCAGCTAAAATACAAATGATCAGCACTCTCATTATCATTCAAGCAAAGAACACATTGATTGGCCAAAATTCTACCTTTCCTTTGCAAGTTATCAATAGTTGGAAGCTTGTTATGCAGAGCCTGCCAAGTGCATAAAGAGAATTTCTGAACAGTAGGCCGATCCCAGGTCCATCTATTGTAGTACCAAGCATTCCCCTTGATTCTTGTTTCATTCCAGGCTGAGGTGACATTGAATTTACCATTATTATGCTTCCATATGATTGCATCTTCTCCACTATTCCTGATTGGAATTGCAGTAATTTGAGGCCAAAGAGTGATCATTTCATGAGTTGTTGCATTTGGGAGTCTCCAATCCCCTTCATGGATGAAACTAGAAATCTGCAAATTTCTAGGAGCACCTAAATCTTGTCTTATCCTATCACCATACAATTGGTATATGCTTCTTCCATTGATCCAAGGGTCATACCACATGCTAGTTTTATTTCCTGTAGAAATAACATAAGAAACATGCTCAACCAGCCATTTTCTAGCTTTCAAAAACCTTTGATTGCAGCCGAATAATAAGATTTGGGTTCAACACACCAAACAGATTTTCTCTTAAAGTACTTTTCTTTGATCCAATTGTTCCAAATGGTTTTCTTATCCTGAAGCAAATCCCAGAGAAGCTTGATCATACCTGCTTTATTCCATTCTTGGAGATTCTTCAAATTCAGCCCACCTTCATCCTTGGGTTTACAAATAGTAGACCATTTGACCATATGGAGAGCATTATTTTCTTGGGTGCCATGCCAAAAGAATTTGCTAAGAATGGTGTCCACTTCATGAATGAGACCCACAGGTAAGATAAAAGCATTGGACCAATACAAAGCATAGGATTGAAGAACTGAACGGATCAATTCAAGTCTTCCTGCTTTAGAAAGCAATCTACATTTCCAAGAATTCAGCCTCTTTCTAATCTTTTCAACAATGGGATGACAATGGCTTTTATTGATGGCATTTGAGAAAAGAGGAAGACCCAAGTAAGGGACTGGGAGGTTACCTTCTGCAACACCAAGAGTGCTAGAGATATGCTCTTTATCTTTGATGGCTGCCCCCACATAAACCTTGCTTTTCTGAAGATTAAGAGCAAGACCAGAAATTCTACCAAAGATATTCAAAATATCAGCCAACTTTATCACTGAATTATAGTCATTTTGAATGAATATCAGCAAATCATCCGCAAAAATAGTATGAGAAACATTGCAATTCCCAGCTGTAGGAACTTTAAGGCTGCCATCTAAAACAGCCTTCTCAAGCATACAAGTCAATCCCTCCATAGCAATGGTGAACAAGTAGGGAGAAAGAGGGTCTCCCTGTCTAATCCCATTACCACTTCCAAAAAGCCAATTGGAGAACCATTGAAAAAACAGAGAATTTAGGAGTTTCTAAGCAATTTCTGATCCAATCTATCCACTTTAATGGAAAAAGCATTTTCCTCATCATTTCATAATGAAGGATCTATTGACAGAATCAAATGCTTTCCTCAAATCAGCTTTAAAGCAAATTCTTTTTCCAACAGATTTAGAATGTAAATCTTTGACATATCATTAGCAAGGAGCACATTTTGGTGGATACCTCTACCTTTGATGAAGGCTGATTGATTGGGGCTTATAACTGTATCCATAACTTTCTGCATTCTATTGGCCATCACTTTAGAAATAACTTTGTAAATGAAGTTACATAAAGAGATAGGCCTATAGTTCTCCAGACAATCAGCACCAGCAGACTTGGGAATAAGAGAGATAAAAGTACAATTCAATTGTTTGTGCATCCTACCCGTAGTAAAGAAGTGCTGGCATGCATTTATGACATCCTTACCAACAATGTTCCATGTAACTTGAAAGAATTCAGCAGTAAAGCCATCCGGACCTGGACTTTTGTTTTTGGAGAACTGAAAACAGTAGATCTGATTTCTTCTTCAGTGATTGCTTGGCTAAGAAAATCCACCTCTTCTTGAGAAAGCTTACTTCGGACCTCTAAATCATGGTGATCATTATGATGCAACTGATTGAGAAGGGATCTGTAAAATTCCACAGTATGGTCTTTAACTTTATCAATATCATGAATCAGATGCCATTGCCATCCTTGCATTTCCTAATAGTATTCCTTGCTTTTCTAGCTGCAATAGAAGCATAAAAGAATTTGGTGTTGGAGTCCCCAAGAGTGAGCCAATTTACCCTTGATTTCTGCCTTATATAGTTTTCCTCAATTGCAAGAGCTTTGGCATAATTTTCCCTGGCTTCATTTTCCTTGCTGATAAGATCTTCATCCTGGGATTTTCAGCTAGGTAGTTTTGAGCATTGATCAGCTCCCCTTTCCTAGCAGCCACTCCATCATGAATATTACCAAAACCTTTTATTCCACTCCTTCAAGGCTTCCTTGCAAGACTTAAGTTTTTGGGTGAGAACAAACGGAGCCGTTCCATGAACCTGAATACTCCAAGCAGCTTCAATGACATCAAGGAATTGAGGGTGCGAACTCCACATGTTGAAGTACCTGAAAGGTTTTTTCCCTCTAGGAGCCTCATTTTCAGAACATATTGTTAACAGTGAATGATCCGAAAGATATTGAACACCATATTCAAGCAAACAGTCCGGATACACATTTAACCATTCCTTGTTGATCAAGCATCTATCAAGTCTAGCCATGATTTTCCTGTTAGGGGTCCCTCTGTTACTCCAAGAAAGCCAATCACCCACAGACTTCATGTCAAAAAGATCACTGGAGAGGATGCAGTCATTGAAATCAGCTAACATTGAAACTGATAAATCCCTTCCTCCCACTTTCTCATGCGGATATCTCACAGTGTTGAAGTCTCCCACCACCATCCAAGGGGAATTGGAGACATTACCAGCAAGGAACAATATCTCGCCAAAGATCAATCCTTTCTTGGGCACTATTTGAAGCATAAATGGCAGATAAGTTGAAAAGAGTGCTGGTATTTTTATCTTTCCCTTCCACATGAATGCATTGAGGCATTGAGCGAATACTAGTTATCTCAATAAGATTGGGGTTCCACAAGATCCAGACTCTACCATTAACTAAATTAGAATCATTAGTGATTAGATCAGCTTCAGGCCAAATTAGTCTTTTCCTAGTACCAGTATGAGAAGATTTAATCTTAGTTTCTACTAAAATTGCAATGTCACAAGCAGTGGATTTAATAATTCTATTAACCTCCCTACACTTAGTAGGTTTATTATTCCCCCGAGTATTCCAAGATATGATCTTCATAAAGCTAAAGGACAGGGCGAACCAAGAAGCAGCAATTAATTGATTCTAAGAGAGCTAGTATCCTTTTTCTTATCCTTTCCCTTTACTAAGTCCTCTCCAATCATATCCTTTCCATTTCCTTTTTTAAATCTTGTCTTATCTACCTCATCCACAGCAACGTTTTTTAAATTTCGAATTACCTTGAAGGGATGCGTGGGCTGTGGTAGCTTGGACTGTTGGAGCTTGCGCAATAGGTGAAGAGTCCTCCATTTGTTGGATGCTTTGCTTAGATTGTGGAGCTTGCGCAAGTGTTTGAATTTGAACTTGGGCGCCACCTTGCAAACCTATTGGAGAAGAGTCCTTCTGAAGATGGACTTCTTGGTGCGAAGGAACAAGCATGGGGCGCGCCACCTTGCAAAGCTTCTGGAGAAGAGTCCTTCTGAAGATGGACTTCTTGATGAGATGGTCCATGCGCACCATTTCTGGAAGAGTCCTTGTGAGAAGGAACTCCTTTGGCTTGTGCGATTTTCTCTCCATGAGCTTGGAGAGGGTGTGCGCAATTCTCTTGTCAACTACCTCCGAAGCAACATGCTTAGACTTTTCAATTAGCAATGAACTTTGAAGACTAGCTGCGGGCTCCTCTTCTTCATCGCACAGCACCTGAAAAGAATTTCCAGTGGGAACCGGTGCTGCAGCTTTCAAGGATGAAGTTTTCACTCTGAAGACCTTGTCCACTCTAGCATTGGCCTTGTCCAAAGGGCGGCAAGCACCATCCCCATGACCGAAGGAAGAACATGCAGAACACGGACGGGGCGCCATTGAAAAGATATTCTGATTCTTTTAATTGCGCCATCCAAATCCTTGTAGTGAACAAACTCTGGCAATTGAACATCTGAACTGATTTCTATACAAGCTCGAGCATAAGACAAACGTTTCATCTCTGCTGTCATCTTGTCAAGATAAAGAGGCTGACCAAGAGTACTTGCCAGTTTAGCAATGAATTCCTTAGTCCAGAGATGCAAAGGTAATCCATGGAAAGCGACCCAAAGAGGTATGCTTTTCAGACTATCCAGCTCCATGCGGACCTCAGGAGACCATTTCCTCAAGATCATCGGATGACCTCTAATGCTCCAGAATCCCTCCAAGACTCGGTTCAAATCTTCCTCTAAATCAAACTTACAGATGAAGAATCCATTCTCCAAAACATGCAATTCAAAACCAGAGATTCCCCACCGAGATCTAATGAAAGCTTGTAATGGGTAAAATGTCGTTTTTAATCCGATAACATAGCCTACCAAAGATCTAGACCAAGACGGAATAAGGTCATGAGAATCTTGAACTTCGTAAACAGCAACCTTGATCCCATTATTAACCTCTGGTTGGATGAAAGGGAGCTCCAAAGACTGATTTGCTGCAGGCGACTTGAAGAGAGAACTCCAAGCCACTGGTGTAGATGAGATCGGAGCTGATGAGAAGACCTACCTCTTCCTCTTGAACGCGAACGCCCCCTTGAAACCACATGAGGAGGAGGATGATCACTCTGTAATGAATTGGACGAAGCACCCGAAGGAATGAGAAGATCAGCAGTCTTCCCATTCTGACCGGATGCCGGAGGAAGACCAGTGGAGACCATAGAAGTCCCACCAGGCTTTGGTCGCCCAAGTTCCCCAGAGCTTCTCTCTCCTGCTTCTGGCGCCATCCCTCAACTGCTTCGATTCACCCTTATTGAAAACCCTTACTCAAGCATATTCAAGATCAGGAGAAGACCTGCAGATGGAACTATCTTAAAGCTTTGGAAACTGAAGAGATGCTTGCTAAACAGAAGTCTAAATAGCAATGGCTCACTCTTGGGGATTATACCAAGTTTTTCTATGCTGCTATCAAGGCTAGAAGAATTCATAATTCCATCAAACAATGTAAATCTAGTGATGGAACCATCCTCACTTCGGATGAGGATATTCTAGCCCATGCTCTTTCTTTCTATGTCAACCTTCTCAACAAGCTGCATGATAGACATCACCCTCCTTTGTGGTGAGGACTTTGCTTAATCCTGAGGAAGTTGCTTTACTTTTGAAACCTCTCTATGGAGGATGTCCGTCAGGTGGTACATAATTCCCCTAAAGATAAGAGCCCTGGCCCGGATGTGTTTACTGCTGAATTTTTCACCAGCTGTTGGGATATTGTTGGAGATCTTGTCTCCAAAGCGATCCTCTCTTTCTTTGAGAATGGCCATTGGGAAAGTCAGATCAATTCTACCTTTATTGCGTTGGTCCCTAAAACGCAGAATGCTGACTCTCTAGATCAATTTCGGCCTATCTCTCTTTGCAACTTTCTCTACAAGGTGATTACAAAATGATGGCTGATCGCCTTAAATTAATTCTTCCTTCTATTATCAGTCATCATCAAGCTGCTTTCATTCCCGGACGCAAGATCCAAAGCAATATCATGCTCGCTAATGATTTGGCTAAGGACCTTCACTCCAAGCACAAAGGTACTCGTATTTGCCTGAAAGCTGATCTTTGTAAGGCCTTTGACTCTGTCTCTTGGGATTTTGTCTACTACATGATGGCCCAAATGCATTTTCCCACTATTTGGATCAGTTGGATCAAGTCTTGTTTAGAATCCTCCAAGTTTTCGGTTCTTGTTAATGGCAGTCCGAAAGGGTTCTTTAAAAGTTCCAACGGCCTCCGTCAAGGGGATCCTCTATCCCCTTATCTCTTTACTATTTTTATGGAGGGCTTTACTTGCCTTATTGAAGCAGCTGTTCACCAGAAGAATATTAAGGTCCCCACTGCAGGCAGGCTTTCTATTTCGCACTTTGTGTTCGCTGATGATCTTATTATCTTCTTCAAGGATGATGTTAATTCAGCCAGAGCCATAAAAAATCTGCTCCAACAATTCTATCATTATTCCGAGCTTCAACTTAACACTTCTAAGAGTAGACTGTACATGGGAGGAAAGGTGAAATACAAAAATGTTTGTTCAAGATATCCTCAATATTCCTATCGGCCAGCTTCCAACAACTTACTTGGTCTTCCTCTGGTGAGTAGTTCTCTTAAAAGAAGCCACTGCCAACCAATTATTGACAATCAAGCAGCGAATTGAATCTTGGAGAACCAACTTCCTCTCGAGGGCTGGTAGATTGGAGCTTATCAAGTCTGTTCTTTCCTCTTACTCCATCTATTGGTCGGTTTCCTTCTTACTCCCCTCTGCAGTCCTCAAGGAAATCGAGTGCCTACTGTGTAATTTTTATTGGCAGGGTCACTCTTCTCAACATTCCATTCACATGGTTAGCTGGAAAGACATTTGTAGGCGAAGAATGAAGGTGGCCTAGGCATTAGGTGTATGACTGACTGGAACTTGGCTTGTGCAACAAAAAATCTCTAGGATATCCTGCAGAATCAAGACTCTCTGGATTAAATGGGTTCATGAGAGATATCTCAAAAATAATTCCATATGGACCATTCAATCCAAATCTTATTTCTCTTCTGCTTGGAAGACCATCTTAAGCAGTGGGTTTGGTTGCTCCAACATTTAACTTACAAATTGGTGTTGGCAGCCATTTAGTTTCTTTGAAGATCCTTTGGATTCATGGTAAGAGCATTAACATGATAGTAGGAGATTCTCTTAGATAGCAACTGGGGCTTCAGAGGAATATTTCCTGTTCTTATTTTATTCAGAATGGCAATGGCATCTCCCTCCTCAGACTTCTATTGAAATGTTTGATCTTTTTCCTATGATTCATAATGTTCCTTTGCATGACAATGACACCATAGTGTGGAACCATGGGAAGATCAACACAAAAGAGATATGGATAATATAAGGCAGCAAAATCAGAAAGTGGGTGGGCGGACTGGATCTGGAAGGGGCTCACTGTTCAACGCTTTTCTTTGACCACTTGGCAAGCAATTTTACATAAGCTTCCAACTCTCAACAACATGAGGAAGAGAGGATTTCAGTTCCCTAGTAGATGTATTCTATGTTGCTGTTTTGAGGAAAGTGAGGATCACCTCTACTTTCAATGCAAGTACTCAAAGTTGTATGGGGTGAGATTTTACATAGGCTCAACATTCAAAGACCTCCTCGTATGACTATTTCGCAGGAAATTCACTCTTTGCGTGCCACCTTCACTCAAGATGGTTTCTCAACATTCAAAGACCTCCTCGTCTACTAACCTTTCAGGTTCTTGGCATGGCTGCTGCTGCGCATCTATGGTAGTCTTCTACATTTTCCAGCATGGAGCATAAAAGGATTTGGGTGAAAACTTTGTTATGTATCTCCTTATTCCATAGTCTACGGATTGTGTAGTCATGGAATAGTTTTTATTGAAGTTTTTCAGCTTTGTTTAACTAGATTGTAGTTTGGTGGAGTGAGAACATTCCTCCCCTTTGGGGTAGGGGTGCACTCTCCTGAACTCATCTAGTTGTCTTCTACCTCTGGTCATGACTTGTATGACCAAGTTTTGTAATTATTCATTCTTAATACCATTTTACTTACCGAAAAAAAAAAAAAAAAGATGGTTCGCAACACTCTAGCTCGGCTCGGTCCTTATTTCGGGCCACTATTTGGTGGATCTGGAGAGAGAGATGCAGGAGGACCTTTGATGATGTTCATACAACTGCCATCCATATCTCTCTTTTTATTATTCAGATGTTCAGAGTTGTATGGAGGCTTTTCCATACAATCGTCCTTTATCTGGTCGGTCCAATTGCTTTTTGAAAGATTCAATATTAACAATAATCATCCAATGTAGTCATCGGTTGTGATGTCACATTGGTCTTTGTTCGGAGGTCTCCTTTTTCCTCATCTTGTTTTAGATGTCTTTAGGACTTGGGTTTCTTACTCAATTCCTTCTATTGTACTCTGAATCTTTTCATTAATTTATTCATTCCTTTGTTGACCGACCAAAAAAACTATTTATATGCACACTCTTTCATGACTTGGACAAACTCTCCATCGGATATTCCTTCTGCTGGACTAGTGAATCCTTGTTCAAGGCCTCCGTAAGTCTCCTTTGTCCATGGACTCCCACATGGTCGACGAGCTAGTTGTACCCTCCATACCTATAACACCTTAGGGATCAGTATGATGCTAACGGCCTTAGAATTGTTCTCTCTTACCTTGATATCACGCCATACCTCTGTACTATGTTCGTAGCATGGCCAGTGGTTGGTTAGTGAATTCTACCAGATTGCCAGCACCAATCGTGTGTGTTGTGCAACTGTTACTATCACTATTTAACGTTGTGTTATGTGCGTTGACCTTTAGTTCTCGTCTACACTCTATTTGCTCATCTATTCACGTTCTCCACACCTCTTCTATTCATCAACTACTCTCATCTATTCTTGGTACTCTCTATGGCCATTTGACTGATTGTCTAAAGATAAACAACATGATTAATGCTTGGCAATATAAGGGGCCCAGTCTGGTCCTGGAGGTGCGCCCAAAAGTGTTATTTGCTCGCGGGAGTTATGTGAGCAAAGTGTTTGGCATTACACTTGAGTGCTATCTATCTTGACTATCTAATGATAATCAAAGTGCTATACTATACTCTTTTTTTTGGTCGGTCAACCAAAGGAATGAATAAATTAAGAAAGTAATCAGATTACAATAGCAGGACTTGGGTAAGAAACCCGAGTCATAAGACATCTAAAGCAAAAGAAGGAGAAAGAGAGTCCTCCTAAACTAAACCCAGAGTGACAGCACAACCCGGTGACTACAATGGGTGATTACATCTTGATACTGAATCTCTCACAAAGCATTTTAGACCGACCAGATAAAGGACGACTGTATGAAAAAGCTTCAATACAAGTCTGAACGTCTTTGATAATAGATAGCGAGACATGGATGGCAGTAGAATGAATATCATCAAAGGTCCTTCTGCATCTCTCTCTCCAGATCCACCAAATGGTAGCCCGAAATAAGGACCGAGCAAGTATAGTGCCGAAACCATCTTGAGTGAAGGAGGCTCGCAAACAGTGAATTTCCTGCATAATAGTCATCCGTGGGTCTTTGAATGTTGAGCCTTTGTAAGATTTCCCCCCAGACACATTTCGAATAATTGCATTGAAAGTATAGGTGATCCTCACTTTCCTCATGACTGCAACAAAGAATACATCTACTTGGCAGCTGGAATCCTCTCTTCCTCATGTTATTAAGAGTGGGGAGCTTATGCAAGATAGTCTGCCAAGTAGTCAATGAAAAACGCTGGACAGTAGGTCCTTTCCAGATCCAGTCCGCCATCCAACTTTCTGATAATGTTGCCTATTTGATTCCAGATGCCATTTGTAGTAAACTTTCCATGATTCCAAACAATTGCGTCATTATCATGCAAGTGGACGTTATGAATCAATGGAAAAAGATCAAACATTTCAATAGTAGTTTATGGGAAGAAGCCAGCGACCATTTGAATAAAGTTAGAACAGGAGATGTTCCTTTGAAAGCCCAGTTGCTGCCTTATAGAATCACCAACCATCATGTAAATACTCTTGCCATGAAGCCAAGGGTCATAGAAGAAACTGAATTGGCTGAGATTACCAACTTTGTAAGTGAGATGGTGAAGTAACCATCCCTTTGCTTTAAGATGGTCTTCAAAGCAGAAGAGAAATAAGGTTTAGATTGAATGACCCAAATCGAAGTATTTTTGAGGTACCTTTCATGGACCCACTTGATCCAAAGAGAGTTATGATTCTGGAGGATGTCCCAAAGATTTTTCGTTGCACAAGCCAAGTTCCAATCTTTCAAACACTTTATGCCGAGACCACCTTCATTTTTCGGCCTACAAATGTCTTTCCAGCTAACCATATGGATGGGATGTTGGAATAATGTCCCTGCCAATAAAAGTTGCACAGTAGACGCTCTATTTCTATGAGGAGAGCAGAGGGCAGCAAGAAAGAAACCGACCAGTAGATGGAGTAAGAGGATAGAACCGACTTGATAAGCTCCAATCTACCAGCTCTTGAGAGAAAGTTAGTTCTCCAAGACTCTATACGCTGCTTAATCTTGTCAATAATTGGTTGGCAATGACTTCTTTTAGGGAACTACTCACGAGGGGAAGACCCAAATAAGTGGTTGGTAGTTGACCAACCGGAATGTTGAGGATGCCCTGAACAGCAATTTTGTGCTTCACCTTGCCTCCCATGTATAGTCTGCTTTTTGAAGTGTTAAGTTGAAGGCCGGAATAGTGGTAGAATTGCTGGAGAAGATCATTAACGGCTCTGGCAGAATTAATATCATCCTTGAAAAATATTATAAGATCATCAGCAAAGACAAAATGCGAGATGGAAAGACTGCCCGCTGTGGGAACTTTAATTCTTTTCTGGTGAACAGCTTCTTCCATAAGGCATGAAAAGCCTTCCATAAAATAGTGAAAAGATAAGGAGAGAGAGGATCTCCTTGGCGAAGACCATTGGAACTTTTAAAGAAGCCTTCAGGACTGCCATTAACAAGGACCGAAAACTTGGAGGATTCTAAGCAGCACTTAATCCAGCTGATCCAGATCGTGGGAAATTGCATTTGGCTCATCATGTAGTAACAAAGTCCCAGGAGACAGAGTCAAAGGCTTTACAGAGATCAGCTTTCAGACAAATACGAGTACCTTTTTGCTTGGAGTGGAGGTCTTTTGCCAAGTCATTATTAGCTAGCAAAATATTGCTCTGAATCTTGCGCCCAGGTATGAAAGCAGCTTGGTGATGACTAATGATAGTAGGAAGAACCACTTTGAGGCGGTCAGCCATCATTTTAGTAATCACTTTGTAAAGGAAGTTACAGAGAGAGATCGGCCGAAATTGTTCCAAAGAGTCAGCATTGCGAATTTTAGGAACCAACGCTATGAAAGTAGAATTAATCTGACTTTCCCAATGACCGTCTTGAAAGAAAGAAAGAATCGCTTTGGATACCAGATCTCCAACAATGTCCCAACAACTGATGAAGAATTCAGCAGTAAACCCATCCGGACCAGGACTCTTGTCTTTAGGGGAGTTAAAGACCACCTGGCGGACCTCCTCCATACTGAATGGTTTCAAAAGAATATCAATATCTTCAGAGTTAAGCACAGACCTCACCTCAAAAGATGGTTGACGACTATCATGGCGCTTGTTGAGAAGATTGACATAGAAAGAGAGAGCATGGGCTCAAATATCATCATCCGTAGTGAGAATGGTTCCATCAGTAGCTTTACATTGCTTGATGGAATTGTAAATTCTTCTTGCCTTGATAGCAGCGTAAAAAAACTTAGTATTGGAGTCTCCAAGGGTGAGCCAATGTTGTTTGGACTTTTGTTTAGCAAACATCTCTTCCGTCTCAAGAGCTTTTAGGTAATTCCATCTGCAGGTCTTCTCCCAGTCCTGGAAATGCTGGAGTTGAGGGTTATCATCTGCCTGTTTCTGGGCTTCTACAAGAGCTGCCCGAGCTGTAGAAGTGTTGTTGTCAACAACCCCAAACTCATTTTTGTTCCAATCTTTTAAAGCATACTTAGTTATTCTGAGTTTTTTGCACACTTGAAATAGAAGAGATCCATGCACGCTAGTGTTCCAAGCATCCCGGACAATATTCTTAAAATTAGAGTGGGTAATCCACATATTGAAGAATTTAAAAGGCCTTGGCTTTGTGCAGGTAGACTGAGAGTTGGAATTACAAGTGATTAGAAGAAGAGAGTGATCCGAAACAAGCATTGTTTCATACTTAAGAACAGAATTCTGATAAGTGGTAGCCCATAAGAATTCATCAGAGTACGATCAAGACGAGCAGATATTTTTTGAGAGCCTGATTTCATATTACTCCACGATAAAGAATTGCCAACATGGGGCATATCAAGCAAAGCAACCGCATCAATGAAGCTGTTAATGTCTGCAAGAACCGATGGCGAGACAGTTCTACCGCCCTTCTTCTCCTCAGGATGTCTGATAGTATTGAAGTCCCCCAAAATAATCCAAGGATCAGAAATAGTTTGAGAAAGATATTGTAAGTCCTTCCAAAGATTTCTTCTTTCATAGATGATGTTGGAACCATAGACCGCAGACAAGATAAATGCTTCATCCGTTCTAGAATTGGTGCACTTAACATGAATGAACTGGGAGCTTTCACAAATGGAGGATATAGTGAAAAGGTTTGGATTCACATAATCCAAATGCGACCCCTCCAAGAGCTATTATAATTATGAATTATATTAGCAGATGGCCAGATGAGATTCTTAGCATTGTCACAGTAACTTGCCTGATCTTGGTCTCGCAAAGCACAGCAATACCACAGTTGGAATTAGAGATCTCCTTCTTTACAACTAGCATTTTAGTCTTGTTGTTCATCCCTCTCACGTTCCAGGATAGAAGCTTCATATCAATTGCTTAGTGGATAGAGATCTGGACCGAGATTTGCCTCGATCTAAATTCTGGACACGGTCAACATCCTTAAGTTTAGAAGTATCAAAAGTGAAATCCATAGCACCTTCTTTTTGCTTTGAGTGTTGCTTAGATACTATCTTTCCATACCTCATATTTCCTTTGTCATAGATTTCTTTTCCTTTAGGGGCAGTAGAAGAAATCTGCTTGCTATATTGAGGGTTCCCATTGGTGACATTCGCAGCCATCTTTGAAGCACCACTCAGCATCATATCAGATATAATAAGAGTTTCCTTCCTACTCGCAGGATCCATAGAAGATTGAGCCACCGGTGGCCAACTCGGATTTATGCTCATATTGGTGTCCCTTTCATTAGTAGTGTTATTGGCAGGAGATATAGATAAAGATGAGGGAACCCCAGCCACCGTCGCATCTATATAGGTAAGAAGAATCTCATCAGATGCCGGGTTTATGCTAGAATTGGAAATACCTTGCGGAGAAATCCCAGAATTGTTGCCGTGAAGCAAAGGATCAACGTAGCTGGCCTTGCAAGAATTATCATTATGAGGCAGTCCTTTATCAAGCAGGGGAATCATATCAATAGGATCTTCGTGAGTCACCGTGGATACCGGTTTTATATTAGCAGAAAAAGATTTTTGCTAAGATCTTTGCAAGGATTAACATTGCCATTAGTCACGTCGTCTACAGGATGATCTTGCTGCATGCTATTCACCGTGATATCCGGATTTAAACTCACTATGGAATTGGATTTGGAAGTATCAATCATCTTCTGCATATCCACGCCTTCAGAGAAACAAAGTCTGTCACAACGTGCAAACTGTGCATGGCTGTCAGGCAAAGTAATATCCACCACTGTCGCAACTTGCATGGTTGGCACAGTCGCCGGATTTACGATAGAATCTAAATGAATACTCATGGATTTTGAGGTATCACCCATTTTCTGAATATCCCTTCCTTCAGAGGTCAGCAGAGAATGACAAGGAGCATGGCTGTCACCTTCCGGAGTTGAGCTAACTTCAGCCACCGTCGCAACGTGCATGGCAGGCACAGTTGCCGGATTTATGCTAAGTAAATGTATCTTTGTGGATTCCTCAACATCTGGCTCAAGATTAGACAAGACTTGGAATCTGTTACCGTTAGATGCAGTGGGAGAGTCAACTCGTGAGTTTTGAACTCGTGAGTTACCAGGGATGATGACGTCAGCCACCGTCGCGTCGTGCATGGCTTGTGCAGATGCCGGATTTACGCTGACGTGAAGATGATGGTTAGACATTACCTCTGAAATAGGAACTTTAGAAGCTTTGGACGCCATTGCTGTTGATGCTTTTTCTGTTGTTCCACACGACTATCACCCGGCTTACAAGTGCCATCTTGGTGACCAAAAGAGAAACACATAGAACATGGAGTGGGTCTCCATTCATACTCGACTTCCACCACCTCAGTGACACCAGATTCATGAAGGACAGTTACAGTTGCAGGGAACTTAAAGTCTGCAGAAATAAGAATACAAACCCGGGCAAAGGATAATCTTCTCCTGGAGGCAGTGAGCTTATCCATGAATAGGGGGGTACCAAGAACACTTGATAACTTACTCAAGGTGGTATGGGACCATAAGTGGAGAGGTAGATTTGGAAAAATGATCCAGAGAGGAATAGAAGATAGCATGACCTTTTCCAATTTAGAATCCCGAGTCCATCTTTGCACTATGAATGGGTGCCCTTTGATGTGCCAATAACCTTCAAGAACAGAGTGCATATCCTCTTCCAAAGTGAAACTACAAACAAAGAAGCCTTCCCTGCGCATATGAAGCTCATAACTCCCTTTTGGCTTCCACTGGTTGTCTATGAAACTTTTAAGGGGAGAGTATACCGGTGACAGGCCAACGATATATCCAACCACAGTATACCTCCAAGAATGCACCAACTCATGAGTATCGGAGTCATTAAAGGTAGCAACCGGACTGTCTCCAAGCATAGATGGCGAAATGAAGGAGAGAGGATCCCAGGAGAAGAAGACGACAGAGATGAAGATGTACCTGAAAAGAGCTCATTCCAGGCTTTCTTCGAGGAGGAGACAACAGGTGGAGGAGCCTTAGAAAAGGATCTGCCTCCAGAACGCCCCCGAGATCTGCTACGAGCGCGAAGTGGGCTGGAGCACCTCTTGAGGATCCCGTTTTCATAGGTTCACTCGCGGTGTTCACAAGGTCACCAGATGGAACCGTCCCTCCACCTGCTGGAGGGAGACTCCCGAGTGAACTTCCCACGATGGCCTCCATAGCAGACGACTAGGGAACCCCAGCCGGAGAAGCACCTCCCCCCCTCCTCCACCGGAGGGCGGGGGGAAGAGGAGAGACAGACTCCGCCCGGACTCTCAAACCCCAGAGCTTCTCTCTCTAGAGAGAAGCTAGAGAGAGACCTTTGAGATTTTTCTTGTGTGTTGGACCCTCTCACCCAAGTGCTATACTATACTCGACTCATTGTGCAATCATATTGTGCTATGGCCATCTCGCTCTCTATGCTATACTTGACACTTGTGCTATTTGAAATTATGTTTGTGCTATCACTTGATTGACATTACTTGACTCTCTCTCTCTATCAATTGTTACTCTGCTCTTTAATATATTAATCATTTAAAGTATGCCTGATCATGATATTTAAGTTCTACTGCGTGTTAGCGCTCAACCTGTTCTATTTGATATGTGCTTCTCAGGTGAGACTGAAGATGATACATATACACATGAGGATGGGGATGACCAGGAGTGATCCAGGAGTACCCTGGCATACTAGCATCATATTAGAGTCTTATTTTAGTTTCCTTCTTTCCATTCATTGTAATGATGTCGTTGGGCCCTATGTAATGGCTCTAAATTAGTGGTTATAATAGACATTAGTGAAGTTATCAATGAAATACATTTGATTTAGCATTATTCAATTGACCAATGGTTTAATGTCTATTATACGCTCTATACTCACTTATTTGCAACTGCCTCATATTCCGATATTCCACGTCGGGGCGTGACAAGTACTGATTATTTCTATAATTTGAACTATATGTTTGAGTCATAAGTCTATGAATAAACCATTAAATGCATCAAAATTATGTGCTAAATGTGTGATTAAGTGGTTAATGTGCCGATTATGACACTACTACCATAGAAGGTTGTGGAGCCGTACTGTAGAAAAGTCCCTATTGGAAGGCTCAATGTGTATGTGATATCCTGTGGGCATCAGGATGAAATCCTACCACTGATTAGGGTGGAGAGTGCTTCTCCCGGTTCTACACAGTTACTAAGATTCTCACTATATTACCTAGGTGACGGGTATGTGATATGTGTGTGATAGTGTCTTTCTTATGGTGGTTCGGACTATGTGTCACGACAAAAGGATGTGTAAAGATAGGAATTTTGTTTGAATGTGCAATGTGATCATGTGAAAGTGATGTGTAAATGTGCTCCAATGTGAAAGAATGTGAAATCATGCGAATAAGTTATGTATATGTTAAAACAACAAGTAAAAGGTAAGAATTTGTGGCATATGGTTATATGGAATGTGATAGATATCATGCTAGTATCCCTAGTAGATATGTGCTTAGTTTCATGATTAGAATACTTAGAAATGTGTCATATTATGAGTTATGAAATCCATGTGTAGTTAAAATATTAAAGCTTATTCATTTAGAAATTGCTAATAGTTACATGAATCATGTGATAAATCACTTAATGCATTATGCTTGTGTAGAAAGTATGTGGTAAGTGTTTGGATGTGACTAATAGGTTGCTTTCTGAGTCTATTATGGAGACTCATCCTTGCTTAAATATATAGGTGAGACAAGTACTCCGGAGATTGAGGAAGAGATAGCGAGGAGCGACTTCTAGCGTGAGGAGTATTCGAGACTTGAGAGCTATTCTTATAGCTTGTACTTTTCATTAACTTTGTACGTGAGACGATGCTATTGTGATATGGACTTATGGACTTGATTATTTGTGGACTTCGTATATTTATTTTGCTACTATATAGATTGTAGGATGTGTGTGGTGATGATGGAATAAGAATTACTTTCATTTCTGCTGTTCTTTCCTTAGTTATTTATGTACATCTCTACCTACTATGTTGTGTGGATAAATGTCCCACTGTGACGGCACGCTTTATATCGATGTTGATTGGTATATCATATCAGTATAAAGGGGTCGTTGCAGAGATAAGAATCATTTTGAGATTGGCAGGCTACTACAAGAGATGCATCAAAGACTTCTCCAAAATAGTTGTTCCTCTAACTAGACTGACCAAGAAGGAGAATCCATTTGTCTGGACAGAAGAGTGTGAGAATAGTTTCTGCACTCTGAAGGAATATCTAACTTCGGCTCCTATCCTTGCCTACCCATTGAAGGGGGTGGATTGGAGGTGTACACATACGACGACCCTCCTTATACCAGTACGATTATACCAATCCACATCAGTATAGTGAGTCTCGTCACAGTGGGACATTTACCCAAGCACTAACGCATATGATTGAGATGTACACAAATATGAATACAGAGTAGCGGAAGTAAAAGAACTACTGTCTTTTCATTTCATCATCCACATTAAACATACATGATCCATATAGCAATTTAAGGAACTAAGTCCACATAATGAAATACAAAATTCAAATTACATTGTTCGTCCACAATTTACATAAGCTTCAATTTCCTATAAGTCTCAATTACATACTATGAAAAGAAAGTACAAGTCGATAATCCACCACAACTACTCTCCTCGCTCGGAGTCGCTCTCAACGGTCTCCTCCAAGGAAGTAGGATCCGCTGCTAAACCTGTATGCCGAAGCAAGGGTGAGTCTAAAAGACTCAGCAAGTAACTTCCATACACATCATACATGCATACGTCGCATAGGCAATTACATTCAATGACATTAATCAATACATGTAGCATGCTTGAACAACCTTAAGAAGAACCTTTTTTTTTTTGATAACGAGGAAATCCGCCCCGTGTGGCTTTGTGGACTCAAGGATTGGTGTTCGTGAACTCCAAGGTCAGGACTTGGCAGCTCCTACTTTCCGTATACCCGTATTGCCCTTACCCCACTTGACCAGAAAAACCCCGGATTTACACCCTCGAGGATTGCATGTAAATCAGGTAATCCCCCCCCCCAAATCGAACTCGGGACCTCTTGCTTTTAAGCAAGAGTTCTAACCGATCGACCCAACCGGGGTCTACCATGATACTTCTATCAAACTTTATAACAACAGGAAACATGGTTCATGTCATTCCAAAATAAAATACCTACCGCATGCTTTCTTATCTATCCACATGAGAGCTACATTTACATTTAAGCTACAATATGATAGCAAATTAAACATGGGACTTTCAGCAATAAAAATGAAATACTCCTAACATGGATTCTACCTACTTTTGCACATGTAAACCACCATTGCAAACACATTAAAGTTGCTGTTTTGACATGAATCTAACAATATCATATCATAAATCACAATTTCACATTCTATTTTTTTTGATAACGAGGAAATCCCGCCCCGTGTGGCTTTGCGGACTCAAGGATTGGTGTTCGCGAGCTCCAAGGTCAGGACTTGGCAGCTCCTACTTTCCGTATACCCGTATTGCCCTTACCCCACTTGACCAGAAAAACCCCGGATTTACACACCGAGGATTGCATGTAAATCAGGTAAATCCCCCCCCAGGAATCGAACTCGGGACTCTTGCTTTTAAGCAAGAGTTCTAACCGATCGACCCAACCGGGGTTACAATTTCACATTCTAACACATGGTTTCACATGTTTACACATTTACGCATTCACATGTTCACACTAACAATGCCAATACACACATTCACATGTTCACATTTAGATGCCGTGACACATAGTCCAAACCACCTTAGAAGGACACATTCACGTAAACATAAACACATAGACGCCACCTAGGCAACACAGTGATGGCTCTTGGTACTGCGCAGACGGGAGAAGTAATCTCACCCTAACCAGTGGTACTTGTCCACCTCCAGGATTTCATCTAATGCCCATAGGATTCTAAACACATTTAACTTTCTCTGTCCACGGTATAGTTCCACAGCCCTCTATGGAAGCAGTGTCACACACGACACATTTTACACATTTTCCCGTTTATTATACACATAGTTCTCACACAATTGGACACATGACTTACATTCACCACTTGGCACATGATTCAGTTTTCCCTAACATGATGCTAGTTAATAGATTTTAACACTTA
>CM024765.1:33004906-33118172 GCA_014218235.1 Colocasia esculenta | reverse complement strand
TGGATGGAAGTTAACCAACCAATGATCAGTCTGGTGTTGTTCGTTTTGCAACCAAACAATGTGATAATTCGCCATCAACGTTATTTAAAAAAAAACTCGGTGCGTTTTCCACTCCAAAAATTTTTTTGAGAGTATTTCCACAGTTAGTTCTAATCTCCAAAGATATATTTGATATTTAGATAGATCAAAAATAGAGTGAAGATATCTTCAATATATTTGATATTTTTGATAGATCGGAGATAGAGTGAGGATATATTTTTCCGATTTATCTAAATATCAAATATGTTCTAAAATTTTTCCCATCCCATTTGATTTTTTGTTGATATGGACCAAACGGAGACGATTAAATGCGATGTTGAAACTTGGTTTTATTTGTGATCCAGCTGAGCACTGTTATTTAAAAGAGGTTTTCTTCTGAGTCCCTATGCTAGATCCAAGTTTCATCTTCTCTTGCGGATTAAGTTAAAAGCGATTTCTTTACTTTGATCTCCGATATTCTTTTATACTTACTGATTAATCCATCTAAGCTCCCTATTTATTTGAAAGTCTCTAAAGTCTATTAGTAAAACTTCATATAGGCCCAAGCTCATGCACTTTCATATTAAGTCGAAGGAAACACAAAAAACTCACTTACCAAGAAAAAAAAGACATAACACTCGGTCTAGACAAGGAACCTTTTATCACAAAGTTTAAACAACTTTGTTTTTTTTTAAGAAATTGACTGCCTAGATAGGGAGTTTCTAGTAAGAAAAAAAAGGACAAATTAATTAGGAGTCCTTAAAAAATATTTGACTTATTTTTTAGTCTCTGATAGAGCTGTAATTAATTACAATATATGTTAAATCATATTACAGTAAAGACCTCTCTATTACAGTCAGAGACTCAGACTTCTAATTAATTTCTCTAAAAAAAATACAAAAAAATGGCTAGACCATGTTCAAAGGACTACTGAGCAGCAACTAGAAGATACAGTCCCATTTGTGGGAGGAACTAAAAGTAACGTTTCTTATTACTAAGTTCTAATTCCGAGCTCGAAGTCCGTTTACCTCGAACTCCGACTTAAAACCAAAACAGTGGATTTAGATCCAAACTTGGCCTCCAAAGTGGAAACACACTTCAAAGCCCAAGTCTTATTGGACTTGAATCGATGGGCGCTAGCTTAAATCTTAGAAGTGAGGTCAAGTTCTTCTATTTATTGTGTCAATTATCTCCTCTCTCACAGGTGAAAAAATGACTAAAATTATAATATATGTTCTCTTCTTTGAAATAAAAATATTGACACTGCTAAATCATGCTTAGGAAATGACCTATTCCTTCTTTGTATTCATCCTCACAATCTCAAATTACCTAACAAGAAAAGTCACCAAAAAGGGCGTTTAATAATAATTGAGAGGATTGAAAACAAAATAAATTGCGTTTAATAAATGTGTAGTTGAGAGGATTGGTAACAAACAAATAAATAAATGTGTAATTCAGATGAATGAAAACAAAACAAAAAAACTAAGATCCAAAAAAATAATATTTGCATGAAATTGTACAAGGAGTAAAACTGAAATTTTCTACATAGAACCACCATATCGTGAAATACTTTACATCATCCCCCCCCCCCAAAAAAAAAAAGGAGCATGAACTCATTTCTACTTGACAAGAATCCTCCGCTTGCTATTGGTCTCGATGATCGGCAAGACAAGCATACTCATATTCGCTCGTTTCACTCGTTGAATGAAAATTTTCTATTGATGGAACCTCCTCCTCCATGTCTCATCTTTCAGTTTTTTTTTTAAAGAACTTCAAATTTGAAGTACATTTTTGTACTTACTTGAGGAGAGAGAATATTAGTGCACCCCAACATAGTCTATTTACTTGCTCTAGATCTATTAGGGAAGAAAAATAATACTCGCAGTCCACTGACACCCAATTCTCTGCAGTGATTTGTGAAGAAAGAAGAGTGTGAATATGCAACACTCTAAAATTTAATATTAAAATAATAATATAGTATCGGAGATTAGAAAAGATTTTGAGCCTCATAAAAAATATAAATATTTACCAGAAACATAATTACTCTTTATTTAGAGATATTTTTACATTATTAATATAATCTCGGTATTGTCTTTTGACGTACGCACTCCGATAGAACGCCATTAAATTTCAATAATAGAATTAAGATATAACACCACCATAATTCTCAAAAAAATGTATTGATTCTAAATATGGAAAATTTAAGAATTATTAGTGCAGAGATATCGAGATTAAGTCGACTCGATAATTTTTAAGATAATTTTCACCCAAAAAAATTTTATTTCAAAAAAGTAAACTAAATTCATCATAATTAGTAAAATATTTTAATTAGTCTATGATTGAAATCTCAACTTAAACAGACAATTGAAGACAAAATTAGATATTCAAACATACTTGGAGAATTAAATCTTATATTCGTAAACTCATTCTTCCTTCTTACGGAAGGGCAAAAGGGGCTACGTAATTAAGAACCTTAGCCTTGAAGTAAAAAGCTACCCTATGTGTTGAAGGCAGGTAAAAACTCTGCCAATTAAGTAGATGTGAAGTCTCTTCATGCTACGTACATTACATGCAGCCTCGATTGAGAGGAACAAAAACCCCATCTCATGGTTCCGAATTCCGATAGCATTTTTCTGCGCGTGCTTCTTGGAGTTGTTGTTTGAGCCGTTGGGAAGGCTTGCTCGAGGGGAGGAAGAAGGATTTACCAACTGAGAAGAAGTTCTGCATGAAAGAGAGACTAACAAACCTTATGTAGGATTATTCACTCTTTCTCTCTCCTTTGTTCAATTATGATACCATCGTTTGGACATGTACTTCTCTCATGAAAACCTATTCCAATTCCTTGTTAGTATGGTTTGAGCACAAGACTACACCTTAGATCGAGAAACTTTGATTTGTTTTCTAAACGACAAGAGAAATCCACCCATACTGGTATGTGTCACTAGATTTGGTCAATCAATAAGCAGAAAACGGCTATTCGATCTCCAGGTTAAGGGCCAGATAAATTTTGAACTTTGAAACCATGTTGATTATTCTATTTTCCCTACCTTTAAGCTCATTTGTTCGATTGGTAAGCCAGCATCGGTAATAATCAGACTTTTCTATTATTTGGAGAGGAGAAGTAAGGTGTTTGTTTACTTACAGAAAGATTTTCACCTATTCCCTCTCTCCTTCGTCTCGAACACCACTTGATTAATGCCCTTGTAGATCATAGAAACCCTCTCTATATCTTAGATAATGAGTATTCAATATTAGAATATAACCGGAGCTTGAATCCCTTGTTTATAGCCTTAACTAGAACAAAAATACTCACTGGACAGGTTTTGGAAGCACAGGGCAGGTCGACCTGCCCCCATCAGGAGTTCGACCTACCCCTCCCCAAAACCTTGAGCAAGTCGACTTGTACTTGACCCAGGTCAACCTACCCCTTCCCAAAACCCTGGACTAGTATGTTCAACAAGTCAACACACTGTGATCAGTATGTCGACATAGGCTGGGTTCCAGTAAGACAATTTTTCTACAATGGCAAAAGATTGAAGAGTGTGTCAATACACTCTCCTCATAAGTCAACACACCCCCTTCAGTGTGTCTACACACTCCCATCGTAGGTCGACACACTTTGTTCAGTGTGTCAACACACTGCTTCAGCAGGTCGACACACACCCATCAGAAGGTCGACCTATGCCTAGACAGTAAGCTTCTAAACTGTCCAACCAAGCTGCCTTTCTTATTTTCTTGGGTTCCAAAGCTACTCCACCAACATGATAACCTTTTTGTTGTACATTACACTTCATTGAAACAACTTTAGTCATCTAATCACCAATTCTTGATTCTTATACTTCTGGATCCTTTTGGAATGCAATTTATAATAATTGTTTTCGAGAATTTATTCCACTCTTGATGAGTGCCCCAATACCATGTATACATGTTTATCAGAAATGGAAATGGATGACAATTTTGGGTATTTAGACTCTTTTAAACTAATGCATGTACAAATGAGGTAAGGTCTAGTCCCAAGAGAAGCACTCGAATTCGTTTACTAGTAGTGCGGAACGATAATAGATCGACATGGTGTTTGGCATAACACCACTATATTCTAAAAATTGGTCGATATTTTCATGAATTATTTTGTGACATGAATATTTATTGCTTGCTTATGGAATGGACAGGCTATCTCTATACATGTATTTTTCTATTTTATTCTAAACTATTGTCCATACACTTACGCTCTACTATTTCATTAATGGTCATTATATGCTTGCTATGTATCATCCTAGCTCAGTTCATTGGTATATCATTTTATTTTGCCATTGTCACTTAATCCTGGTTCAAATCTTTTATTTCCTAATTTATATAATTCTTCGTTTACCTTGTTACTTGTTATTAGTTAGATCAACAATTTCTTTGAATTCATATATGTTTCTTTAATTTATTTACACTTGAGGATAAATACTACTGGGCAAGATTGCTCATACTTACTCTTTTTCCTAGGTAATCTACAGCTCTAGAAGGCGGGATATTGGGAATTGTGAGTCGAGAGATCAACTCTTGTTGTGTCTGTGCTTGGAGTTATAGTTTGTAAATCATGTAATTACGCTAGTTTGAGGAATGATAGTTGATTATTGTTATTTAGATAAAGACCCCGAGCAATTTCTATCCGAAAGATTTCACAATTTGTTCTTAATATCATGTTCACTCACATTACGACATTTATAGATATATTGAATGTTAAGACGTGACAAGAATCTACCCCATCTAGAGATGTAAATGGAATGGATTCGGTTCGAGTAGACCATATTATATCATATTCGTGAAAATTTTATAAATATCATATCTGAATGGAACTCTATTATTTTCGTAAGTACAAATATGAATATATCTATTACGGGTGCGAATATATCTGCTGACATCTGTTTTCATCTAAAAAAGATGAATTACCCTCCAAGACAAACAAACATGGATACCAAGTGATTAAAATAAATAAAAAATATGTGAATTTAAAATAAGCAACATGTTTTAATTCAAAAGTATTTATTTACCTTGCTTAAGAACCTACAACCAATCTTGGGAACATGTAATTTCCTTGCTTAAAAATGGGTTCGGATCGGGTATGGATTGCACTAAATCCATACATGACCTGAATATTAAATATATATTTAAAAATACCCGAATCTATATCCACACCTAATTATGTGAGTATTATCTGATCAATCATGGATCGTATCAGGCGGACAATCGAATTTTCAGGGTTTTTTTTTTGACATCCATAGCCCCACCAGAACCCAATTCACTATGAACCCAAGACCCCTAAACTCGGCCCAAGACAGGTGGGAGCATCGTCCAACTAGTCTCATCATCTTGGACCACCTGTGCCATCAGCATCTCCCCAAGGACCACATATAAGCACGGTCGTAAGAACCCAAGTGGTTCACTTCACAATCGTGGACAACCAACTCTATAGGCATCTGCTTGTCACACCTCTCCTCAAGTGTTTATTCCTGATTGAGTCTAGACAAGCCATGAGAGAGGTTCACGAATGCTTATGTGGTAGCCACCTTAAGGGAAGAGCTCTCACTCAGTGCCTACTATGACAAGATTATTAGTGGCCTACCCTCTAACCGGACTATCTCAACTTCTTTTGTCAATGTAATTAGTGCCAAAAATTTGGACACTTACATCATCAATCGATGACTATTTTGTACTCTCTTGTGGAGTCGCACCCTTTTGATCAGTGAGGAGTGGACATCCTTGGGCCATTTCCTAAAGCATGAGGGCGGAAAAAATTCGTCATCATCCCCATTGACTACTTCACCTTGTGGGTGGGGGCAAAAGCACTGTCTCGAATCACCAGGGTGACAATCAAGGAGATGTATATGGATTGGTTGTCGTGGGAGAAGATGATGTCAAATTTGTGAGGAATCAGGTAAACCTCATGCATGCCCTCCAGGTTGTGATATGTCACAAATCGAGGAGGTGACCAACAAAGGCAAGAATGAGCTCCTACGACTCTAGGAGTGCTCAAAATTGTTGGCCCACTTACGGTTGGCAATAGGGCTACAAATGGAACCCAATATACCGATATTCCGACCCAATTCTGATAAAATTTATCGATTTTAAAATTAAAAATTGATACTGATAGCTTATCAGAATCGGTATCGGATAATCCGATAAGTTATCAGAATCGGAATCGGAATTAAAAAAAATAGTCAGAATCAGAATCGGAATCGGTATCAGTTATCTGATAAATTATCCATAAACTCAAAAGGTAAAACCATAGTAAACACCTTAGCTTATCGAAATTTCGGTTTCGGTAATGTTATCGGAATCAGAACGGAATTGGAATTAACCATTCTGATTTTATCGGAATCAGAACTATATTTTGGTTATCATAATCGGAATCAGAATCTATGTTTCTGATTCTGAACCTGACCCGGTTGCAGCCCTAGTTGGCAGCAAGACTAACCTAGAGGGGGGGAGGGTGAATAGGTAATCTGAAAAAACTGAAACAACAATCGCCACTTGAAAAAAATTGGTTAGTCTAAATAAGCGTGTGCAAGGAAATTAAAGGTGCGGAGCAAGCAAACTCTTAAGATTTCACTAACCACCAAGTAACATTGGTCTTCCCTTAAACAAGGGGCATGCAACACCCAACACCCCAGTTGGTCTTCTTCTTTTTCCTGGGCAAGAAGGCAACCCACTTCTCTTATAGGTTAAGAAGCCAACCTCCTGATACAAACCCCAGTGCGGTTCTTCCCTTAACACAAGGGGAACGCTTGCACTGCAAGCCTTCTCTTCCAACTGAAGAGGAACACCTCTGAACACAAAAGCTAGAACTTGAAGCTCCTAGATCAAGCTCTAGATAAAACAATGAAAAGCTTGATCTGAGACTGAGCCTAAGAAGGAAAGAGTTTATAGGACAAGACTCACCTTAGGCTAAACCCCCAACTCTCTCTCTCTCTCTCTCTCTCTCTCACACACACACACACAACACACACACACACACAGAGAGAGAGAGAGAGAGAGAGAGAGAGAGAGAGAGAGAAGAGAGGAAGAAGGAAGATGGCTTGAATGCTTCAGCTTGAATGGGCTCGAGCTCTCTTCCTTTCTTGCTTGAGTGTGTATGGAGTTGGATGCTCACTAGATATACACTCTTTGAATAATCTTCAGGTTCGCTCTCTATCCCCTATTTTTCTTTTCGTTTCTCCCTTTTATGGAGTAGCTATGAACAGATCTGTTGACAGATGGCCATTGGAGCTCTCTGATCCATTGCTCATCTTCTTTCCTTTGAGTCTAACGGCTTTCTTCTTGTGCCTATTGACTACTTGGAATGGAGGAAGATGTTCTAGCTGGTGCATACTTCCAAGGATGTCAGCAGCAAGTCCAAGATGTTGACTGTGTGTAGAGGTGGACCTACAGACATTAAATGCAAGGCAGATGATTTGACTCATGGAGTTTTTTGTCAGGTGGCTCATACCTCTTTTTGCCTTTTGTCTGTATTTCCTGCAGATAGCTAGAAATAGAATGTAGGTGCTTTTCTTTTGTTGTAGGAAGGAAGAGATCCTATGAGACAGGCAAAAAGATCTTTAGTCAAAGAAATAATAAGTTAAACATATGAAGTACATTTGAACTTTCATTTGGGCGCCAAAGACATTTTGAAACATTTGAAATGTAGAGGCAATTGATGTTTAAATATAATAGTAATCGATGTTTCAAATACAATCAATGTTTCATATAGGTAATCGATGTTTAAATGAAACAATCAATGTTCTAATGCAATCGATGTGAAAGACAATCGATGTTACAATGTAATCCATGTATGTAATCGATGTTTAAGTGTAATTGATGTTTCAATATAATCCATGTATGTAATCGATGTTTGAGTGTAGTCGATGTTTGAATGTAATCCATATATTTAATCGATGTTTAAGTGTAATCGATGTTTCAATATAATCCATGTATGTAATCGATGTCTGAGTGTAGTTGATGTTTGAATGTAATCCATGTATGTAATCGATGTTTAAGTGTAATTGATGTTTGAACACAGTCGATGTCCTAAGGTAATCGATGTGAAGATAATCGATGTATAAGAATAATTGATGTTTAATCATATCGATGTTTAAATAAAATTGATGTTTAATCATAATCGATGTGAACGTAATCGATGTTTAAATATAATCGATATTCGTACATAATCGATGTGGACTTTACAAATAGTAATCGATGTGGCCTTCTGTTCTCTAATCGATGTGGCACTTAGTCAATAATCGATATGCATTGAACAACAATCGATTTAGCTTTCCAATGTAATCATGAAACGATAGTGTCATAGTATGTTGTATTTATGAAAAAAATATGATATTAAATTTATTCATGATATTTAAGTTAATCATGAGTTTTGTTATCACCAAAATAAATGATAAAATATAAGAGTGGTTCAACAAAAACTTCTGACGTGGTAGCCTGTGAAGACTCTGACTCGCTCTCTCTACCCTTCCTCATTACACCAAAGGTCCATGGATTGGGAGGCCTTAACCACCCACAAATGATAAGAAGGCACATGATCGACGAATGGAATCACAGTGATGCAGGGGATGGGTACAGTTGATGGGTGTCTCCACAGTCCTACTTAAAGGAACTTGAGGGTGGGCCACATGGCCTCTGAGCCCTTGATGTCACACCCTCAGCATCCACACCATTATGATCTGTAGGAAGCAATTGTTTGCCAATCAACGCATCACCCACACCCCTTGATCTCCAGTCTATGTGGTGATCTGCATCATGCAATCAACATTACCCCAAGCCAATAATCGCCTACCAATTTAACACTTTGACAGTGCATTTCAACAGCACCATCCATTAAAAGGAGGGGAATACCAACAGCCCCCGACTGTTAATCTACTACAACATCTGATGTTGGGTAATGTCAAAGGACCCCGTAGACATGGCATGCCCTAGGATGGTAGTCACCATTCTCCCCACATTTCCTCCCAAGCATATTCATACTTGAGAGTGGTAGGGCAAGTGAGGAGGGAAAACATGGTTGTAGCCTAATAGAGCCTATTAAGTCGCACTAACATATTAGGAAAAGATTAGTAGACCGCCCATTAGCACTTGATGCTCTGCAGCAGGCTTGTGGAGAAAGAAGAGCGTGGGTCTGCCCCACCAAAGCTCAATTAATGAGGACTTAGAGGCCCTAACACTTGAACCAAAAAGGGCAAGAGCATCTCCCAATTGGGACTGTCATCTTAGGACTATCCATCAATCGCCAAGGACAAGTTCTTGGAGCCACATGAATGAGAAGCCTCTTGGGTCTCAACGAGGCTCGCCTCTACGATGCTAGAGCATGGCTACAACTGTAGCCAAGCATGCCCCTTGCCATGTTAGAACATGGCAATGCCAGTTGCCTGGCATACCCTTGCAACTCTGGGGCTTGGTAATAGCCACAAGGCACCCCCCACGCCATTAAGCTAAGTCAAAAAGTATAGTGACTCAGTCACGAGCCATGCATGAGAAAAGAGTTACTTGCGTATATGGAAAGGGCTATCTAGTGATGGGGCAGGGTCAGTGTGGAGCTATTGGTGAAGTGGAGTTACTATTGTGAATGCGGGCTGGGGAAGAAATGAACCAAATTATCCCATATCAAAAATTAAAGAAAAATGGTACTAGACTATACATATAGAGTAGTGATCCATAACTTGTGAGACGCATTTTGGTCACAAAATCATGTGGATTCGTCCCTGTGAGAGCCTCCAACTACCCCTAAATCTAGGAATCATGGAGAGGGAATAAGATGATAGGGATAAGGGGAACCCCTAACTCATGATTACAAGAGGGAATTTGGAGATCGGAGGAGGTAAGGCACTTCTAGGACTTTCAAACTACTCACAAGAATACTTGACTCCCTTCTCTCCACCCAGCTTCCATGTTCCCCACATTTCTTGACTTAAGAGTTAGATAGGTTTTTCCAAGAACAACTTTGAGAACCTAGCTACTTTCTCCTAGTTGTAGGTCCTAGCGACATTTTTCTAAGGTCATGGGGATCGAACAATGTACATTACATAACCACTTTTCAGCCACTAAACTTTTTTTAGCACCTTTGAAGTTATATTAACTAGTCACTATATAAAGGTGATATTCCTATAACATAATTACAAAGATATCCATATTACATATTACATGTGTAATTGGAAAAAAATCTTGTATGTGTATAATCGCCCAACTGTTTGAGCATAAATGAAAAAGTGCTTTTTGCATATTAGTCCCTACAAATATCATTAGTTGTTGATTAGTCCTTAGAATCCAACTACTATTATAAAAGTCTCTCAAAGTATTGCCGTTGAAACACATTAGTCCCAGCTATTTCTGTTGAAATTAAACCCAACCTAGATTAAGTTGACCATAGGTTTCAAAAAGACCAAAATAGACCCTACTTCAAATATCTCATCGGTGTTGGACCGCTCTCAGCCACTCTCTTTCTCTCTCTTCTCACATACAGTTCAACATTGGAGAGGGTTCTCCCCCATTCGACGCCCCCTTCTCTCTCTCTCTCTCTCTCTCTCTCTCTCTCTCTCTCTCTCTCTCTCTCTCTCTCTCTCTCTCTCTCTCTCTCTCTCTCAAGTGTTGTAGGGGGGGGGGATCTCCTCATCCGCCACCCCCCTTCCCACACCCACACTCTCTTAAAGTTGAAGCACTAGCTCCCTCTTAGCCTCGCTTCTCCTCTTGGGTTGCAGCCTCTCCATGCCCTTCGTTGTGTGCACCCACACGTAGGAGCCCGACGACCTCTGCAAGTCTAGTGAGGCCATCTCCAAGGCTTGTGTCTGCTACCCCAGCCTTTGCATCACCTCCCTCGTGGACTTCCAAAAGGCCATGGATGCCACCGAGGGCGACCTCGTCCACATCTCTATCAACATGATGTTGTAATGCGTGGGCCGCATCCTATATGATGTTTTTGGCATCGTCAACATCAAGATGGACTGGCTCGCCCACTCAGCTTATGGTGATTTCCTAGACCTACTTGACCACATTGTCGACCAACTCACTTGCTCCCTCAACATCATCTCCAACGATGTCCTCGTCCCCATTGCCGATATGCTGACCTAGTTGAGCAACGCACTTAGCCAGCACACTTGTATGGAGGGCCTTTGTAAGGCCCTCAAATTTTGCTCTCTTATTTAGATGTTTGGTTGTGTGATGTTTAGATACTTTGTGTGTATGGTTATGTACATATAAATAAATATATATATATATATGTATGTATTCTTATGCATATTACAATTAAATAGGGTTGTATATGTATGTATGCTCATTTAATTATGTACATATGATGCTTATATGATACATTATATATGTGTATGTACATAGTGCGTGCATAGTAGGCTGCATTTCTGTGTTTTGGCCGAAAGACTAGTTGGCGTCAACATGCATAGACGTGCATGGGGATGTCAGCGTCCAGATCGATGGACGTTAACCCCTGGTAGGCGGCCAATTATGTGGACATCTATATCCCAGAACTTGTTGCGCTTCTGATCCGAAAACGTCTGCAATTTCTTCACCCCAGTTTTTGGAAACCGTCGTCCAACGGTCAGAAACCCTACCTAAATGCGTACCCAACTTCTCTTGGCTTATAAAACACCTTCCTTCGACCAAATTGAGTCCCTTTGGCTCTTGAGAAAACCCTAAAAAGCTTGTTGCGAACCCTGTACTTTGAAACATTGGATCTGGTGATTAGAAGCTCCTTCCGGCAATCTACCACAACTGGAAGGGACTTGGTTCATCTGTAAAACTTCCACGACTGCGGCATGATTCATTCATCAACATAGAAGCCGGATTGAGGGGAGATTGGAGGGCTTCTTGGCACTGGTCGAGGAGAGCATCGTCGGCAAATAATTTCATCTAACGATTTTTTCAAAGGCAAGTATCCATTGGACATCGTCCATACCCATGTCTAGTAGGTTCTAGGAATTTCTGAGATTTTTCCTCGTGTCCTGGAACCCCCATTCACAAAGATTCATACGTTCAGTCTGTGTTTCTACAGAAAGGAACTTAACGGCAACATGTGTTGCCGTTAGATCCAAAGTCAGCGGCAACAGATGATGCCGTTAATCCTTTTGGCGGCCACCTATGTGCCGTCGAGTTTATCTGGGTTTCACAGAACCCTAATTTCTACATTGTGTGATTGTGGACATATTTGTAATGATCTATGCATGCTGTAAATTTTATAGGTGGTCTAGTACAGAGAGTAGGTCATATTATGAGGAGATACCGAATTTCTGTTAATTGTGTGAATTATTAAAATTTCTATAAATGAACTATGAGCATAAAATGACCCTGTTTAATCTTGTAAAAATAGTTTTGTGGTGAGTTAGGGCTTCATAATTTTTACATCACAGCATGATGACTGTTTTCAAGTTTCTGAATTACTAGAACCGACTGTATGAATGTAAACCATGTTGAATGAGATTCTCGGTGAAAATGCATGATATCTATTTTAATTGTGAAAATTAGTGTGCAAGTTCGAAAATTCTAAAATTTTGTATATGTGATGAGTAACCTATGAATAGACTGTGATAAAAAATTTGTACTGTTTATTTTGAGCATATTTAATGTGATTATGTATAATTCAGTAAATTGCTGCATGATTAGATCCTTGCTATAACCATTTGTCAATATGAACAGTAAGATTAACCTCTGTAAATGGGAACCTGTGTGAATAATGTAAATAAGGATAGTGAAGTGTTAATGTGTAAATATGCCATTAGTGACACTACTACCATAGAGGGCTGTGAAACCATACCGTAGTAAAGTCCCTACGAGAAGGTTCAATGTGTGTGAAATCCTATGGGCAATTAGGATGAAATCCTAGAGGTGGACAAGTACCACTGGTTAGGGTGGAGAGTGCTTCGATCCCGATTCTGCACAGTTAACCAAGATCTATCATCGCTGTTTTGCCTAGGTGATATGTATGTGAATGTGTATATGTGTATCCTTCTAGTGGTGGTTTGGACTATATGTCACGGCAACTAAGTGTAAAATGTGAAATGTGAAATGTGTGCAATGAGAAACTATTAAGTAAATGTGTTAGCATGTGAATAAGTGTAAATCCATATGAATGTTTAATTCATGTTAAAACAACAAGCAAAATATATGTATATTAATATTAGATGCATGTGAAAAATGAATAGAATCCATGATAGGTATGTTATTTATTTTGTGCAAATCCATGCTTAAATTACGTGTAGTTACTTAATGATTTGAATGAGATTTAAAATTTGAAAGCATGTTGAATAAAAGGTGTAAGATACATGTCATAAGATTTCATGTTTAGTTGTTTATTTGATATGGAACATGGACCATGCACTTCTATTTGTATGGATTTCAATGTATAGTAAAATTAATCGTTTAAAGCATGCAATAGTATTTCTCCTTAGTAAAAAGGGTAACATGTGTAAAAGGTATGTGTATGGTTGTGTTCATGGTTTGCTTGTTAGGACTATTTAGACTCATTCTTGCTTCGGCGTACAGGTGCAGGTGTCTCCACATCTTCTGAGGAGATTGTTAGGAGCGACTACAAGCGCGAGAAGTAGCTTGTGTTGTGGAGATCTCTTCATTGTATTTTCCTTTTCATAAGTATGTAATGAATAAGTGATGTATCTCATTTAGACAATGTAAATTTGATTTAAAATTTCAATTATGTGGACTTTAGCTTTTCTTTAAAATGCTATATGGACTGTGGATATTTAATGATGATGATGGAATGAGAATAGACTTCTTATTATTCCGCTGTATTTGTGTACATCTCAGCCTAGTGTTTAGTGTTGGGTCAATGTCCCACTGTGACGACGTTCGTTATACCGACGTGGATTGATATAATCGTACCGGTATAAGGAGGGTCGTTATAGCCTTGACAGGGTGCTAGAGGGTTACGTCAAGGAGTAGATGGCTACCTACTTGAAGGACCTGACGGAGCTGGTGAGTAACAACCTCCCTCTATTCACCTCACGTCCTTCTCCCCCTCCAGAGCTACTACTATTGGGTTTCTCGGAGAGTAGCAAATGATAGGTAGCTATAGCGGTGGATGGGTTTTTTGGATGTAGTTTGGTTTCTGAAAGAGGGAACACTCAATGACAAGACACCACATGGTGTGAGGTGACCTTGCGGAAACCTAGGTACTAGAGACGATCGACGAATGGCTAGTGAGTGAGATGATGACGAGTGGGGTGATGAGGGGTGTAAAGGTTCTCTATTGTAACGAAAGGGGTGAGGATGAAGATGAGGTTAGTCTAGGGATTTCAGAAATGTGTCTAACGGGAGGATGAAATATTCCATCGAATATCTATTTTTCTTAATATTCTCAAACAAGGTGGACTTTTTCGGAAGAGTTAGATGCTTTAAGGGACTTTTATGACAATAGTTAGATTATAGGGACTAATTGACAATTAACGATATATGCAGGGACTAACATGCATCTAATCATGATATTTCTTAGTACCATTAGTGGTCGCACATTTATGAAATAAAATAAGGGATTTTTTGAATAATATTATTTTAATAAATATTTATCCAAATATGCCCCACCCCAAATTTATTTACAAAACTATGCCTACTTTTTGCCAATTGTACAGCACATCTTCTTTATATTTTATTATTTTTATACCATGTCACCCATCCTATGGAGAGAAAAGAGAGAGGGAGCCAAGTCTGCTCCTAGCGCCGACATCCATCTCGTCACTACACAGCATCGTTGCGGCAAGAGAGGGAAAGAAATAGATAGAGCAGCAATGGAGGAGAAAGAGATAGTAATGCAGTGGAGAGAGAGAAAGAGGGCACACAAAAGAGAAAGAGAGCTTGGAAGAGAGAGTGATAATAATGTGAGAGAGAAGCACAGTGGGAGAGAGAGAAAAGTGCAGATGGGGGAGAGAGAAGTGTGTAGGGGGGAGAAGTGTACGTTGGTGGAAGGAGAGAAAAAGTGGGGGGAGAAAGAGAGACGCACCTCAGGAGATGTGTGGAGAGAGAGAGAGAGAGAAGAGAGAGAGAGAGAGGGACAGGTGAAGAAGAAAGTCACTATATATTTGTGCAGGGACTTTAATAATTTGATTTTGTATATATACTCTTATTTAGATGATTTGATTAAAATTTTAAATTTTGGGGGTTAAAAATTCTAAAAAATAGAATTATGAATCTTACTAATTTTAAATAAATTTTGACATATGTATGAAATTTGAAAAAAATCATCTCATCTTGAAATTAATGTTTTAAGAAGATAGTGTATTTTAAATTATTTAAAACAAATAGAATTATTTTTTGTTATTAAATTAGTTAATGATAGTAATACCCTGAGACAAACAAGACATATTTTAGAAGTGGTTTAAATTTCATGAATATTAATTTGGTTAATTATTAACAGTTGAACTATTAATTCTGAACAATTCATATTTTGAATTCAGAAGGTGGTGCAGGAGAGCCAGCAAAAGACGATGGCGAGACAGGCAATGACTCGTCGCACTCAAGGTGGTACATACATCACTTGTAACTTAAACATAATTCAGTTTGTGTAGGTTACACACATTCTCTGCAACTTACACTAATTCAATGACACTTACATAATTTCAATATAACTTACACTAATTCAATAACTTACATACTTTTAGTGTAGCTTACTTACACACTTTCTCAACAACTTACACTAAGTAAATGTGACTTACACGATTGCAATGTAACTTGCACAATTTCAGTATAGCTTACACATATTCTTTGCAACTTACATACATTCAATGTAATTTATAGACTTTCAGTGTAGCTTACACTAATTCATTGACACTTACACAACTTTAATGTAACTTAGACTGATTCACTGTAACTTACATCATAAGTCAAAATTACTCATAAATTGAAATTAGTCATAAGTTGAAGTTCTAGTCATATGTCGAAATTATTCATAAGTCGAAGTTAGCCATAAGTCGAAGTTTTCCATAAGTCGAAGTTACTCGTAAGTCGAAATTCTAGTCATAAGTCGAAGTTCGATCATAAGTCGAAGTTACTCATAAGTTGAAGTTCTAGTCATAAGTTGAAGTTAGTCATAATTCGGTGTAGCTCATATTCAGTTACTCAACATGATTCAGTAACTTACACAATTTTAATGTAGCTTAATTACATAATTTCTCTACAGCTTACCGTAATTCAATGTAATTTACACAAATTCACTGTAGCTCACTAATTCAATGCATCTTACACACTTTTAGTGTAACTTACACTAGTTAATTCAATATAACTTATATAATTTCAATGTAACTTACATTGATTCAATGTAGCTTACACACTTTCTCTACATTTTAAATTAACTCAGTGTAACTTACACGCTTTCTCTACAACTTACATTGATTCAGTATAATTACACAAACTCACCTTAACTTACCCACTTTTTACAATCATAAACAACCACTTAATAGTCATTTCATTTATACAATCATACACAAACATTGAAATTTCAAGGCATGTGTCAAAATTTATCTAAAATTAAGAGAATTCATAATCCTATTTTTTCTAATTTTGACTTCCAAAATTTAGAGTTTTAATTAAGTCATCTAAAATATATATATATATGTATATATATTACGACTTGATTTTCTTAAGATCCTAAGCACTGCACATTAACAACACGATCTCTATGAACCTCCCTCTCTCTCTCTCTCTCCCTGCAATCTTATCTCTCCCCATGGTGAGCACTTCTTGTTGGGTAAATAGTGGTTATATGAGGGCAATTTTAAGAAAGGGATAAAGGAACACAAAAGTTTGATAAAGTAAAAAGGTGCATAAAAAGGTGTGCAAGCCTTGTCTCTTATGTGAGGACTTTAGTCCCACATGAGAAATCTCTAAGGATATGTAGGGCTTCATAACCTTAAGTGTTTATGAGACTATGTCTTATAGATAAAGATGGAGGTATGCTAGACCATATCAGCCGGGCACGCGCGTGTGATGGCGTGGTCATGTCGGCTTGCCTCGAAACCTTTTGCTTCTTATTTTGCGTTTTCCTCCTTTCTTGGAGAGATTGGGCTTGTTTGGGCCTGCTTCCTTAACCGGCCCATAGTCTTGGCTTCTGCGGGCGTGAGGTGTTTCATATACCGATTAGTTATCCCTAATCGCGGTTACCGACATTTGATACGCCTGTTGACTCTCCTGCGCTGAGGAACCGCTCGCTGGCTGCTGCTCTCTCTCTCGCCCTCTCCCTGCGTCGGACTGCTACTCAACGAGGTCGCCGCCGGCCGCTTCCCCGCTCTGGTGCGCTGTCCCTCCCGGTGTGCGGGCCGCTGTGGTCATCGTCGAACGCTCTCGTTTGGTGTTCGGTGCATGCTTTCTGCCCTAACTTCTTGTTGAGGATTCAGTTTTATATACATAGCTTTCGCCTTACGGAATCGCTCTTGTGCGAGAACGATTCCGTGTCTCATGGTTGTACCCTGGGAGAAGGTCGTCGGACCTCATCGCACCGTATAGTGGGGGCGATACTTTCTCTAAGGCGAGTTCCATTATGGAACGCCTCCACAGTCGCCTTTTGCGCTTTCATTTTGCTGTAATCACCATGCTTATTATCTATAATCTCATGTTATATTTCTGTTTTTGGGATGCGCCTATGTACTTGTTACTTTTTATTGTGTTTACCATGTGGTTTGCACTGATTTACATGTTGCTGAATTACCATGTTCGATGCCATTATCCCACTGTTTTAACAACAGTCTTAGAGAAAGTATTGATCATGGCTTCATCCTCATCGTTTAGCCCGAAAGTGGACATATCTGGTATGCCTGCGAAATTTGCAGGGCAACACTTCAAACGTTGGCAACAACGGATGAAGATTTGGTTCACAATGATTGGGTTGATCTCGGTTATAGAGTCTGATCCCCCTAACGTGATTGAGGCAATTCTGCAAGTGCAGCAAAGGCTGAGGAATGGAAGGAGAAAGATAGACTTGGACATGGGTGCATACTGACTGCACTGTCAGATGTCCTGTTTGATGTCTATAGTTCTTCTACATTCCTAACCTCGAAGGCACTATGGGTTGAACTTGACCGAAATACAAAACCGAGGACCAAGGTCTGGAAAAGTATTCCGTCGGCAAGTTCCTTAAGTTTCACATGTTGGAGGACAGATCTGTAGCCGAATAGGCACATGAGTTTCTCCTTATGATCCACGGCTTGGCAGAGGGTGATATGAAACTCCCTGAAAAATTTCAAGTCATGTGCATAATTGAGAAATTTCCAAAGACCTGTCAGGACTTTGGAATGGCTCTCAAACATATAAAGTGATCTATTTCTCTTGATGACTTGATGAGAGCCATTGCCATTGAAGAGGAGCATAGAAAGGAGAAACTAGGGATGCCTGTGGAAGCTAGTGCAAACCTTATGGTAAAATATAAGAACAAAGAAGTCAAAGGCAAACCCAAGACAGGTTCAACTACACAAATGAAACCCAAAGGAAAAATTCAGAAGAAGAAGAAGTCTGGAGAATGCTGGGTGTGTGGTCAAAAGGGTCACTTCCGTGGGGATTGCCCTAAACGGAAAGAAAAGTTGACCCATAAGACTGTTGAAAATCCAGCTCAGGTCAATGTAGTGACCGGTGGGGACTCTTCTGGTGACACGTATGTTTCTCTAAACCCTCAGCTATTTACTATTTATGAACCTAATGAGTGGTTAGTAGACACTGGAGCCAATGTACATTTATGTGCTGACAGGGCTAACTTTGTGTCTTATCAGGCCACCAGTGATTGCTCCGTGACGATGGGTAATGGCAGCACTGCTACCGTGGTGGGAATTGGACGCGTGGATCTGAAGTTTACTTCAGGACGTGTGCTGTCTCTTCACAGTGTGCACCATGTTCCTAGTGTTAGGAGGAATATTTTATCAGGTTCTAGGTTGGTTAGGGAGGGTTATGAGTTGAACTTTAAATGTAATAAAGTTGTTATTTTGTGTCAGAAAACTTTATTGGTAAATGTTATTTATCTGATGGGTTGTTTAAAGTGTATGTGAACCATGTGATTAATAAAAGTTTAGATATTGATGTTGTTTCTACATTTGTTTCTGTGGCATATAATGTCGTTGATTCATCTAATTTATGGCATGGACGTTTAGGACATATTAATTTCAATTCTTTGAAACGAATGATGAACCTGAAATTGATTCCTAATTATGCTATTGATAATTCTAAAAGGTGTGATATCTGTGTACAGGCTAAACAGCCCAAAAATCCGTTTAAGTCTGTAGTGAGAGATTCAAAATTCTGGATCTTGTGCATTCTGATATCTGTGAATTTAATGGCATATTGACTAGGGATCATAGAAAGTATTTTATTACCTTTATAGATGATTGTAGTAGATACTGCTATGTGTATTTGCTTAAGTCTAAGGATGAGGCTTTACAGAAGTTTATCATCTTTAAGAAAGAAGCAGAAACACAAACAGGTCGGGTGCTTAAGAGGTTGAGGTCTGATAGGGGTGGAGAATATACCTCCAACTAGTTTAGTGAATACTGCCAAGACAATGGCATCATTCATGAGACAACTGCCCCCTATTCACCACAGTCTAATGGGATAGCTGAACGAAAGAATAGTGTATTCATAGACATGGTCAACTCTCTCCTGCAGAGTTCAGGACTGCCTAACTATATGTGGGGGGAAGCATTGAATACGGCTTGCCGTATTCTGAATTATGTTCCCCTGAAACATAAAGATAATAGTCCATATGAACTGTGGAGAAATAAAAAGTCTAGCTTGAATACCTTAAAGTGTGGGGTGCCTAGCTAAGGCACTTGTCCCTAAACACAAAAGGAAAAAGCTGGGACCTAAAACAGTTGACACGATCTTTCTAGGCTATGCTGAAAACAACTATGCATACAGGTTTCTAGTGATTAAGTATGAGATTCCTGACATAGATGTTAACACTATAGTTGAGTTTCGTGATGCTACATTCTTTGAGAATGTGTTTCCCATGAAGATTGGTTTACCTCAATCTGTGTCTTCTGAGGCTGAGCCATCCACATCTTCATCCATTCCAGATCATGTGGAAATGATGACAAATGTGGGGGCAAGTGCATCCAACTCTCATCCTGATTCTGATAGTCAGGAAGAGGAAGTAGAACCTAGAAGGAGTAAAAGACAAAAGATTGTCAAGGATTTTGGAAGTGATTTTATTGCTTTCCAAATCGAGGGTGATCCTCCTACCTTCAAGGATGCCATGGCCTCTCCTGAGGCACGACATTGGAAGGAAGCCATAAAGAGCGAAATGGATTCCACAATTGCTAATGGCACTTGGGAGTTGGTCGACCCTCCTCCTGGTTCTAAGACCATTGGATGCAAATGGGTCTTTAAGAAGAAGTTAAATCCTGATGGGACCATTGACAAGTTTAAAGCTAGGTTAGTTGCTAAGGGGTTCAAACAGATGGAGGGGATAGACTATTTTGATACATATTCCCCTGTAACCAGAATTACCACAATTTGGGTACTGATTACTTTGGCTTCCATATATGATCTGACCATCCATCAAATAGATGTGAAGACTGCCTTCCTTAATGGTGATCTTGATGAAGAGATCTATATGGATCAACCTGAAGGGTTTACAGCACCTGGTAGTGGAAACAAAGTTTGTAGACTTGTTAAATCCTTATATGGATTGAAACAAGCCCCTAAGCAATGGCATGAAAAATTTGACATGACTATCATGTCATTTGGCTTTAATGTCAATGAGTCTGATAAATGTGTTTACTACAAGATAGATGGTGATGATTGTGTTGTCCTATGTCTGTATGTAGATGATATTTTGTTATTTGGCAACAATTTGGGAATGATAATTGAGACTAAATCATTCTTGAGTAGAAACTTTGAGATGAAGGATATAGGTGAAGCTAGTGTAATTCTGGGACTAAAGCTGACCAGATCAGCTGAAGGGATAGCTATTTCTCAGTCTCATTATATTGAGAAAGTGTTAGAGAAATTTAGCTATCAGAATTGCAAAGCTGTCTCTACACCCTATGATCCTTCTAGAGTTTTCTACAAGAATAAGAATAGGATTCATGTGTCTCAATTACGGTATTCCCAAGTAATAGGAAGCTTAATGTATCTTGCAAACTGTACTAGACCTGACATTTCATATGCAGTGTCTAAACTCAGTAGATACACTAGCTGTCCTGACCATACTCACTGGGAAGGTTTGGATAGAGTGTTGAGGTACCTGAAAGGTACTATGACTCTAGGCTTACATTTTGGGAAATTCCTTGTTGTCCTTGAAGGATATAGTGATGCAAGCTGGATAGCTGAAAACTCAGGGAGTAATGGTGTCACAGGGTATGCCTTTACCCTGGGAGGTGGTGCTGTCGCCTGGAGGTCGACTAAGCAAACCATCTTGTCTCGGTCTACTTTTGAGGCTGAGCTGTGTGCTTTGGACACTACTGGTATGGAGGCTGAATGGATCAGGGGTCTTGTTTTTGAACTTCCCTTGATGAGTAAGCCTATACCTGCCATCTCTGTGCATTGTGATAATATGACTACAATTGCCAAGATCAAAAGTTCAAAATATAATCAGAAAGAAAGAAGACACATCCAACTCAGATTGAAATCTGTAAGGGAGTTAGTGTCTCAGGGAGTGATAGCTGTGGATTTTGTTGGTACCAAGGACAACACAACTGATCCTCTGACTAAGGGACTGAATAAAATTCAAGTCCAGAAATTTAGGATGGGGATGTGACTAAAACCCATCAGAAGTTCTCCTTTAGTAGCAACCCAACCTATCTGAGTAGAGATCCTACAAAGAAGGTTCAATGTGGTAATAACAAGTTGATTGAGAGAACTGGTAGGCACTTAAATTATTAGATATCTCATATCTGAGTTCCTCCCCTGAATCCTAAAGATAGTGTCTATAACTGCAAGATTAGGATGAGTTGTATACTCTTAATGGGTTCAAGCCTGGTAAGGCAGGATGTTAACAGTGCATCCTTGGAGAAGCCCACCTAAATGAGTACTACTGTGAGGCCGCAGTTAAGGAATTGGGTTATTCCTGAATGTACTTATGATACAGGAAAGGGCGCATGGCCAGAAGGCGCCACCTTTACTGTAGCACCCTGGATTTTTAAAATCTAAATAAAATAATTTTTATTTAAATAAATGAAATAAATTGATTTAAGTGGAATAAAGGGAGAATGCATTGTATAAATGGGAATTAAAGAAATCCCTATTAAATTAAATTAGTAATGGGTTACTCTAATAACCCAAACCCAATGGAATTGGCCCAAATAGAGATAGCCCATGTTGGAATGAGAATTAAATTAATGAAATTCGTATCTAAATAATTAATAAATAGTAAAGGGTTAAGATAAATGTTAAATAACCCTTATATATCTAAATAAAGAGTCCTAAACCCATCCTAACTCATTAACCACGAAATTAAACTCTCCCCTACCCATTAGATGGATAAATGAGAGAAAATAGAGAGAAAAATGTGGAATTTTCGTAATTAAAGGAGGAGAGAAGAGTTTGGGGTTGTATGGACTCTATAGGAAGCTTAAACACTTCAAATCTCCTCCCTATCTCCCCATTTTCGTGGCTGGAACCCTAGAGAAGGAGGAGAAAGGTTGGAGACCAAGGAGCAAGGAGGAGAAGGCTTGGAGCAAGAAGGTTTTCCCGTTTTTCGTCTTCAACCTAGGGTTTTCTTTGACTCGACAAAAGGTAGGCAATCTCTCAAGCACAAATCGTGAAATAATTACCCTAGGTAGTATTCATGTACCTCTTCAAAAGCCCTATAATTTCGTTGTATTTTGTTCATCCATTTGGACGAATTTAATTCGTAAAATTCTGCTGTTCTCATGAAATGATGTCTCATGTTTTCTCTAATTCCCAATATGTACTTGTTCCCATGCCATGATAAAATTCTTAGTTATACTAAATGATACTAGCTTTCAAACGCCCCTGGTCTTGCTCGATTTCGATCTCCCATGTGGGAGAATTAAATCTTTGAATCTCTGTCTATTGCCTGTATCCGACTCTTCATGTTGACCTTTAAACATCGTGCATATTTGATATCATGCCATGACAAAATTCTATAAAATACTACATCGTGTTAGCTTTCAAACGACGCTAGTTTCGTAATTTTTCATCATGTATTCATCCCTGAATAATTCGTGGAACACTGACTGCGCTTGTTTAGGTTACCAAAAAGTAACCTGATCAATACATGTCTAAACCTTGTCTATTTTCAAATTAATCGTGCATGTTGATAGATATACATGTCTACTTTCGTTTAGAACTGATTTCGTACTTTTTGGATCACCATACTATTTTATATGTAATTTAGAACGTCCATGTATCACAGAGGGCTCGCCCTGGAAAAAGGAAAAAGAGCAAGCCCACCTGTTATCGCGACGGCGCGACCCGCCGCGATAACAGTGGGGTCGCGCCGGCCGATGGCGTCGCGTCAAGAACGCGGCGGCACGGGCCGTTGCGATTCACCCCGGACCGGGTCAGACCGGCCAGGCCCCGTGTCGCACCCGACCGCCCTGTCGCGACTTGAAACGCGACGGGTAGGTCCGCCGCGTTTTCAAGAAATCAGCCAAAATTGAAAATTGTGCATATACCATGTTGTTTAAGCTATATACCCTTTAATTAGCCATGAATAACTAATGTTATAGTTAATTCGACTTGGTAAATTAATAAATGACATTAATGATATAAATCTAATTATTTAAAATGACATTTGCACGACTTGTCATATCCTCAAGATTTCTTTACACTTACACACACACACAACATTATTAAATGCCAATTGACCCCGGTAAATTATGCAATAATATATTCGGTAAATTATCGAAATAAATGACTAAATTACCCTATTTTGTTAAATACAATTGTTTCCGTTTTTACTCGTGCATTTTATCTACCGTTATCGTTTTCCCTCGGCCTTCGAGCACTCGAGGCACGACGGATCCGTTTTTACACACTTTCTCTTGACTTGGACCACCTCTCCACCGAGAATACTCTCGACTGGACCAGGGACTCCTTGTCAAGACCTCCGTAAGTCTTCTTGGCTTTGGCGCACGTCCTTAGTCAACGAGCTGGTTGTACCTCAAAACCTGTTACACCTTAGGGATCAGTACGATCCAAGCCTTAGTGTTCCTTCTCGTCTTGAGTTCACATCGGACCACCTGACCCGTGTACACAGCACGGCTAAGGGGCGGTTGTGACTTCTACCAGACTGCCGGTACCCGACCTGGTGCTGTGCAACCGTTACTATCGAAGTTTCACGTTGTTTTACGAAATTGTCCCTATCTCATCTACAGTCTCTTTTCTCTCATCTGTTCACGTTCTCTCTACACTCTCATCTATCTCGTCTAGTACTCTCTTATCTTTTCTTGGTACTCTATTGGCCATTCGTGTGATTGTCTAAGATAAAAGAAATGACTGATGCCAGCGCAATAGGTCCCGATCAGGTCCTGGGAGGAGCGCCCGAAAAGTGCCAGTGCCCATAGGAGTTAAAATGATCATAGGATGTGTTACGGCATGCATCCAGCGCCATTTTACTATCTAGATTAATCTATGACAATCAAAGTGCTATCTCTACAAGTGCAAGCGTGATCGTTACTAGTGCACCGTTGTGCAATTTACATGTTATATCGTTACATGGCCATTCTATTGTCGTTCTCGTTGTACTATTTCCCTGTGCCAGTTGCAATTGTTCTCTCGTTATCGTGACATGCTCTACATGACTTGACTCTCTAGTTAACCTGCCATTAAGACATTAATTATTTAAAGCATGCTTGTGTTCATGAGATATTAAGTCCTACTGGGCGTCATTCGCTCATCCTGCGTATTTATTTAATGTGTTCAGGTGAGTCAGATGGAGACGACCACACATACGAGGACGGGACTGAGGGAGATGCTCAAGAGTGACCATTCAGCCACCAGTGCTATCTAGTAGTAGTTAGTGTAGTTATGAGTTAGTAAGTCAATTAGTCATAATGTAATATTTTGATTTTGAATAAAGTACTCTGGGCCCTAGTTTTGGCTCTGATACGATGATGTAATGATGACTGGAGAATTATTAATGAAATTGGAGTTTATTTGGTGTTATCCAATTGTGCAATGGTTTGTTATTTATTTCTCGCTCTGTACTATTTAATAACTGTAATCCCGCTCCGATATTCCGCGTCGGGGCGTTACAGTTTTGTGGTATCAGAGCCTAGGTTATTCTTAAGTATAGGATGATCTAGGTTTGACCTGACTTGACTTAGAGTCTAATTCCATACCTATGAGAGATGGGTAGAACCGTGGGTAATGAGATAAAATAAACTCACACACGCACGAACTTAGTGCAAACCCAACGACTTACATTTTAAATTCTCTTTTGAAAGAACTTAACATCAACAATGGCAGCGGAGCGTGCTCAACTCCGTGATATGCAACACACTATACAACAGCTTACCCAAGCTTTACTTCAGGCTGCCGGAGCCAACAACAACAATAACAACAACCGAGCAGCTGGTGATTTACATAGAAATTTCCGCAACCTGAATCCGCCTCGATTCAGTGGTACCACAGACCCTGATGAGGCCGAGAACTGGCTCAAGGAGATTGAGCGCCTCTTCCGTGTCATGCAATGCGCGGATGGAGATAAGCTTTTACTTGCCACATTCCAGCTTGAAGGGACGCCCGTGCGTGGTGGGAGTCCATTGAGGCCACACGGGAAGATGCTCAGTTTACGTGGAATGAGTTTAAGGAGCAATTCAACTCCAAATATTTTTCAGAAAGAGTTCAAGAAAGGAAAGCCGCCGAGTTCGCCGCTCTGAAACAGAGAAACCTAACGGTTGCTAAATATGAGGCACAGTTCTCTCGATTGGCTCGCTACGCCAATCATCTGGTTGGTACCCAGAGGATGAAGGCGAAGAGATTCCTCAACGGGCTTAGACCCGCATATATTACACAGATGGCACCATTTGATATTCAGACCTATCCAGAAATGGTCAGGAGAGCACAATGCCTGGAAGATGCGACTGAACTCACTGAACGCATCAAGGGTAGAATGTTCAGGAAAGAGCAATCTTCCGGAGCACCGAGCAAGCCTACTAACGGCAAGAAAATGCCGTTAAGTATCACTGATGGGCCAAGCCAAGAGCGAAAGCCCAAAGTCCCTACTCCTACTACTGCCCCAAACAACAAGCCCAGATGCAAGCACTGTGACAAGCTTGGTCACACGACAGAAGAATGCTGGAGGAAGGTAGGTGCATGCCTTTGCTGTGGGAGCCGAGAGCATCGGATCCCTGAATGCCCATTACTGAAAGAAAATGAGAAGCGTCTTGCGGGACCAAAGAAGCCAGGCAGACTTCAAGCCCTGCAAGAGGTAGAGACCACCGAGGAAGGTGGCGTGGTGGAAGGTACACTACCAGTCTTTTCTCATTCAGCATTTGTTTTTGTTCGATATTGGCGCTACGCATTCGTTTATTGTTGAACCACTCTCTATTTGTTCTTGTATTTTGGTGATAACAAAACTTATGATGATAACATAATGAATATTTTTGTTTCATCTGTGTCGCATCAATCCATAGCAAAATGCTAAGTCTTTCATTGATGCAATATTTGGCGCACTAAAATGATAAAATCGATGTTTAATCAATATACATCGATTTCTGTTTAAAGTGCCAAAGTATCAAGCGCCGCAACGATTTGCTAAGAAGTCGATGCCATAACGATTTGATAAGTGGCCATAACGATTTCTTCTTTGAGCGTATTGATTTGATAAGAAGTCGTTCCCATAACGATTCCTTAAGTGACCGAAATGATTTTCCAAGAAGTCGATGCCATAACGATTTCATAAGTGTTCGCAACGATTTCTTCTGTAAAGCGCAAGAAGTCGATGCCATAACGATTTCATAAGTGTTCGCAACGATTTCTTCTGTAAAGCGCAAGAAGTCGATGCCATAACGATTTCATAAGTGTTCGCAACGATTTCTTCTGTAAAGCGCAAGAAGTCGATGCCATAACGATTTCATAAGTCATGCTCATAACGATTTCTTCATGGATTCTGTTCAAACACAGATTGCCTTTATATTTCAAATATGCCTGGCGCTTAAATGAAAAGTCAAATATCTTCTGACAAAAAGCTGCATGCATATTTCAGAGTCTTGTCAAAAAGATATGACCTCTATTTTCAGTATGTTAGCAGAAGCACAGTACCATGCATCGTTTATCATAAACACTCTTTTATGCTAACACTCTCTTCTATGCTCACAGACATCGAAGACCATCGGAGTCTGATTAAGACAAATGAAGAGGAGATGAGCAACGACTAGAACTCCAACGGATCTCTTCAACGGATCTATTCTAAAGCTGCTCAATATAAAAGATGGAGCATTGCTGAAGAACATAAGAGCCTTTTCTTGAATATCTTTGAAGGAGTGTACATCTGTGAGAAGCACCTTCACGCCACATACACTCAAGGAAAGAGAGAAAGAGCCCGAGCCAAGAAGAAGCAATCAAGCGTCTCAAGCATTCAAGCTTCCGAGCTTTCTGTCTTCTTTTCTCTCTTCTGTTTCTCTCCGAGCTCATTGTATATCTGGGGAGAGTTTGGGACTGTGAGCTTTACATGAGTGTTCATCTTGTAAGGTCTCTCAGTCTGATCTTTCTAAGAAAGATCTGTGTCCAGCTGTAGGACTGTATACAGTTGTTAACCCAGCTAGGGTTGGTGTCTAGCAGAACCTAACTGGGGTTTGTACCAGTTGTTAACCCAGCTAGGGGTTGGTGTCTAGCAGAACCTAACTGGGGTTTGTACCAGTTGTTAACCCAGCTAGGGGTTTGTGTCTAGCAAAACCGCACTGGGGTTTGTTCCAGGAGGTTGGCTTCTTTACCTGTAAGAGAAGTGGGCTGCCTTCTTGCCCGGGAAAGAGAAGAAGACCTGGTGGGGGATCCAGGGTGTTGTAAGGTCCATAAGGGGGACTGTACCCTTGGTTAGTGAAATCCCAAGAGTTTGCTTGGGGACTGGACGTAGGACTTCCATGTGGGAAGGGCCGAACCAGGATAAATCTCCTGTGTCCTTGTGTGATTGTTTATTTGCTTCCGCACTGCACTCTCTATCACACTGAACTAACCAAGCTTTCAAGTGTTATTTTCTGTGTTTAAGATTCTATTTCAGATTTCAGAAAAACCTATTCACCCCCCCTCTAGGTTGGCTTGCTGCCGTACCAAAAGGGCCAACATTTATATCACAGGCATTTGCTGATACCCTAAATGAGAAACCTGCATCTATGACATTTGAATTATCTGTCACAACACCACTGGGAGAAAAGGCTCAACTCAACAAATACTTTCCTTTAGCTGATGTTAAGGTTGGTGAACTTAACCTTAGAGCTGACTTGATCTGTATGCCTATGGAGGGCTACGATGTCATTTTGGGAGCCGATTGGCTATCCACGTATGGGGCTATCGTGGATTGTAGAAGAGGGAAATTTTCTTTTAGTGAATTCCCTAAGTTGATCTTCACAGGACGTAGACACAAGAGGCACTTGTCTCTCGTCTCTGCTATAAAGACACATAACATGATAAGAAAGGGTTGTGTGGCATTTCTCGCCGCAATTGTAGTTGAGAAGAAAGCAACTAAGATATCAGACATCCACATAGTGCAAGAATATCCAGACGTGTTTCCCGATGAGCTGCCAGGCATTCCACCCGAGAGAGATGTAAATTTCTCAATTGATCTTGTACCTGGAGCTGCACCGGTTTCACGCCAACCCTACAGGATGTCCCCTGCTGAATTGAAAGAGTTGAAAGAGTAATTGATGGAACTTCTAAAAAAGGGTTTCATTAGGCCAAGTACTTCTCCTTGGGGAGCACCAGTACTGTTCGTCAAGAAGAAGGACGGATTCATGAGGTTATGCATCGATTACAGGCAGTTGAACAATCTCACTATCAAGAACAAGTACCCTCTGCCGCGTGTCGATGAACTATTTGATCAGATATCAGGAGCAAAGTACTTTTCTAAGATTGACCTTAGATCGGGATATCATCAAATGAGGATTAAAGATGCAGATATCTACAAGACAGCTTTCAGGTGCAGGTACGGTCATTACGAATTTGTAGTCATGCCTTTTGGACTAACCAATGCTCCTGCAGCTTTTATGCAATTAATGAACAGCATCTACCGGCCCTACCTCGACAAGTTCATCGTGGTATTCATTGATGATATTCTCATATACTCCAAGACCAAGGAAGAGCACGAGGAGCATCTGAGGATCGCTCTGCAAATCTTGCGGAACAACCAACTCTACGCAAAATTGAGCAAGTGTGAATTCTGGCTCGAGGAGGTGTCGTTCCTAGGCCATGTCATTTCCAAGGATGGTATCGCTGTCGACCCTTCCAAGGTAGAAGCTGTGCTGAACTGGGAAAGGCCGACCAATGTCACCGAGATCAGAAGCTTTCTTGGATTGGCTGGATATTACAGACGGTTCATAAAAGACTTCTCCAAGATAGCTGTACCTCTTACGCATCTTACGCAGAAGGAAAACCCATATGTCTGGAGCAAGGAGTGCGAGAAGAGCTTTCAGACACTCAAGCAATTGTTGACATCTGCACCTGTCCTCGCATTACCAGTAGAAGGCGCGGGATTCTCAGTCTACACTGATGCATCTGGAATCGGTCTAGGCTGCGTATTAATGCAGAATGAGAAAGTGATAGCCTATTCATCAAGGCAATTGAAGCAACATGAGGTTAACTATCCTGTCCATGACTTAGAGCTAGCTGCTGTGGTATTTGCACTTAAGATTTGGAGGCATTACCTGTATGGAGAGCAATTTATTGTCTACTCCGACCATAAGAGTTTGAAGTACTTATTTTCTCAAAAGGAGCTCAATATGCGACAACGGAGATGGCTGGAGTACTTGAAGGATTTTGATTTCAACATTCAATATCACCCAGGCAAAGGTAATGCAGTAGCTGATGCACTTAGCAGAAAGCCAGTAGCTTCGATATCTTGTCTAGTCATGGGCGAGATGCAATTGTTAGAGCAATTCGCCAGTCTAGATCTGAATATTGAAAAGAGAAGTGATAAGATGTTAGTGGCTAATCTTAAAGCTCAACCCGACATCTTTGTCGAGATCAGAGAGCAACAGGCTAATGATCCGTTTCTGATCAGAGTAAGGGAGACCATAGCTGACAAACCAGAATTCTCAATCGCTGAAGATGGAAGAATATTATTCCAAGCCAGGACATGTGTGCCTGACAATGAAGAGCTGAAAAGGAAACTGATGGATGAAGCCCACAAGACCAAGTACACAATACATCCTGGTGCAACCAAGATGTACCAAGACATGAAGAGGTCATTTTGGTGGCCAAACATGAAGCGTGAGGTAGCTGAGCATGCCGCGCACTGCCTCACTTGTCAACAGGTAAAAGCAGAACACCGGCGTCCTGCGGGGTACTTAGACCCCTGGACATAGCTGAATGGAAGTGGGAAAACATCGGAATGGATTTCATCATGGGTTTACCCCGAACTCGTGGTGGACTTGATGCAATCTGGGTCATAGTGGGCCGATTGACCAAGTCCGCACATTTTCTAGCAGTTAAAAGCACTTGGAGTGTTGATGTGCTTGCAGCGTTATATGTAAAAGAGATAGTCAGACTACATGGAGTTCCAGTATCCATTGTCTCAGATCGTGACCCTAGGTTCACTACTAGATTCTGGAAGGGACTCCAAACTGCCTTAGGCACTAAACTCAATTTTAGTACTGCTTTCCACCCACAGACGGATGGACAGACAGAAAGGACCAACCAGATAGTGGAGGACATGCTACGTGCCTGCACTATAGATTTTGAAGGTTATTGGAATGAACAACTATCACTAATAGAATTCGCCTACAACAACAGTTATCAGGCCAGCATTAAGATGGCACCATTCGAAGCTCTGTATGGCAGAAGCTGTAGATCGCCAGTGTGCTGGAATGAAGTAGGTGAGCAGCAATGGCTGGGACCAGACATGGTACAAAATACTAGCAGAGACATACAAATTATCAGAGACAGAATTAAGGTAGCTCAGTCCAGGCAGAAGAGCTATGCTGATAAAAGAAGAAGAGACTTAGAATTTCATACTGGAGACCATGTGATGCTCAAAGTATCCCCGACCCGAGGATTTCAATGGTTTGGGATGAAAGGCAAGCTAAGACCAAGATTCATAGGTCCATTTGAGGTATTAGATAGAGTTGGCGAGGTGGCGTACCGACTAGCACTACCTCCCCAGTTCTCTACAGTACACAATGTATTCCATGTGTCAATGCTAAGGAAATACGTGTATGATCCATCTCACGTAATTAGCTATGATGATATCACTCTGAACAAAGATATGACCTATGAAGAAAGGCCAGTGAAGATTCTGTACAAGAAGATGCAACAGCTTCGGAATCGAGCCATACTCGTGGTGAAGATATTATGGAGAAATCACGAAGTTGAAGAGGCCACGTGGGAGCCTGAAGCTACAATGCGCCGGAATTATCCGGAATTATTCAGTAAGTCATACTTCCTCTTATGATTATATGAATTTGGGGACCAAATTCTTTTTAAGAGGGGGAGGATGTAGCACCCTGGATTTTTAAAATCCAAATAAAATAAATTTTTATTTAAATAAATGAAATAAATTGATTTAAGTGGAATAAAGGGAGAATGCATTGTATAAATGGGAATTAAAGCAATCCCCATTAAATTAAATTAGTAATGGGTTACTCTAATAACCCAAACCCAATGGAATGGGCCCAAATAGGGATAGCCCATGTTGGAATGAGAATTAAATTAATGAAATTCGTATCTAAATAATTAAATAAATAGTAAAGGGTTAAAATAAATGTTAAATAACCCTTATATATCTAAATAAAGAGTCCTAAACCCATCCTAACTCATTAACCACGAAATTAAACTCTCCCCTACCCATTAGATGGATAAATGAGAGAAAATAGAGAGATAAATGTGGAATTTTCGTAATTAAAGGAGGAGAGAAGAGTTTGGGGTTGTATGGACTCTATAGGAAGCTTAAACACTTCAAATCTCCTCCCTATCTCCCCATTTTTGTGGCTGGAACCCTAGAGAAGGAGGAGAAAGGTTGGAGACCAAGGAGCAAGGAGGAGAAGGCTTGGAGCAAGAAGGTTTCCCGTTTTTCGTCTTCAACCTAGGGTTTTCTTGGACTCGACAAAAGGTAGGCAATCTCTCAAGCACAAATCGTGAAATAATTATCCTAGGTAGTATTCATGTACCTCTTCAAAAGCCCTATAATTTCGTTGTATTTCGTTCATCCATTTGGACGAATTTAATTCGTAAAATCCTGTTGTTCTCATGAATGAGGTCTCATGTTTTCTCTAATTCCCGACATGTACTTGTTCCCATGCCATGATAAAATTCTCATTTATACTACATGATACTAGCTTTCAAACGCCTTTGGTCTTGCTCGATTTCGATCTCCCATGTGGGAGAATTAAATCTTTGAATCTCTGTCTATTGCCTGTACCCGACTCTTTATGTTGACCTTTAAACATCGTGCATATTTGATATCATGCCATGAAAAAATCCTCTAAAATACTACATCGTGTTAGATTTCAAACGCCGCTGGTTTCATAATTTTTCATCATGTATTCATCCTGAATAATTCGTGGAACACTGACTGCGCCTGTTTAGGTTACCGAAAAGTAACCTGATCAATGCATGTCTAAACCTTGTCTATTTTCAAATTAATCGTGTATGTTGATAGATATACATGTCTACTGTTGTTTAGAACTGATTTCGTACTTTTTGGATCACCATACTATTTTATATGTAATTTAGAACGTCCATGTATCACAGAGGGCTCGCCCTGGAAAAAAGGAAAAAGAGCAAGCCCACCTGTTATCGCGACGGCGCGACCCGCCGCGATAACAGTGGGGTCGCGCCGGCCGATGGCGTCGCGTCAAGAACGCAGAGGCGTGGGCCGTCGCGATTCACCCCGGACCGGGCCAGACCGGCCAGGCCCCGTGTCGCACCCGACCGCCCTGTCGCGACTTGAAACACGACGGGTAGGTCCGCCGCGTTTTCAAGAAATCAGCCAAAATTGAAAATTGTGCATATACCATGTTGTTTAAGATATATACCCTTTAATTAGCCATGAATAACTCATGTTATAGTTAATTCGACTTGGTAAATTAATAAATGACATTAATGATATAAATCTAATTATTTAAAATGACATTTGCACGACTTGTCATATCCTCAAGATTTCTTTACACTTACACACACACAATATTATTAAATGTCAATTGACCCCGGTAAATTGTGCAATAATATATTCGGTAAATTATCGAAATAAATGACTAAATTACCCTATTTTGTTAAATACAATTGTTTCTGTTTTTACTCGTGCATTTTATCTACCGTTATCGTTTTCCCTCGGCCTTCGAGCACTCGAGGCACGACGGATCCGTTTTTACACACTTTCCCTTGACTTGGACCACCTCTCCACCGAGAATACTCTCGATTGGACTAGGGACTCCTTGTCAAGACCTCCGTAAGTCTTCTTGGCTTTGGCGCACGTCCTTAGTCAACGAGTTGGTTGTACCTCAAAACCCGTTACACCTTAGGGATCAGTACGATCCAAGCCTTAGTGTTCCTTCTCGTCTTGAGTTCACACCGGACCACCTGACCCGTGTACATAGCACGGCTAAGGGGCGGTTGTGACTTCTACCAGACTGCCGGTACCCGACCTGGTGCTGTGCAACCATTACTATCGGAGTTTCACGTTGTTTTACGAAATTGTCCCTATCTCATCTACAGTCTCTTTCTCTCATCTGTTCACGTTCTCTCTACACTCTCATCTATCTCGTCTAGTACTCTCTTATCTTTTCTTGGTACTCTATTGGCCATTCGTGTGATTGTCTAAGATAAAAGAAATGACTAATGTCAGCGCAATAGGGCCCGATCAGGTCCTGGGAGGAGCGCCCGAAAAGTGTCAGTGCCCATGAGAGTTAAAATGATCATAGGATGTGTTACGGCATGCATCCAGCGCCATTTTACTATCTAGATTAATCTATGACAATCAAAGTGCTATCTCTACAAGTGCAAGCGTGATCGTTACTAGTGCACCGTTGTGCAATTTACATGTTATATCGTTACATGGTCATTCTATTGTCGTTCTCGTTGTACTATTTTCCCTGTGCCAGTTGCAATTGTTCTCTCGTTATCGTGACATGCTCTACATGACTTGACTCTCTAGTTAACCTGCCATTAAGACATTAATTATTTAAAGCATACTTTTGTTCATGAGATATTAAGTCCTACTGGGCGTCATTCGCTCATCCTGCGTATTTATTTAATGTGTTCAGGTGAGTCAGATGGAGACGACCACACATACGAGGACGGGACTGAGGGAGATGCTCAAGAGTGACCATTAATCCACCAGTGCTATCTAGTAGTAGTTAGTGTAGTTATGAGTTAGTAAGTCAGTTAGTCATAATGTAATATTTTGATTTTGAATAAAGTACTCTGGGCCCTAGTTTTGGCTCTGATATGATGATGTAATGATGATTGGAGAATTATTAATGAAATTAGAGTTTATTTGGTGTTATCCATTGTGCAATGGTTTGTTATTTATTTCTGGCTCTGTACTATTTAACAACTGTAATCCCGCTCCGATATTCCGCGTCGGGGCGTTACATTTACGATTGCTATCTTAACCTATATCATGTTATTTCCTTTGACAACTCTCACCCAAAAGAATCAAGTTCAAGACTTAGTTCACTTCGATTCTGTGGGAGTCAGATTTGGAATACTTAGGTAAAGGTTTAAACCCGAAAGGTACCTTTACTGAAAGTATGATATGTTTATCCTCTGATGTTTGTTCCTCATTATCAAACCTTGTGTTTGTGGGGGAATGTTGGGTAAATAGTGGTTATATGAGGGGCAATTTTAAGAAAGGGATAAAGGAACACAAAAGTTTGATAAAGTAAAAAGGTGCATAAAAAGGTGTGTACGCCTTATCTCTTATGTGAGGGCTTTAGTCCCACATGAGAAATCTCTAAGGAGATGTAGGGCTTCATAACCCCAAGTGTTTATGAGACTATGTCTTATAGACAAAGATGGAGGTATGCTAGACCATATCACACACGCGTGCCGCCGGGCCGGGCATGGCTGGGCGGGCGCGCGCGTGTGATGGCGTGGTCATGTCGGCTTGCCTCGGAACCTTTTTGCTTCTTATTTTTGCGTTTTCCTCCTTTCTTGGAGAGATTGGGCTTGTTTGGGCCTGCTTCCTTAACCGGCCCATAGTCTTGGCTTCTGCGGGCGTGAGGTGTTTCATATACCGATTAGTTATCCCTAATCGCGGTTACCGACATCTGATACGCCTGTTGACTCTCCTGCACTGAGGAACCGCTCGTTGGCCGCTGCTCTCTCTCTCGCCCTTTCCCCGCGTCGGACTGCTACTCAACGAGGTCGCTGCCGGCCGCTTCCCCGCTCCGGTGTGCTGTCCCTCCCGGTGTGCGGGCCGCTGTGGTCATCGTCGAACGCTCTCGTTGGTGTTCGGTGCATACTTTCTGCCCTAACTTCTTTGTTGAGGATTCAGTTTTATATACATAGCTTTCGCCTTACGGAATCGCTCTTGTGCGAGAACGATTCCGTGTCTCGTGGTTGTACCCTGGGAGAAGATCGCCGGACCCCATCGCACCGTATAGTGGGGGCGATACTTTCTCTAAGGCGAGTTCCATTATGGAACACCTCCACAGTCGTCTTTCGCGCTTTCATTTTGCTGTAATCACCATGCTTATTATCTATAATCTCATGTTATATTTCTATTTTTGGGATGCGCCTATGTACTTGTTACTTTTATTGTGTTTACCATGTGGTTTGCACTTATTTACATATTGCTGAATTATCATGTTCGATGCCATTATCCCACTGTTTTAACAACACTTCTCTCTCTCCCACCCCTCTTCTCTCTCTCTCTCTCTCTCTCCCACCATGAGCACTTCTCTCTCTCTCCCCATTACTTCTCTCTCCCCACCATGCTTCTCTCTCTCTCTCCTCCCTATGATCTTCTTTCTCCTCCTACTGCTACGAGCTCTTCTCTCCCCCCCTACATTCTCTCTCATTATTATCTCTCTCTCTCTCTCTCTCTCTCTCTCTCACTACTCTCTCTTTCCCATACTCTATTGTCTTTCTCCCTCCATCGCTATTCTCTCTCTCTATCTTCTTGCGGTGGTGCTTCACAATGGCAAGGTTGGATTTGGACGGTGTTGGCTCCCTCTCTTCTTTATTTCTATGGAATATATGATATGACATAAAAATGAAAAAATATATAAAATTTGTACAGTTGGCAAAAAGTAGACATGATTTTGTAAATAAATTTGAGATGGATATATTTTGATGAATATTTATTAATATAAAATTATTCAAACCAAATCCCATAAAGTAATTATTTTCGAAATTATCGCATTCCATTATATCATCTAGGGAAAATTAATTAGGGGTCCTTGTCAGAGGGTTAGACTTAATTTGTAGTCCCTGTCAGAAAATCAGAAGTCATAAAGTCCTTACTTTTTGTGTTAGTTTAACTTCCAATCCTTGCTTTTTGTTTCTAGTCCCTGCTTTTTGTTACTCAGCATTTAATGCGTCTTGGAAGGCGAATCGTCCTTTTAATATCAATTTTTTCCTATTTTGCCCTTTCTTATTCTGCTCTTTTCCTATTTACATTCGTTACAGTTGCCTTTGTATCAATTACAGTAAGCTTTTATATCAGTTACAGTAAGTCTTTTTTTCCTTATGCACTCTTACAGTTGCCTTTGTATCAATTACAGTAAGTCTTTATATTTGTTACAGTAAGCCTTTGTAGTTGTTACAGACTACATCTATAAGCTCTTACAAAAGAAAAAAAACACTTTATTTGTTTGCAAGTCTCAGGATTTGAACACAGGTCTTCACAAAGACAACATGAGATACCCTTATCACTAAACTACAACTACATTTGTGTTACAACATGACATATAATATATTTAATTAAGTATTGTAGTAAACATAATACTCTATTACAACTTATGTTAAGTCTTGTTACAGTCAATATCATTCTCTGTTACAATATACATTAAGTTCTGTTACAGTAAACATTATCATCTATTATAACTCATGTATATTATAACCTTTGTTACAATATACATTAACCTTTGTTACAATATGTATTAAGCCCTATTACAACTTATGTTAAGTCTTGTTACAGAATACATTAAGCTCTATTACAATGTACATTAACATTTGTTACAATATACATTATCCTTTGTTACAATATACATTAACCTTTGTTACAATATGTATTAAGCTCTATTACAACTTATGTTAAGTTTTGTTACAGAATACATTAAGCTCTGTTACAATGTACACTAAGCTTTGTTACAATATACATTAACCTTTGTTACAATATATATTAAGCTCTATTACAACTAATGTTAAGTATTGTTACAGTATACATTAAGCTCTATTACAATGTACATTAAGCTTTGTTACAATATACATTAACCTTTGTTACAATATACATTAACCTCTGTTACAACTTATGTTAAGTCTTGTTACATAAAAGATATGTAGGCTTAGTGTAAGTGATATAAAGACTTACTGTAAGTGATACGAATGCTTTCTGTAAGAGATATAAAAGCTTACTGTAAACGACATATACACTAACTGTAACGAATGTAACATAGCTTAATGTAAGTAATATAAATACTTACTGTAAGTGATACGAATGCTTTCTGTAAGAGATATAAAAGCTTACTGTAAACGACATGTACACTAACTGTAATTTCTGCACATCTCTTACCTCTTCTCAGTTTCCACAATCTCCACGCCGAAGTTGTTTCCCTTCTTCCTGAAACCCACCATAGTAGGTAATTTAAGTTTAACTCAATACGCAAACAATATCACAATCGTCGGGTAGAGATCTAGAGAGAGAGAGAGAGAGCCCAACAGGCCTTGTAAACATATCTTCATGCATGGTCATCTATTATTTAGTCTCGTCACGCAGACAATTATTTAGTCATCTATTATTTAGTCTCCCCAATGATACCTTCCATCATCACAATATCACAGCCCATCTCTCTCTCCCCAAATTTCGCATGAAGGAGAACATTGACTGTAACAAATCTTAAGTAAGCTATGTTACATTCGTTACAGTTAGTGCACATGTCGTTTACAGTAAGTTTTTATATCTCTTACAGAAAACATTCGTATCACTTACAATAAGTCTTTATATCACTTACACATGTGTAGTTGTAGCTTAGTGGTAAGGATATCCCATGTGGTGTTTGTGAAGACCTGAGTTTGAATCATAACTCTTGCAAACAAATAAAGTTTTATTTTCTTTGTAAGAACTTTTAAGTGTAATATGTAACTGATACAAAGACTTACTGTAACTGATACAAAGGCTTACTGTAAACGATATATACACTAACTGTAACGAATGTAGTATGTAACTGATACAAATGCTTGCTGTAACTGATACAAAGGCTTACTGTAAACGATATATACACTAACTGTAACGAATGTAATATGTAACTGATACAAAGGCTTGCTGTAACTGATATAAATGCTTACTGTAAACGATATATACATTAACTGTAACGAACGTATACGTTAACTGTAACGAATGTAAGTGTGCATAGAGAAAGAGCAGAAGAAGGAAGAGCAAAATAGGAAAAAGTAAGTATTTATATCACCTACATTAAGCTATGTTACATTCGTTACAGTTAGTGTACATGTCGTTTACAGTAAACTTTTATATCTCTTACAGAAAGCATTCGTATCGTTTACAGTAAGTCTTTATATCACTTACACTAAGCCTACATATCTTTTATGTAACAAGACTTAACATAAGTTGTAATAGAGGTACTTAATGTATATTGTAACAAAGCTTAATGTACATTGTAATAGAGCTTAATGTATACTGTAACAATACTTAACATAAGTTGTAATAGAGCTTAATACATATTGTAACAAAGGTTAATGTATATTGTAACAAAGCTTAATGTACATTGTAATAGAGCTTAATGTATTCTGTAACAAGACTTAACATAAGTTGTAATAGAGCTTAATACATATTGTAACAAAAGTTAATGTATATTGTAACAAAGATTATAATATACATGAGTTGTAATAGATGATAATGTTTACTGTAACAGAACTTAATGTATATTGTAACAGAGAATGATATTGACTGTAACAAGACTTAACATAAGTTGTAATAGAGTATTATGTTTACTACAATACTTAATTAAATATATTATATGTCATGTTGTAACACAAATGTAGTTGTAGCTTAGTGGTAAGGGTATCTCATGTTGTCTTTGTGAAGACCTGTGTTCGAATCCTGATACTTGCAAACAAATAAAGTGTTTTTTTTCTTCTGTAAGAGCTTATAGATGTAGTCTGTAACAGCTACAAAGGCTTACTGTAACAGATATAAAGACTTACTGTAACTGATACAAAGGCAACTGTAAGAGTGCATAAGGAAAAAAAGACTTACTGTAACAGATATAAAGGCTTACTGTAACTGAGATAAAAGCTTACTGTAATTGATACAAAGGCAACTGTAACGAATGTAAATAGGAAAAGAGCAGAATAAAAAATGGCAAAATAGGAAAAAGTTGATGTTAAAAGGACGATTCGTCTTCCAAGACGCATTAAATACTGAGTAACAAAAAGTAGGGACTAGAAACAAAAAGCAGGGACTAGAAATTAAACTAACACAAAAAGTAAGAACTATATGACTTCTGATTTTTTGACAGGGACTATAAATTAAGTCAACACTCTGACAGAGACCTCTAATTAATTCTCCCTATCATCTATTAGGGATTGCTTTGCGATTACGTCAAAATACAGCGCGTTTTGTAATCCTTCTTTCGAAAGCAGACAATCCGTACGACGACATCTTAAAAAAGGTCCAGCTTAAAAGTACGTGGCCCCCACGCAAGCCGTGTCGGAAGGAGAGCTCCCGTCCTGGCACCTCGCGGTCCCCCCGAGAGAAAGGGAGATGGAGGGCCACTTTAGTACTTTACCACACATACCCTTTATATACTTTCCCAATTCAATGTGTGCTCTTCGCTTTCCTAAACTGTGAAGGTATCCCTAACATCTCTAATGTGTGTTGAAATTGTAACTCTAGCTTCAAGTTAGTCTTTGGAAAAATTCGAGAAGATCACATGTCTTAGAAGTGTACCAAATAAGAAAATGCGTAGTTTGAACACACCAAAAATATTTTTAATAATCAATCGCTAAATGCCAAAGATATATATATATATATACATATAAATATGATAATTTAGAGCGATATACTTGTAAAATATTACTAATTTATTACTGGATCGAGCTACCGCCTACCAGGGTACAGCACGGCCTCAACTCGTCAACCGAGGAAGCGGGCCGACGGACACAAGTGGGCCGCCACGAGCGGCATTTACTGCTGCCTGGGGGCACGTCGTGGGTTGGTGGCCACCCGACCAAGTAGTAAGTGCGGGCAGCACCTTTGCTCGTTCCCTGGGCCTTTTACGGGCAAATCGGGTGGGCCCGGCCCATATCACAAGTCGCCAGCATTCGTTTGGAGGTCATCGGGAAATCAAATAGAGCCAATATAATAGTGTTTAACACTTCGCATCACATGAGTTTACCATAATTTAAAACAGTAAAACTCAACTCAGGTAAAAACCTGAGATCATAGTTTGAAAATAAAGAGAGAATATGATCTAACAATATGATAAGCATGTGTAATTATGATTTTATCATTGTTTAAAAGAGGATGGGATGGTCCCATTCAAAAATTATTATCATTTTATTTGTGTGTGGAATATTAACTCAATCGTAGCTAACTTCTGTAGAGAGCTTATGGGAGGAGTAGTGAAGTAAAACTATGGGCTGTTTTCGAATTATTTCAAGTGTAAAATCTCAGATAACAGAGATATTGGGATCACACACTGAAAAAAAAAGGCCTTAATATAGCCCTACATTCTAACATATTTATTATATCCATACATTCAACTTCTAAAGATTGTTAGAAATATCTAGAAAAACATCCAAATGGTTACCAAATTTAACTGTGATATAAACTTTGAAATGATGAATCCACCCTTGAGTTGGGTTTTATAGCAAAACATACTTGCAACTCCTGTGGCTTGACAACATCATGCAAATATTAAGAGCATTTTTTAAACATCTTTTTACAATTTTACTTTCAATATTGACGGCCTGAAAAACAAAAGTGTATAGTCACACATTAATACGAATGCACAAGGATATATTTCTAGAGATCTCCAAACTTTTTAACATCTTAAACACTATTACATCTTCATCGCATTTGAACCCATTAGACAACTTTACAAACATGATTAGATCAAATTGTAGTAACTTTTCAAGAGGGGAAAAAAAGCAAATAAATGGAGCTTTTATCTAACACACGTATGCTATACACAAAGAATCATCATCTGCTGTTGTCATCATTCCCAGCGGAGAAGAGTCCTATGAAAAAGCACTTGACATCATTCCCCGGCGACCCACATTAACTGCACTGCAATCATAAAAATGCTCTTATTTTGTCCGCACATCTCAAAAAGCTGGGTGAGACAAAATGTGGTAGAACATATAAATATTTGTCATTGTATTGATCCTGATGCGCGTGCTGTGAAGAGGGGGTCAAGGAGGAGGAGGAGCCGGTGGGAATGTTAGCAGGCCTACCAAATGCTCACTTTCCCAGGCTCTTACTTTGACACCATTTTCATATATTTTTTTTCCTTCAAAAAAGCTTACTTTGACATTATTACATACAGCCCTAGATCCTTTTTAGCTTTTTGAGAAGAGGGCTGTCAAAAAGGTACAAACTTTTTTTTTAAACTTTTTGAAAGAAAAAATTATAACATTCAAATGTACTTGTATTATTGGGTACTTCTTTATAAGTGTGGATGTGGGTAATTCTAACTAATAATAAGAGTTTGCTAGAGAAATAATCGTATTCTAAAATTTAATGTGGCTGCCCAGAGAATGCAAAGAAGGATATTTCATGATATTCTACACCATTTTTTAACAAGCTCAAGCAGCACTCTTTCAAACAACCACAAAGCTGCGTTCTTCCACTGTAAATTACCCAAGGCCCAACACACTGCAATCTTCACTTTGATGTGTTTCCAAAATATGATTCATATTGACCACACTTTATGTGCCATCATTGCACCGGCCTCACAACTAAAGTGAATAATATTTTAATTTTAAAGCTTGCAAGTTAATCATTTTGAGAAGTGTCATAGTGATCTAAAAGCACTAAATTTAAGTTGTTCAACAACAAGAACATGAACATGGGTGTGGCATGACACTTTTTAGCGTTGGTAGACCTCAAGAATACGAGATTTGATTAATACCCGGTCGTTGCTGAGTGAAAAAGTCATTCTACTTGTGTCGTGATTAGTTGACATATGAGATTTGTATCGGTCACGTTACTTGGTAGATACATGACTTGCGTCTCCAACCAATCTTAACATAGTTGTGATGACTTTTTCACCCAGCCGGTTTAATAGAAAATAATATTTTAAAAATAATTTTAAAAATATCGGGAAGTGAAAATTATTTTCTTTAAGAAAAGTTTAAAAAGAGAGAGAAAAAGGTTAAAAAAAAATAGAGAGCGCCGGAGGCGGGAGGCCTTGAGCCGTCCGCCCACAAGTCTTCCAGCTCAGATTCCATTAACTGCAGCATGCTTAGCGCGCTGTACGCCTCATAATTAATAGGGGCGAGCCACGGTGTTCCGTTCCAATTCCTCTCTCTCTCTCTCTCTCTCTCTACATAGCTCTCTATCTTTGCGCTGCTCTGCCCGGTCACTGAGCAGTATAGGAAGCGGCTCTGGAACCCCTGTTGGGTTCCCAGTGGAGAGGAAGATGCCAATACCATAACAACACCCAACGACAGCAGCAGCAGCACTACTTTTGCTCCCACCCAAGCTTCTTCTCTGTCCCCATCATCCGCTCACGGCCGGAGGAGGGCCTCACCCCCCTTCCTCTGCGTGCTTCCTCCTCATCCCATGGTGGCCTGCTGGAGTACTCTCTCACTCGCGGAGTTAATGGCCTGTCCTTCTCCTCGTCTCTCTTCTGACTCTCTAACCTGCACAGCTGCCCGGAGAAGGGAGAAGAAGCTAGATAAATCGCCATCGCCGTCGCCATTGCCATTGCCCACCTTCCAAGTCCTGCCCCTCTGTGGAGAAGAAGAGAGAAGGTCCTCTGAAAGATGGGTCCTTCTCTGCTTGGTAGGCTCCTATGCTGCCTCCTCTTACTCCCCATCGCTGCCATGTCGCTGGATCCGACCCTCAACGACGACGTCCTGGGGCTCATCGTCTTCCGAGCCGACCTGCGCGACGCCGGCGGGAAGCTCGCCTCCTGGAACGAGGACGACAACGACCCATGTGGCTGGACCGGCGTCAAGTGCGACCCCCGGACGAACCGCGTCGCGGAGCTCGCCCTGGACGGCTTCTCCCTCTCCGGCAGGATCGGTCGCGGCCTCCTCAGGCTCCAGTCGCTGCGGACGCTCTCCCTCGCGCGGAACAACTTCTCCGGCGGCCTCAGCCCCGACCTCACCCTCCTCGAGAGCCTCCGGGATGTGGACCTCAGCGAGAACAACCTCTCGGGGCCTATCCCGGATGCATTCTTCGCGCAATGCAGGTCCCTCCGATCGCTGTCCCTCGCGAAAAACAGGTTCTCCGGGGAGGTCCCCAGAAGCGTTGGGTCCTGCTCGACTCTCGCTTCCTTAAACCTCTCCATGAACCTGCTGTCGGGTGCCCTACCTGGCGGCCTCTGGTCGCTGAACGCCCTCAGGTCCCTCGATCTTTCCTTCAATCTCCTCTCCGGCGAGATCCCGCCGGGAATTGACAAGATGTACAACCTGAGGGCGATATGCCTCCGGCGCAATCGGCTGTCGGGAAACTTGCCTGACGACATCGGCCGCTGCCTACTGCTCAAATCGCTCGACCTGCGCGAGAACTCGCTATCTGGTTTTATCCCGGAGTCGCTGCGGCGGCTCTCTACCTGTTCTGTGTTGAGCTTGGGGCAGAATTCCTTTGGCGGTGAAGTCCCCGGTTGGATTGGTGAGATGAGCAGCCTCGAAAGTTTGGATCTTTCCAGCAATAGCTTCACGGGAACCGTCCCCGCCTCGCTCGGCGACCTGCATCAACTGAAAGAGTTGGATTTTTCCGGCAATGGTCTGAACGGGAGCTTGCCTGAGTCACTATCTGGTTGCGGAGCCCTCCTGCACGCGAACTTTAGCAAAAACAACTTGGCGGGAGAGCTCCCATCATGGACCTTCCAGCTGGGTCTGCAGCGGATCTCCATATCGGGGAACAAACTCACAGGGTCTGTTAGAATCCCTTCTTCTGTATCACACACGCTCGAAGCTCTGGATTTATCCAACAACGCCTTCTCCGGTGTTATCCCCACGGAGATTGGCACCCTTGGCAGATTGCAGCTGCTGAATCTGTCTCGAAACTCCTTGTCGGGTCACATTCCTGCAAGCATAGAGGATCTGGATGCCATGGAAGCCCTTGATTTGAGTTGGAACCAGCTCAATGGCAGCATCCCCTCGGAGATTGGCGGGGCATCGGCCCTCACGGATCTGCGGCTGGAGAAGAACTCCCTCACCGGCAGGATCCCCATCCAGATCGAGAACTGCACCTCCCTCGTCTCTCTGTAAGCTCTCTTCCACTGTGCTCTTCTTGCTGGCCATGGCTTGGCGTGGAAGCCGCTCTTTACACTGTTCTTGGGTTTGATTCTTCTTGCAGGATACTGTCGCAGAACAACCTCTCGGGTCCCGTACCGCCGAGCCTAGCCAACCTAACCAGACTGCAGACTGTGGACCTCTCCCACAATCGCCTCTCGGGCTCCCTGCCGAAGCAGCTGGGCGATCTCCCCCACCTCCTCGCCTTCAACATCTCCCACAATCTTCTGTCCGGCGACCTCCCCGCCGGTAACTTCTTCAACACCATTCCGCCTTCCTCGGTCTCCGACAACCCCTCCCTCTGCGGCGCCGCCGTGAACCGTTCCTGCCCCGCGGTCCTCCCCAAGCCCATTGTCCTCGACCCCAACTCCCCCGACGGCGATCCGTCCTCGACGGGCCCCGCGTCTACGACCACCCTTCGTCACAAGAAGATTATACTGAGCATATCCGCCCTCGTCGCCATCGCGGCGGCCGCGCTCATAGCTCTCGGGGTGGTCGCCATTACCGTCCTGAACCTAAGAGTCCGGTCCTCTGCTGGCTCCCACTCCGCCGCCGCCCTCGCGCTTTCGGATGGCTACTTAAGCGGTTCACCCACCACCGACGCCAACTCTGGCAAGCTCGTCATGTTCGCCGGCGAGGACCCCGAGTTCAGCGCCGGCGCGCACGCCGTTCTCAACAAGGACTGCGAGCTGGGCCGCGGGGGCTTCGGAGCGGTTTACAAGACCGTCCTCCGGGACGGGCGACCCGTGGCGATCAAGAAGCTAACTGTTTCGAGCCTGGTGAAGTCCAAAGAGGATTTTGAGAGAGAGGTGAAGAAGCTCGGGAAGCTGCGGCACCCCAACCTCGTTGCCCTCGACGGCTACTACTGGACTACGTCGCTGCAGCTGCTCATCTACGAGTACGTCCCCAACGGCAGCCTGTACAAGCACCTCCATGACAGCGGCGCCGAGGTCCTCACATGGCGGGAGCGGTTCGACATCATCCTCGGGGTGGCCAAAAGCCTGGACCACCTCCACAAGCTCGGCGTCATCCACTACAACCTTAAGTCCAGCAACGTCCTCATCGACGGCGCCGGCGAGGCGAAGGTAGGGGACTACGGGCTGGCGAGGCTGCTGCCCATGCTGGACCGCTACGTGCTGAGCAGTAAGGTGCAGAGCGCGCTGGGGTACATGGCACCGGAGTTCGCCTGCCGGGCGGCGCACGTCACGGAGAAGTGCGACGTGTACGGGTTTGGGGTGCTGGTGCTGGAGGTGCTGACGGGGCGACGGCCGGTGGAGTACGCGGAGGACGACGTGGTGGTGCTGTGCGACGTGGCGCGGGCGGCGCTGGCGGAAGGGAGAGCGGAGGGGGTGGTAGACGCCCGGCTGCGTGGGGCGTTCCCGGCGGAGGAGGCGGTGCCGGTGGTGAAGCTGGGGCTGATCTGCACGTCGCAGGTGCCTTCGAACCGGCCTGAGATGGGGGAGGTGGTGAACATCCTCGAGATGATCAGGTGCCCCCAGGAGAGCAGCAGCCAAGGAGAGGAGATTGGTTGACCTAGTTGACTTGACTCTGACCACCGTGTAATTTGTCCCTTCCTTTTCTGGATTTTCCCATTTTTTTGTCTTTGTTTTCTTCTTTTTTTTTTTTTTTGCCTTTTCAATGGGTTTTATTGACAAGGGGGGAAGCGGAATGGGCTATCCGGAGAAGAGGAATCCGAGACTGTGAGAGAGAGAAAGCACTTGGTTGGAACTTTATTAGAAGGAAGGATGGGGGAGGCTGGCTGGTGACGGATTCCTCTTCACCGGGTCCTCAAAAAGTCGCGGTGGGGCCCACCGGAGAGTTTTATTGCAAGGACCTCCATGTGAATTGCTACTTAGATTCTCATGCCAGAAATTTGTAGCTTCTAGCCGTTTTGGGTGTTTGGTTTTGGAGTAGGTGGGCGCGACCATCTGAAATGTCAAACTTACCTGTGGACCCTCATCTTCTTGTGGGTCCATTTACGTTGAGGTAGATGCTTGTCAGTAAAAAAAATATTTTCTACCCTCTATTGTGACTTCACAAGGTTAATTTTATGTTAAGAAATAGATGCCTCGATGGTCGTTGGGGTCGAAAAAATAAGTGGTTTGATTCTTGGAAACTTGTTGCTAAGTCTAGAGTTATAATTAATCAGGTTTCTTGACTTCTAATCTTTCTAGGCCAATAAATTTTGAGATTTTTTTCGACCTGTCCAATCTAGTAAAAGCAATTCATGATACCCTTTTTTTTTTTTTTGGAAAGACTTAACAAAATGACGGGGTTTTTGTTCAATATGTAAAGATGTTCACAAAGATGACCCCAGCTTTTCTTTTTAAACTTTTCTTGAATAAAACAATGACCACCATCAAAACTACGCATTATGGCTACATATCTATTCAATTGCAGAAAGTGAAAAGCTTTTGTCCCTTATAAAACAATTCCTTAGAATATTTTTAGATATCATATTAATAAAAAAGGTAAGAATTGTCTCTCGTCGAATTATGATCAAGAAGTGTTTTGGACCACGAAGTCTTAGGGGATAGACCAAGGTAAGTGAGAATCTCCCAAAGTGACGTCATTGGAACATGTTAAGACATAAAGTTAACTCAGTTCACGTCTAACCTGATGCATCAATAAGGCCTTAGTTCGGTGATATGACTTCTCTCACACAAGTCCATACATTTGAGACTCTTAGCCCTAGGGATCCATGGATTTGTAGGAGAGGTTAACTCGACAGATCTTTAGCTCGGCTTGGAAGAAAGTGAAGTTTTGACGGACCACGTCGTTCAAACCCGTTAACTTAATAACGAGTTTGATCCGACTCTGCCTCCCGCGAACAAGCCGAAGCTTCATCAGGGATATCAACACACATGTCCATGGAAATATAAGAGTACACACTGAATATATATAAGATCAAACATCTCACACATATTTATTGAAGGATTAAATAGCCAAATTTCAACAAGAGTACTCAAGCTCAAGTACAGAAGCCTGGGGCATACCCCGGGACATAACAAAAGAAAATTACACTGCTAGAGGCATGAACCCAACACCGCTGCGATGCGGCTCCGGACTAGAAGATGGATGTGAAGCCTCCTACTCTCCCTCACCTGAAAGCAATAAGAGGTGAGCCTCATGAGTCACTGGCTCAGTAGGAAAACTTCCTCAAAAACCGCAAACCGCAAAACAACACAAGAGAAGCAGGAGTATAGCACAGTTATATATAACTAACAAGTCTATTTGTGCATGAAACAACAACCACAATGCTTAAATAACATTATGCTAATAACAGGATTTCAACTTAAATAAATAAATGGCAAACCATGCTCAGAAGTACGAGCTAAAGAAGGGTAACGCCAAATATGAGTCACAAAGATTGGTTTGCGACACTAGCTACAGACCCCGACAAGCAACACAGGTCTACCTCTCAGCCTCATAACCAAGGACGAAAGGTCCAGCTACCGCTCCACCACAACAGAATCAACAAACTGTGGAGACCACAACTTACCACAACTGCAACTCACATGGCTGCAGCTCCATGCCTGGCACCTTTAAGGACTTCGGTCCGAGCTCCTTAAAGTGAGGCACTGGAAAAAAGACTAGCTGGGGACCACTACATCTACCGGTATCCGTCCCCCAACCAAGAGCGCTACAAGTGACTAAGAACACCCACAACACACAAGCCGCTGTCCCATTGTCGTCTTTCCCTCAGCCGGACGTACTACTCAAGCTACGGAGTGAGGGTGTCCAGGAAGACGACACAGACCCTAGCGGTACACAAGTACCAGGACAAGACCCCGAGCACTACGTGCCTGGCTCACAGAGAACCTAGGGTACCAGACTCGAGAGGTAACCACAGGCGGCGTCGTATTCCCGACTTGCCTTGAACGCACAACCACACAAACTCGATAATTCCACTTACCACAAGTGCCAATGCACCGCTTAATAACCACTGTATGCAAACCAACACTTATACGGACCCATACATGAAAGCAACTCATAGTACCATGTAGACAAACCAGGGCTCAGGTAGCAGTCATCTAAATCGCGATGGAGACAGAGGTCGCTTTTTGATGACTGAAACGCATCGGATCAAACCGTCGCGTTACAGACTGAAACGTGATGTCTGGATCCGTCACGTTTCAACTGCAGAAACCCTACCTGAAAACTCCCTCCGGGAGAAGCTCAAACCACCCTGTACAACCCATTCACATGATAACTTGCAAAGAAATAACGTCCTACACATGCCTACTGCCTTCCTTAACCCATTACACACCCTTAAAACCTTAAACATCGTCCGATCAAACCGAAAGGAGAAGAATCCCCCTACCACACGAAGAACGTGAAGAACGCGTAAAATGGCGATGCCCCAGTGTTTCCCGAGCTCCGCACAACGTCCTCACATCAGAAACACGCCGAACCGCACGTCGGAACCTCCGAATTGCCAAGAAAATCCCCACATGAGCCTCCCCCACGGCTGAGCAGTGTTTCCTGCACTGCTTGGTCTGGGTTGGCCGGCCACAACATGCAGTCGAAATCGCAATGGGTCGCGACGTCGCGATTTAATCGCAACCGGTATATCCGTCGCAATTAAAGGAGACGTCCCTACATGCTACATGCAGCGCGCATGTAGACACACCCCAGAAGTGGCCTTCAAAATGCAACGACCAGGGTGGTCGGGATTCTCAAAATTGTGACGCCTGTGTTGGTCGCGTTTATGAAAGCCACACCAGAGGTTGGTTTGGCCTGGATTCCAAGCCCCCAACCCACACAACCTGTACAAACCATAAAAAACTCCATATTAGGCCACACAATGGCCATAAAACCCACTAAGCTATGATATGAAAAAGTCGCGATGTTACATTACTATCATCTAAAAAGAAATTTCGACCTCGAAATCTATAAAGGGATCTAAACACATAAAGCATTAAACACTACACCACGTACTATCATCTAAAAAGGATTAAAAGCTTACTCAAACATGTAAGGATACGCTTTAAACATTTCTTCTGCTAACTCCTACGTATCTTCTCCTCCCTGCTTGTTCTCCCATCTAATCTTTACTAATTCAATTTCTTTATTCCTTAATTTCTGTGTCCTTCGGCCTGTGATCTGTACCGGGTATTATGGCATAGACATATCTGGCTTCAAATCATCTCGTTGATAGCTGACTACCTGTGATGGATCTTTAATGTACTTTCTCAACATAGAAACATGGAAAACATCATGTGCATCTATGAAATCTGCCGGGAGATCTATTCTATATGTTGTTTCACCGATTCTCTCTAAAATCTGAAAGGGGCCCACATATCTCGGACTTAACTTACCTCTTTTGCTGAATCTCAACACACCCTTGGTAGGAGAAACCCTCAGAAAACATAATCTCCAACCTCAAATTGAAGTGGCCTGCGTCGGGTGTTTGCATAACTCTTCTGTCGACTTTGGGCTATTTGCAACTTCTCTTTAATAAATCTGACCATTTCTGTAGTTTGCTGAATCAATTCAGGACCCATAACCTGCCTCTCTCTGACTTCATGCTAGTTCAATGGTGTTCTGCATGGCCTGCCATATAAGGCCTCATTTGGTGCCATCCTAATACTCGTGTGATAACTATTATTATATGCAAATTCTACCATTCCCAAATGGTGCTCCTAGTTGCCTCCCCACACTAAACAGCAAGCTCGTAGCATGTCTTCAATTGTCTGAATGGTTCTTTCAGTCTGTCCATCGGTTTGTGGGTGATATGCCGAACTATACCTCAATTTAGTGCCAACTACTCTCTGTAGACTCCTCCAAAAACCAGATGTAAATCTTGGATCTCTGTCAGAAACAATTGTCTTCAGAATACCGTGCAACGGTACAATTCTGTCCACATATATTCTTGCGAATCAATCCACAGCCCAAGACATACTCACAACTAATAATATGCATACCTTGGTCAATCTGTCGACAAACACCCAAATACCATTGTGCCCTGTTGCTGTCCTGGGTAGTCCTATTACAAAATCCATAGCAATATCGTCCCCCTTCCATTGTGGAATTGGTAACGGCTAAAGTAGTCCTCCCGGTTTTTAATGTTCTACCTTTATCTGCTAACAAATTGAGCACCTTGCAATAAATTCTGCTATCTCTCTCTTCATGTGTGGCCACCAAAAATGATTTTTTCAAATCTTGATACATTTTAGTACTGTCTGGATGAATGGTGTACCTGGATTTATGTGCCTCTTCTAGAACTCTCTGTAGACACGCCATTTTGACAATGTATCGAGTACATTTCATGTTATACCCTAGTGCCTCAAAGTGGTTCTCTTCAATTAACCTCTTGAGTGATTTTCCTATTTTTTTAGATTTTTCTAGGGGCTTTGAAGGGGTCTGTTGTGCATAAGTGATTCGCGACGGACACAACAGTCGCGGTTTAGGATGATTGATCTGTGACAGGTCAAACCGTCACGTATCACACTTCTTTTTTCAGTGCTTACCACCTTTTGAATTGTGTCTGTTAGGGTTGTCGCGTTTAAGAGTTTCCAATTTCGAATTATAGCAAATTCCAAAATTGTTTTTGGAAAGATTTGCTTGCTAATTAGAATCGCGTCCATATGGTCCGTCGCGTTTCTGACCTTTCATCATATGAAGATCGACTCCCTTTAGATGATCGATTCTTTTCAAATACGTGACTACTCAGGTTGTCGCGATTCAATATTTCTATTTATTAATTTTGGAAAGAATCAATCGGTATTGGAAGTGTTTGAAATGCGTTGGGTTATGTCGTCGCGATTCTTAAACCTGCTATAATCGATGTTTGGAAAGGCTTAATTAGAGCAAGTTGATCTTTATAAACACGACACTTTAGTCAGTCGCAATTCACTTCAATAGGTGACCTCTGTGTCCATCGCGATTTAGGAAATTTTCCCCTATAAAAGGACCCCCGAGGTTATGGTTTCAAAACACACATCCCAAGCACTACGGCGAAGCCCTGCCGCATTGAAGACCCACACTCCGGAGCCAAGAGGACCTTCATCTCAAGCTACTTCGAGCCTTCATCTCTCATAGATCGTCGTCGTCCTCTCAAGACCATCGAAGCTTGTGGAGGAGGCTTCTTCCATTTTTGTCATCTCCGGTAGCGGGTTCACCCCTCCTTTTCTCCTTTTCTTTCTCCCTTTAGTTCTTTGTTTCGTTCTATTGCCTTTTAGTGTCATTCATCACATCACACACACACTCACATCATTTCCTTCCACACCCACATTTTAGGGGTTTAACACCACTCCCACGAGGTGTGTGCAAGTCCATGCAACTGCATTTTATTTCACTTCCTTTGATTTTGGTTCTTCACCTCATTGTCTAATCATTTTGTCACTTGTTTGCTTGTTTCTTCTCTATTTTGTGAGGTAACCGCGGGCTAAAGTCTTCTCTGCGGCCGGCCGGTTGGAGGAGTAGAAGTTAACCCACCCCTTTCATCTCCCACAATCTTTGGGTGAAGGTAAGTACTCCACGCCTCTTACCCATCTCCTTCGGTACCCTCGCATACCTGGCGATCACATTTTTCTTCTTTTTGCATACACACGCACTCTTCCTTCTTTCTTCGTCTTTTTCACCACACACTTCATTATTCTTATAAATCCTTATCATTCAATAGCATTGCTGGCTAACACTACTCACCGCTGACTGCTTGGAACATATAAAGAATTCTCCTCTACTTCTTCATATAACTTCCACTCTTTAATCATCATTTGACTTAAATAGGCCGTTCTGCTCAATGCATCTGCTACGACATTTGCTTTACCCGGATGGTAAGCTAAACTCAAATCATAATCTTTCAAATACTCTGCCCACCTGCATTGACGAAGATTCAAATCTTTCTGGGAGAAGATATATTTCAAGCTCTTATGATCTGTGAAAATTTCAAATCTCTCACCATAAAGATAATGCCCCATATCTTCAAAGAAAAAACAACTGCTGCCAATTCTAGATCATGAGTTGGGTAGTTCTCCTCTGCTGGCTTCAACTACCTAGATGCATAAGCTATAACCTTACCATGTTGCATTAAAACAACTCCCAATCCTCTTCTAGATGCATCGGCATACAACACAAAACCTCCGCTGCCTGCTGGTAATGTCAATATCAGTGCTACTGTAAGCCTTCTCTTTAATTCCATAAAACTTCTCTGACAATCCTCTGACCAAACAAATGGTACATTTTTCTGGTTAATCTTGTCATTGGTGTTGCGATCTTAGAAAAATCTTGTATAAAACGCCTGTAGTATCCTGCTAAACCTAGGAAACTTCTGATTTCTCTAATTGTTCTCGGTGCTTCCCATCTCATGATTGCCTCAACCTTTGTTGGATCAACTGGAACACCCTCTGTTGAAATAACATGCCCCAAAAACTGAATCTCTTTCAACCAAAACTCACATTTACTAAACTTAGCATACAATTAATTCTCTCACAATGTCTGCAAAGTAATTCTCAAATGTGCTACATGATCTTCTTCTGACACTGAGTATACCAGTATATCATCTATGAAAACCACAACAAACTGATCCAGATATGGATGAAAAATTCTGTTCATTAAATTCATAAATGATGTTGGTGCATTGGTTAGCCCAAATGACATAACCATAAACTCATAATGCCCATACCTGGTTCTGAATGTTGTTTTATCAATGTCTTCTTCTCTAATCCTCAGCTGATGATACCCGGACCTCAAGTCAATCTTAGAAAACACTTTAGCTGACTGAAGTTGATCAAACAAATCATCAATTCTTGGCAATGGGTACTTATTTTTAATAGTGACTTCATTCAATTTTCGATAGTCTATACACATACGAAAGCTTCCATCTTTCTTTCTCACAAATAACACTGGAGCTCCCCATGGTGAGTGGCTCGGCCTAATAAAACCTTTCACCAGCAATTCTTGTAACTGCATTTTCAATTCTTTAAGCTCTGCCGGTGCCATTCTATATGGTGCTTTGGAAATTGGCATAGAGCCTGGCTGGAATTCCACTGTAAAATCCACTTCCCTGTGTGGAGCTAAACCGGACAAATCATCTGGAAACACATATGCAAATTCCCTGACTACTGAAACTGCTTCAACTGACTTACCAGACTTAACCAAACTTACTAATTCTAGGTAAGCTACACAACCCGCATTCAACAACTTCCTAGCTCTAAGTGATGAAATTATAAACTTGAGAGTGTAAAATGGCATACATTGGAATTCAAATACAGCTCCATTAGGGTGACAAAATTTAACCCTCTTCTTTCTGCAATCAACCATTGCACCATAGGCTTCTAGCCAGTCCATACCCAAAATTATATCATAATCTTTCAACTGCAAAGCATATAATCTAACAGGCAACTGGTTTTCTTGTATCACAAAAGGAACTCCATCTATGTAGCAAGAAGTGAGCATGAATCCACCTGAAGGAACCTCTACTGCTAACTCACACAACCTTTCCTCTAATGGGTGCACCATACTATTCATAAATTTCTCAGAAATAAAAGAGTGTGAAGCACCTGGATCAATTAAAACTCTTGCTGAAAAGTCATAAATAGGCAATATACCTTCAATCAGATTGGAAGCCTCTGCCTGTGCCCAGGTGATAGCCATAACCCAGCCTCGACCATGCTGGTGTGGTACTCCTCTACCTCATCCCGCTGGTGGCTGCTGGGGCTGCTGTTGTTGCACTCCTCTTCCATACAAATACTCCCTTGGGTAAGGACAATTACGAATAAATTGTCCCAGCTGGTCACAATTGTAACACCTGTAGTCTGGTGGAATTATAGGTTGCCTTGTTGTACGTTGCTGCGATTCTTCCACCTCCGGACTGTAGCCTCGCCCCTGCTGGAACATTTGTTGGCGACCTCCTCCTCGTCCTCTGAATATCTTCTTCAATTTCAAACCCCACTTACTGAAACCCGAGGAAGATGATCCCGCTGGTGCCTTCCCTTTACTGACCCCTGAGGATTGCTGTGGTAGCTGGAAACTACCCGAATCCCCCACCTGACGGGTCCGAGCCGCCTCCTCCACAGTCCTGCACATAACTGGTATCACCGCATTCTGTAACTCCGACCTTAGTCCACGAATGAAATATTCAACCATCATTGCATTATTTGTCACAACATACGGTGCATATCTACTTAGTGCCATAAATCTCATTTGATACTCTAAAACTGAAGAATTCCCTTGCTATAAAGTTCTGAATTACTCCCTCTTAGCTTGCTGCACTTGTACTGGGAAGAATGTATCATTAAACACCTCCAAAAACTCTGGCCATGTAATGGTATCCTCCACTCTATCTGCAAAAGTCGTTTGCATCTTTAACCTCCACCATTCCTGTGCAAAGCCCCGTAGGTAGCCAGAATCACTCTGTCCGTTGATGGACATCTCATAATTACATAAACTCTTTCTATTTCATGGATCCAGTGCTCAGCTGTATCTGGATTGGGTCCCCCTGTGTAGGTAGGTGGTTGTAACCTCAAGAATCTTTCAATCTGCATGGTTGGTTCTTCCACTGCTCTTACTGATGGTACTGGTGGCACAGGTACCGGAAGAGGTACCTCCACTCTTGGTGGTGGTGGGGGTGGAATAATTGGCACTGGCTTTGCCTCCTCAACAATCGAAGGCCTACTACTGCTGGCTGAACTGGACCCTGCTGGTCCAACCTTGTTCTTATTTCAGTTATGCTCTCCCATACCCTCTCAATCAATTGATGAGTTGTTTCCTCCAGCTCATCTCCCCCACCTCTCCAGTCTCTCCTGTCAGCCATCTCAAATTCCTACACAAACAACATTCCAACCACGTATAAGCTAACAAATCAATACAAAAACCTAGGTCAACTACCAGCAGTGGACTAATGTAGAAATCAAACTATGTAATCTCCCAATTCCTTCATATTTACACGGACCATGCTCTGATACCAACTGTGACGGACCACGTCGTTCAAACCTGTTAACCTAACAACGAGCTTGATCCGTGTAACGACCCCGAGAACCCGACCCTCGGCCCACGCCGAGGACCTGATTTTTGCAGTCGCCACCCACGGATTCGGAGACCCGAAAGGGCTGTAATATATATCTAACAGGATATGTAACGGAAGTAAACGTCAACTGCTAAACTAGAAGCATACAAGCGAAAACAGGAAAGAGAGCGAGACCGTTGTGTACCGCTCTAAGTACAGTCCCAACGCACGCATGCTAGTACAAGTAAAAGGCAGGGGAAGAACAAATCCCTTAGGGGCATACCTCGAGGGTGACGTACACTGAGAAAGGGGAACCACTGCTAGCTACGGGGACCTCCACTACCGCCCTATCTCGTCTGCCCGGCACGTGCCCTGCCGCTGCTAAGAAGTCTCACCTGGGAATGAAAGGGATGAGCTTTACAATAGAAGCTCAGTAGGGACTACCAATCTCCTACTGGCTCTAACAGGTAGAAGAATATATATAATAAATAATTAACATCAGTTTATATTTTCTAACTACAACCGAAAGTGCGGAAGCGAAGCTACAACTAGTGCGGTACGGAAACACAACACGGTCGAAAACTTCATACGACTGCTCGTCATGACAACCACAAGGCTAGCAAACACAGACAGGGGGAACCCCTCCTGGACAAGGAACACTAGATACGGGAAACACTACCACTAGTCAAAAGGTCAGGTGCGCCTACCGACGTCTTACCCTCGACCCAAGTCCTGACCCTCACATCTCGTTAGAGCGAGGTAGGACACAAAGTACACAACAGTAACCTCCGTAGTCTGGCCGGACTACGGTCCTACGCCTAGCCTCTCCAAGTGGTTCCGGGGCCACAAGGAGTGAGGCAGTGAGAAACAGGACTGGCTGGCCTGTGCCGGGTAGAACTCCTAACTGTCCTCGGCGTTCCAGACCAACCACGAGAGCTCTGCAAATGACTCAATGCTGCTGTCCTAACCACTGTTTTCCCCTCAGCTCCAGAGTCTACCTGCTGGGCTGCCAACTCGAGCACGCTCGTAGCCCGGAGTACTCCCTCAACAAGCTCCCGAGGACGGGGGTCCCAGGCAACGGTAACAACCTCTCACACGGGACAAGCCCTCAGGTGCCGAGCACTGGGAGAACGACTAGTGTAGGATCGTACTAGGGAACTAGCACAGGTGCCATGGGTACAGTAAAAGAATCGGAAATGGCAAAACCAAAACCTGTCTCTCAGTTGTAGTCGCGACGCATCGGGCCGTCGTGACACTGTCTGCAACGTCGCGTATTTTTCGGATCTTCATGGATCCTGTGTTTAGTGGTTGTGATGGCTATTGTGAGGCCATTGTGGTTTTTGTGTGGTACGTGTGCGTGTTTCAAGGACTTATTGGGCCGATAATCTGGGCCTACAGCACCCCAGTGTCCTCAGCCTGTTATTGCGACAGGAAGGAGTGTCGCGTTTTGACCGCGAGCGAGGTGGCCGACGCGTTCTTGTTGCCGCTTTGTGGCGCTGATCGTCTGCATGTGTGCCATGTGTCGAGAGCTGGGCGACCTGCGGACGTCAGCCTTGGGAAGGCGATGCCTAGGTCTGTCGTGATCAGGTCGCGACGTGACGATACGTTGCGTTTCCAACCGCTAGGTGTTTTTAAGAAACCCCAGCCGGACAGAACTGCAGCGAGTTCTGCTCGGCCAGGGGAAGGGGAGCTGCGGCGATTTTTGCGGGAATCCGTGTTTTCGGCGTGCTCGTGCCGTGGGAAGCTCGCGTGGGGCGAGAGAAACACTGGGGGAGTGTTGTATCACGTGTTCTTCGCGAGGTAGGGTGACTCCTCCCATTTCCGGGGCGAGAATCACGTGGGATGCAGGGTTTGATCAATTTAATGCTTTCTACACAATAGATATCATGCCTAGGAATCCATTAAAGCATGAAAAACACTAATTAAGGGTGGTTTGCATGGTGTGGGTTGGTAATCCATGGAGGGGATCCCGGATTAGGGTTTCCGTTTGCTAAGGCGACGGATCCCCCTGTCGCGATCAGGTGGCGATGGGCCGACCCGTCGCGTTCAGGTTGTGAACGCGACTTGTTTGTGTGTCACGTTAATGTGCTGAAGGCGACCTATCGGGCTGTCGCTATCTGAAGGCGACGCAATACCCTGTCGCGACTTCAGCCGAGTGGTCTATGCATGCATGGCTTATGTGATTGGTCTATCCGAATATTGTTATGCGACGTGTTTACTAATAACGAGCGGTGCATTGGCATTTGTGGCACTCTGAGAGTGCATGGTTATTGAAGCTAGCACTTCAGTTGTATAGCTAGTTGGTTCTTTGCGTAGTTGCGTGGTGTTCACACAAGCAGTGTTGTGTTCACATGTTGTGAACAGTTGTTACTTGAGGTTTATGTGACATTTCACGTGGTTTGTGTGTGACGTGCACGTGGTTCTGTGTGCGTGGCAAGTAGTACGATGTCTACCGTGGTTACCTCTCTAGTTGGGTGCCCTAGGTTCTCTGTGAGCCAGGCTGTTAGCTCAGGGCTTTGTCCCGGTACTTGTGCTGTACCGTCGAGGTCTGTGTCGTTTGTCCTGTACACCCTCACTCCTTTGTTTGAGTTGTACGTCCGGCTGAGGGAAAGTCGACAGTGGGACAGTGACTTTTGTGTTTGTTTCTAGTCACTTGTGGCGCGCTCTTAGTTGGGGGTGCGGACACCAGTAGTCGACACTGTTCCCCGACTAGTCCTTTTCCAGTGCCTCACTTTAGGGTGCTCCGGCCAGAGACCCTAGAGGTTCCAGGCATGGGCCTGCGGTTGTGTGTCTGCAGGAGTGGTGTTTAGTTGGTCTCCACAGTTGTTTGACTTTTCCACATGGAGCGGCAGCTGGACCTTTCATCCGTGGCAGCGAGACTGAGAGGTAGACCTGTGTTAGTTTGTCCAAGTCAGTCACTGGTGTCGCGAACCAGTTCACGTGGCTCGTGTGTGGTGGTCTCTATTGTAACTCGTACACCTGTTTGGGTTTGCCGTTTATTTATTACAGTTGCCTTACGTAGTCGGAAAACGGTGAGTACATTTACAACTTTAATATCCTGCTTAGTTGTTCTATAAATTGCTAGCGCAGTTTACTGCTTCCGTACCTATGTTTTGGTTTGCTCGATGTTGGGGGAGTTCCCTACTGAGCCAGTGACTAGAGAGGCTCACCCCTCCCCCCCACAGGTGAGGGCGAGGAGGACATTTCGTTATCGTCGTCCAATTCGGAGCCGCGTCGCAGCGGTGTTGGACCAGCACCTCCAGCAGTGTAGGTTCTTTTCTCAGTTGTACTAGTTTACCTCGGGGTAAGCCCCAGGCACCTGTACTTTCTTGTACTTTTGTTGAAATTTGGCTATGTAAATCTTGTACATTATATATGAGTTGGTGAATCATATATGTGATCAAGTGTGTTCCTTTGTGTTTTCACGGACGTGTGAATGATATCCCTTGCGAGGCTGCGGCCCGTTCGCGGGAGGCGGACTCGGATCAAATTCGTTAGTGGTTTAACAGGCTTGAACGAGGCGTTCCGTCACAGTTGGTATCAGAGCAAGGTTCTTGTAAATATAAAGGAAATGGGAAATTATATAGCCATATTTCTACATTTGTACACTACTGGTAGCTGACTCTGGTTTCGTAATGATCAGTTTTGTTCATAATTGATATGTTATTTATGCAGAAAGTTGAGATGGCTGATAGAAGGGATTGGGGTGGTGGAGGAGAGGACCCTGAAGAGTCCACTCAGCGTATGATTGAGAGGATTTGGGAAAGCCTCACTAATATTTGAATGAGGATGGATCAGCAGGCACCGGTACCTCCAGCAGAAATACCACCAGATGCTGGAATACCCATGGCCCCTGTTGCACCACCGCCAAGGGTGGAGGTACCCTATGTGGCACCTGTACCACCACTAGTAATGGCAGCAGAAGAGCCAGTGATGCAAGTTGAAAAGTTTTTGAGGTTGCAGCCGCCCACTTATACAGGAGGGCCGAATCCAGATACAGCAGAGCATTGGATTCATGAGGTTGAAAGGGTCTTTACGACCATGAGGTGTCCAGCAGCAGATAAAGTTGTGCTAGCCACATACTAGTTGAGAGGCTTTACGCAGCAGTGGTGGCATCTGAAGATGCAGACCACTTTTGCAGGCAGGACAGAGGAGGTTATTACTTGGCCGGAATTTCTTGAGGCATTTAATGGTACATTCTTTCCACTTCAAGTGCAGCAAGTGAAAAGAGAGCAATTCTGGACACTTCAGCAAGGTAATACCTCAGTTTTAGAATACCAGATGTGATTTATGGCACTTAGTCGATATGCAACTTATGTCGTATCGGATAATGCTATGACGGTTGAATATTTTATTCGAGGTTTGAGAGAAGAATTGCAGAATGCGGTAATACCGTTAATGTGTAGATCGGTTGAGGAAGCAGCCCAGAGAGCAGCTACTCTTGAGAGGTTTATTCGGGCTCGTGAGGCAAGTGGGTCAGGTTCGGGTAGTTTTCGGCTACCTCAGCAGGCAGCAGGAGTTAGTAGGGGAAAGGCTCTAGCAGGACCTTCTTCTTCAGGTTTTGGTAAGTGGGGTCAGAAATTAAAGCAAGTATTCAAGGGCAATGGAAGTGGAAGAGGGGGTCGTCTGCAGTTTCAACAGGGGCGTGGTTACACGCTAGAGGTAGAAGAATCGCAGCAGAGTACTGCCAGGCAACCCACTATTCCACCAGGTTACAGATGGTATAATTGCAATCAGCCAGGGCATTTGATCCACAATTGCCCTTATCTAAGAGAATATGGGTATGGTAGAGGTGTTCAGCAGCAGCAGCAGCCCCAACAGCCTTTAGCAGGTCGTGGTGGAGGTGTATCACAGCAGCGAGGTAGAGGCCGGGTTATGGCTATCACCCGTGCCCAGGCGGAGGCATCGAATATGATAGAAGGTATTATACCTATTTATGATTATTCAGCAAGAGTTTTATTTGATTTGAGTGCCTCTCATTCTTTTATTTCCGAAGAATTCCTGAATTGTATGACTCATCCTTTGGAAGAAAAGTCTTGTGAGTTGGCAGTGAAGGTTCCTTCTGGTGAGTTTATGCTCACTTCGAGCTACATAGATGAAGCTCCTGTTGTGATTGGAGGAAACCAGATGCCGAGTCGGTTATATGCCCTGCAATTGATAGATTATGATATTATTTTGGGAATGGATTGGCTTGAGACCTATGGAGCAATGTTAGATTGCAGAAAGAAAAAGATCAGGTTTTGTCATCCTAATGGTGCGGTGTTTGAATATCAAGGTATGTCTTTTTGTACTCCTAAGTTTATAATTTCTGCAACTAGAGCTAGAAAGTTGATAAATGCAGGATGTGTGGCTTATTTAGCTTCAGTGAGTTTGATAGAAGCTAGTCAGTCAGTGGAGGCAGTTCCCGTGGTTAGGGAATTTGCCGATGTTTTTCCAGAAGATTTGCCTGGTTTAGCTCCACACACAGAGGTGGACTTTACTATTAAGTTGCTGCTAGGTACCATGCCGATCTCTAAAGCACCATATCGGATGGCACCAGCAGAGCTTAAAGAGTTGAAAAAGCAATTAGAGGAGTTATTGCAGAAAGGGTTTATTAGACCAAGTCATTCCCAGTGGGGAGCACTAGTGTTGTTCGTGAAAAAGAAAGATGGTAGTTTTCGCATGTGCATAGATTACATGAAGTTGAATGATGTGACCATTAAGAATAAGTACCCATTACCGAGAATAGATGATCTGTTTGATCAGTTGCAGTCAGCAAAAGAATTTTCTAAAATTGATTTGAGATCTGGGTACCATCAGTTAAGGATTAAGGAGGAAGATATAGATAAAACAACATTTAGAACCAGATATGGTCACTATGAGTTTGTGGTTATGCCATTTGGGGTAACCAATGCTCCTACAGATTTTATGGATCTGATGAATAGAATCTTTCATCCGTATTTGGACCAATTTATTGTGGTATCTATAGATGATATTCTAATTTACTCAACATCTGAAGAGGAGCATGCAACGCATTTGAGATTTGCCTTGCAATTATTAAGAGATAATCAGTTGTTTGCCAAATTCAGTAAGTGTGAATTTTGGTTAAAGGAGATTCAGTTCTTGGGCCATGTCATATCAGCTGAGGGAGTGGCAGTTGACCTAAGTAAATTGGAAGCAGTGATGAGATGGGAAGTGCCTAAGACAATTACTGAAATAAGAAGCTTTTTGGGGTTAGCAGGGTATTATAGGCGTTTCATTCAAGATTTTTCTAGGATTGCGACACCCATGACTAGACTTACTAGAAAGGGTGTACCATTTGTATGGTCTGGTGAATGTCAAAGAATTTTCATGGAATTAAAGAAGAGGCTTATAGTGGCACCTGTATTGACATTACCAACAGGTAATGGTGGTTTTGTTGTGTATACGGATGCATCTAGAAGGGGGCTTGGCACAGTGTTAATGTAGCATAGCAAGGTAATAGCTTATGCGTCCAGGCAATTGAAACCAGCAGAAGAGAATTACCCACTCATGATTTAGAGCTAGCAGCAGTTGTGTTTGCCTTAAAGATATGGAGGCATTATCTTTATGGTGAAAGATTTGAAATTTTTACAGATCATAAAAGTTTAAAGTATATCTTTTCTCAGAAAGATTTGAATCTCCGTCAGCGTAGATGGGTGGAGTATTTAAAAGATTATGATTTTACTTTGGCTTACCATCCGGGTAAGGCCAATGTGGTGGCTGATGCCCTAAGCAGAAAAGACTATTTAAGCCAAATGATGATTAAGGAACGGAAATTGTATCAAGAAATAGCAGAGAACTCCCTATATGTGCCAAGTAGTCAGCGACGAGAAATATTAGCTAGCAGTGCTGTGGAGCCATCACTGTATTGGCAAATTGTTGAGGCTCAAAAAGCAGATGTGAATTTAGCTGAAATAGTGAAAATGGAAGGAGTTACTATTGATGATAACTGTGTGGTCAGGCTCAGAGGCAGGTTATTCGTGCCAGCAGAAAGAGAAGTAAAGCAGAGAGTATTAGAAGAGGCCCATAAATCCAGGTACACTATTCACCCAGGTAGTACCAAAATGTACCAGGACTTGAAGAAGCATTTCTGGTGGCCTCATATGAAAAAGGAAATAGCAGAATTTGTTGCAAGATGTGCAATTTGTCAACAGATTAAGGCAGAGCATCAGAAGCCTGGAGGTCTATTGCAACTATTGCCCATTCCACAATGGAAATAGGATGATATTGCTATGGACTTTGTAGCAGGTTTGCCAAGGTTAGCCTCAGGACATAATGGAATATGGGTATTTGTTGACAGATTAACCGAAGTGTGCAGGTTGATAGCAGTAAGTATGTCTTGGACAGTGGACAGATTAGCGAAGGTTTATGTTGATAGAATTGTTCCACTGCATGGTATTCCGAAGACTATTGTATCTGATAGGGATCCAATGTTTACTTCTAGTTTTTGGAGGAGCTTGCAGAGAGTAATTGGCACTGAGTTGAGATATAGCTCCGCTTATCACCCCCAAACAAATGGACAAACAGAGAGGACTATTCAGACAATTGAAGATATGTTATGAGCTTGTTGTTTGGTTTGGGGAGTTTGCCTATAACAATAGTTATCATACCAGTCTTGGGATGACACCATATGAAGCTCTATATGGAAGGCCATGTAGAACCCCATTGAACTGGCATGAAGTGGGGGAAAGGCAAATGGTGGGTCCTGAATTAATTCAGCAAACCACGGAAATAGTAAAACTCATTAAAGAAAAGTTGCAGGCAGCTCAAAGCAGGCAAAAGAGTTATGCCGATAATCGGAGAAGACCACTTCAGTTTGAAGTGGGAGACTTTGTTTTTCTAAGAGTTTCTCCTAGTAAAGGTATTATGAGGTTTGGCAAGACCGGAAAGTTGAGTCTGAGATATGTGGGACCCTTTCAGGTATTAGAAAGAATTGGGGAAACAACATATAGACTTGATTTGCCAACTGATTTTGCAGATGTTCATGATATTTTCCATGTTTCTATGTTAAGAAAGTGCATTAAAGATCCAGCACAGATAATCAGTTACCAAGGTGGTCACTTGAGACCGGATATGACTATGTCAGAGTATCCAGTGCAGATTACTGGCCGTAAGTCAAAGAAGCTGAGAAACAAAGAAATTGAATTAGTTAAGGTGAGATGGGAGAATAGGTTGGGTGGTGAAGATACCTGGGAATTAGCCAAGGAAATGGCTAAAGGGTATCCTTACTTATTTGAGTAAGGTTTTGAATTTCTTTTTAGATGATAGTACTTGTAAATATGTGTGATGAAACTTCTTGTATTTGAGTTCTGAATTTCGAGGTCGAAATTTCTTTTTAGATGATAGTAATGTAACGTTGCGCATTTTTCGGATCTTCGTGGATCCTGTGTTTAGTGGTTGTGATGGCTATCGTAAGGCCAATGTGGTTTGTGTGTTGTACGTGTGTGTGTTTCAAGGACTTATTGGGCCGATAGTCTGGGCCTACAGCACCCCAGTGTCCTCAGCCTGTTATCGCGACAGAATGGAGTGTCGCATTTTGACTGCGATCAAGGTGGCCGGCGCGTTCTTGTTGCCTCTTTGTGGCACTGATCGTCTACTTGTGCGCCATGTGTCGAGAGCTGGGCGACCTGCAGACGTCAGCCTTGGGAAGGCGACGCCTAGGTCTATCGCGATCAGGTCGCGACGCGACGATACGTCACGTTTCCAACCGCTGGGTGTTTTTTAGAAACCCCAGTCGGACAAAACTTCAGCGAGTTCTGCTCGGCCAGGGGAAGGGGAGCTGCGGCGATTTTTGCAGGAATCCGTGTTTTCGGCGTGCTTGTGCCGTGGGAAGCTCGCGTGGGGCGAGAGAAATGCCGGGGGAGCATTGTATCGCGTGTTCTTTGTGAGGTAGGGTGACTCCTCCCGTTTTCCGGGGTGAGAATCATGTGGGATGCATGGTTTGATCAGTTTAATACTTTCTACACAATAGATATCATGCCTAGGAACCCATTAAAGCATGAAAAACACTAATTAAGGGTGGATTGCATGGTGCAGGTTGGTAATCCATGGAGGGGATCCCGAATTAGGGTTTCCGTATGCTAAGGCGACGGATCCCCCTGTCGCGATCAGGTGGCGACGGGCCGACCCGTCGCGTTCAGGTTGTGAACGCGACTTGTTTGTATGTCGTGTTAATGTGTTGAAGGCAACCTATAGGGCTGTCGCTATCTGAAGGCGACGCAAGACCATGTCGCGACTTCAGCCAAGTGGTCTATGCATGCATGGCTTATGTGATTGGTTTATCCGAATATCGTTATGTGACGTGTTTACTAATAACGAGTGGTGCATTGGCACTTGTGGCACTCTGAGAGTGCATGGTTCTTGAATCTAGCACTTCGGTTGTATAGCTAGTTGGTTCTTTGCGTAGTTGCGTGGTGTTCACGCAAGCAGTGTTGTGTTCACGTATTGTGAACAATTGTTACTTGAGGTTTACGTGACGTTTCACATGGTTTGTGTGTGACGTGCACGTGGTTTTGTGTGCGTGGCAAGTAGTACGACGCCTACCGTGGTTACCTCTCTAGTTGGGTGCCCTAGGTTCTCTGTGAGCCAGGCTGTTAGCTCGGGGCTTTGTCCCGGTACTTGTGCTGTACCGTCGAGGACTGTGTCGTCTGTCCTGGACACTTTCACTCCTTTGTTTGAGTTGTACGTCCGGCTGAGGGAAAGACGACAGTAGGACAGTGACTTTTGTGTTTGTTTTTAGTCACTTGTGACGCACTCTTAGTTGGGGGTACGGACACCAGTAGTCGACACTGGTCCCCGACTAGTCCTTTTCCAGTGCCTCACTTTAGGGTGCTCCGGCCAAAGACCTTAGAGGTGCCAGGCATGGGCCTGCAGTTGTGTGTCTGCAGGAGTGGTGTTTAGTTGGTCTCCACAGTTGTTTGACTTTTCCACGTGGAGCGGCAGCTGGACCTTTCGTCCGTGGCTGCGAGACTGAGAGGTAAACCTGTGTTAGTTTGTCCGAGTCAGTCACTGGTGTCGCGAACCAGTTCACGTGGCTCGTGTGTGGCGGTCTCTACTGTAACTCGTACACCTGTATGGGTTTTTCGTTTATTTATTACAGTTGTCTTACGTAGTCGGAAAACGGTGAGTACATTTACAGCTTTAATATCATGCTTAGTTGTTCTATAAATTGCTAGCGCAGTTTACTGCTTCCGTACCTTTGTTTTGGTTTGCTCGGTGTTGGGGGAGTTCCCTACTGAGCCAGTGACTAGAGAGGCTCACCCCCTACCCCCCACAGGTGAGGGCGAGGAGGACGTTTCGTTATCGTCGTCCAGTTCGGATCCGCGTCGCAGCGGTGTTGGACCAGCACCTCCAGCAGTATAGTTTTTTTTCTCAGTTGTACTAGTATACCTCGGGGTATGCCCCAAGCACCTGTACTTTCTTGTACTTTTGTTGAAATTTGGCTATGTAAATCTTGTAGATTATATATGAGTTGGTGAATTATATATGTGATCAAGTGTGTTCCTTTGTGTTTTCACGGATGTGTGAATGATATCCCTTGCGAGGCTTCGGCCCGTTCGTGGGAGGCGGACTCGGATCAAGTTCTTTAGTGGTTTAACGGGCTTGAACTAGGCGTTCCGTCACACTGTCGCGACACTATCGCGGCGGCCCTTGCCGTCGCGACCAGGTCGCGACACCCAAGAGCGTTGCGATCATGTCGCGACCAGCCAGGCTGTCGCGACAAGATCGCAACCTCTATAGAGGTCGCGTGTTCAGCAGAGGGGGGTTCCGGAGCAGTCCCTCTGGAAACCACCCCAAAAACACGAAATAAACATTCCACAGGGGGAGGAGAGCATGTGCAACATGTATGAAAGCTGTAAATCCCTCCAAACCACCCTTAGAGCCCCACAAACATGGATTCACATGAATCTACACTCAAAGGAAAACCTCACTCAACCTCGAGCACGGATTCCTCACACTCCCAAGCCCCAAACCACCGGAAAAACACAATCTAAAGGGGGAAGGGAGCATGCTTAGAGCGAGAGGATCAAGAGTCCCTACCTCACCCGTTGGGGACTTCACGTAGGAATGACCACCTCCTCCTCTCTCCATGCAACATGAACACATCCCCTGCACGACCAAGGCGACACCGCCTCAGCACGAACACCTCGAGCATGAAGAACAGATGAGAGAACCGCAAGAGAGCTCGGAGGGAAGGAGAGGGGAAGAAGAAGGAGAGAAAGGGGAGAGGGGGAGAATGGGGCACGACATTCAGTTTTAAACCGACGGTCCCCAGAACGTGACGGGCCGACTTGGTGTGACCACTAGCATGTCGCGATGGCAGCCCCCGGCGCGACCCCAAAAAGGCAGTCAAACCTTGAATACTGGAAAAGCAAAAGCGATGGATGACCAGGTTGCGTCAACGCTGCACGTGCCTGACACCCGAAAAAACCATTCTGACAGAAAGGACAGCGGTCACGTCTGTAAAAAAAGCAGTCGCGATGCTGTCAGATGCCGCGACAAGGACGCGACGGCCACCCCTGTGGCAACGAGAAGGTGATGGCCGGGTTAATCGCGACCTGAAACTGTCGCGGCAGGCCTCTCTGGCACGACCATGTCGCGACCAGGGTGCCTGTCGCGACCCTGAGGATGGGGCCAAAGGGCCCAAGGGGACCGGGTCTTACATCCCACCCTCCTTAAGACATTTCGTCCTCGAAATGAAAGCAACTCGGTCTCAACCCGAAAAATAGTACAGGGAGAAGTAACATACCAATCAATCAAACAAATAGGGAAACTGCTCCTGCATCTCATCCTCGCGTTCCCAGGTGGCCTTGCCACCAACGCGGTTCTGCCAAGCAACCTTAACCAGCGGGATCTACCACCGACACAACTGCTACACCCTGCGGTCAATGACTCTGACTGGGTACTCTGGAACTGACAAGTCTGGTGCTACCTCAAGCTGCGAGTAGTCCAACACGTGCAAAGGATCTGCGACGCACTCCCTGAGCTGCGAAACGTGGAAAACGCTGTGCACGCCTGCCAACTCTGTTGGAAGACTCAACCTGTACGCCACCTCGCCGACCCTCTCTGAGATAGAGAAATGCCCAATATACCTGGGACTGAGCTTTCCCTTCTTTCCAAACCTCATAACACCCTTGGTCGGAGAGACCCGCAAGAAAACAATGTCACCAACGCTGAACTGTAACAGTCTCCTGCGACTATCTGCATAGCTCTTCTACCGGCTCTGTGTTGTCTGAAGCCTCTACCTGACCAGCCTGACTGTATCTGCACATTGCTGCACTAACTCTGGCCCCAAAAGCTGCCTCTCTCCAACCTCGAACCAGTGAAGGGGTGTCCTACACGAGCGACCATACAAACCCTCGTATGACGCCATTCCGATGCTCGAGTGATAGCTGCTGTTGTAGGCGAACTCTTCCATCGGAAGGTTCGACTCCCAGGTGCCACTCCAGTCCAAGCAGCACGCTCTCAGCATATCCTCCAAAGTCTGAATGGTCCTCTCTGACTGCCCATCTGACTGCGGATGATACGTTGTGCTCAACCTCAACTCTGTGCCAAGTGCTCTCTGCAGACTGTGCCAAAACTCTGACATGAACCTCGGATCTCTGTCGGAGACGATCGAAACTGGAGTACCATGCAACGGAATGACTCTGTCCACGTACAGCCTGGCTAACCTGTCGACTGACCAAGACATCCTGACTGGAAAAAAGTACGCTGACTTGGTCAAATGATCCACGATCACCCAGATACCGTTGTGCCTCTGCGGGGTACGAGGCAAACCAACCACAAAGCCTATGGTGATGTCGTCCCACTTCCATACGGGAATGGGTAACAACTGCAGCTCACCACCAGGACGCTGATGCTCAGCCTTCACCTGCTGACAGGTAAGGCACCAAGCGACAAACTCCGCTATGCCCCTCTTCATCCCTGGCCACTGTAGACGGTTCGTTTCCACCCCGTCGCCGGATCCCTCGGATGCTCGCGGACGCCGCCGGACTCTCGTTGGCGATGAAGGGGCCGCCGGTTAACCACGTTGACCCTCCGGTTGACTGAGTTGACTAGAAGGAAAACACAGTAAACAAGCGAAACAAAGGAGATTTGGTGATCGCCAGGGCCTTACCTGTGCCCAAGGGGTTGCTGTGATCACGTCGGTGCAGTGGCCTCGCGTTGCGGGTGATGGTGGGACTTCAACTTCTCCTCCTTCGGCCGGCCAAAGGAGAAGAGCTCCGTAGTCTCCTGCGGGTTGTTCCTGCCAAAACAAAGACTCTATTAGACTCTAGGGAGTGTGGTAGATGCTCAAAACGAAGTGTGAGAAACCCAAAAGGAAAGTCCCGTACCGGTTGCGGACTTGAGAAGAGGGGTGGCCAAATGTTATGACCACCCTTCTTCCCTCCGTTTTGGTTGGGAAACCCCTTTCTAGGTGTGTAGGAAGATAACCTATGTGCCTAGTGTGAGTGGGAAGGTGTGTGCAACATGCAAGCTAGCTAAAAAGTAAGTAAGAGAAGAGAGAGGGAAGGAGATGTAGATCCTCGTTGTTGGTGTTGTGGCTCCTTGCAAGGGCTCCTCCAGCTCCAAAGTGAGCCTCCTGAACGTCCCAAGTGAAGAGAGAAAGGAGAGGATGAATGGTAGAAGGTGAGGTGTAAGTTTCTCTCTCCTCTCTCAAAGTGGCAGCATAAGGACGTCCAGCCTCTCCACTCTTTGCTCAGAGGGCTCAAGGGGCTGTTAAATAGACAGTGGAGCTCGGGGTTGGAGTGCCTAGGATGCTAAGTGTGAAGAAACACACTTACACACTTGGCAATCCATGCATTAAAGGTCCAACCAATGGGGGGAGGCCAAGTAGGATTTTTACTGGGTCAAGGGGGTGCCTAGGTGGCCCATATGCCCGTTGGGAACGGCTACATGCGTTGCATGGCCGAGAGAATGGTGCAAGTGGGCTGGAATCTCGAGGTAGTTGCGCAGACCAGGTAAACCCTATTGACGTCCAGGGATCAGGCGCCAACCTCATGCAGGCGTCCAGCGAGGTGGACGCCAACTTGGGTCAACGTCCAAGGGGATTGCCGCCAACCAGTAGTCGGCGGCCATCGATGCTGCCGTCTACATGGGATCCGAGGCTGGTCAACAAATGGTCAAACGAGGCTTAATGGGCCAAATAGCTTTGCGGGAGATGGGCCAAATCTCGCGTCTACAAATGCCCCTCCGAGACATCCGGTCTTGCAAGGGAGCAGAGCGGACTGAAAGGTTGGTGTCTCGGTAAACAAAGGACGCAGAATTTAATGGAAGGGCCATCTCCGAGGATAGGAGTTCTAGCGAACCAAACGAAAGAGACAGGCTAGAGACAGATGACAAATCGTCTGAGAGACAAATAGGGTAAGAAAAGGGTGATCTACCCGTGTAACTACAACTGCGACCCAATGGCAGGGTCCCTGGCATGGCCGTGTTGACTTTGACTAGTTTCGGTGTGTCTGAGTCAAAGGAGTTGTAATATGACGGTTGAATCAGGAGGGTCTCATAACCGGAGCTCGCGGGCTCGCTGGCCTAATCAGGACGTCGGTCCCGAATTTAGGAGGTCACAAAGACAAGGAGTTGGTTGATCTCTCAAAGGATTATCAAAAGATTCTAACTGGAATCACATGCTTGGAAAGCCTGAAGTCTGGAATTAAGCTCGCGGCTGGCGAAGGCTCAAATGAACTCAATAAGGCTGGAATGATTATTTGTGAAAGACACGGTGGGACAAGTTCCCGAAGGGGGGCAATAAAGACCCGATATCAACCTGGATAGTCATGAAGGGCGGCCCAGTAGGCTACCTGAGCTGGGGGAGCCATGGAGCAATCATATGATCGAGGAAAATCACCTTTTTTTTTTTGAGTGTTAGTAAGAGAATGTTAGCAGTGAAGATGCATGCTGGTGTGGGTTGCCTATCTAAAATGCAAGTTAGCACCAGAGGAAAATTCTAAAGGCCATACGAATAACTGAGAGATCGCAAACCCATCATGGTTTTTGGTGAAGGGGAACTCAGGGTTCACGGTCGCCAAGTTATTCGCCTCTGGTGGGGTCCTATGTTAGACATACCTGCAACGCTCAAGGTCGCATGAGCGTTTCGACATTGAAGCACAGCTTGTGCTTAAGATATCTGCAAAACAACTTGAAGCACAAGATAAAGGATAAAGGGTAATGGCCATATAAAGAATAAGACATTTAAAATATTCCGGACAGTAAACGTCCACATCGATGGCCGCCAGTATACATGTTAACGTCCACATATGTGGCCGCCAACCTGAAACCGACGTCCACCGATCTAGACGCCTACTGGACAGCGGATCACGCCGAAAATATAGGTGATGGGAGTCCATAAGGACTCTACCATCTCCTACCTCCGTCCCTCCCTGCTCCTGCTGCGAACCAGAGAGCTGAGAGACAGAGAAACACAGCAGCATGGCTTCCTCATCGACCGGACAATCCACAGGCGCGAATCCCGGAGTTCTAAGTGAAGTACCGGGACACCTGAGCACACGTCTGGCCAAAGGAGAGGTAAGTGATGATTGATTCCTGCTCCTTCCTGGGCTGAAAACGCCCCAAACAGTGCTCTTACAAAACCCCGCCCTCATGCAGGAAATCCCCGCATTCCCGAGCCAAGGCCAGGTACGGGCCTTTTCTTGGCTTGTGAACCTGGTAAATGCTATCACGCTGGACATGCGGAGCTTCGTCGGGATGTGGAATTTGAACTTCATGGTGGTCCTGGCCAAGAACATGAAAGACATGTGGTGGGGGTTTGACGCCCTGGGGGCGTTGATAGAGAGATGGCACCCACACACACACTTTTGTGTTCCAGGCGTTCGAAGTGAGCGTGTTGCTGGAGGAGGTGGAATTGTTCCTGGGATGGCAGCGGTGCCTGGAGTACGATGCAGCGACTCCTCTCCCCCCTGTGGGAAGAGATCCTCGCGGACATTGTACGAGACAAGAAGGAGGTGTTGCGGATGACGAACAAGAATGGGATCTTCCTAGACCGGCTGGCCTGGTGGTTGATCCAGCATGCGAGGGAGATTGGCGGAGAGAGGGCGACCCGGGGATTGACACTCTGCCTGGCTGGAGTCTTCCTGTTCCCCACGAGCGGCGACTTCATCCTTTATGAGCATGTTGGAGTACTTTCTCTGCTGTGGCGCGGGCAGTCACTTGCCCCTGCAGTGCTGGCCCACCTGTACAGTTCGCTCACCACAATGAGCCTAGGCGGACGCACCTGCGGGAGCTTGTTTCTGCTCCAGGTATGGATGGAAGCTCATTTAAAGTTTGATTTTGCTGAAGCACAACCTACCCCCTCCAGGATCTTCCTTCGGAGTTCAGTGTACTGCAGCAGGCATGGTATGAGCCGGAAGGTGAGATCAAGTGTGTGACAGCACACTTGAAGAGCAGAGATGCTTGGAGGGATCATTTGGCGTATTTGGGAATGGATGAATTCATCGTGAGGCCGCTGTTCATGAGAACCATTGAGTTCAGAGCCCGCACCAGGGAGGACAGAGATTTGTGGCTGATTGGAGCTGATCAGATAGTGATGTACCAGCCACATCGGTGCCACTGTCAGCTTGGGATTCCACGGGAAATTCCCACCTCATCCAATTGCACCGATATGATAATCACCGGGAAGAATGAAAAGATGATGAAGAAAGCCATGAAGACTTGGAAGAAATACACAGTGAGCAAGAAGGTGGGGCTGGCGGTGCAGGAAAATTGGGAGGAGATTTGGAAGTATGAGGAGTTCAATGATGGCATTTGTCCCACTGCCTGTGACTTCTTTATGGCCCGTAGGGCAAAGTGATGTATCTCTCTGTTTTGAATAAGTGTAACACAAATTTGATGAATAAAAGTGAGTTATATTTGTGTTGAATTGGCTTGAGTTGTGGAATGTGTGGGATGAAATGGCCTCAAAAGGGTCCAAAAGAGTGTGCTGTGAGGACTGAGTGCGGGGTTATTGGCGTCCACATCGACCGCCGCCAACGACTGGTCAACGTCCAGACACTGGCCGCTCACCACTGAAACAGGATATAGACGTCCACATAGGTGGCCGTCGACAATCAAATTAGACCGCCAGACATGGTCGTTGACCAGACTTCGAGATCTGACATTGAAGAGACATTGACGTCTACAGCATGGCCGTTGACTGTACGTCCGCGACCAGGACTTGACGTCAAGAAAAGTAAACGGCCAGACCTGGACGTTAAACTAGAAAACTGCCTTTTTTTGAACCGACGCCCTCTCCCGGGCGCCATTCCGTCTTCCCAAGCGCCGGGAGAGGAGAACCCATAGAACCCACAATCGCCTGATTAGATATAATGAGGACAAGGGAGAAACGAAGTGCTCTCCGGGACCGTCGTCAACCGGAGGAGGAAGAGGACGAGGTGGAGATGGCCATGGCGGAGGAAGAGGAAGAAGTGGCGGTGGAGGATGTACCGGGGGGGGGGGAAGAGACCGAGGGAGGAGACGAGACGGAGGCGGGGGCACCTCGACGACCCCGGGTGAGTACTCTAAAACCTCAGTGGATGTGTTTTTGATTTGGTGAAAAGAAGGGAAAACAGGGGAAATGCCGTCGGGTCATACAAGAACTTGACGGCAACATCGGTTGCCGTCGAGTTCCTGCTGGCGTCCAACCTTTTGCCGTCAAGGTAATCTTGACGTCAAGGGTCCGGTCGCTGACATAGGAACTTGACGGCCACCCCTTGGACGCTGAGTGTTTGCAGACGGCATACCCCTTGCCGCCAACTCAAAATTAACGGCAATCGATGCTGACGTTAAATGATCTGTGTTTTTTGCAGGGCAAGGGCCGAATGAGGAGCAGGGTGACTTGGGACCTGTGCTGGGCGTGGTACCAGGCGCTTCCAGAGGCCCAGCAGTCCCAGATAGCGAGGATGGGGTTCGGACATCTCCTATCGGTACGCCCTTTTCACCTAGATGTCCCTTACTTAGAGGCGTTGAGGGAGAGATGGGAGGAGGATTGCAAGACATTCATCATGCCTTGGGGGCACATGATACCCACATTGGAGGATGTGGCGTATCTGACGGGACTGCCGGTTCAGGGAGAGCCGGTAGTCGGACTGGAGAGGAGGGACTATCATGACGACATTGCGGAGTTGCTGGGGCCAGAGTTTGTGGCCGGGAGGAGGAGACCGATCCGGAGCATCCTGCTCGGATCGTTGTCGGAGGCAGTTGGATTGAGGGGTAGGAGGAGAGGACCCCTAGAGACATTGGATGAGTTCTACGCTGGAGTGCGGGGGGCACTCGACCTAGGAGACCGGAGCGAGGAGCGCTCGGTGCGGATTTTTGTCAGCTACCTCTTTGGACGCCTGCTGTTCGCGACGCAGTCATCACAGATGAACTGCAAGTTCGTGCTGCTGCTGAGGGACTTGGCGCAGGCGGGGAGGTATGCTTGGGGCGCCGCGATGCTGGGACACCTCTTCTCTCTCCTTCCCAGTAGTTCACAGCGCTCTCAGAGCACAGGGGGCTTCACCCCCTTCTTACAGGTACACAATTTTCCTTTAAAGCACGTCATTGATTTTTCATTGATTAACTGCCTTACTGACCCTTCTTTTTGCTGCCTTTGCAGATCTGGGGGTACACCCGCTTCCCCATGGGACGCGGGACACTGGTAGAGGGGCGCCAGACGATGGTGCCTCTCATGACGAGGTGGGAGGTGGCCCCGGACCCCAGGGTCACCGACAGGAGGGCCAGAGACGTGTGGGTCGCGCTCGACCACTACCCGCACGAGCAGGTATGAAACTCTCAACTAGCTCTTGCATTCTTTCAATTTCTGCTGCATTTGATGTTACTGACCAATGTTTTCTCATTCTTCTCAGGTGGTGTGGACCCCATATCGGGGGGAGGCGGACACCTCGCACCCAGCGGTGGCGGCGGGTCGGCCCCTCTTCGACCGCCACCTCCTTTTACTGTGCCTCGGGACATGTGAGGTACTGTATTTGGAGTTGGTGGTGCGGACACTGGGCTGGCACCAGCCGGCCATCGAGGTGCCTTCCCTCGGGAGAGAGGGACACTCGCGCCGGCGATTCTTCGCCGAGGACCGCGACTGGGGTGCAGACCACGGCAGCACAGTCGCGTACTGGCGCGAGGGAGGCGAGCAGGTGATCCAGCAGAGAGACCTCCAGGACAGCTCAGCTTATATGGAGGACTACCAGGCACGGTATGCCGGGCGACTCCGGCTTGACCGACGAGTGGTGAGTGAAACTTCTAACTCTAAGCCTTGATTGGTGGATTGCCTTATTTGATTCTAACCTTGAAGTGCATTTCGGCAGATGCCGGAGTCACAGGCCATCCGCCTTTTGGAGGGGCGACTGGCCGAGCAGGAGGTGGAGCTGACGAGGCTCCGGGCCGAGATCAGGACACTGGTAAGTAACATTAACCCTTGATTTTGATTTGATATTGAATTGATGACTGACCAGGGTTCTGAATGCAGAGGGAGGAGCTAGCAAGGGTTCGGGCGAGCCGCGACCTCGGGGCGAGCTCGTCGGCGCGGCCGGCGAGAGGGGACCTCGCCGACCGCCTGCAGGACGCCCTGGACCGGGCGCAGGCTCGGGTCCAGGAGCTCGAGGAGCAGGCTCGAGAGGTTGGGACTGAGGTAAGACACTAGACTTGCACTTTCCTTTATTATGCATTGAATGTTCTAACGTGCTTGTCCCTTGACATGCAGCGGCAGGGAGGAGGAGTGGCTACTCTCCAGGCACAGATGGAGAGTCTGCGACTACAGCTCGAGGCAAAGATCTCTGGTTTGGAGGCTGAGGTGCGTAACTTTCTTCTTTCTTCTTCTCTAACAGATGTTCATGACTGATCCTCTTTTTTCTTTTGATACGCAGCGGCGGACCATGGTGACTGCCATGGAGGAGCTGAGGGATGACCAGACCCTCATGAGGGGTCGCCTGCTCGAGGCCCGAGAGAGGGAGAGGGAGGCCGAGACAGCTCGGGCGCGGATTGCTGCAGATTACGAGATTTTGAAGGACCGGGTGCTGAAGAAGCGCCGGGAGCAGCAGCGGCAGGCCCAGCAGGCGACGCCCGCGAGGACCGGCTCGGCGTTTGCCTCGCTTGACGACATCGTGTCCCTGGGGGACCCCTCCGTGGTGCGAGGAGGGGTGCAACGACCCGAGGCATCGACGGCGTCGAGACCTCCTCTTCCAGACCGGCGTCGGAGAGAGAGAGGAGGAGGAGGTGAGCAGCTCTCGCAGACAGAGGCCTGCGGAGGGGGAGCGGAGAGAGGAGTGAGGAGAGGTGCTCCAGTTGTACTTCCAGGGGTATGCCCCTGTTATGACATGTACTTTGAACTTGATCATTGTAGTGGAATTTTGTGGACTTTTGCACTTGAATGGTTTGTTTCTGTTCTCTGGTTCCTGCATCCTGTATCCACAACACTTGAAGAAAACATGTTAGTGTAGATCTGTTTTTAGCCCCTTGCCTACGATGTACCTTTCTTGAGATCTGGTCAAGGGGCTAATTTCTAATCAAAGATAGGAACATAACAAAATAACTGAAAGGGAAATATGCACATGCATTTTTGTGTTTTGTTGTTTTCTTGATTTTGTTGTTGTTTTGATAAGAAAATAAGGAGAATGTTAGTATATATACATGGTACCACAATTTTTTTTGGATTTTGATTTTTCTAATTTTTTTGGCTTTTGAAAATAAGGGAGAAAATTTGAGAAAATATGTACAACGTGAAATATGTACATCAAAAGACTCTCTTTTTGTTTTTGTTTTTTTTGCATTTTTGTATTTTTTTTTGGATTTTTGGACTCCAAGACACATATTCATCACATGTTGTAGTGTAGGGTTTACACGATCTACTTAACCACAGAGGCCAAGAGTGAGGAGGGACGTGCATGAATTCCTTGATGTTGGAAATTGCCCCTAGCCTTCTTGATATTTTCCACTACGGAGGATCTTATACAATCAAATTGCCCCTAGTGGGAGAAATCGGAAGAAATGTATAGAAAATCATGTAGGACTTTGGTTCAAACTACTTTTTGTTTCCAAACCGACATCTCATATCAAGCAGACTTGGTCAACCATTGTTTTCAGGGGGATTTTTCATTTTGTTTCTGATTTCTGGGGTGGAGGCACGTACTTTTTGCTACCTCCTTGAGTTGGTCAACCTTTTTCTGGGTACGTACTTTTTGCTACCCTTTTTTGACCTTTTGGCTTTTCTTTTTCCCCTTTGAGGCTTGATTTAGCATTTTGCCCTTGTTTTCATTAATTGCCCTTGTTTTATGGTGACCTTGTCCTTTTAAAAGAGAGTGGGTGGTCCCCTACTCGTAGTTTGTTCCGTTTCCAGACACGACCGAGTGGGAAAAGAATAAGGGAAACACATTGACCGGATGAGACCGCCCGAGTGTACTAGTGATTTTCTAGCCAAAGGGCAATATCTTAACATCGTGTTGTGTGTGAATAAGCCCTACCTGACTAGTGGCCACGTGGAAGAGTAAAGAAAGTAGACCCACACCTTAACAAGTGATGAATGACCGACTTGACGGACTGACTGACTGACTAAGGGTAGAATTTCTTGAGGTAGACTGCATTCCAAGGGTGCGTTAGCTCAACTCCCTCGGCATCCACTAGCCTATAAGCGTTCCCTGAGTATGCCTCTTTGACAACGAATGGACCCTCCCAATTTTCTTGCAACTTGCTCCTGGGACCTGGTGCCTTTATGATTTTACGCTTAAGGACCATTTCACCCACTTCGAACTTTCTCTCAAGAACTCTTTTGGCATAAAAACGTGCAATTCTCTGACGATAGACTTGTGCATGGTCAGCCGCTATCATTCGCCTTTCATCTAAGAGTTCAAGTTGTGCCAACAAGGCTTCCCGACGTTGATCAGGATCAAGTTCGGAATCCAATTGAACTCTAAGCGAAGGGACGAAGATCTCATATGGGAGTATCGCATCCGATCCGTATGTCAAGGCATAGGGGGTTTGCCCCGTAGGAGTGCGGACGGAGGTGCGATAAGCCCAAAGAGCTTCAACCAAGCGATCTGGCCAGTCAGCATTGTTGTGAGATTTGCATGTTTTCTTTATGATTTTAATGAGAGTTTTGTTAGTAGCTTCAGCTTGTCCATTACCTTGTGGATAATATGGTGATGAATGATGCAAGTTAATGCCATATTTACCACACATGTCGCGAAGCTCCTGTGAAGTGAATTGCGGTCCGTTGTCGGTGACGATGTCCCGAGGCACGCCAAATCTTGCAAGGATGTTGCGCTTGATGAACTTGACGACTGTTGAAGCTTTGACTTCTATGAATGCTTCTGCTTCAGCCCACTTTGTGAAGTACTCCGTGGCGGTCAGAATGAAGGACTTCTTCCGGACTTCTCCGGTTCTATCCGCGAGAGGACCGACCACATCGAAAGCCCACATGGCGAAAGGCCATGGTGCGATGAGAGGGTGAAGAGAGGAGGAAGGAGCATGAATTTTGTCACCGTGCAATTGGCATTTAGCACAGTGACGGACAAAATGGCGACAGTCCTCTTCCATGGTGGGCCAATAATAGTGTCTTAGCAATTTCTGGGCAATTGCTCTACCATTAACGTGGCCACCACATTCACTAGAGTGAGCGGCTTCAACAACATCTTGAGATTCGATTTCATCAAGGCAACGGAGATAGACCCCGCTGAGAGACTTTTTGTACAGAATGCCACCTATGATCTTGTAACGCTCCGAGACGCGACGAATTGCCCGTCTATCGGCAGAGGTGGCATAATCAGGGAAGGATCCATCTTTGAGAAAGTTTTCGATGTCAAAATACCAGGGATGGCCATCTTCAAGGTCAATTTCTGGCTCTTTGGAAAGCGCATGGACCTGAAGGGATGGAGAAGGATGCACGATTTGAGAGAACCACGGATCGACATGGGAAGGGACTCTTAACCTCTGAACAGAGACGGTTTCAGACGACTTTCCCAAAGGAATGGGAATGGAAGACGCGAGGGAAGCGAGTGAATCTGCTAGGATATTTTGGGCCCTAGGAGTGTGAACTAGGGTGAGCTTCCTAAACTGCCGGACTACTTTTCCTACCAACTCTTGGTATGGTTTCAGCTTGGGGTCCCGGGTCTGGTACTTGCTAAGAGATTGCCGGAGTATCAACTGCGAATCTCCAATAATCCTTAACTCCTTGACTCCGAGCAATAAAGCCATTTTCAGCCCGACTAGGAGAGCCTCGTACTCAGCCACATTGTTCGTGGCTAAGCATGCGGAATGACTACCCCTTCCGGAGAGAGGAGGACTGCCCCTATCCCACACCCTTTAGAATTGAGCGCCCCATCGAAGTAAAGCACCCACGAAGGTTCACCATCAATAATGGCTCCTAACTCTTCATCGGGAAAACTTTCATCAACGGGGGAATATAAAGGTAAGGGGTGGTGGGCCAAATGCTCAGCTATGGCATGCCCCTTGATTGACTTTTGGTTGACATAGGTGATATCAAATTGGTTAAGGAAGCTTTGCCACCTCATCAACCGCTCAGTCAGGACGGGCTTCTCGAGCAAGTACCGAATAGGGTCCATACGCGCCAGAAGTTTCACTTCATGAGCCAAGAAATAGTGCTTCAACTTCTGGGCAACCCAGACGACGGCCGCGCACGTTCTTTCCATGGCGGTGTACTTCTTTTCAGCCTCATTGAACAACTTGGATAAATAGTACACCGCTCTCTCCTTCTTCTCGTCGTCGTATTGGGCCAAAACCGCTCCAGTTGAATCTTCAGTGGTTGACACATAGAGCAGTAAAGGCTGACCCGGGACCGGAGGAGCGAGAACAGGGGGATTAAAAAGATAGCTCTTCAATTCATCAAAGGCCTTCTGACATTTATCGTCCCAATTAAACTTCGCCTCTCCTCTAAGCATCTCGTAGAAGGGCTTACAGCGGATTGAATGCTGGGAGATGAATCTCCTAATAAACTGGAGTCTGCCAATTAGCCCTCTAACTTCTCTGATATTCCTAGGAGGAGGCATGTCAATTATTGCTTTGGCCTTGTTAGGATCAATTTCAATTCCCCGCTTGCTGACTATGAACCCAAGCAATTTCCCCGAAGAGACACCAAAGACACACTTCTTGGGGTTCATCTTAAGATTGTGCTCTCTAGACCTTTGGAGAACTGCCCGGAGGACCTCAGCATGGCCATGTCGAGTCTTTGATTTTACCAAGACATCGTCCACATAGACCTCCATGTGCACATGCATCATGTCATGAAAAATTGCCATCATTGCCCTTTGATAGGTTGCTCCCGCATTCTTTAATCCGAAGGGCATGACGACATAACAATAAGTCCCCCAGGCGTTGTAAATGAAGTTTTCTCCTGGTCTTCCTCCGCCAAGCGAATCTGGTTGTACCCAGAGAAACCATCCATAAATGACAAAAGCTCGAAGCCGGCAGTATTGTCCACTAGGACATCTATGTGTGGGAGGGGAAATCGTCCTTTGGGCAAGCACGATTAAGGTCACGGAAATCTATACAGATCCTAACCTTACCGTCCTTCTTCATTACAGGGACGATATTAGCTACCCACTGTGGATATAGCACAACCCTAATAAATTTGGCTTTGTGCAACTTGTCAACCTCCTCTTTGATCTTGAGTGCCAGCTTAGGATGTAGCCTTCTCAACTTTTGTTTGACGGCCTTTGCGTCGGCTTTTAGGACCAAACGATGCTCGACCAAAGAGGTATCGAGTCCCGGCATGTCCTCATAAGACCAAGCAAATCCGTCGGAAAATTCTTTAAGAATGGCTACCAAGCTTTTCTTCTTCAACACTCAAGTTGGCACTAATCAAAACTGTCTTCGGGGATTCTTCGGTGCCAAGGTTGACTTCTTTAGTAGGCTCGTCAGCAGCCATGGTTGGCTCGTCGAACCTCTTTGTGCCATCCACATAGGAGGTCACTGGGTCCTCTTCTCCTAACCCAGGATCTCCCGACTCACCCTCCTCATTAAAATCTAGCAGATAAACACCTAGACCGTCATCTTCGGAGTCACCTTCTTCAAAATCTGATTCCACGAGAGCAGGGTCCTCAAGAAATTCTGGCACCTGACTTAACTTAGCACATCTCTCAGCCAAGGCCATAACAAAATGGGCAGGAACTTGCCTACCCTTCTCCTTATGCACACATGGCTGAGAGGAACTAGACTCTCCTAGACTTAAACCAGACTCTAGACTAGCCTCTAGACCTGACTCTAAACTAGAATCTAGACCACTATTTACAGGACTGCTATGTACAAAACTATGTACAGGGGAAGTGCCCTTAGAGGGGCAAGAGGAAGAGGAGCTTAGGCCGGAAAGCGTCGGCCCCTGGCCGAGCGGAAGAGGTTCCAAAGAGGAGGGGTGCTCAATGGAGACCTCGGATTTCCAATTTTCAAAATTGGCATTTTTTTTTTGGAGTCAAGGCCAAGAACCATGAGTTGCTGACTCAAGGTAGCCTCGACTGGCGAGATGAGGGATGGAGAGAGGACAGGAGGGGAAAGAAGGGGATTAGACGCGGGAAAGAAGGAGATGGAGAAGGTGGTGGAGAGAAGATGGGGAGAAGGGAGATCAGAGCCAAAGAGGGAGAGGAGGCCAAAATCATCGGAAATGTCTTCTATTTGGGCATCCTCTTCTTCTTCTTCATCCTCACTCTCAGAGCAAGGAATTTCTTCTATTACGGGCTCCCTGGTCCCCAGTTGGGTTGGCCCCTGAACAAAATGCTTTTAAAGTCCAGGTAAGGGGTTGATACGGTATGAATGGGTCCGGATGGACAGGGTCTGGGTGGAAACCTAGACCGGCCTTAGGTAACAACCTCCTAATTCCTGGATGCTCTGGGTCTCTCCTTTTCATCCGTACCCAACCCGCGGCCGTGAACATAGCCGATGTTGGCCATCACTTCCCAACCTTTTCCCGGGAGACATGGGACATGGGGTTCTACAACAGGCCGGGGAGGTTGGCTAAGCTCACAGGGTGTGGGGAAGTCAAAGAGAGACATGACTGGCTTCTTCCCCTTATCCGGAATGAAAAGGTGCGGCATTTGTTCAGTGGTGACCGCATTGAGGGTCTCCAAGATGGGAATGCTCTTGATCTTGATCACCCGCCCATTGAAAGGAAATTTGAAGCATTGGTGGGCGGTGGAAGGGACCCCTAGAGTTTGTTCTAGCCAAGGACGACCGAGAATGGCCTTGTAGGCCGGTCGACATCAAGGACTAGAAATTCGGGACATAGTGACAGGTCCGATTCCTAATTTAAGAGCAATTTTGCCTTTGGCAACCCTTTTGGAGTTGTCATAGGCGGCTATAGTGGAGCAACTCTTCTCCAGATTCTCTTCCCCTAAACCCAATTGTTTAAGGGTCTTCATCGGACAAACATTGATAGATGCCCCGGTGTCGATGAGAGTGGAGTCCACCGAAACCCCATTGAGGTTGATGGTGAGACAAAGAGGGAGGGAACGACACTCGGGGGTGGCAAGATCCTTGTCCGAGAAAGAGATTGAAGGTCCTTGGGTGAGGGAGAGAATGGCACCGGTGACCCCACTAGGAGGGAGATCATCGTTAACCATGATCTTCTGGAGGAACTGGAGAAGAGTGGATTGGTGTGATGGCGACCGCCGAATCAATTCTAAAATAGACACCCTCGCGGGCGTCTTATCAAGATGTTGGAGAATATCATATTCGGTGCCGGCCGGGGGCGGAGGCCCATTATCCTCCTCATCTTGGGATGGCCGCGGAGGGGGAGGAACAATCCGGTTTCGGAGCGTGACATGCACGGCCTCCTGAGACTGAGGACGGATGAGCTAGAGGGGTCGAGAGGATGACTCATTGGCAAGGGGAGTGAGGATAGTGGGATGAGCATCTTGGGGAGGACGGATGAGCACTAATGGTCTCTCCTCAAGGATAGCATCTACCGAGATAAAAGGCTCCTGAGACTCGGCAGCAGGACAAGGGTACCATTCTTCGAAACCTTCTACCCCCCATTGTTGCTCTCTCCTCACAACCCGGGGCCCTAGGTGTATCATGGTATGCACATTCTCTTGGGCTCTGGATGAGGAGGGGTTGTTGATTTGGTGAGTGGGGAGAGGGTTACTGAAAATGTCAAGGTCTTTTTTGGTGTACCTAGACTTTGCTATGGCCACCTTGACGTCATCCCAGTTGATTCTACCTTGGTCATTCATATCATAGACCCAATCACGGAAGGTAAAGCAATTGTTGATGAAGTGACCATGGGTCCTATGGTATGGACAGTACTTGGAGGTGTCTACCCTTGAATTGGTGTTCTCCCTTTGTGGGGGGAGTTGAATTGCGTCACAGGACATGAGGGCGAAGAATACGTCCTCGAGAGTCTCAGGGAGAGGAGGGTATGCGACCTTTTGGGGCCAGGTCGGGTGATAGGAGGGGGAACAGCGGAGTAAGGCTTGGAGGGGTGAGATGGGAATTGGTGAGGGTTGGAAGGAGGATTGGAAGGAGGATGGGAGGATTTGTTGGGAGGCCTCAAAGGCTGGCTGCAGGCACTGACAGACTCATTGATGGTCACCCCCTCGGTGGTGGGTGCCGCGGGAGCCTTGCGTGCCTTCGGCTTCCCTTCGAAGAAATGTGGGAGAGAGGAGTCCTTGATCTGATTTTCAATACCCTGGCTCTGTTATAAAGATGTGAGAAGGAAGGGAACTCACTTAGCATCAAATGGAACGGAGCACAGGGGTGGTGTTGGTAACTAACAAGATTATGGCTTGGGACTCGGGGATGGGAATGTCGGCTCTCGAGGCCATGGACCTCCATCGGTTGGCATAAGTGACAAAGTCTTCGTTCGCCTTCATCTTTTCCGCTACCAAGTCGGGGAGTGTAGGGACTTGAGTAGCCATGTATGAAAAGTGTGAGATGAAGCGTTCGGAGACTATGTCAAAGTTAACAAGATCCGACGCGGGCAAGGAGGTAAACCACCTCAAAGCCTCCCCTTCTAACGATTGCTGGAAGAGGTGGACTAAGAGGGCCCGATCGTACAGCCACCGATGAGAATCCATAGTGAAGCCGGCTAGATGATATTAGGGGTCAGTGGTCCCGTCGTACTTGCGATACTTCGGGGCCTTGAAACCCGGAGGGAAGTAAACATTGGGGAGTTTGCAGTAGTTTTGGAGTGAGTGAGGCTTGGAAAGGGACAGAGATTCAGCCAAGAGTTTCCGGATAAGACCCTCCGTCTCAGACCGGGACAGGGATTCGGATTGAGTGGGAGGAGTGGTATGGACATGAGATGGGTGGATGGGTGGAGGAATTGGGGTAGCCGTAGGTAAAGGAGTGGGAGGAATAGGAGTGGAGATAGGGATAGGGGATACAGGAATTCGGGGAGGGGTGAGAGGCCTAGGAGAGGGCCTAGATGAGGAAGCATGGAAGGGAGAATGGGACAGAGGGGAAGGAGAAGCCGCTGCCCGAATGGTATGCTTGGAAAGCATGGAAATGATATCGTCGGGCGAATAGCGGGACATGAGTTTAGAAAACTCGGGGTCTTCTTGGACATCCTGGGCGTGAGTAGGGTTAACCCTCAAGCTAACTTCCTCATTGTCGGCTTGGGAAGATGATTGAACCGACTCCTCAGGCTGAACATTGGTGTTTATCATACCGACAATCTCATCATTGATGTTATCATCATATTCAAATGCCGGTTTGTTAGACATATTAGCAGGATCCAACCAAGTGTCCATTAGCACACAACCTATGGATTTTAGAATGGTTTAAGTTGAAGTGATTACACTGTTTTTAGCAGAAGTATGACTTTCTACCAATCAATGTTATCAAACAACGTCCCAAAAGTTTTAAAGATTAAGGTTGTGTATTACTTTGACTTGACTTGGACGGTTCTCTCAAATCTTACTCAAACCCGGATGAGTAGGTGAACTAGACTGGAAGGTAAAGGTCCTCCTGCTCCGTACCATGAGGGAATCCACGGAATTTAGGGACTTACAGAGTTTTCCTTGGAGCCAACCCGATTTACCCGAGAGGGAATCCCCGAGTAAAAGGTTGTAAACCAAGGAAGGGCTGTCCTAAAATGTGAGGGGAGGCTAGAACAGATGAGAGGAAGGAACCCCCCGGGACTGAGGACTGTTAGAAACAAACAGGAAGCAAACAGAACACAAAATCAGATCAAAACAGTCAAAACAACAGTTTCTGTGAAGTAAACGGCATGCAGATGGACGCTCAGTTCGTCAGAAATATATTGACGGCATGATCGACGGACGCTGACAAACAATAAACGATAAGGGAGACGGACGCTAAACTACACTTAACGACAGGAACGCTAGACGTTTACCTGTATAGGCGGCAGGCTCCCCTGCCGTCTACCTGGCCGCAGTGAGACCACAGTGGCAGAAGCTTGTCCCACCGTGATCGCCAGAAGAGAGCTGTAGACGGTTCGTTTCCGTCCCATCCCCGGATCCCTCGGATGCTCGCGGACGCCGCCGGACTCTCGTTGGCGATGAAGGGGCCGCCGGTTGACCACGTTGACCCTCCGGTTGACTGAGTTGACTAGAAGGAAAACGCAGCAAACAAGCGAAACAAAGGAGATTTGGTGATCGCCAGGGCCTTACCTGTGCCCAAGGGGTTGCTATGATCACGTCGGTGCAGTGGCCTCGCGTTGCGGGTGATGGTGGGACTTCAACTTCTCCTCCTTCAGCCGGCCGAAGGAGAAGAGCTCCGTAGTCTCCTGCGGGTTGTTCCTGCCAAAACAAAGACTCTATTAGACTCTAGGGAGTGTGGTAGATGCTCAAAACGAAGTGTGAGAAACCCAAAAGGAAAGTCCCGTACCGGTTGCGGACTTGAGAAGAGGGGTGGCTAAATGTTATGACCACCCTTCTTCCCTCCGTTTTTGGTTGAGAAACCCCTTTCTAGGTGTGTAGGAAGATAACCTATGTGCCTAGTGTGAGTAGGAAGGTGTGTGCAACATGCAAGCTAGCTAAAAAGTAAGTAAGAAGAGAGAGGGAAGGAGATGTAGATCCTCGTTGTTGGTGTTGTGGCTCCTTGCAAGGGCTCCTCCAGCTCCAAAGTGAGCCTCCTGAACGTCCCAAGTGAAGAGAGAAAGGAGAGGATGAATGGTAGAAGGTGAGGTGTAAGTTTCTCTCTCCTCTCTCAAAGTGGCAGCATAAGGACGTCCAGCCTCTCCCCTCTTTGCTCAGAGGGCTCAAGGGGCTGTTAAATAGACAGTGGAGCTCGGGGTTGGAGTGTCTAGGATGCTAAGTGTGAAGAAACACACTTACACACTTGGCAATCCATGCATTAAAGGTCCAACCAATGGGGGGAGGCCAAGTATGATTTTTACTGGGTCAAGGGGGTGCCTAGGTGGCCCATATGCCCGTTGGGAACGGCTACATGCGTTGCATGGCCGAGAGAATGGTGCAAGTGGGCTGGAATCTCGAGGTAGTTGCGCAGACCAGGTAAACCCTATTGACGTCCAGGGATCAGGCCGCCAACCTCATGCAGGCGTTCAGCGAGGTGGACGCCAACTTGGGTCAACGTCCAAGGGGATTGCCGCCAACCAGTAGTCGGCGGCCATCGATGCTGCCGTCTACATGGGATCCGAGGCTGGTCAACAAATGGTCAAACGAGGCTTAATGGGCCAAATAGCTTTGCGGGAGATGGGCCAAATCTCGCGTCTACAGCCACCAGAAGAACCTCCTCAAGCAATGATACATCTTGGTGGAGCCAGGATGAACTACATACCTTAACCTGTGAGGCTCTGTCAGTAGCACCTGGCGCGCCTCCTCGGGAACGTACAAGCGACCTCTGAATCTGACCTCACTGCCCTTGTCCATCTACACATCTGGCATCTGCAAAATGTCTGCCAACTGTGAGTCTGTCTGCTATGCCTGCAACACATGCCTGAACACTGATGGTTGAATTGACAAACTGGACGCTACAACACTGTCTCTGTGCCTCGACGGGTAGAACACCCCCTAGGACAGCTCCTCGAACAGCCTCCACTCTCTGACCATCAGCGAACTCAAGTGAACGCGCCTGCTCAAAGCATCGGCTACGACATTTGCCCTTCCTGGGTGATAGGAGAGGGTAAGGTTGTAGTCCTTCAAATACTCCATCCACCTGCGATGCGTCAAGTTCAGATCCTTCTCAGTGAATATATACTGCAAACTCTGATGGTCGGTGAAGATCTCAAATGCTTCTCCATACAAATAGTGCCTCCACAACTTGAGAGCGAACACCACTACTGCCAACTCCAAGTCATGGGTGGGCTAGTTCTCCTCATGCTTCTTGAGCTGTCGAGAATCATAGGCAACAACCCCACCATGCTGCATCAGCACGGCACCCAAGCCAGATCTCGACGCGTCGGTGTAGACTAAAAAACCTCCACTGCCCGATGGCAAGACCAACACTGGCGCTGAACTCAACCTCATCTTCAGCTCTCAGAAGCTCTGCTTATAGTCCTCTGACCAAACAAACCTGTCGTCCTACCTCGTCAACCTAGTCAATGGCTTGGCAATCCTGGCAAAATCCTGAATGAATCTCCTGTAGTAGCCTGCAAAACCTAGAAAACTGTGAACCTCTGTCACTGACGTGGGCTGCTCCCATGACAACACTGCCTCCACCTTGGCAGGATTCACTGCCACACCAGCACTTGAGATCACGTGCCTGAGGAAGTGCTCCTCCCTCAGCCAAAATTCGCACTTGTCGAACTTGACATAAAGGCGGTGACTTCACAGGATCTCTAGTACGATCCTTAGGTGCTCCTCGTGCTCCTCCTCAGAAGTCGAGTAGACCAAAATATCATCAACAAAAATAACCACAAAACGATTTAGGTACTCACCGAACACCCTATGCATCAGATCCATAAATACTGCGGGTGCATTCGTCAGCCCAAACATCATCACGACGAACTCAAAGTGACTGTACCTGGACCGGAAAGCTATCAGGCCAACATCTAACTCTCTAATCCTCATCTGATAGTAACCGGATCTCAAGTCAATGTTCGAGAAAACTCTAGCCGACTGCAACTGGTCAAACAAATCATCGATCCTCGGCAACGGGTACTTGTTCTTCACAGTAACCTAGTTCAACTGTCGGTAATCGATGAACAAACGCAAACTACCATCCTTCTTTCTCATAAACAAAATGAGCGCTCCCCACGGCGAATGACTCGGACGAATGAAGCCCTGCTCAAGCAACTCTTGTAGCTGGCGCTTCAACTCGCGCAACTCCGCCGGAGCCATCCGATTGGGTGCCTTGGACAAAGGCATCGTACCGGGCAAAAGCTCAATAGAGAACTCTACTTCTCTCACAGGAGGCAAACCAGGTAGATCCTCTGGGAAGACATCAGAAAACTCAGAAACAACCGGCACATCAAAAACTGAAGATCTACTAGGCTCCAAGGAACAAACTGAAGCAAGGTAGGCGACACAGCCGTCACAGATCAAACGACGAGCCCTACACAAGGAAATAAAGGGTCGATGGGTAGACCGGATACCTCGGAAGTAGAGAACGGGCGCTCCAGGTATCTCAAACTGAACGGTCTTTCGCTGAAAATCAACCACCGCTGAGTGAGCCTCTAACCAGTCTATGCCCAGGATGACATCAAAGTCACGAAGCTACAACGCGTACAACCTAGCCGGCAACTGGTGTCCCTATACCTCAACAGTGGCGCCCTCCAGGTAACCGAAAGAATGCATGTAATCACCGGATGGGAGATCGACCATCATGTCACACTGCCTCTCAGGTGTGTGACAAGCCAAAGACTCGTAAAACACCTCAGAAGCAAAACAGAGAGAAGCACCAGGATCAACCGAAACACGAGCAGCTCTACCAAGGTTAGGCAGGGTACCTATAACCAGGTTTGACGCCTCAGCCTGCTCCCTGGTGAGTGCCATCATGCGACCATGCCCACGCTGCGGCGCCTACTGGGGCTGCTGCTACTACGACGGCTGCTGGTGCTGAGGGAACTATGGCTACTGCTGGTACGGCTGGTACTCCTGCGGCTGTTGAAACTACGGAAACTGCTGAGCCTAATGCTGATACTTCCCTCGCTGCTGCTGACGGTGCCTACTGCTGAGGAGGGTAGTACTGAGGTAGCTACTGCGCATACTATACTGGCTGCTACTGCTGCGGGACTTGCCCCATCGGGCAATCTCTCCAGAAGTGACCCGGCAACCCACAAGTGTAGCAAACTCCCACCTGTCTGCCCTGCTCGGCTCCCTACTGCACTGACTACTCTGCGAACCTGGACTGATGCCTCTGCTGCCGGTCCACCCACCCCCACGATAGACAACTGCCTGAACTTCGAGTGAATTCCAGAGCTGCCAGAACTGCCCGAACCTGAGGAAGAAGAAGTCGTACTATCGCGGCTCCCGGCGGGATGCTGGTACGGTGAGGACCTGGAAGAGGCTCCTCCCTACTGCTGCTACTGCTTCTGGGGCTGCTAGGTTTCCCTCTCCAAGGCGGTGGCCTAACCACGACCTCTCCTAAGGTGGTACACATGTGAGCCGTCACACCCCACCTCAGGTCTGGTCTCAGCCCTGCTATAAACCTCTCTGCGTACGCCTGCTCACTGCTTGCGACATGAGGAACATGCCTCAAAAACTGGATGAACCTCTGATGGTATTGAGAAATAGTGAGATCGCCCTGCACCAACTCGTGGAACATGTCTCGCCTCTCACGTCGAGCATAGTCGAGGAAGTACTCGCCGTGAAAGATCTCCAAGAACCGCTGCCAAGTGATCTGATCCAACCGCTGCCCCTGGAACTGAGCCTGCCTCTGAACTCTCAACCACTCATGGGCTACTCCCTTGAGCTGGTACACCGCCGGTCTAACCTGGTCCTCCTCGGCGCACTCCATGGTCTCGAATGTGCACTCCAACTCATGTGTCCAGCTCTCTGCCTTATCTGGATCATACTCACCGGAGAACATCGGCGGCCAGAGACGCAAGAAACTCTCAAGGAGAGCGGTCCTATCCTTCGTAACCGTCGTCCTCCACCGCCTGGCCCGGGTACTCCTAGTACCTGACCGCTGCTGACGCCCTGGCTGATCTACCTCTAGCTCTGCCTGCTACTCCGACATCGCTGGGGGAGGTACCGGAGGCTGACCACCTGCTGCTGCCTGACCGGGCTACCACGCTCCCTGGTACATGGCCTTGAAGAACTGCTCGGCCATGGGGAACCAATCTGTGTACTGCTGCGGCTGAGGCTGGTACTCCTGCTGCTACTGCCCACCTGCCGCTGCTGCTGCCACTGCACCTTGAGGCTGTGCCATAGACTCCTCTGCGGACACCTCCTCTTGGACCCGCCCCTATGCGGGCATATCAGACTCATCCTGCTGCTCAACCAGCTCTCTGGCCTGCCTGTGCCTGTGCGGAGCCATGTCACTGTACGATACACAATCAACAAGGGTTAACAATACCACTCGGGGCAGCTAGCAGTGTACTTGTACTACCGTTGGGACTTTATGTCGCAGTTTAAATACACTACTAGTCCTGTCACACTCTAGCTCTGATACCACTGTAACGACCTTGAGAACCCGACCCTCGGCCCACACCGAGGACCTGATTGTCGAGGTCGGCGCCCACAGATCCGGAGACCCGGAAGGGCTATAATATATTTCTAACAGGATATGTAACAGAAGTAAACGTCAACTGCTAAACTAGAAGCGTACAAGCGGAAATAGGAAAGAGAGCGAGACCACTGCCTACCGCTCTAAGTACAGTCCCAACGCATGCACGCTAGTACAAGTAAAAGGTAGGGGAAGAACAAATCCCTTAGGGCATACCCCGAGGGTGACGTACACTGAAAAAGGGGAACCACTGCTAGCTACGGGGACCTCTACTACCGCCCCGTCTCGTCCGCCCGGTACGCGCCCTATCACTGCTGAGAAGTCTCACCTGGGAAAGAAAGGGATGAGCTTCACAACAGAAGCTTCGTAGGGACTGCTCTAATAGGCATAAGATTATATATAATAAATAATTAACAGCAGTTTATATCTTCTGCCTACAACTAGAAGTGCGGAAGCGAAGCTACAACTAAACACAACACGGTCGGAAACTCCGTACGACTGCTCGTCGTGACCACCACAAGGCTAGCAAACATAGACAGAGGGAACCCCGCCTAGACAAGGAACACTAGCTACGGGAAACACTACCACTAGTCAAAGGTCAGGTGTGCCCACCGACGTCTTACCCTCGACCCAAGTCCTGACCCTCACGTCTCGTCAGAGCGAGGTAGGACACAAAGTACACAACAGTAACCGCTGTAGTCTGGCCGGACTACGGTCCCACGCCTGGCCTCTCCAAGTGGTTCCGGGGCCACAAGGAGCGAGGCAGTGACAAACAGACTGGCTGGCCTGCGCCGGGTAGAACTCCTAACCGTCCTCAGCGTCCCAGACCAACCACGAGAGCTCTGCAAATGACTCAACGCCGTTGTCCTAACCACCGTTTTCCCCTCAGCTCCAAAGTCCGCATGCTGGGCTACCAACTCGAACACGCTCGTAGCCCGGAGTACTCCCTCAACAGGCTCCCGAGGACGGGGGTCCCAAACAATGGTAACAACCTCTCACACGGGACAAGCCCTCAAGTGCCGAGCACCGGGCGAACGACTAGTGTAGGACCGTACTAGGGAACTAGCACAGGTGCCACGGGTACAGTAAAAGAAGCGGAAACAGCGAAGACCAAAACCTGTCGCTCGGCTATAGTCGCGATGCATCGAGCTGTCGTGACACTATCGCGACGCCCTTCGTTATCGCGACACTGTCACGGTGGCCCTTGCCATCGCGACCATATTGCGACACCCAAGAGCGTCGCGATCATGTCGCGACCAGCCAGGCTGTTACGACAAGATCGCGACCTCTATAGTGGTCGCGTCTTCAGTAGAGGGGGGTTCCAGAGCAGTCCCTCTGGGAACCACCCTAAAAATATGAAATAAATATTCCACAGGGGGGAGCATGTGCAACATGTATGAAAGCTGTAAATCCCTCCAAACCACCCTTAGATCCCCACAAACATGGATTCACATGAATCTACACTCGAAGGAAAACCTCACTTAACCTCGAGCATGGATTCCTCACACTCCCAAGCCCCAAACCACCGGAAAAAAATGATCTAAAGGGGGAAGGGAGCATGCTTAGAGCGAGAGGATCAAAAGTCCCTACCTCCACGTGTAGAGCCGACCCGTTGGGGCCTTCACGTAGGAATAACCACCTCCTCCTCGCTCCACGCAACACGAACATAGCCCCTGCACGACCAAGGCGACACCGCCTCAGCACGAACACCTCGAGCACAAATAACGGATGAGAGAACTGCAAGAGAGCTCGGAGGGAAGGAGAGGGGAAGAAGAAGGAGAGAAAGGGGAGAGGGGGAGAATGAGGGGCAGTGTTCGGTTTTAAACCGACGGCCCCCAGAATGTGACGGGCCGACCCAGCACGACCACTAGCATGTCGCGATGCCCCTAGGCGTCGCGACCATGTCGCGACGGCAGCCCCCGGTGCGACCCCAAAAAGGTGGTCAAACCTCGAAGATCGGAAAAGAAAATGCGACGGCTGACCAGGTCGCGTCAACGCTATGCGTGCCTGACACCCGACAAAACCGTTCTGACAGAAAGGACAGTGGTCACGTCTGTCAGAAAAGCAGTTGCGACGCTGTCAGACGCCGCGACAAGGATGCGACAGCCACCCCCGTCGCAACGAGAAGGCAACGACCGGGTTCGTCGAGACCCGAAACTGTCGCGGCAGGCCTCTTTGGACGGGGCCTAAGGGGGCCGGGTCTTACAATCCGACTCCGCCTCCCGCGAACAACCCGAAGCCTCGCCAGGGATATCAACACACATGTCCGTGGAAATATAAGAGAACACACTAAATATATAAGATCAAACATCTCACACAAATTTACAGAAGGATTACATAGCCAAATTTCAACTAGAGTCAAGCTCAAGTATAGAAGCCTGTGACATACCTCGGGGCATAACAAAAGAAAATTACACTGCTGAAGGTGTGAACCCAACACCGCTGTGATGCGGCTCCAGACTAGAATACGGATGTGCAGCCTCCTGCTCTCCCTCACCTAAAAGCAATAGGGGGTGAGCCTCACGAGTCACTGGCTCAGTAGGGAAACTCCCTCGAAAGCCGAAAACCACAAAACAACACAAGAGAAGCAAGAGTATAGCACAGCTATATATAACTAACAAGTCTATCTGTGCATGAAACAACAACCACAATGCTTAAATAACATTATGCTAATAACATGATTTCAACATAAATAAATAAACGGCAAACAACGCTCAAAAGTACGAGCTAAAGAAGGGTAACGCCAAACATGAGTCAAGAAGACTGGTTCGCGACACCAGCTACAGACCCGGACAAGCAACACAGGTCTACCTTTCAGCCTCGTAGCCAAGGACGAAAGGTCCAGCTACCGCTCCACCACAACAGAACCAACAAACTGTGGAGACCACACCGCACCACAACTACAACTCACACGGCTACAGCTCCATGCCTGGCACCTTTAAGGACTTCGGCCCGAGCTCCTTAAAGTGAGGCACTAGAAAAAGGACTAGCTGGGGACCAGTACGTCTAACAGTGTCCGTCCCCCAACCAAGAGGTGCTACAAGTGACTAAGAACACCCACAACACACAAGCTGTTGTCCCATTATCGTCTTTCCCTCAGCCGGATGTACTACTCAAGCTACGGAGTGAGGGTGTCCAGGAAGACGACACAGACCCTAGCGGTACACAAGTACCGAGACAAGACTCCGAGCACTACGTGCCTGGCTCACAGAGAACCTGGGGTACCCGACTCGAGAGGTAACCACGGGTGGCGTCGTATACCCGACTTGCCATGCACGCACAACCACGCAAACTCGATAATTCCACTTACCACAAGTGTCAATGCACCGCTTAATAACCACTGCATGCAAACCAACACTTATACGGACCCATACATGAAAGCAACTCATAATACCTTGTAGACAAACTAGGGCTCGGGTAGCAGTCAACTAAATCACGACGGACACAGAGGTCGCTTTTTGATGATTGAAACGCGTCGGATTACACCATCGCATTATAGACTGAGATGCGACGTCTGGATCCGTCGCGTTTCAACTACAGAAACCCTACCCAAAAACTCCCTCTGGGAGAAGCTCAAACCACCATGTACAACCCATTCACATGATAACTTGCAAAGAAATAATGTCATACACATGCCTACTACCTTCCTTAACCCATTACACACCTTTAAAACCTTAAACATGGTCTGATTAAACCAAAAGGAGAAGAATCCCCCTACCACACGAAGAACGCGAAGAACGCGTAAAACGGCGCTGCCCCAGTGTTTCCCGCGCTCCGCACAACATCCTCGGGTCGAAAACATGCCGAACCGCATGCTGGAACCTCTGAATCACCAAGAAAATTCCCACACGAGCCTCCCCCACGGCTGAGCAGTGTTTTCTGCACTGCTCGGCCTGGGTTGGCCGGCCACAACACACAGTCGAATCGCGATTTAATCGCGACGGGTATATCTTTCGCAATTAAAGGCGATGTCCCTGCATGTGACACGCGGCGCGCATGCAAACGTGCACCCAAGAAGCGGCATTCAAAACGCGACGACCAGGGCAGTCGCGATTCTCAAAATTGCGACGCCTGTGTTGGTCGCGTTTATGAAAGCCACACCAAAGGTTGGTTTGGCCAAGATTCCAAGCCCCCAACCCACACAACCTATACAAACCATAGAAAAACTCCATATTGGGCCACACACTGGCCACAAAAACCTACTAAGCTATGATCCGAAAAAGTTGAAATGTTACAGAAGTAGCCTAAACTCTCGTATGATAATATGGTCAATAGATCCCACTAAATTGATGATTACCCAGGAGTGCTATTAAGATAGAAATAAGAGAATATACATAATCGTCCACAATGATGACTTATGAATCTCGTAACAATCCACGCTATCAATGATGGCCACTCTCTCGAGCGGTTAAGCCCACGAATCAACTTTAATTCTCACTTATAGTCCTCCGAAAAAAGATAACAAACATTTTGCACTCAAATTGGTGAAAAGCAATCTCAAATTCTCTAATCTTTTTGCTTTAAGTACTTGCTCATATTAACTTAAGTATTAAAAGATTTTTTTAGAGCCTCCATTTTAGGGCATCTAATCCTTTGTTTACGTTGTAGATCTTTTCTTGACGAGTAAAAAATACTTGTTACTTTCTAGATCCTAAGACCATTTGATGGTCTACAACTGAATTCGACATCAACCATCTTCAGAAATATTTTGGTGCAAGTGCACTTGGTTTTGTGTTTATTTGTTACCAGGCACACATGGGCGGCTCTAGATGGATCTCACCAACCTCAATAGGTTTTTTTTTTTTTTTGACTTGGGTGTAGTGTCCTCATCTCCTTCTCACTCACTCAACCTAATTCCTAATTAGAACATGTTAATGTTGTAATCTTATTAAGATTAATCAATTTCAATTTGTATAATTAATTTTATCTGAATCTTTTACAGTCCCTGGGTCTATACGGCCCCTCCCATTTTCTCCCATGATATTTCATACTTCCCTTGTATATTAATACAATGATGAGTGCCTTGTTAACACATGTAGAGGTACAGGAGCACTGTCACAACCGTATATGTAATGTGTACTTATTTAAAACAATAGTGACTTAATATTCAGACTTGGCGAAAAAAGTTGACTAGTGGACTGGACTCAGCCTGATTCCTAAGAATAGGTTAATGTTGTAATCTTCTTTAAGATCAATCAATTTCAATATGTATAATTAATTAGAACTGAATCTTTCACTTGAGTCAAGTAATTAGAATAAGAAAATTTGTTGTGTACCCATCATGACCATATATTTTTTTATCTTAACCTGTCATAATTTGTCTTGGCATACTTTGCTTATGTTAGATACAGATAATCATTTTGGAGTAATGCTCTCTACACATCATGATGTGCAGCAAATCGGTAGGTGGAAAATAAACTTTTGCATATGGAGATTGATTTTATCTTCATACTTTGTTATTATATGTGAGCTAATTATATGTATGTGCATGGCCATCTGAACATACTTTGTACACCATGGTATAATAAGTATTACTCAAAGAGAAATATTTATCGCACTAGTAATTTTCCAATAATAATGATGCCGATTATAAGTGTAGCGGTCGAAAAATAGTTGATGAGTCTTCTGACTATCAACCCGCACGAGTTCTTAAATTTATTTGTTCGAGAGAGAATGTCATTAACACTTGTAAGGCAAGAGGAGTAGTTAGGGGGGCTTGAGAGTAGTCCCAGAGAAAAACCATTCAACGTTCAAGTTATAGAATTTGACTAAGACATGGGAGAGAAGAGAAGGTGAAGGCAAAAAGTTATCGGCCTATGCTTGCCTTTTGGCCTCTCTCATTCACTGGGGTTGGGACCTCCCTTTTAAGTGTTCATCAAAAGAGTCCCTGACATATCCCTTGTTTCTTAGCCATGTGGATGGACCATTTGGGAGTAGGGAAGATTAACATCATTCCGGGGTTGTTGGGTGTGTCTCCATTCTCTAGCTATGTAGATGAGCAATAGGGGAGTGGGAGAGCTTGGGAAAGGTTGCTCATCGCCTCTATGGACTGGAGGATAGACCACCTCTATGATTCAGGTGCTCTTGAGGAGAGCCTGTGACGTCTCCCTCCACAACCAAGGGGTGGTACCGCTGGATCTAAATAGCACGGGCTTGTGGAGGAGGAGGAGCCTTGGCCACCTATTGTGTGCACACATTGTGCGGCCATTGGACCATGCCGCGAAAGGGGCATGCTGAGCGGCAAGAATGGGTCGCCATGTGCCATGCAAGCAGAGGACACATTATGGCCCTGGAAGGACTAGGACTCAGGGCTGAATTGGCTTGAGGTGTAAGAGCAATGTTGGGCTCGAGCTCCATACACCTTTATGGGTTGTGACGATTGTAATGGGCAAAATGTGGGCTACCTTCAGCCTCTACGATCGGTTGGTTGGGCTTTGACATGCCAGCCCAATTTTCCCCTCCTCAGTGCCCCCACTCTTAGGTTTCGAAGCTAAGGCCTAATAGAAGGAAGAGATATTGAAACATCTAGTAGCAATGGCTCTATCAACTACCCTGTGTCATTGTCAATCGATGGCCAAGAGTTGCCATTACCATTCCTCGGCTTTCTCTACATGGGTATTTATTGCGGGAGGGAAAACGACAGATGGCTAGTGGTTGGGGGTGATGGAGAAGTTGGGCACAGATCACTATGTCTAAAATGGATCAACGAGTAGGGAACTAGATAGATGGCAAGCAATAACATCCTCTGAAGCTATGATGAAGGGGAAGGTCGAAGGGTGCCACTAAAATGTGGCAACATTCCTCCCCCTTGGTTGCCCATAAATTGTGGCCCTTGGGGAAGTGTCTGGTGGACCCTTGTTTCCTTTAGTCACCCATTTGCTAGACCTTTCCCTCGCAGTCTATGAGCATGAGCTGTTGGGTTGAGTGTGTTTTGGAACTTCCTAAAGTTGTATTTTAATGATATCCAATGAACATCAGTCATACCTTGATTTTGATGATGACATACTGTGATCTTAATGATGACATACTTTGATTTTGATGATGACATATCATTATTTTAATGATGACATATTGTGATTTTGATGATGACATATCATGATTTTAATGATGAGATATTATGATTTTAATGATGAGATATTATGATTTTGATGAAGACATGTTGTGATTTTGATGATGATATGTTGAACATGTTATACATTTTATACATATCACAATAATGCTTAAACAACATGTTTTTGATGTTTAATATCTCATATTTTAATTATAATATCTTGTACTAATGGTTTATGTGTTAAATTTTCAGGTTCACACATTTTTGTCTTGGTAGTGTCGACACTAGATCAAAGCAGGTCGACACTAGTCCCAGATTCCAGAAGACCCAGTTGTCAGACTGGGACAGCAGGTCGACACTAGATCAAAGCAGGTCGACACTAGTCCGAGATTCCAGAAGGGCAGGTCGACACTAGCTCAGGGCAGGTCGACACTAGACCCAGTTTCCAGCAGACCAGTTTTACAGAAATGGGACAGCAGGTCGACACTCGACAGTTCAGGGCAGGTCGACACACTCCGGCTGAAAGTCAAAATCGTGAATTTCTCTGTACACGTGGCTGATTGGGATTTAGGGGATTTGACCTAGGGTTCCGTGCCCATGCACCCCAAGGCACTTTATGGACATATGGAGCTATAAATACCCATGTTCCTTGTACCCCAAAGGTAAGAGAACCCATACCCATGTTCCTTGTACCCATGTCTCCATCTCCAGAAGCTACAAGCCATCCTTTCAAGAGGAAGGACAAGGGAATCAAGGGGAATCCCTGGAGAGAAGGTTGCTGTGCAAGGCAAGGGAGCAGATCCAACTGAAGAGGCTCAGGAGAAGAAGATTTCTGGCATTTCAGATGCCATCAAAGCAGAGCATCACCAATTGAGGAGAATCTCCATCGACTTCTATCAAGCCTCCTCAATTGAAGTCTCTGCAAGGCCTCTTCATCGAAGAACACTCTTTCTACATCTATTTCTGTAAGGTCTCGGGTCTTTAATGGATCCTTATTGGGTCTGTTAGAGGTCCTGTGTGGTTGACGGCCAGGGCTTGCCGTTGAGTCAGAGTCAGCGTCCAGCGATGTGGACGTTTGATGTTGAACTCAGCGACAGGGGATCTGGACGTCAGTCTGTAGGCGGTTCAGTAGGCGACCAGAGATGTTGACGTCGACTAACCAGTCCTGTTGAAATAGGGCAGCCCGAGAGCAGAGTTCCTTCTTCTCCTTTCCTCTCCTTTCTTCCACCTTTGCTTTTCTTTGTTTTCCACAGCTTCTGTTGGGTGATTTGAGCTCGTGGGAAGGCCCTGGATCGTGTGGCGTTGCTTGATCGGGCGGGAAACGCGTGGTTTTGGTGCGATTCGCGCGGAGTCTTCGAGGGAATCCGGCGCGAGTAGTGGCTGTTCGGGGATTGTTTAAGCTTTCTGAGGTAGGGACTTAACCCCTATAACCTTCCCCAGCAAACCAGCATGCCCAATTAAGTGAATTGGTGTGCAAATCATGATTTAGGGTTTGGGTTGTATCATGCCGGAATTGAGGGTGAATTGGACAATCTAGGTGTTAGAATGTTTGATTATGATGTTCTGGTAGTATGGATTGATGAGAGGAAGTGTTTCCCTCCATCAGTCGGAATTTTGTTGAGTTTTTCTGCCCATTTGAACTGATTCGGTTCAGTTCTGGGTTTGGGGGACTGAAGAGCTTAACGTCCACATCTGTTGACGTTGAGATCTTCAGGGGTGATTTAAACGACAAGGTCGATTGCCGTTTAGTTACTGTTAACGTCATGAGGGGTGCCGTTTACCTCTTATTGGCGGCAATCGATGTGGCCGTTAATCTCCTGTGTCCCAGCAGACTTGAGTTGTGTGTTTAGAGGCGATTGACATGTGATGTCCGCCCTAATAGCACATGTGGGCCAGGCTTAGAGTGTGACTCCGCCTGTGCATTTGAGTGGTTGATTGTGACTCGAGGTGTTTACTTACTGTACGGGGTTTCAGACGTTGAGTGTGTTCCGTCTGTTGTACGCGCGTTGCGTTACCGTGTACCTGTTTCTGTTGTGTTACCTAGGCGTGGGTGCGACTCCGTCTAGACGACTAGTGTGTGGTTATCCTCCGCTAGTGAGCCAGGACGTCAAGTGCGACTCTGTCCTGTGCGTACTCCTTGTGGTGGTTTTGAGTCGGTCTCCGTGGAGCCCCTTCTCTACCGCTAGGGTCAAGCGTAGGGGAAAAACCGATCGTTGACCAGACGCGAGAGACAGCGTCTGTAGTGTGCACACGTGGCTGGGGTTGAGAGCCTCTGTGGTGATGGGACGCCGAGCCACAGACCCTAGCTGAGTCCTACTTGCTGTGTGTGTGAGTGTGTGTTACTGAGCCGCGTGGTTTACAGTTTTGTGTTGTGGTGCGACGTGTACTTACTTTCAGTTTTTACTTTCCGCACTTTAGTTCTGTTGCCGGTGGGGTTACTTTTCCCTACTGGGTCTCTTTTCTTGAGACTCACTCCCTTCCCTTTCAGGTGGGTCTTCGTCGACTCCAGTTCCAGGCGAGTCTAGCCACTCCGGTGTTGGTGCTCCCTAGCTGCAGTGAGTAGTACCTTTTTGTTGTACTTCTGTACTCTGTACTTTGCTCAGACTCTGAGTTGTATATGATATGTTCATAGTGGAATTTTACTGCTTTGCATGGTGTGTATCTTCTTACGTATAGTCTCCTCGGACTTTCACTTCCTACCCTTCCGAGCTTGTCTCGTGGGTTAGCGGGTTAGAATTCGGGTTACTGGTTGTTACTAGTAATGCGGATTCTGGGTCGTTACAGTTTGGTATCAGAACCTGGTCTGATGAGATATATATAAGAAAATACTTATCATGTAAACTCAGAGTATAAAGAGTACAGCTGCAGCTATTATCTTTCTAATTAGCCCGGAGTTAGTTAGTATATTTATGTGTGTATTTTGGTTCTGTGTGTAGTACTATGGCTTCTAGGCGACGTCCTAGAGAGGGAGTAGCCGAGCAGGCGACTCGTCAGGAGGTTGGAGATGCTCCGCCACCTCAGCAGACCCAGCCTTTGCCACAGGACGCACATAGTGGTATTGCTCCGCCGCCACCTCCACCTCAGGTAGCTCAGGGATTAGACATGACTCGATTTCTTGAGGGGATGGCTCAGTTTGTTGCTCAGCACCGTGACGCGCCGGTACCCCAGGGTGGTACTGGGAGGGTGTTGAGGGAGTTCTTGCAGTTTCAGCCTCCTCAGTTTTTGGGCCAGCCTGATCCAGATGCAGCGCGAGCATGGTTAGATGCAGTGGAGCGGACTTTTCGTTCCATGGAGTGTGTTCCAGAGGAGCGAGTGCTGCTAGCCAGTTACCAGTTGCAGGCGCAGGCGTTGACTTGGTGGTCCGCTGAGTGGGAGACTACTTTTCAGTCTCGCCCACTTAGGCAGATTCCGTGGCAGGAGTTTGTCGTTTCTTTTGAGAGAGCCTTCTGTCCTACTTACGTTCGGACGGAGAGGTTGTACCAGTTTCTGGACTTGCAGCAGAGGGACTCTACTGTGGTGCAGTACAGGGCTAGATTTGTGGAGCTAGGGCGTTATGCTCCGCAGATTATGGGAGATGAGGGTCTGAGGACTCAGCAGTTCGTGAGAGGCTTGAGGCCAGAGCTCAGGCAGGCGCTGATAGTTGCTCGTGTCACAGACTTGGATGCGGCCTATCAGACAGCGGCAGCATTGGAGGCAGACACCTTGCGGACTCGTGCTCGGAGTGCAGAGGTTCAGACGCAGGTAGTTCCTTCTCAGCCTCGTCAGCAGCAGGGTAGTGTGCAGACGACCCCGAGGACTGCGACTTCCTACGCGTCCACTTCTACTGGGACGACGGCGAAGTCAGGATCTCGGAGGAAGTTTCGGCGTGATAGGAGGCAGGCAGAGCAGAGGCAGCAGTCGGTTGGGAGTGTTCAGCAGCCGACAGGTCAGCCTTCGCAGCAGGTACAGCGTACTTTTGCTGGTCAGTGTTACCGGTGTGACCAGATGGGTCATATGGCGCGAGATTGTCCTTTGCTACCTCGTGTGCCGCAGCAGCAGACCCAGTCACAGCCCCGAGTGCAGCAGCAGCAGCAGCAGCAGCAGCAGCACCTGTGCAGCAGCGTCAGCAGACCGGAGGTTCTGGTGGGTCGAGAGGTAGAGGTCGTGTTACCCACTTGACTCGTGCAGACGCGGAGGCAGCTCACCTGGTGGAAGGTACTGTTTCAGTTTTTGGTTGTGCAGCTAGAGTCTTGTTTGATTCGGTGCCTCTCACTCTTTTGTGTCTGAGGACTTTTTAGACTCCCTTGGAGAGTTGAGTTCGGGAGAGTCTGTTGAGTTAGCAGTAGAGTTGCCGACAGGGGACTTTGTCCTTACGTCCTACTGTCTCGAGGAGGTACCTGTGCAGTTGCAGGATCAGTTGTTGTCAGCCCGTCTGTTTGCCTTGCAGTTACATGACTATGATGTGATTTTGGGTATGGACTGGTTAGAGCGGTATGGTGCAGTGATGGATTGCCAGAAGAAGAGGGTGCACTTGCGGATACCTGGGGAAGCGGCGTTCTACTTCCAGGGTATCGTACCTCTTACTTCTCGCTTTTTAGTTTCTGCTTTGAGGGCAGGGAGGTTGCTTGCTTCTGGTTGTCAGGGTTTCCTAGTTTCTGCAGTGACTCTTGACCAGATTGCCTCGGGAGTGGGAGACATTCCTGTAGTGTGTGAGTTTCCGGATGTCTTTCCGGAAGAGTTGCCTGGTCTTCCGCCAGAGAGAGAGATTGAGTTTACTGTAGAGTTGGTTCCTGGCACTTTACCTTTTGCTCAGGCACCGTACCGTATGGCACCAGCAGAGTTGAGGGAGTTGAAGAGGCAGCTTGAGGAGTTGTTGGAGAAGGGCTATATTCGTCCTAGCTTTTCTCCGTGGGGGTCACCTGTTTTGTTTGTCCGGAAGAAGGATGGTAGCCTGAGGTTGTGTATCGATTATAGGAAGCTAAATCAAGTGACCATCAAGAATAGGTATCCTTTGCCTAGGATTGATGATCTCTTTGATCAGCTTCAGTCTGCTCGTGTCTTCTCGAAGATTGACTTGAGGTCGGGCTACTATCAGTTGCGGATTAGAGATTCGGACATTGAGAGGACTGCTTTTCGGACCAGATATGGACACTTTGAGTTTTTGGTGATGCCGTTTGGGCTCACCAATGCTCCAGCAGCCTTCATGGATCTGATGCACCGGGTGTTCCACCAGTTCTTGGACCGGTTTGTCGTAGTGTTTGTTGACGACATTCTGGTGTACTCCGCTTCGGAGGAGGAGCACGCCGAGCACCTGAGGATCGTGTTGCAGACCTTGCGAGAGCACCAGTTGTATGCCAAACTTAGTAAGTGTGAGTTTTGGCTACAACAGGTTCACTTTTTGGGGCACGTGATCTCAGGTGAGGGAGTTTCTGTGGATCCAGCGAAGGTTGAGGCAGTTTTGCAGTGGGAGAGTCCCAGATCTGTGTCTGAGATTCGTAGCTTTCTGGGTTTGGCAGGTTACTACCGCAGGTTTGTTCGAGATTTTTCTCAGGTTGCTGCACCCTTGACTCGGTTGACGAGAAAGGGAGTTCCGTTTGAGTGGTCGGAGCAGTGTGAGCAGAGCTTCATAGAGTTGAAGCGACTGCTTACGTCGGCGCCAGTTCTTGCCTTACCTTCAGGTGAGGAGGGTTTTGAGGTTTGCACAGATGCTTCAGGTGTTGGTTTGGGTGCGGTTTTGATGCAGCAAGGCCGGGTGGTGGCTTATGCGTCTCGCCAGCTTAAGCCCCACGAGGAGAGTTACCCGACCCACGACCTAGAGCTTGCAGCTGTGGTGTTTGCTTTGCGGATTTGGCGTCTTTACCTGTACGGAGTGAGTTTTGTAGTCCGTACCGACCACCAGAGTTTGAGATATGTGTTTTCTCAGAGGGATCTGAATATGAGGCAGTGTCGATGGATGGAATATCTGAAGGACTATGATTTCAGCATTGAGTATAAGCAGCATTGAGTATAAGCCTGGAAAGGCGAATGTAGTTGCAGATGCCTTGAGTAGGAAAGCACAGATGAGTCATCTGATGCTTAGAGAGTGGCAGTTGTGGCAGTCTGCGACAGAGGGATCTTTCAGAGTTTCGTCCAGTCGTCGTCAGTGTGTGTTGGGCAGTTTGTTAGCAGCTCCCGCCGTTGTGAGACAGGTTGCTGAGGCCAGCAGGCAGATCCCGAGTTGCACAGTGTGTTGCTTCTCCCAGAGGTTGAGCTTTGCGAGGACGGGACTGTTAGGTTCCGAGATAGACTCTATGTTCCTGTTGAGGAGTCTATCAGGAGAGTCGTGTTGCAGGAGGCACATGGTTCCAGGTACTCGATTCATCCAGGGTCGACCAAGATGTATCACAGGTTGAGACGTCAGTTTTGGTGGCCTGGGATGAAGAGAGACATAGCGGCTTTTGTTGCTAGGTGTTTGGTCTGTCAGCAGGTGAAGGCCGAACATCAGCGTCCAGGAGGACTTGTGCAGCCGTTAGAGATTCGATGTGGAAGTGGGACCATGTGACGACTGACTTTGTTTGTGGTTTGCCGAGGACAGCTGGAGGTTTTGACAGCATTTGGGTTCTTGTGGACAGATTGACGAAGACTGCCAGATTCTTGCCTGTCAGGACTAGTTGGGGTGTGAGTAGGTTGGCCGCGTTGTACGTAGAGCGGATTGTTCCTTTGCATGGAGTGCCGATCTCTATTGTGTCAGACAGGGATCCTCGCTTCACTTCTGGGTTCTGGCGCAGTTTCCAGAGAGCTTTGGGGACAGAGTTGGCTTTTAGTTCCGCCTACCACCCTCAGTCAGACGGTCAGTCAGAGCGGACTATCCAGACTTTGGAGGACATGCTTAGAGCTTGTTGCCTGGAGTGGCAGGGGTCGTGGACAGTTCACTTGCCGTTGGTCGAGTTTGCATATAATAATAGTTATCACTCCAGTATCGGTTTGGCACCATATGAGGCTTTGTACGGACGACCGTGTCGCACTCCTCTTGACTGGTTCGAGGTTGGCGAACGGTTGTCACGGGGCCAGAGTTGGTTCAGCAGGCAGTTGAGGTAGTTCAGCTTGTGAGACAGAGGCTTCAGTCAGCTCAGAGTCGGCAGAAGAGTTATGCAGATCAGCGCAGGCGACCGCTCGAGTTTCAGGTAGGAGACCAGGTGTTTGTTCGTGTGTCTCCTATGAAGGGAGTGGTGAGGTTCGGTAAGCGTGGAAAGTTGAGTCCTCGCTTTATTGGGCCTTTCACCATTTCTGAGCGTGTCGGAGGTTTGGCGTACAGACTTGAGCTTCCGTCAGAGTTGGCAGCAGTACACGACGTGTTTCACGTGTCGATGCTTCGGAGGTACCTTTCTGACGAGTCTCACGTTCTGCAGAGTGCAGAGTGGTCTGAGGTGACTCCAGTGTTGACTGTACCAGAGTTTCCGTTGCACATTGAGGATCGCCGAGTTCAGAGGTTGAGGAACAAGGCAATCCCTTTAGTTCGTGTTGCGTGGCAGCGGCACTCCGGTGGTGAGTCGACATGGGAGCGGGAGGACGAAATGCGCGAGCAGTTTCCGTACCTCTTTGGTGAGTCTTCTTTCTTTATGTTGTTTGAATTTTGAGGGCAAAATTCCTTAAGGGGGGAGGGCTGTAAGGTCTCGGGTCTTTAATGGATCCTTATTGGGTCTGTTAGAGGTCCTGTGTGGTTGACGGCCAGGGCTTGCCGTTGAGTCAGAGTCAGCGTCCAGCGATGTGGACGTTTGATGTTGAACTCAGCGACAGGGGATCTGGACGTCAGTCTGTAGGCGGTTCAGTAGGCGACCAGAGATGTTGACGTCGACTAACCAGTCCTGTTGAAATAGGGCAGCCCGAGAGCAGAGTTCCTTCTTCTCCTTTCCTCTCCTTTCTTCCACCTTTGCTTTTCTTTGTTTTCCACAGCTTCTGTTGGGTGATTTGAGCTCGTGGGAAGGCCCTGGATCGTGTGGCGTTGCTTGATCGGGCGGGAAACGCGTGGTTTTGGTGCGATTCGCGCGGAGTCTTCGAGGGAATCCGGCGCGAGTAGTGGCTGTTCGGGGATTGTTTAAGCTTTCTGAGGTAGGGACTTAACCCCTATAACCTTCCCCAGCAAACCAGCATGCCCAATTAAGTGAATTGGTGTGCAAATCATGGTTTAGGGTTTGGGTTGTATCATGCCGGAATTGAGGGTGAATTGGACAATCTAGGTGTTAGAATGTTTGATTATGATGTTCTGGTAGTGTGGATTGATGAGAGGAAGTGTTTCCCTCCATCAGTCGGAATTTTGTTGAGTTTTTCTGCCCATTTGAACTGATTCGGTTCAGTTCTGGGTTTGGGGACTGAAGAGCTTAACGTCCACATCTGTTGACGTTGAGATCTTCAGGGGTGATTTAAACGACAAGGTCGATTGCCGTTTAGTTACTGTTAACGACATGAGGGGTGCCGTTTACCTCTTATTGGCGGCAATCGATGTGGCCGTTAATCTCCTGTGTCCCAGCAGACTTGAGTTGTGTGTTTAGAGGCGATTGACATGTGATGTCCGCCCTAATAGCACATGTGGGCCAGGCTTAGAGTGTGACTCCGCCTGTGCATTTGAGTAGTTGATTGTGACTCGAGGTGTTTACTTACTGTACGGGGTTTCAGACGTTGAGTGTGTTCCGTCTGTTGTACGCGCGTTGCGTTACTGTGTACCCGTTTCTGTTGTGTTACCTAGGCGTGGGTGCGACTCCGTCTAGACGACTAGTGTGTGGTTATCCTCCGCTAGTGAGCCAGGACGTCGAGTGCGACTCTGTCCTGTGCGTACTCCTTGTGGTGGTTTTGAGCCGGTCTCCGTGGAGCCCCTTCTCTACCGCTAGGGTCAAGCGTAGGGGAAAAACCGGTCGTGGACCAGACGCGAGAGAGAGCGTCTGTAGTGTGCACACGTGGCTGGGGTTGAGAGCCTCTGTGGTGACGGGACGCCGAGCCACAGACCCTAGCTGAGTCCTACTTGCTGTGTGTGTGAGTGTGTGTTACTGAGCCGCGTGGTTTACAGTTTTGTGTTGTGGTGCGACGTGTACTTACTTTCAGTTTTTACTTTCCGCACTTTAGTTCTGTTGCCGGTGGGGTTACTTTTCCCTACTGGGTCTCTTTTCTTGAGACTCACTCCCTTCCCTTTCAGGTGGGTCTTCGTCGACTCCCGTTCCAGGCGAGTCTAGCCACTCCGGTGTTGGTGCTCCCTAGCTGCAGTGAGTAGTACCTTTTGTTGTACTTCTGTACTCTGTACTTTGCTCAGACTCTGAGTTGTATATGATATGTTCATAGTGGAATTTTACTGCTTTGCATGGTGTGTATCTTCTGAGTCTTCGGTATATGATATGTTCATAGTGGATTCTGGGTCGTTACAATTCCCTCATCTCAGAGTTTGTTCTTCCTTATTTCATCTGTGAGATTTGTGCATTAAGTTCTGCACAATTTTCTGTGTACGCTGTTTTGAATCAGATCATTGCTAGAGGATCTGATCTCTTTTGGTTTGATCTAGCTTTTGTACTCTGAGCCGTCGAGCTCTGGTTTGTGAGTCGTCGCACTCACTGTGTGGTTTGAGCCGTCGTGCTCAATTTGGAGTCGTCGTACTCCGGTTGTTGTTTGAGCCGTCGTGCTCAGTTTGGAGTCGTCGTGCTCCAGGTGTTTCTTGAGTCGTCGTGCTCATGGGTGTTTTGGAGTCGTCGTGCTCCTGTGTGAGTTGTACTCAAGGTTTTGAGTAGTGTGGCCTCACTGTGTGAGGGGTGGACGTAGGAGTCACTGGAGGTGATTTCCGAACCACCTAAAATCCTCTGTGCAGTGGTTTGAATTGTGGTTTGCCTTTGTATCTCGCTAGATGCATGCATAGGGATTTCGTTCACACTACTAAATGATTTGCTCACACACTCTAATCACTTCAGATCGTTAAATTGTTTGGGTGAATTGATCTCTGATTCGAAGTAATTTTTAATTGCTTAAGCTTCCGCGTTAATTGGTATTAGATCTATTCAACCCCCCCTTCTAGATCTGATCCATCCACCCATCCGATCCCCAACATGAGCTGCACTAGGGTAAGTTCCTTCTCCCTGTTGTTGTAGATCTACGTCATGGCTAGGAAAGGCAAGCTAATCGTATGGACTCTCTTGCCATCATCTTCTTCTTATTTTTCTAATTCTCCCACCCCACTGGTCGCAGAAGGTCTCCATCCCTAATAGCCATCCCCTAGTGCAAGTGCCCCCTTGCCTAGTAATATATCAGGTAATGAAGGGCTTCATCGTGTTAAACCACTCTAATTTATTTATCCATTTATTTTGATGATAACTAAAACTCATAATGTCATAAATATATGTAATAATATTTTTTCACTATTGGATATCATACATATATTTTATTAATATATTTCAAGATATTTCATGTACTAGAAATAAGATAATAATTACATTAAAGATTTACACTTCGACTGGTAAAATCCTTACATAGTAGTCAAAATTAGACTTCGACTAGTAAGAGACTTACACAGTAGTCAATGTTGCACTTCGACTGGTAAGAGCCTTACACAGTAGTTGAAATTAGACTTCGACTGGTAAGAGCTTTACATTGTAGTCAATGTTGTACTTTGACTGGTCACTAGTCGAAGTTAAAGCTTTGAACTAAAAGTTTCAATTACTAAAGAAGTTTTTTATCGATTGAAGTCTAAGTCCATATCGACTGAAGATCATTTGTTATATCGATTGATATGTTAGCGAGACTCCAATTGGTGATCTCTTCACTTCTCATACCGATTGGTGTTTATATGATTTCAAACACATCAATTGGTAAACAAAATGTCTTTCACTTATATTGTGCACTGATTAGTGATGACTTACTCTTGTCTGCATCAATTGGTGAACAAAATGCCTTTGACGCCAAATGAAAATTCAAATGTACTTCCTTTCTGACTGGCAGAAAGATAACTTTTTATCCTCTTACAGAAAGCTCTCCTTACTTCTTGCTGATACAAAGTTATCCACCTAACATAGAAAATATGGAGAGGTATGGACTGATTGATTGGCATATCTTTCTTTATGTTTATCCTATTTCCAACATTAAATGCTCACAAGACAAAAGGAAGTCTAAGGCATCTAGTGAGGAGCCTAAACGACATATACACTCAAAAAAAAAGAGAGAAAGAGCTTGAGCCTATTCAAAGAAGAAGAAGAAGTGCCAAGCAGAAATTTCTTCAAGCATTCCAAGCATTCAAGCTCCATCTCTCCTTTCTCTCTGTGTGTGGCATTGTGAATCTGATAGAGAGAGTTTTTGATGTTCTGCCTATCTCCATATATATTTTATATTATATATATTTTTGTGATTAACAAAACTCTGGAAATTATTGACTAACATTATTTTCTGAAGCTTGTCAATAGGTATCAAATAAAACAAATTCAGTAAGTTATTTACACTCATCTTTATTTGAAGTCAAATTGCATATGATTTGCCTAAGTCTACATTAACTACTATTGAAAGTTCACAACGATTACTATTTTTTTACTACATCGATTTCACTTAAACAACGACTACTATATTAAAACATCGATTTCAGAAGGAACATCGATTTCACTTAAATATCGACTTCATTCAAACATCAACTTCACTTAAAACATCGATTTCAGTTCAAACATCGATTTTGGTTCTACATCGACTTCAGTTAGAACATTGATTTCACTTAAGCATCGATTTCGGTTCTACATCGACTTCATTTAGAACATCGATTTCATTTAGAACATCGACTTTACATGAACATCGATTTTAGTTCAACATCGATTTCATCTAGAACATCGACTTCACTTAAACATCGACTTCAGTCACACATCGATTTCAGTTCAACAACGATTTGACTTAAAACATCGATTTCACTTGAACATCGACTTCAGTCAAACATCGATTTTAGTTCAACAACGATTTCACTTGGACATCGACTTCAGTTAAACATCGATTTCAGTTTAACAACGATTTTACTTGAACATCGACTTCAGTTAAACATCGACTTCAATTCAATAACGATTTCATCCAGAACATCGATTTCAATCCAACAATGATTACACTTACAACGACTTCTCCTGAACATCAGTTGTAATTGGACATCGATTGTCATAGGCTATCTCTAAACATCGACTTTCTTTTAACAACGATTATGTTTTTGGACAATTATTGGATAATATTCATAATGTTATCTATAATTACCCTAAACAGTCTTGCTTATACTTTATCTCATATATCATTCAAATATATTTCGAATCTCTGTGCATTTCAAATTTCCCGCAAACTATGGCATATCCAATGCACTCAAATATTTATTTTCTCAGGTACATTATCTTTACATATCTTCCATTATGAACTTCCATATTCTTTTCTCATAAAGGAAAACTTTAATGGCTGACAGAAAGAAGTTTCCTCTCTGATATAAACTCCTCAGCATGGGCCGTAACGTTGACTGACAGTTTAGACACAGTTAGGTTGTCTATGCTTCAGCATTTATTGTGTACAGGTTTTCGGTAGTCACATACGCTACAACGTTAGACTTGTCACGTTGACAGAAGCAAAGAAGATATCCAGATAATCTTTCTCTCTGTCTGTGTCTATCCCAGCATTAAATGACTGTAGGTGTTTCTTGATTCCTACGTTGGACCAGACACAGCTAAACTATCTAAAGATAAGAGACAACGAATACTTCAACAGATACTTCTTTGAGAGAAGATAAATAGAAGTCTGTGGACTCCATGAAGAAAATCTTTCTTGAACCATCAAGGAACAACAAGAAAGAAGAGCTCGATCCTTCATTCAAAAGCCTCCAGCTCTTAGCTCTCCACACAACACTATCTTTCAGTTTTTGAGAGCTTGATTTTAGATTTGAGAGAGCATTCATCCTGTGTAATCTTCCTGTCTCTCAGATTCTACCTCAGATCAAACATTTTCTATAAGCATGGTCTAGGGGTCATCAAAACTTTACTCTTCTTTAGTGTTCCTCTTCATCTATGAAGAGAAGGCCTGTGTGGAGTAGGTGGTTGTTTCCGTTTGGTAAGAAGGAAAACTTGTTGTATCAGGTGGTGTAGTGCCTCTTCGTGTAGTGAAGAGAAGGCCAGCTACGGCTAGATGTGTAAGTGTCCTTGAGGGGGACTGTACTGTAACACCCCGAAAATTTTATTTATTAGAAAATATGAATAATTTGATGATTAAACGTAACTATTATCATGAAATGTAATTCATCTTAATTTAGGATTTACTGGTGATAATAAATGATGTTTCTAGTGTCGTACCCAGAGGTGCGCGCTTCGACAGGGCGACACCGGAATTCTATAACGAAAATAAAATCCGTGGATACCATAATTTAAAAAAAAAAGTGTTATCAGAAATATAAATATCCAGATTTGTTGACATATGGATTTCGAGATTAAGCCGACACAACTATTTTCCGGGCAATTTTTACTGGGTGAAGAATAAATTCTAAAAATTAAACTAAATTCACCATAATTTGTAAACCCTTCTCATTAGCCTATGGCTGAAATATCAACTTGATTGAATACTGTTAGGACATATAAACATGAGGATTATTGGGCCAGCTGATTTATTGCCCATTTACGGAAACAATTTTTGGAATTTTTGCTTGCTTACGTATTATGGGCAACGTAAGCCCATGTCATTGAGGGTTAAAAACTCTACACGTTTTTACCTACGTGTAAGCATGGGGAGGCTTGCATGGGCAACGTGTTGTAGTAAAATTCAAAAGGTTTTTACTGCGACACCTTGATGGTCGACGTGCCATTGTGCATGGGACGCTTGGAAGCTATAAAACTCCCCAACAGCTTTTGCTTTGACACCATAAATACTTCTGGAACTGTGTGTTCATCATGTAGAAATCTTCTTGTTGAGCGCATAACCGTTGTTATAGGGGTTGTTCTTTCAGTATCATGTTGTGCTAAGTTCTAGAAAATCATGTGTAGGTTGTATTCTCATGTTTTGTCTTGTCTAACATGTATACTAGTTGAGAAAGCAAGAAACAAGTCCTTCTATTCGATATTGTTCATGTTTAGATCCATTGGTTCTATGGGTAAGACCCTTAGAGTTGTGATTAAACCATTTCTGCAAGTAAATCAGGAGACTATCGACAGATGGGAACCAGCTGTCGACAGACCCTAAGCTCCCAGAACCCAAGTCTACTGGAAACACCAGTGACTGTCGACAGATGCACTGGCCTGTCGACAGCCAGGCCAGGCCTATCGATAGGTACTACCCAAAACCAGATCCTTGGTTTTGGACACCTGCACCTGTAGACAGCCACCTCCTGGCTGTCGACATACACTGTTTGGGCCAGTGTTCTAGCACCTTTCCTTGCTCAGTCTCTTGCTAACACTTCATGCTATTAGCCTAGCAAGCTACCTCCTTCTTTCTCATGGGTATTTACCATTATGTCACTAAAGAAACCACTCAAATTATTTTCCCCTTTCCTACTTGAATTGTTCTTGAAAGTCACCAAGTACAAATAGTACCCAGTTGGTTCCATTTTCCCATGTTCAAAGAACTTGATCCATAACCTTTATTTACATGAGAGTGTGGGTATTTGAGTACCACAGTTGGTTATGAATGACATGTAATGACAATTATTGGGTCCCTGGACCCCACTTGATTAATATGCATGTGCAAATAAGACTGGTCCAGTCCTGGGAGGAGCACCCGAATTCGTTTAAAGGTCGTACGGAACGATAAAGGATCCAAGGATGTTTGGCATTGCATCAATGCAAGCTTGATTAAGTCATTATGTTATCTTTCATGTGTGAATGTATATATATAAACCAGAATTTGAGCATCATTGTAAATTCCTGACCATGTCTTGTATTCCAGTACTTCTATTTCACATTCCCTGTCAAGTTGAGATGCTTACTTGTTCTTCTTTGTTATCAGTCAAGTCTTTTATCTTGAACTTCGTATAGTTTAATCCTTTTGATTAGAGGATTTGAATCCTACTGGGCTAGTTAGCTCATATATCCTTCCTTTTCAGGTGATCAAGATGGGGGTGAAGCTTAAAGGGGAAAGTGTGATGAGTGGACCATCTATCGTCAAGCAACCATTCATTTTACTGTCTGTAGAATTGTGATTGTGAAATGTAATAAATTGAAGTTTTCTCTTTCCTGCTCCCCATTTAGACTGTAATGAGGAGTATTATCTAATAATGCTTCCACTAAGATACTTGTGAATGAATAGACACTAGTGCTACTTCTTGTACCTGATTTCTGTCATTTTCGATAAATAGACTTTTATTAGGACGTGACAGATAATTTGGTATCAAAGTCTTAGGTTGATAAACCTAGGGAATAATCAGTGAGTTGGGGTAGAAACTTGGGATTAGTTATAACGGCCATAATGATTTTTGTAATTACATAGGCATTTAACTTGTTGTTTGCTTCAGCATGGACATGAATGCCCAGGAACGATTGGTGGCAGCAATGGAGATGCTCCACCAGGATATAGAATTATATGCTCAGGCCCAAAGGGAAGCACACGTGCAGATCAAGGAGGAAGTGCTGAACTTGACTGCAGGTGCATTTCTGGTGGGAAATCCACGTGCTTCTCTGGATACTATGACCCAAATCATGAACAATCTGGATAGTTTGAAGTTAGGACAGGACATGTTGCTCCACCAAGTCGAAGGATATTGGGAAGTGTTGACTGATGCGGCAAGGGAGTTATACCATGGGCCCGGGGAAGAACAACAACCACCATCTATAGAATCTGTTGTACAGACTTGAAGTTAGTCTGGAAGGAGGAAACCCATTTTTGTAAACCTCTCTTTTGTTAAGTGATGATTGTACATATAACTTTCATGTATATATGAAGTAAGAGGTTAGAAGTACGTTGATAATATTGTAAATATTTCGGCCTATTAGAAGGGATGTTGTAAATATTTTCAGTTTAGAACAAAATTGTAATGTAATGTGAATATTTTGACTAGTTAATGAAAAGTAGTGTGTTATGTG
>CM024765.1:32923789-33004806 GCA_014218235.1 Colocasia esculenta | reverse complement strand
CATTCACGATTTTTCATACATTGTACAATTTGTTCTTTTTTGAATCACCCAGTGTTAAAATAAGTAGTTCTGGACCGCAATCCAAGAACATGTCCTTTCCCTGCCGGACTCAGGCGCAGAACTTGAGAACGCAGCAGCCCGATAGGTTGCGTTCTTAGGGCCGTCGCGACACAGTACCTATTGCGATCTGATCGTGACAGGGGCTGTCGTCGCATTCTGTACAAGACCCTATCGCGTTCCACTTGACCCTATCGCGACCCTCATCAGGGTACGTCGCGTTCTCAGTATTTTGCATGAAACCCCCTATCTCTGCAAGTCTTGACTTTCTACAGTAACCCTTTACCCTGTTAACTATCTTAAACTCAGTAAAAAAAATTGTTAATCATGGACATGTAATTAGTTAATAAAAAGTCTTTCACTTGATTATTACATCTCCATGATTCTCTTAACACATGCACACACTTGAACCCTCCCCTATGGCTTATTTGGCATGAAAATATTCATAATATATATCTGGTAACTTGTTTCAATAATGTATATTAATTGCTCTATTTTAAATGAACTTGTCTACGATTCTCACGATGTTTTGGAAATACCGTTACCGGTGCTCCATTGTTCTAGAATTCCTCTAGAACGTTGAGCACGTGTTTCTATATAAACACTTTCTTAGCTTGGATGAACTCTCCGTCGGATACTTTCTGCCAGACTAGTGAATGATTGTTCAAGCCTCCGTCAGTCTCCTCTGTCCATGGATTCCCACATGGTCAACGAGCTGGTTGTACCCTAACACCTATGATACCCTTTAGGGATCAATATCATCCAAACGAATATTAGAAGTTCACTCTTATCCTGAATCATGCCGGACCTCTGGACCTGTGTGTAACATGGCCAGTGGAAGGGTAGTGAATTCCACCTGACTGCCAACACCAAGTGCGCGTGTTGTGCAGCTGCTACTATCTCCCATTTACTCGACGTTTTATGTGCATTGACCTATAGTTATCGTCTATACTTTACTCGCTCATCTATTCACATCCACTACTATCTCGTCTATTCATCTAGTGCTCTTATCTATTTTTTGGTACTCTCTATTGGCCATTAATTTATTGTCTAAAGATCAACAACATAACCAATGCCAGCGTAATAGGGCCCGATCTGGTCCTGGGGAGCGCCCAAAAGTGCCATTTGCCCGCGGGAGTTAAATGATTAGGATGTCAACATTACATCCAAGTGCCATACTATCAAGATAATCTATGACAATCAAAACAAAGTGCTATATTCTCTCGTTGTCTATTGACGACAAAAGTGCTATATTCTCTCTCTGTTATCTAAGGATAACTAAAGTGCCATTACTATCTCGATTGACGAAAGTTAATCAAAAGTGCTATACTATTTCGATTAATGAAAATCAATCAATGTGTAATTTACTCTCTACATGGCCAATTATTATCTCTCTCCTTGCTATACATGTCGCTTGCTACTGCTTGACAATGTCGTTACCTGCTATTGTGTTGTTATCATTTTATATCGTGATTTGGCTTTAATCATCGTGCTATACTTGATTCATCTGCTTTTTGAACCATGTTACTTGTGCTATTACTTTCTCTAATTTACATGACTCTTGCTATCTTTAGTTACTCTGCCCTTTTTAAGCACTAATTATTAAAGCCTGCTTGATTCACGAGATTTAAGTCCTACTGGGCGTGATCGCTCACCCTTCGTTATTGTTATTGTGTCTCAGGTAAGTTGGGTAAAGGCATTATACATACCAATGGGACAGGACCAGAGTGATGAGCGACCTGGAGTCAAGTCATGAAGTTACCCTAGTACAATGGAGTCTAGTAGTTATTGCTTTAGATTTCCTTTCCAATGTAGTGATGTCATTGAGCCTTGTGCGTGGCTCTGAATTTGTGGTTGTAATAGTCTTAGTGATTTTATAATTAAATCAAGAGTTTATTCTAATTATTGTTCATTAGATGCTCTGATTCACTCAACGGTTGTGCAATTTACATTACTCTACACTTTGCTCATGTCTCCCCGATTTATTCCGCTGCTAAATTGGCGGGGGCGTGACAATTGGTATCAGAGCCTAGGATGTCTTAATCGGATATCTTAGGTTTAAGATGTTCTAGGATGTCCTCATTGGATCTCTTAGGTATAGGGTGTTCTGGGACAAACTACCCTGACACGTGTCTAAATCAACCAACATACCTAAAGTGAGGATTGGGTATAACCGTGGTTAAGATCTAATATATGTATACTTACCCCAATTAATACTACTACTTCGTACCCTAATGTCAACCTCATTCTTGATGGGACTCTTAATGGACGCCAACATGAGATCAACCCAGAGGCTAGTTCTGGCATGTCAGCAAGCTGCTCACTGCTAGAATGAGCTCTGGAAGCAACTAAGGAGATTAAAAAGGAGACCAATCAGATTGGGAAGAGAAGATATAACCATGGCAAGAAGGCCAACCAGCAAGTGAATCACAACGATGAGATCATTTGCCATCATTGTCATAAGCCAGGTCATGTGGCGAAGGAGTGTTGGCAAATAATTGGTGCATGCCCATGTTGTGGCAACTCGAGGCATCAGCTGCGAGACTGTCCACTCTTAGAAGAATCAGCTACTAGTGTGGAAGATCTCAATTCTATGACAAAGGAGAAGCGACCAGACAATGGTAAGGGTAAAATGAAGAATAAGAAGAAGGTGTTGAAAAGGGAACGTGCTACTCATTCCAATGGTAATAAAGGAGGAAATACAGTAGATAGCAAGAGAATGAAAGGGGAAGTGGGGTGGAAGGAAGTCTGTGAATTTTGTGAAAACCCAAGGCATCAGGTTGATAATTGTTGGAAGAGATTGGCAGATACTTGTGATGTGGAAGTCAACAACATCGAGTGATCGATTGTCCAACAAAGAAGAACCAAACTCCACGCCAAGGTCGATTACAAGTCCTTGTGGATATAATCATGCCAATGAAGGTGGACAAGGTATCATCACTAAACCCTTAGTTAATTTCATATTATTTTCACGATAGCAAAGCCTAAGTGGGGGAGATGATGGAAATGAAATATTCAGAGTAAATTGGTAGTCGTATCAGTGAGAATACATCGGAAAATTCCGTAAAAAATTACAAATCAACCCCAAACATTATTTCTACATGTTCCACGAGGAAATTCATGCAACGAAAAATCCGATTGGCCAAGTGTACGTCGCAACGTGACTAATTATCCAAATTAGGAAACTAAGTAGGAAAACTGTTAACACGGAAAGATAATGCACCCATAAATTAAACGAACCTGTCGGAGAGGCTTCCAACGTCATGTAATGATTACCCATTATCAGAATTGGACCAAGGGACCTCCCATAGCCCATGAATAAATTCAAGTGAGAAAAATATAATAAGTCCGAAATTCTATTATCTCCTAATTAAAAGAAGAAATTTCCATAAGTTAAACTCCATTGAGTGATGGGTTTTGCTAACTGGATCATCTAAAATTTCTTGAGCCAAAATAGGGATTTTTAAATAGGGAATAATAGAAAAATACCCTAAATTCGTAACTTAAATATTACTTAAATAGGAAAGAGGTATTTAATGCATTAAAATAAGTAAATTGGGTAGGAATTGGATTCCTAAACCTACCCTAATTGCTTGGCCACGAACTTAGATCCCATCCTAACCTAATTAGAAGTTGTCAAGCTTAGAAGGAAGGAAGGAATTAGGAAATCTCAGATTTAATAGGAGTTAGAGTCCTATTAGGAAATAGAAAGAGAGAATGCTTAAATACTCTCCTAAATCCCCCATGGCGGCCCTAGCTCGTTGCCAAGGGTTGCTGGACCAGGAGGAGAGGCCAAGGAGGAGAAGATCTCGTGGGAGAAGAACCCCTCAAGCTCTCATCCCCGTTCTTCAAAGTTCTAGCCCTAGAAGAGAAAAGGAGTCAAAGGTAGGCATTCTTACAAGCATAAATCATGAAATTTTGTCTGTAGGTTGTTCCAACCATCAGGGACAAAAGTCCTTTGGTTTCATAATTTCCATCGAGCATATCTTTTGTTCTTGATTTTTGAAGTTCTGCACTTATCATGATCCCGACCTTCATCTTAAATCTTGTTCTCCATATATACTCAATCCCATGCCACGAAATTTTTATTGGAGATACAGATGTATATGTTAGGCATCTTTTGCCCCTAAAATCCCAAATTTTCATCCACCCTATCTGGTGAATTAATTCTTGCATCTCAACTGATCACAATCTTCTTTTCTCCATATTTGACTTGATTAAAGCCTATCAAAACCATGAGTGTTTTGAAATTTTGATTTACTGGAAGTACTCTTGCATGTCTAGATCTTTTTAGAACTTGTCGTGATTTTTCATACATTGTACAATTTGTTCTTAATTTTTGAATCGCCCAATGTTAAAACAAGGTAGTTCTAGACCACAATCCAAGAACATGTCCTTTCTCTGTCAGACTCAGGCACAGAACCTGAGAATGCGACGGCCCGATAGGCCGCATTCTCAAGGCCATTGCGACACAGTACCTGTCACGATCTGATCGCGATAGAGGCTATCGTCGCGTTCTGTCTGCCTGATCTGACAAACCCGTCGCGTTCTATACAAGACCCTATCATGTTCCGCTTGACCCTATCGCAACCCTCATCAGGGTACGCCGTGTTCTCAGTATTTTGCATGAAACCCCCTATCTCTGCAAGTCTTAACTTTCTACAGTAACCCTTTACCCTGTTAACTGTCTTAAACTCAGTAAACAAAATTGTTAATCATGGACATGTAATTAGTTAATTAAAAAGTCTTTCACTTGATTATTTCATCTCCATGATTCTCTTAACATATGCACACACTTGAACCCTCCCCTATGGCTTAATTTGGCATGAAAATATTCATAACATATATCTGGTAACTTGTTTCAATAATGTATATTAATTGCCCTATTTTAAATGAACTTGTCTACGATTCTCGTGATGTTTTGGGAATACCGTTACCGACGCTCCACTGTTCTAGAATTCCTCTAGAACGTTGAGCACTTGTTTCTCTATACACACTTTTCTTGGCTTGGACGAACTTTCCGTCAGATACTCCTTCTACCGGACTAGTGAATCCTTGTTCAAAGCCTCCTTAAGTCTCCTCTCTGTCCATGGATTCCCACATGGTCGACGAGCTGGTTGTACCCTAACACCTATGATACCCTTTAGGGATCAAAATGATCCAAATGGCTATTAGAAGTTTGCTCTTATCCTGAATCACGCCGGACCTCTGGCCTGTGCGTAACATGGCCAGTGGAGGTAGTGAATCCACCTGACTGCCAACACAAGTGCGCGTGTTGTGCAACTGCTACTATCGCCCGTTTACTCGATGTTTTATGTGCTTGACCTGCACTTCTCGTCTATACTTTACTCGCTCATCTGTAAGGCCCTCTAATTTCCGTCGTATTATTTGTATCTATGTGCGAATAATTGTGCTTGTGTGTGTATGTACATATTTACGTACGTATTAATTAGTATAATTACGTGTGCATGTGTTTATATTAAGTATAAATAATGTATATATTGCATGATGATAGTGTGGATATACCATATACATATATTGCATGTATATATGCTTGGTATGCATGGTTTTCTGCATAATTAGGGTTCTGGCCGAAGGCCACCTTGGCGTCAACCCTAGGTCGTTTATCTGGTGTCAGCGTCCAGACCTGGATGCCAACACTAACTCCGGCGTCCAGCGATATGGACGCCAACTTCTCTGACCTGCATGCGTTGCAGAGCCAGAAAATCTGGGAGCAAGGCATGGCCTCCATTGGGGGGATGTCCCCCAACGGCTCTAAGGCTGTCAAATCGGTAGGGTGAGTGGGTGAGGGGCTCTCATTAGGTCTGAACCCGAATTTGGCATCTCCCACTTCTCACTTCACCTTGCAAGAGGGAAATAGAGGAGAGAAAAACCCTAGGTGAGCTGTGAGAAAAACCCATTTTAGAACCCTCAAATCCGACCCCTAGACCTGGATCCGGCGTTCCCCTACTGCAAGGAGGTTGCTGGACCAACGAGGAAGGCTTCCCCGACATCCCCTCGGCGTGGAGATCACCCAGGAGCCTGGAGGAAGGCGATCTAGAGGGAGGTTCTGCAACTTCTTGGGACTGCCCAAGGAGGTCTTCACCAGCTTTTAAATCCCTTAGAAGAATTTTTGAAAGGCAAGTGACCTATCCTTGATGTCCCCTTATGAGTCTAGGATGGTTTTGTGAATTTTAAGGATTTTTCCTCGAGTCCTAGACCCTCCAATTCACCCAAGATTCAGAGCTCGGGTCTGTGTTTCTGCACAGACCTGGTTCAACGGCAAGGTCCCTGGACGTCCAGTTTATGCTTGGCGTCCATCGACCATGCCGCTGACCCTGAGTCAGCGGCCAGAGACCGCCGTCGAGTTCTTCTGGACAGAACAGTGAGCTGTTCTGTCCCTCTTATACATTAATTTCGGTATGTTTTACGTGATGAGGATATATGGTAAATCTTATACCCTATGTATATTGTGCATTGTGGTGTGTGAATGAATGTGGTGTGATGGTGAATGTGGGTTAATAGTATCTTTTAAATTTGTGAGCATGACTTGTAGATAATTTTGCAAATCCATGTTCCATGATTTGGATTAGTTGAATGTCTTGGTTGCAGTCTATTCATGAAGAATTGTGGGGCATGTATGTATGTTTTGAAATTTTGGTAATTCATGCATGCTTGCGAAATTACTAATAAGTTCGGTAGAATAAAATGAAAGCATGCAAGAATGATTTGTAGTATTCAATCCATAGATGTGTGAATTAGGGAAATTTGTTATTCTCAGTTCATGCATATGTGATTAGCTTATGTATAAACAGCAAGTGGCCAATTTGCAAAATGTGTTAGACCTATGTTAACTTAAGTTGTTAATAGTATGCTAATTAGGCGTTTTATTTTCTGTAAATCCTTTAGCTCAGAAAAATCTAAAAAATTGAGGGTATCATCTAGAACCCGAACACAGCATGTGGTTAAAATTTAGGATCATTTGGATCAGTAAATAAAAAGTTATGTATTTTCTTGTGAAATGTGATAATTCGTGCATATGATCGTAGTGTGATTAGATTTTGTTTAAACCCAGCATGATTAGTGCGTTTACTGTGTATTAAACCTTGAAGTTTTGTAGTACCATGTTAGGAAAAATAGAGGTATTCATGTGAGTGAGAAAGTGAATGAGATGAAGTGTCATGTGTAAAACCAAGTGTAAAAACGGTAAAAATGTAAATGTGTAACTGTGCCAATGTGACACTGCTTCCGTAGAGGGCAGTGGAGCTGTATCAGGGAAAAGTTCCCCCTGAGAAAGTTCATTGTGTTAAGTGACCCTAAGGGCATTAGGGGGAAATCCTGGAGGTGGACAAGTACCACTGGTTAGGGTGGAGACTTGTTTTCCCGGTCTGCGCAGTCCAAGAGTCGCCATTGGAATGCCTAGATGGCGTCTATGTGTAATGTGATGTGTATATGTCCTTCTTTGGTGGTTTGGACTATGTGTCACGGCACCTAAAAATGTGTAAAGTGTAATGTGAAATGTGTATGTGACCACGTGTAAATGTGTAAGTGACAATGTGAATGTGTATGTGTAAAGTGTAACCATGTGAAAAGAGGAAACTAGTGTAAGAAAAATGTGAAATTCTAGATGTGTAAATGTGTTATTGAAACCCATGTGAATTCAGAAAATGCATGTTAATATTCTTATGTTTATGTGTGCAAAATGTTTAGAGTCCATGTTAGGGACAACTAATGAATATGTGTGCAAATAGCATGATAGATTGTTCATGTGATATGTTTTAAGCAACGTTGTAGCCCTCATGTGTAGATTATAGCCATTGAATGATGTGAAATCAGCAACCTAAAGCATGTAAAAAGGTTCATGTATGTGTTTAAAAATGTGTAAAACCCATGCTAGTTGTGTTACCTTTCATGCATGTAAATTGTTCATGTTGATAGCTCTCATGTTTGACTCTTTAGAGATTAAAGTTTCATGAGAAATTGAATAGAAACCATGTGATTGGTGAAGTTTATTTTAGAAATCTGAAAGCATGAGTTATGTATAAAATTGTAGAATGTTCATGATAGGTTGAAAACTTGAAATGACTAGCATGCTATGTGTTGCTAATTGTAATGTGCATGTAGAAACCACTAGGACTTCTAAGTGTACATCATGAGTAGTGTTGCTTGCTGAGTCATTGGACTCACTCCTTGCTTCGGCGTACAGGTATAGTTGGTAACACGACACCGCTTGAGGAGACGGTGGAGACAGACTCCGAGCGCGGAGACTACTATCTAGTTGTTGGAGCTTCTTTGTGATTTGTGTACTTCATAGTATGTATTTGGAACATTGTATTAGAATTATCATGAAAGGAATGTATTATGTGGACATTTTGTAATCCTATTTCAGCAATTTAAATTATGTGAGCTCTTAGTTCCTCATTGTTAATTGTGAAAATTTATGTATGGTTAATGTGAATGATGAATGAATGGAGATAGTTCTCTTTTACTTCCGCTACTCTGTTGTATATTCGCGTGTATCTCAGCTGTATGTATCGTTTGGGTAAATGTCCCACTGTGAGGACTCTCGCTATACTGACGTGGGTCGGTAGGACCGTACTGGTGTAACGAGGGCCGTCACAGAGATTGGTATCAGAGAGACCGGTTGAGATTGCACATGAATATACCTAAGTCATCATCCCCATTGCATGCTAAGTATGTCCACATGTGTAGAAAACACTAATAGGAAATGAAAGATAGATAAGAAATGGTTAGAAAATTTAGTAACCTAGCTCTAATTGGTGGCTGAAACTTTATTACAGCCATGGCTTCCCGTGGACGACGTGGAGGTGTGCCAGCTCGCGACGACGAGCAGAGGCGTGAGGAGCGAGCGGAGCAGCAGGCCCCGGCCCCATAGGGTCCTGTGCTTCCCCCACCACCGCCAGTGGACTTTGGAGTATTCATGCAAGGTCTGGTGCAAGCCATGCAGACGCAGGCCCACACCCAGGCAGCACTCCAGGCCCAGTTGGAGGCCCAGGTAGAATAATAAAACAACCTAGTAGTTTGCTATTTAAATTGCATGATATTGTGTTTATTGTATATGTTATTGTTTAATGTAGCAGGCTCAGGCCCCAGCTCAGGACCATGGTGGACCTTCAATCATGGAGCGATTCAAGAGGATGGCCCCACCCTCTTTTAAGGGGAGAGTGATCCGCTAATGGCAGAAAGCTGGATGAGGGAGACAGAGAAAATCTTCCAAGCTATCAGGTGTCCTGACGAGGACAAGGTGACCTTAGCCACCTACATGCTACAGGTATGTTTTGGTTTATGCTTGTATGTTGTTTGTCAAGTTAGAAATTGTTAGTTAGTGCTTATGGAGGTGTATTGCAGGAGAGAGCTGATGTATGGTGGTCCTCCCTACTGCGTACGCGCTTCGAGGACGGAGCAGTTGTTGTGGCATGGGACGCGTTCGTGAGGCTCTTCCGAGCCAAGTTCGTCCAGAGCATCCAGGACAAGATGGAGCAAGAATTCCTTTCCCTGACGCAAGGATCGATGACCGTCCTGGAATACGAGGCAAGGTTTTCTGAACTTTCTAAATATGCACCGCAAATAGTAGAGGATGAGCGCAGGAAGACCAAGAAGTTTGTGATGGGTCTCAAACCATCACTGAGGACGAGGCTCGTGGCGTTCGACCACCGCACGCTAGACGAGGCCATCAGCGCAGCCTGCAGACAGGAGGGAGAAATGGAGCAATATCTGGAGGAGAAGAAGGCTTCGCAGAAGAGGCCGACAGCGACCTTCCAGCGGCAGATAAGAAGAAGAACGGTGTACCAGACACCGCAGAAACAAATGGCAGTCAGCAACTCTCAGGTACCTTCTGTACGTTCCCCCGGTGCGAAGAGAGAGTGTCCCCATTGTGGGAACCCATGTAGGTTTGAGTGCTGGTTAGTAGCGGGTAGATGCTTAAAGTGTGGAAGCAGCGACCACAAGATCAAGGATTTCCCAAGACTTCAGCAGGAAGCTCAGCGAGGAGCGCCAGTACCAGCAGTAGCGGCAGCCGCGCCAGCTACAAGACGACCAGGAAGGCCTCGAGCCCCAGCTCGAGTGTTTGCGTTAGCTCGTGAGGACGCCGAGCAGGCGGAGCATGTCACCGAAGGTACAGTTTTACTTTTCAGTGTGCACGCTCGGGTTTTGTTTGATACGGGTGCTACTCACTCGTTCATTCCGAGCGGTTCGCTAGGCAGTTAGCCCTAGAGTCAGGCATAGAGTCTGAGGAGTTAGAGGTCCCTTTGTCTGTGCACACCCCTGCGGGTACGGTATCGACTAGGAAGTGCATTCCGTCGTTACCTGTGTGCATTGAGGATAGATTCCTAGATGGGTGTTTCTTCTTGCTAAAGATGAAGGATTATGATTGTATCCTTGGTCTGGATTGGCTAGAGGAGCACTATGCGTTAGTGGATTGTCGTAGGAAGAAGATTGTTTTCCGCATTCCTGGGAGGGAGTTTCTCTCCCCTTGCCAAAAAACTTAGCGGGAAAGTTAGTTATCTCTGCCATGAAGGCGATGCCCATGGTGAACAAGGGTTGTGACGCATTTCTTGCCAGCGTTATGCTAGTACCCAATGCTGGTTCGTCACTGACTCTTGCAGAGATTGATGTGGTGCAGGACTTTCCAGATGTCTTTCCCGATGACTTGTCTGGATTGCCACCGGATAGGGAGATAGAGTTCACTATAGAGTTGCTTCCAGGCACCTCTCCTATCTCGAAGGCCCCATATCGGATGGCCCCTGCAGAGTTAGCCGAGTTGAGGAAGCAATTGCAAGAATTGCTCGATAAGGGATTCATTCGCCCTAGCGTTTCCCCTTGGGCGCACCTGTATTATTCGTCAAGAAGAAAGACGGGTCACTTCGGTTGTGCAATGATTATAGGAAGCTAAACCAGGTGACTGTGAAGAACAGGTATCCCTTACCTCGGATTGATGATCTGTTTGACCAGTTGCGAGAGGCATCAGTCTTTTCCAAGATTGACTTGCTATCTGGTTATCATCAGTTGAGGATTAGGAGTGAGGATGTGTCCAAGACGGCATTTAGAACCCGTTAGGACATTATGAGTTTTTGTTCTTCCTTTCGAATTGACCAACGCCCCTGCAGCGTTCATGGATCTCATGAACCGGGTGTTTAGTCCGTATCTAGATAGCTTTGTTGTTGTGTTTATTGATGACGTGTTGGTCTATCTCCGGATGAGGCCACACATCGTCAGCATTTGAGGTTAGTCTTAGAGGTTCTCCGTGAGCACAAGCTGTATGCGAAGTTCAGCAAGTGCGAGTTCTGGTTGCGCGAGGTTCATTTTCTCGGGCATGTTATCTCCGGCGCTGGTGTTGCAGTTGATCCAGCAAAAGTCCAGGCAGTTATGGATTGGGAGATTCCCAGGACCCCTTCGGAGATTCGTAGTTTTTTTTGGTTAGCTGGTTATTATCGGCGATTCATTGAGGGTTTCTCATCCATCGCCGCCCCTTTGACAAAGCTGACCCGGAAAGGTGAGAAGTTCGTATGGTCTGAGGCATGTGAGCGTAGCTTTCAGCTATTGAAGGTTAAGCTTACTTCTGCTCCGGTATTGGTATTGCCTAGTGGTCTAGAAGGTTTTGCCATTTATACGGATGCATCTCAGATTGGTTTAGGCTGTGTGCTCATGCAGCAAGAGAGGGTAGTAGCTTATGCTTCTCGTCAGTTGAAGGAGCATGAGAGGAACTATCCGACTCATGATTTAGAGCTCGCAGCTGTGGTTCATGCACTAAAGATCTGGAGGCACTATCTTTATGGTGTCAGATTTGAGGTGTTTACCGACCACAAGAGCTTGAAGTATCTTTTCTCCCAAAAGGAATTAAACCTGAGGCAGAGGAGATGGATTGAGTTCTTGAAGGACTATGACTTCGACCTTCAGTATCACCTGGAAAGGCGAACGTCGTAGCGGATGCTCTTAGTAGAAAGAGGTCTTCGCTCCAGCAGGATTGGAAGATGTTGGAGGATGCAGCGTGCTCTATGACCGAGTTAGAGCCAGCGTTTGTGTCAGGCTTTTGTAGCTCAGCTATCCTTAGATCCTCAGTCTTGGATGAGGTGATTGAGCAGCAGAAAGCCGATCCTAGATTGTTAGAGTTAGTGGGTAAGGCGGGCATTGCTCGTGATGAGGACGGTGTGATTAGATTTCAGCACCGTGTTTGTGTCCCCGATGTGGTAGATGTCCGTGAGCATGTGTTAGCGGAGGCATAGATCGCGATTCTCTATTCATCCGGGTAACACTAAGATGTATCAAGACCTGAAGAGATCATTTGGTGGTCCGGCATGAAGAAGGATGTTGCGGATTATGTGTCTAGATGTCTAGTATGTCAGCAGGTGAAAGCCGAGCGGCAGCGACCATCCGGCCTTATGCAGAGGATGGATATCCCCGTATGGAAGTGGGAAGCTGTCACTATGGATTTCGTATCGGGTTTGCCTCGATCTAGAAGGGGCAATGACTCGATTTGGGTAGTTGTAGATAGATTCTCGAAGACTGCTCATTTCTTGCCTATGAAGAAGAAGCAGTCGGTAGAGAGTTTAGCTAGATTGTATGTTAGCGGTATCATTAGATTGCATGGTGTGCCGAAGTCGATCATTTCGGATCGAGATTTACTTCGAGATTGTGGAAGGGTCTTCAGGATGCGTTAGGTTCGGAGATTAAGCTCAGTTCGGCGTTTCATCACCAGACCGATGGACAGTCCGAGTGGACTATCCAGACGCTCGAGGATATGTTGAGAGCGTGTGTTCTGGATTGGAAGGATGATTGGGAGCGTCATCTACCTCTTGTGGAGTTCGCATACAACAACAACTTTCATGCTAGTATCGGTATGGCTCCATTCGAGGCGTTGTATGGTAGGCCCTGCAGATCTCCTTTATGTTGGAGGAGACTGGTGATAGGCAGTTGATCGGACCGGAGTTGGTTCAAGAAACTTCGGATAAGATTCAGCTTATCAGAAAAGGCTTGTTGCGGCACAGGATAGGCAGAAGAGTTATGCCGACAACAGGAGAAAGGATTTGGAGTTCGAGGTTGGCGATCATGTCTTCTTGAAGATATCGCCTACTCGAGGTGTTGTCAGATTTGGCAGGCATAGCAAGCTAAGCCCTAGGTTCATCGGCCCATATGAGATTCTCAGACGTTTGGGCAACGTGGCGTACGAGCTAGCATTACCCCAGCTTTGGCTAGCGTTCACCGGTATTCCACGTATCTATGCTCAGGAAGTATGTCCGAGATCCGTCTCAGGTGATTAGTCATGAGCCAGTGGAGATCCAGCCAGATCTTTCGTATGTCGAGCAACCAGTAGCCATTCTTGACCGGAAGGTTCAGCATCTCCGGAACAAGAGTATCGCGTCGGTGAAAGTTCTATGGCGAAACTTCTCACGTGAGGAGGCTACGTGGGAGCTTGAGGATGCGATGAAGAAGAAGTATCCCCTTTTGTTTGAGTAGTGTCGTTCTAACTTCGAGGACGAAGTTTCTTTAAGGGGGAGAGGGTGTAAGGCCCTCTAATTTCCGTCGTATTATTTGTATCTATGTGAATATTGTGCTTGTGTGTGTATGTACATATTTACGTACGTATTAATTAGTATAATTACGTGTGCATGTGTTTATATTAAGTATAAATAATGTATATATTGCATGATGATAGTGTGGATATAATACCATATACATATTGCATGTATATATGCTTGGTATGCATGGTTTTCTGCATAATTAGGGTTCTGGCCGAAGGCCACCTTGGCGTCAACCCTATGCCGTTTAGCTGGTGTCAGCGTCCAGACCTGGACGCCAACACTAACTCCGGCGTCCAGCGATATGGACGCCAACTTCTCTGACCTGCATGCGTTGCAGAGCCAGAAAATCCGGGAGCAAGGCATGGCCTCCATTGGGGGATGTCCCCCAACGGCTCTAAGGCTGTCAAATCGGTATGGTGAGTGGGTGAGGGCTCTCATTAGGTCTGAACCCGAATTTGGCCTCTCCACTTCTCACTTCACCTTGCAAGAGGGAAATAGAGGAGAGAAAAACCCTAGGTGAGCTGTGAGAAAAACCCATTTTAGAACCCTCAAATCCGACCCCTTGGACCTGGATCCGGCGTTCCCCTGCTGCAAGGAGGTTGCTGGACCAACGAGGAAGGCTTCCCCGACATCCCCTCGGTGTGGAGATCACCAGGAGCCCGGAGGAAGGCGATCTAGAGGGAGGTTCTGCAACTTCTTGGGACTGCCCAAGGAGGTCTTCACCAAGCTTTTAAATCCCTTAGAAGAATTTTTGAAAGGCAAGTGACCTATCCTTGATGTCCCCTTATGAGTCTAGGATGGTTTTGTGAATTTTAAGGATTTTTTCCTCGAGTCCTAGACCCTCCAATTCACCCAAGATTCAGAGCTCGGGTCTGTTTTCTGCACAGACCTGGTTAGACGGCAAGGTCCCTGGACGTCCAGTTCATGCTTGGCGTCCATCGACCATGCCGCTGACCCTGAGTCAGCGGCCAGAGACCGCCGTCGAGTTCTTCTGGACAGAACAGTGAGCTGTTCTGTCCCTCTTATACATTAATTTCGGTATGTTTTACGTGATGAGGATATATGGTAAATCTTATACCTATGTATATTGTGCATTGTGGTGTGTGAATGAATGTGGTGTGATGGTGAATGTGGGTTAATAGTATCTTTTAATTTGTGAGCATGACTTGTAGATAATTTTGCAAATCCATGTTCCATGATTTGGATTAGTTGAATGTCTTGGTTGTAGTCTATTGATGAAGAATTGTGGGGCATGTATGTTTTGAAATTTTGGTAATTCATGCATGCTTGCGAAATTGCTAATAAGTTCGGTAGAATAAAATGAAAGCATGCAAGAATGATTTGTAGTATTCAATCCATAGATGTGTGAATTAGGGAAATTTTATATTCTCAGTTCATGCATATGTGATTAGCTTATGTTAAACAGCAAGTGGCCAATTTGCAAAATGTGTTAGACCTATGTTAACTTAAGTTGTTAATAGTATGCTAATTAGGCGTTTTATTTTCTGTAAATCCTATTTAGCTCCGAAAAATCTGAAAATTGAGGGTATCATCTAGAACCCGAACACAACATGTGGTTAAAATTTAGGATCATTTGGATCAGTAAATAAAAAGTTATGTATTTTCTTGTGAAATGTGATAATTCGTGCATATGATCGTAGTGTGATTAGATTTTGTTTAAACCCAGCATGATTAGTGTGTTTACTGTGTATTAAACCTTGAAATTTTGTAGTACCATGTTAGGAAAAATAGAGGTATTCATGTGAGTGAGAAAGTGAATGAGATGAAGTGTCATGTGTAAAACCAAGTGTAAAAACGTTAAAATGTAAATGTGTAACTGTGCCAATGTGACACTGCTTCCGTAGAGGGCAGTGGAGCTGTATCAGGGAAAAGTCCCCCTGAGAAAGTTCATTGTGTTAAGTGACCCTAAGGGCATTAGGGGGAAATCCTGGAGGTGGACAAGTACCACTGGTTAGGGTGGAGACTTGTTTCCCGGTCTGCGCAGTCCAAGAGTCGCCATTGGAATGCCTAGATGGCGTCTATGTGTAATGTGATGTGTATATGTCCTTCTTTGGTGGTTTGGACTATGTGTCACGGCACCTAAAAAGTGTAAAGTGTAATGTGAAATGTGTATGTGACCATGTGTAAATGTGTAAGTGACAATGTGAATGTGTATGTGTAAAGTGTAACCATGTGAAAAGAGGAAACTAGTGTAAAGAAAAATGTGAAATTCTAGATGTGTAAATGTGTTATTGAAACCCATGTGAATTCAGAAAATGCATGTTAATATTCTTATGTTTATGTGTGCAAAATGTTTAGAGTCCATGTTAGGGCAACTAATGAATATGTGTGCAAATAGCATGATAGATTGTTCATGTGATATGTTTTAAGCAACGTTGTAGCCCTCATGTGTAGATTTATAGCCATTGAATGATGTGAAATCAGCAACCTAAAGCATGTAAAAGGTTCATGTATGTGTTTAAAAATGTGTAAACCCATGCTAGTTGTGTTACCTTTCATGCATGTAAATTGTTCATGTTGATAGCTCTCATGTTTGATCTTTAGAGATTAAAGTTTCATGAGTAAATTGAATAGAGACCATGTGATAGGTGAAGTTTATTTTAGAAATCTGAAAGCATGAGTTATGTATAAAATTGTAGAATGTTCATGATAGGTTGAAAACTTGAAATGACTAGCATGCTATGTGTTGCTAATTGTAATGTGCATGTAGAAACCACTAGGACTTCTAAGTGTACATCATGAGTAGTGTTGCTTGCTGAGTCCTTGGACTCACTCCTTGCTTCGGCGTACAGGTATAGTTGGTGACATGACACCGCTTGAGGAACGGTGGAGACGGACTCCGAGCGCGGAGACTAGCTAGTTGTTGGAGCTTCTTTGTGATTTGTGTACTTCATAGTATGTATTTGGAACATTGTATTAGAATTATCATGAAAGGAATGTATTATGTGGACATTTTGTAATCCTATTTCAGCAATTTAAATTATGTGAGCTCTTAGTTCCTTATTGTTAATTGTGAAAATTTATGTATGGTTAATGTGGATGATGAATGAATGGAGATAGTTCTCTTTTACTTCCGCTACTCTGTTGTATATTCACGTGTATCTCAGCTGTATGTATCGTTTGGGTAAATGTCCCACTGTGAGGCTCTCGCTATACCGACGTGGGTCGGTAGGACCGTACCGGTGTAACGAGGGCCGTCACAGAGATTGTATTAGAGAGACCGATTGAGATTGCACATGAATATACCGAAGTCATCATCCCCATTGCATGCTAAGTATGTCCACATGTGTAGAACACTAATAGGAAATGAAGATAGATAAGAACTGGTTAGAAAATTTAGAACCTAGCTCTATTGGTGGCTGAACCTTTATTACAGCCATGGCTTCCCGTGGACGACGTGGAGGTGTGCCAGCTCGCGACGATGAGCAGAGGCGTGAGGAGCGAGCGGAGCAGCAGGCCCCGGCCCCACAGGGTCCTGTGCTTCCCCCACCACCGCCAGTGGACTATGGAGTATTCATGCAAGGTCTGGTGCAAGCCATGCAGACGCAGGCCCACACCCAGGCAGCACTCCAGGCCCAGTTGGAGGCCCAGGTAGAATAATAAACAACCTAGTAGTTTGCTATTTAAATTGCATGATATTGTGTTTATTGTATATTGTTATTGTTTAATGTAGCAGGCTCAGGCCCCAGCTCAGGACCATGGTGGACCTTCCATCATGGAGCGATTCAAGAGGATGGCCCCACCCTCTTTTAAGGGGGAGAGTGATCTGCTAATGGCAGAAAGCTGGATGAGGGAGACAGAGAAAATCTTCCGAGCTATCAGGTGTCCTAACGAGGACAAGGTGACCTTAGCCACCTACATGCTACAGGTATGTTTTGGTTTATGCTTGTATGTTGATTGTCAAGTTAGAAATTGTATTAGTGCTTATGGAGGTGTATTGCAGGAGAGAGCTGATGTATGGTGGTCCTCCCTACTGCGTACGCGCTTCGAGGACGGAGCAGTTGATGTGGCATGGGACGCGTTCGTGAGGCTCTTCCGAGCCAAGTTCGTCCTAGAGCATATCCAGGACAAGATGGAGCAAGAATTCCTTTCCCTGACGCAAGGATCGATGACCGTCTTGGAATACGAGGCAAGGTTTTCTGAACTTTCTAAATATGCACCGCATATAGTAGAGGATGAGCGCAGGAAGACCAAGAAGTTTGTGATGGGTCTCAAACCATCACTGAGGATGAGGCTCGTGGCGTTCGACCACCGCACGCTAGACGAGGCCATCAGCGCAGCCTGCAGACAGGAGGGAGAAATGGAGCAATATCTGGAGGAGAAGAAGGCTTCGCAGAAGAGGCCGGCAGCGACCTTCCAGCGGAAAGATAAGAAGAAGACGGTGTACCAGACACCGCAGAAACAAATGGCAGTCAGCAACTCTCAGGTACCTTCTGTACGTTCCCCCGGTGCGAAGAGAGAGTGTCCCCATTGTGGAAACTTTCTTAAATTTGATTTTGGAAACCTCGCATTAGGCAAGTAACAAGAGTGTTAAATCAGGAAAAGAATCATGCATGAACAATTTTAGCAAGTTTTCATGTGCTTATTTTGTCAAGTATGAGAACAAGGCAAGAAAGAGAGAGTAATTGGTAAGTAGAGAGCATGAACATTAACTTAAGAACACTTAGAATCATGTCAAGATGTTTACCACTTTTTCATGGGTTGAATTAATGCATGATAAGACTTTCTAGAACCTTCCTAGAATAGATCAAACTCACACATGCGAAGAAACGACGCAAAACGATGGAAACCAAGACGTATGCCCCTTAGAAGGCAAATGTAGTCCCATCCCTTCACTTTCTCATGTCATAACTCATCGATTTGTTGTTCAAATCTCACACATGAATATACCATCTTAAATCCCTTTGGACAAAGAATCCAATAAAGAAACTGGCTCGTCAATATGAGGTCTATAGAAAACATTATGATCAGTGAAGTGGAAACTACACAGAGGCAAGGTCGTGACACCCTTCCTGTCGCATTCTGAATGCGACAGGTCGACCCTTCGAGTTCTGGACGGGTGTTATGGGTTGCCAAATGTACCCATTTCAACTCTTACTTGGACTGGGGTGACATAGGGCACTTCTAGGACTTATAACTCACAATATAGAGTATGACAAATTATGAAATAAAGTTCATTGGATTCCTATCTCACCAAGCTATCTGCTATAGTGAGAAATTAGAAAACCATGGTTGTTTAGTAGGGCAATAAGACGTTGTGTGACTGACTATGTAAATCTGACATAGTAAGGTTATTCGGGCCAATACCATCTGTATACTCCATGAAAATTGGGGAAACATGTGTCTCTGGAACTAGACTCAGAGGGAAACAATATTCATGTTGAGTGCTCGATCTGAAAATGACTCATGAGAGAGGTAGAGAATTCACAAGACAATGCAAGTGTTTGTCATGACTGAAATAACAATATGATGATACTTGATTTAATTCGATGACACAACAAGATAAAAATTGGAGAAAATAGTACAAACATGATCTAAACATATGTATGCAAGTATGTATGAGTTTAATTAAGATTTGGCCCAGAAACTACCTACCTTTTGGTGAATGAAAATCGTGCTCCTAGAAAACACTAGTTTCAATAGTAGTGCAAAGATCTTCTTAATACATACAACACACTATGTAACAATTGAGAAAAATAGTTTCACATAAAAGTAGACTTGAAAGGCTTTCTATAGGTATATGGTTTTATGACGGCCCTCATTATACCGGTACGGTTATACCAACCCACGTCGGTATAGCAAGAGTCCTCACAGTGGACATTTACCCAACGATACATACAGCTGAGATACACGCGAATATACAACAGAGTAGCGGAAGTAAAAGACAACTGTCTCCATTCATTCATCATCCACATTTAACATACATGAAGTTTGAAATTAACAATCAGGAACTAAAAGTTCACATAATTTAAATTGCTGAAATGAAAATACATAATGTCCACACTTATACATTCTTTTCATGATAATTCTAATACAATGTTCAAAGTACATACTATGAAATACACAAATCACAAAGAAGCTCCAAAACTAGCTAATCTCCACGCTCGGAGTCCGTCTCCACTGTCTCCTCCAAAGGTGCCACATCACCAACTACACCTGTACGCCGAAGCAAGGAGTGAGTCCAAAGACTCAGCAAGAAACACTACACATAACACGTATAAGTCATAGGGGTTTCTACATGCACATTCAACATTTACAACACATGGCATGCAATCATTTGAAGGTTTCAACCTATCATGAAAGTTTTACAAGTTATACAAGGATCATGCTTTCAGATTTCTAAGAATAAAACTTTACCTATCACATGCTCTCTATTCAATTTACTCATGAAACTTTGTCTTTAAAGAACCAGGACATGAGAGCTACCAATATGAACATGCGCAAACATGGAAAGAAAACACGACTAGTATGGATCTTACATGTTTTTAAACACATACATAGACATTTTCACATGCTTTAAGTTGCTGGTTTCACATGGTTTAATGACTGTAAACCTACACATGAGAGCTACAATGTTGCTTAAAAAAATATGTGAATAACCAATCATGCTATTGGCACACGTGCTCATTAATTATCCCTAACATGGATTCTAGGCATTTTTACACACATACACATGATAATAACAACATGAATTTACTGATTTCACATGGTTTCAGATTTGTCTCACATGGATTTCAATAACATATTTTCACATTTAGAATTTCACATTTTCCTTACATAAGTTTTCTCTTCACATGGTTACTCTTTGCACATACACATTCAATTGTTCACTTACACATTTACACATGGACACATACACATTACACATTTCACATTACACATTTTAGGTGCCGTGAACATAGTCCAAACCACCAAAGAAGGACACATATACATAGCGCATTACACATAGACGCCATCTAGGCATTCCAATGGCGACTCTTGGACAGCGCAGACCGGAGAACAAGTCTCCACCCTAACCAGTGGTACTTGTCCACCTCCAGGATTTCCCCCTAATGCCTTAGGGTCACTTACACACTGAACATTCTCAGGGGGACTTATCCCCGATACAGTTCCACTGCCCTCTGTGGAAGCAATGTCACACTTGGCACAATTTACACATTTACACATTTTACCGATTTTTTTACACATGGTTTACACATATCACTTTTCATCACATTCACTTTCTCACTTACATGCACATCTCTATTTTTCCTAACATGGCACTACAGATTTCTGGAGCTTAACACACAGAAATTTCATCATTCAAGTTAGGTTTAAGCACTATCTAATCACATTACGATATCATATGTAGATTACTAAATTTCACATGAAAAATACATAACTTCTTATATACTGGTTCAAATGACCTGAAATTTAAACCACATGCTATTTTCGGGTTCTAGATCATACACCCAATTATTCAGACTTTTTTGAGCTAAATGGAATTTGCAGTAAATAAAACACCTGTTTAGCATGCTATTCACAACTTAGTTAACATGGGGTTTAACATATCATCGATTTTGCCACTTGCTGTTTTAACAGAGATTACTATCATATACATGATCTGAGAATACAGAACTATCCTAAATCATACAATCACAAATCGATCACCACAACCATTCTTGCATGCCTTTCTAGTTACCGAACCGAATTTATTTGCAACTCATGCAAGCAATGGACAAATTATCAAAATGAGAATACATATACTGATCTACAAATCTTCATGCTTTGACAAAACTAAGGCATTCAGACTAATCCTAACCATGAAACATGGATTGGCAAGAATTTCAACATTTCATGCTTACACATTCACGGTATAAAATTTCCTACATTCACCATCATACATCACACTCATCCACACACCACAATTGACAATATACATAGTGTATAGGGTTACCATATATCCTCATCACGGAAACCATACCGAAAATAGTCGATAGGAAGGGCAGAACAGGTCACTGTTCTGTCCAGAGGAACCTGGCGGCAGTCTCTGGCCGCTGACTCATGGTCAGCGGCATGGACGATGGACACCTAGCATGATATCGGCGTCCATTGACCTTGCCTTCAATGCAGGTCTGTGCGGAAACACAGACCTGAGCTCTTAAATTGGGTGAATGGGAGGGGTCTAGACTCGAGGAAAAATCCATAAAAATAATAGAAACGACCTAGACACATACGGGAACATCATGGATAGGTCACTTGCCTTTTAAAATTGCACCAAGGGATCTAGGGCTCGGTGAAGCTCTCCTTAGGCTGTCCCAAGAACCCTCCAAATGAACTCTCCTCCGGGTTCTTGAGCGAGATCCACAGCAAGCCGAGGTCGGGGAAGCCTTCCTCGTGATCCTTCTAGCCTCCAGTTGCAGTGGAACGCCAGATCAAGCTTCAGAAGTTCGGATTTTTGGGTGAAAAGGTGGGGTTTCCTCAGTTTCTCTCTAAGGTTTTTCTTTTCTCTTTTCTCCTCTTGCAAGGGTGAAGAGAGGAGTGGGAAGAGGCCATTTCGGGTTCAGACATAAGGAGAGCCTCTCTCCCACTCATAGGGTGACTTGACAGCCTCAGAGCCATTGGGGACAGCACCCCAATGGCTGGCTTCTTGTTTCAGAAGTTTGCAGCTCTGCTGCGCATGCAGGCCAGAGAGATTGGCGTCCATATCGCTGGACGCCTGGATTAGTGTTGGCGTCCATGTCTAGACGCTGACACCACCTCAACGGCCTGGGGTTGACGCCAAGATGGCCTTCGGCCAGAACTCTAAAAATGCAGAAAACATGCATACCATGCGTATATACATGCAATATGTATATGGTATTATATCCTTACTATCACCATGCAATACATACATTATTTATATTTAATATAAACACATGCACACGTACTTGTACTAATTAATATGTACGTAAATATGTACATACATAGACAAGCACAAATACACAAATACAATTAATGCGACGGAAATTCGAGGGCCTTACACCCTCTCCCCCTTAATGAAACTTCGTCCTCGAAGTTAGAACAACACTACTCAAACAAAATGGGATATTTCTTCTTCATCGCATCCTCAAGCTCCCACGTAGCCTCCTCACGCGAGAAGTTCCGCCATAGAACTTTCACCGACGTAATACTCTTGTTCCGGAGATGCTGAACCTTCCGGTCAAGAATGGCTACTAGTTGCTCGACATACGAAAGACCTGGCTGGATCTCCACTGGCTCATGACTAATCACATGAGACGGATCTCGGACATACTTCCTGAGCATAGATACGTGAATACCGGTCAACGCTAGCCAAAGCTGGGGGTAAAGCTAGCTCATACGCCACGCTGCCCAAACGTCTGAGAATCTCATATGGGCCAATGAATCTAGGGCTTAGCTTGCTATGCCTACCAAGTCTGACAACTCCACGAGTAGGCGATATCTTCAAGAAGACATGATCGCCAACCTCGAACTCCAATTCCTTTCTCCTGTTGTCGGCATAACTGTTTTGCCTATCCTGTGCCGCAACAAGCCTTTTCCTGATAAGCTGAATCTTATCCGAGGTTTCCTGAACTAACTCTGGTCCGATCAACTGCCTATCACCAGTCTCCTCCCAACATAAAGGAACCTGTAGGGCTACCATACAACGCTCGAATGGAGCCATACCAATACTAGCATGAAAGCTGTTGTTGTATGCGAACTCAACGAGAGGTAAATGACGCTCCCAATCATCCTTCCAATCCAGAACACACGCTCTCAACATATCCTCGAGCGTCTGGATAGTCCTCTCGGACTGTCCATCGGTCTGGGGATGAAACGCCGAACTGAGCTTAAGCTCCGAACCTAACGCATTCTGAAGACCCTTCCACAATCTCGAAGTAAATCTGGATCTCGATCCGAAATGATCGACTTCGGCACACCATGCAATCTAATGACACTACTAATATACAATCTAGCTAAACTCTCTACTGATGCTTCTTCTTCATAGGCAAGAAATGAGTAGTCTTCGAGAACCTATCTACCACTACCCAAATCGAGTCATTGCCCCTTATAGATCGAGGCAAACCCGATACGAAGTCCATAGTGACAGCTTCCCACTTCCACACCGGGATATCCATCCTCTGCATAAGGCCGGGATGGTCGCTGCCGCTCGGCTTTCACTTGCTGACATACTAGACATCTAGACACATAATCCGCAACATCCTTCTTCATGCCGGACCACCAAAATGATCTCTTCAGGTCTTGATACATCTTAGTGTTACCCGGATGAATAGAGAATCGCGATCTATGAGCCTCCGCTAACACATGCTCACGGACATCTACTACATTAGGGACACAACACGGTGCTGAAATCTAATCACACCGTCCTCATCACGAGCAATGCCCACCTTACCCACTAACTAACAATCTAGGTCGGCTTTCTGCTGCTCAATCACCTCATCCAAAACTGAGGATCTAAGGGATAGCTGAGCTACAAAAGCCTGACACAACGATGGCTCTAACTCGGTCATAGAGCACGCTGCATCCTCCAACATCTTCCAATCCTGCTGGAGCGAAGACCTCTTTCTACTAAGAGCATCCGCTACGACGTTCGCCTTTCCAAGATGATACTGAAGGTCGAAGTCATAGTCCTTCAAGAACTAAATCCATCTCCTCTGCCTCAGGTTAATTCCTTTTGGGAGAAAAGATACTTCAAGCTCTTGTGGTCGGTAAACACCTCAAATCTGACACCATAAAGATAGTGCCTCCAGATCTTTAGTGCATGAACCACAGCTGCGAGCTCTAAATCATGAGTCGGATAGTTCCTCTCATGCCTTCAACTGACGAGAAGCATAAGCCACTACCCTCTCTCGCTGCATGAGTACACAGCCTAAACCAATCTGAGATGCATCCGTATAAATGGCAAAGCCCTCTAGACCACTAGGCAATACCAATACCGGAGCAGAAGTAAGCTTAGCCTTCAATAGCTGAAAGCTACGCTCACATGCCTCAGACCATACGAACTTCTCTCCTTTCCGGGTCAGCTTTGTCAAAGGGGCGGCGATGGATGAGAAACCCTCAATGAATCGCCGATAATAACCAGCTAACCCAATGAAACTACGAATCTCCGAAGGAGTCTGGGGAATCTCCCAATCCATAACTGCTTGGACCTTTGCTGGATCAACTGCAACACCAGCGCCGGAGATAACATGCCGAGAAAGTGAACCTCGCGCAACCAGAACTCGCACTTGCTGAACTTCGCATAAAGCTTGTGCTCATGGAAAACTCTAAGACTAATCTCAAATGCTGACGATGTGTGGCCTCATCCGGAGAATAGACCAACACGTCATCAATAAACACAACAACAAAGCTATCTAAGTACGGACTAAACACCGGTTCATGAGATCCATGAACGCTGCAGGGGCGTTGGTCAATCTGAAAGGAAGGACCAAGAACTCATAATGTCCAAACGCGATCTAAATGCCATCTTGGACACATCCTCACTCCTAATCCTCAACTGATGATAACCAGATCGCAAGTCAATCTTAGAGAAGATTGATGCATCCTGCAACTGGTCAAACAGATCATCAATCTGAGGTAAGGGATACCTATTCTTCACAGTCACTTGGTTCAACTTCCTATAATCGATGCACAACCGAAGTGACCCATCTTTCTTCTTGACGAACAATACAGGTGCGCCCCAAGGGGAAACACTAGGGCGAATGAATCCTTATCAAGCAATTCTTGCAATTGCTTCCTCAACTCTGGCTAACTCTATAGGTGCCATCCGATATGGGGCCTTCGAGATAGGAGAGGGCCTGGAAGCAACTCTATGGTGAACTCTATCTCCCTATCCGGTGGCAATCCAGACAAGTCATCGGGAAAGACATTGGAAATTCCTGCACCACATCGACTGCAAGAGTCAGTGACGAACCAGCATCGGGTACTAGCATAAGCTGGCAAGAAATGCGTCACATCCTTGTTCACCATGCACATCGCCTTCATGGCAGAGATAATAACTTTCCGCTAAGTTCTTTGGCAAGGGATGAGAGAACTCGTCCTCACCAGGAATGTGGAAACAATCCTCTTCCGACGACAATCCACTAACGCATAGTGCTCCTCTAGCCAATCCAGACCAAGAATACATCATAGTCCTTCATCTTTAGCAAGAAGAAACACCCATCTAGGAATCTATCCTCAATGCACACAGGTAACGACGGAATGCACTTCCTAGTCGAAACCGTACCTGCAAGGGTGTGCACAGACAAAGGAACCTCTAACTCCTCAGACTCTATGCCTGACTAGGGCTAACTGCCTAGCGAACCGCTCGTAAATGAACGAGTGAGTAGCACCCGTATCAAACAAACCGAGCGTGCACACGAAAAGCAAAACCGTACCTTCGGTGACATGCTCCGCCTGCTCGGCGTCCTCGCGAGCTAAAGCAAACACTCGAGCTGGGGCTCGAGGCCTTCCTAGTCTTCCTGTAGCGGCGCGGCTGCCGCTATTGCTGGTGCTGGCATTCCACGCTGAGCTCCTTGCTGAAGTCTGGGCACTCTTTGATCTTGTGGTCGCTGCTCCCACACTTCAAGCATCTACCCGCTACTAACCAACACTCGGAACCAACCTGTGTCTTCCCGCAGTGGGAACACTCTTTCTTCACACCAGGGGAACGTACAGAAGGTACCTGAGAGTTGCTGACTGTCAGGGTTTATGCGGTGTCTGGTACACCGTTTTCTTCTTATCCTGCCGCTGGAAGTCTGTCGGCCTCTTCTGCGAAGCCTTCTTTTCCTCCAGATACTGCTCCATTTCTCCTCCTGCTTGCAGGCAGCGCTGAGGGCCTCGTCTAGCGTGCGGTGCTCAAACGCCACGAGTCTCGTCCGCAGTGATGGCTTGAGTCCCATCACAAACTTCTTGGTCTTCCTGCGCTCATCCTCTACGATATGCGGTGCATACTTAGAAAGTTCAGAAAATCTTGCCTCATATTCCAGCACGGTCATGGAGCCTTGCGTCAGGGATAGAAATTCTTGCTCCATCTTGTCCTGGATATGCTCTGGGACGAACTTGGCTCAGAAGAGCCTCACGAACGCGTCCCACGTCACGTCTACTGCTCCGTCCTCAAAGCATGTAAGAAGTAGGGAGACCACCATACATCCGCTCTCTCCTGTAATACACCTTCATAAGTTCCATCAAACCAATCTAACTCAGCAAAACATACAACATATTAAATTAACACATACCTGTAGCATGTAGGTGGCTAATGTCACCTTATCCTCATCAGGGCACCTGATGGCTCGGAAGATTTTCTCCGTCTCCTCAACCAGCTTTCTGCCATTAAGGACGACACTCTCCCCCTTAAAAGAGGGTGGGTCATCCTCTTGAATCGCTCCATGATGGATGGTCCACCATGGTCCTGAGCTGGTGCCTGAGCCTGCTACATTAAACAGTAACAATACACAATAAACACAATATCATGCAATTTAAATAGCAAACTATAGTTGTAATTATTCTACCTAGGCCTCCAACTGGGCCTGGAGTGCTGCCTGGGTAGAGCCTGCGTCTGCATGGCTTGCACCAAACCTTGCATGAATACTCCGTAGTCCACAGGCGGCGGTGGGGGAAGTACAGGCCTCGCGGTGCGGGGCCTGTTGCTCCGCCTGATCATCACGTCGCGGCTCGTCCTCACGGGCCGACGCTCCACCATGCCTACCTCTCGAAGCCATGGCTGTAATAGAATTTCAGCCAGCATTAGAGCTAGGTTATTAAGTTTTCTAACCATTTCCTTATCTATCTTTCACTTCTTATTAGTGTTTTCTACACATGTGGACATACTAAGCATGCAATGGGGATGATGACTTAGGTATATTCATGTGCAATCTCAACCGGTCGCTCTGATACCAATCTCTGTGACGGCCCTCATTATACCGGTACGGTTATACCAACCCACGTCGGTATAGCAAGAGTCCTCACAGTGGGACATTTACCCAAACGATACATACAGCTGAGATACCGCGCGAATATACAACAGAGTAGCGGAAGTAAAAGACAACTGTCTCCATTCATTCATCATCCACATTTAACATACATGAAGTTTGAAATTAACAATAAGGAACTAAAGTTCACATAATTTAAATTGCTGAAATGAAATACATAATGTCCACATTTATACATTCTTTTCATGATAATTCTAATACAATGTTCAAAGTACATACTATGAAATACACAAATCACAAAGAAGCTCCAAAACTAGCTAATCTCCGCGCTCGGAGTCCGTCTCCACTGTCTCCTCCAAAGGTGCCACGTCACCAACTACACTGTACGCCGAAGCAAGGAGTGAGTCCAAAGACTCAGCAAGAAACACTACTCATAACATACACGTATAAGTCATGGTTTCTACATGCACATTCAACATTTACACACATGGCATGCAATCATTTGAAGGTTTCAACCTATCATGAAAGTTTTACAAGTTATACATGGATCATGCTTTCAGATTTCTAAGAATAAAACTTTACCTATCACATGCTCTCTATTCAATTTACTCATGAACTTTTTCTTTAAAGAACCAGGACATGAGAGCTACCAACATGAACATTGCGCAAACATGGAAAGAAAACACGACTAGCATGGATCCTACATGTTTTTAAACACATACATAGACATTTTCACATGCTTTAAGTTGCTGTTTCACATGGTTTAATGGCTGTAAACCTACACATGAGAGCTACAATGTTGCTTAAAACAAATCATGTGAATAACCAATCATGCTATTTGCACACGTGCTCATTAATTATCCCTAACATGGATTCTAGGCATTTTTACACACATACACATGATAATAACAACATGAATTTACTGATTTCACATGGTTTCAGATTTGTCTCACATGGATTTCAACAACATATTTTCACATTTAGAATTTCACATTTTCCTTACACAAGTTTCTCTTTCACATGGTTACTCTTTGCACATACACATTCACATTGTTCACTTACACATTTACACGGACCATACACATTACACACATTTCACATTACCATTTTAGGTGCCGTGACACATAGTCCAAACCACCAAAGAAGGACATATACACATCGCATTACACATAGACGCCATCTAGGCATTCCAATGGCGACTCTTGGACTGCGCAGACCGGGAGAACAAGTCTCCACCCTAACCAGTGGTACTTGTCCACCTCCAGGATTTCCCCCTAATGCCTTAGGGTCACTTACACACTGAACATTCTCAGGGGACTTTTCCCCGATACAGTTCCACTGCCCTCTGTGGAAGCAATGTCACACTTGGCACAATTTACACATTTACACATTTTACCGATTTTTTTACACATGGTTTTACACATTCACTTTTCATCTCATTCACTTTCTCACTCACATGCACATCTCTGTTTTTCCTAACATGGCACTACAGATTTCAGGAGCTTAACACACAGAAATTTCATCATTCAAGTTAGGTTTAAGCACTATCTAATCACATTACGATATCATACGTAGATTACTAAATTTCACATGGAAAATACATAACTTCTTATATACTGGTCCAATGACCTGAATTTTAACCACATGCTATTTTCGGGTTCTAGATCATACACCCAATTTTTCAGATTTTTCTGAGCTAAATGGAATTTACAGTAAATAAAACACCTATTTAGCATGCTATTCACAACTTAAGTTAACATGGGGTTTAACATATCATGCGATTTTGCCACTTGCTGTTTTAACAGAGATTACTATCATATACATGATCTGAGAATACAGAACTATCCTAAATCATACATCACAAATCGATCACCACAACCATTCTTGCATGCCTTCTAGTTACCGAACCGAATTTATTGCAACTCATGCAAGCAATGGACAAATTATCAAAATTGAGAATACATATACTGATCTACAAATCTTCATGCTTTGACAAAACTAAGGCATTCAGACTAATCCTAACCATGAAACATGGATGGCAAGAATTTCAACATTTCATGCTTACACATTCACGGTATAAAAATTTCCTACATTCACCATCATACATCACACTCATCCACACACCACAATTGACAATATACATAGTGTATAGGGTTACCATATATCCTCATCACGGAACCATACCGAAAATAGTCGATAGGAGGGCAGAACAGGTCACTGTTTGTCCAGAGGAACTTGGCGGCAGTCTCTGGCCGCTGACTCATGGTCAGCGGCATGGTCGATGGACGCCTAGCATGATATCGGCGTCCATTGACCTTGCCGTCAATGCAGGTCTGTGCAGAAACACAGACCTGAGCTCTTAAACTTGGGTGAATGGGAGGGTCTAGGACTCGAGAAAAATCCATAAAAATAATAGAAACGACCTAGACACATACGGAACATCATGGATAGGTCACTTGCCATTTAAAAATTGCACCAAGGGATCTAGGGCTCGGTGAAGCTCTCCTTGGGCTGTCCCAAGAAGCCTCCAATGAACTCTCCTCTGGGTTCTTGAGCGAGATCCACAGCAAGCCGAGTCGGGAAGCCTTCCTCGATGATCCTTCTAGCCTCCAGTTGCAGTGGAACGCCGGATCAAGCTTCAGAAGTTCGGATTTTTGGGTGAAAAGGTGGGGTTTTCCTCAGTTTCTCTCTAGGGTTTTTCTTTTCTCTTTTCTCCTCTTGCAAGGGTGAAGAGAGGAGTGGGAAGAGGCCATTTCGGTTCAGACATAAGGAGAGCCTCTCTCCTACTCATAGGGTGACTTGATAGCCCTCAGAGCCATTGGGGACAGCCCCCCAATGGCTGGCTTTCTTGTTTCAGAAGTTTGCAGCTCTGCTGCGCATGCAGGCCAGAGAGATGGCGTCCATATCGCTGGACGCCCGGATTAGTGTTGGTCCATGTCTAGACGCTGACACCACCTCAACGGCCTGGGGTTGACGCAAGATGGCCTTCGGCCAGAACTCTAAAATATGCAGAAAACATGCATACCATGCGTATATACATGCAATATGTATATGGTATTATATCCATACTATCACCCATGCAATACATACATTATTTGTATTTAATATAAACACATGCACACGTACTTGTACTAATTAATACGTACGTAAATATGTACATACATAGACAAGCACAAATACACAAATATAATTAATGCGACGGAAATTTGAGGGCCTTACACCCTCTCCCCCTTAAAGAAACTTCTCCTCGAAGTTAAACCACTACTGAACAAAAGGATATTTCTCTTCTTCATCGCATCCTCAAGCTCCCACGTAGCCTCCTCACGGCAGAAGTCCGCCATAGAACTTTCACCGACGCAATCCTCTTGTTCCAGAGATGCTGACCTTCTGGTCCGAATGGCTACTGGTTGCCGACATATGAAGATCTGGCTGGATCTCCACTGGTTCATGACAATCACATGAGACGGATCTCAGACATACTTCCTGAGCATAGATACGTGGAACCGGGTGAATGCTACCCAAGCTGGGGGTAAAGCTAGCTCATACCCACCTGCCAAACGTCTGAGAATCTCATATGGGCCAATGAATCTAGGGCGTGCTTGCTATGCCTGCCAAGTCTGACAATCCACAGTATGCGATATCTTCAGAAGAATGATCGCCAACCCAAATCCAAATCCTTTCTCCTGTTGTCGGCATAACTCTTCTGCCTATCCTGTGCCGCAACAAGCCTTTTCCTGAAAGCTATCTTATCTGAGGTTTCCCGAACTAACTCCCGTCCGATCAACTGCCTATCACCAGTCTCCTCCCAACATAAAGGAGACCTGCAGGGCCTACCATAGGTTATATCCATGAATTGAGGTCAATTTGGAGTCCAATAAGTGTGGATTGGGTGAGAACTTAACCCACGATTCTCCTTTAGTTAAGATTTTTAAATTTCAGGTTATTTTCTATCTTGAATTTATTTATGGCCCAAGAAACATCTCGTAGCCCATTTTTTTCTCATTGTATCGTTAATATTAATTTTTTGAAGTCCACCATAATTTCTATTTGATTTTTGACCCCTTTATGTATATATGATAATGGGGTTCTTACTTATTCCTTAATTACGATATTAAGTCAGAATAATTCTTAAACATGGTCCAAAAGATTTTTCTTGACCTAAATTTCTTTATGGGTCATTATAGAGTATTATTTAAAATCTAACTATGATTTTTATAAAAAAAAATTATGTATTTTTTTTACACCCGCGATAATGATGCATACACATTTAACTAGTTTTAAATTATCAAATGGCCATATTTTTCATTTATCCCTAATTTTCAATTACTGAAATTTTCAGGGTGCTATATGCATTCTTATAATCACTCAACTAATTATGAAGACCAAACGATTGTTGTTTAAGGCCAATCGATTGATGAAGAGAAGGCTAATCGATTGATGAAGAAAATGCCAATTGATTGATGAAGAGAAGGCTAATCCATTAATGAAGAAGCTTCTGATTAATGAAGAAAGCGAAAATCGGACGACCGATTTTAGGAAATCAGACGACCAAAATTGTGTTAGTCGAAGCTCTACAAAGGGCCAGTCGAAGTGATATGCAGTGCCAGTAGAAGTGGAATCGTACAACCGATTTGACAAGATCAGAGGATCGATCTTTGTTGGAACATCTGTTTGATGATAGTAAAAATCAGACGACCAATTTGGATGTTCTGGTCGACTTATCACGGGGAAACACAGTTTCCTTATTTGGAGAGGACTCCTTCCTTCTTTGGATTTCTTAGAGGTCTACAGCCATGTTGGAATGTCTAGCATGTGGGTATATAAAGGGAACAATTTCTATGGTATTGGGACCACACATGCAAAAGGATGAGCAAGTTTTTGTATCGACTAGGGCAAACCTATGAACCAGCAATATTCATCCAGGCAATTTCTCTAGGTTTTCTGCGTGGTTTAAGGACCTTGGATGCTCAAGAGATCGTGCTGCCATAGTACCACATCCAAGAAGGCTTGTGCAAGAGTCTACACTTGTCTCCATCATTACTCAACCACTTCAAAATAAGGTATTTCTTAATTACGAGTTTCATCCTTTCTCTCTTGTTCTTGGATTGAGAAATTATACTTCAATGTTTTCATACATACTTCTTGTGTGAGAGAGTTTGTGCTCATGTTGTATGAGCGTGTGTGAGAGGTTTTGATAGTGAGTCTTTGTCATTGTTCAGACGTGTGTTTGTGTGTGTCTTTCTACGTGTGAGGGGGAGGTTGTACTCTGTACCTCAGGCCTAAACATCAGATTAGTGTGTTGCCACCTCACGAAAGTGGGGGATGGACGTAGGCACACATCCTTGTGTGGCCGAACCACCTAAACAACTGTGCATTGTGGTTTGTTTCCTTTTCTTCTATCTCCTTCTATGTGCGCTGTTGGTTTGTGGTAACACATCTCGTTCGATATTGACTTGTTTAACATATCAAGTAGTTAAATTTTTATTTGGTAGTCAACTAATTCATCCCTCCCCTCTTAGTTGTTCGTTGCACTTGTTCACTTCAACATTATTATTTTTATTTACTATCATTGAAAATGATCCTCTAGTAGAGGAGAATGAACCTCCTCTATCTGTCATGCTTAAACAGTTTAAGGAAAAAGATTATTTATGCTTCAGTAGCATATTGTCCTACTTATCTGATAAGTTATATGACATATATTGTCCTGCTAAATCGACTAAAGATTTGTAGGAATCCTTAAATAAGAATTATGGTTCTGAGGATGTAGGCTTAGATACTATTCATGTGGCGAGTTATTTTGATTACAAAATGAAGGAAAATATGTCTATAGTAGAACAAGCCCATGAGATTCAATCCTTGGTGTTGGAGATTCAATGATGTCACATGAACATTAATGAGAAATTTTAGGTCTCTGCACTTTTAACTAAGTTATCACCATCCAAGAATGATTTCTTGCTAGCTCTTCAACATAAAAGAGATAAAATGACTGTAGAGCAAGTCATAACTACTATATAGGTTGAGGAAAGGATCAAAGATAGAAACAAGCCTAAGAATCTTCTTGCTCCTAGTGTTGAAGCCACTAAGTATGATTTTAAGGCTAACCTTGTTGAGAGAACCAAAAAATTTTAGAAGAAAAATAAAAGGATTTTTTACATATTAGTCCTTACAAACTTATCTAATTGTAGATTAGTCACTCAAAACCTCTAAAACCTTACATAAAAGTCTCTCTTGTGGGGACTAATGTTGGCCCACGGTAGAAATGCAGCAGTCACCTAGAGGGGGGGGGGGGTTGAGTAGGTTGATGCAAAAATCTGAAAACTAATCAAACACATTAAACTTTGGTTAGTGAATAAAATCATGTGCAATAAAGATTAAGAGAGCGAAAGCAAACAAATAAGGCAATCACACAAAGGACATATATTTTATCCTAGTCCAGCCCTTCCCAATTGGAAGTCCTACGTGCAGTCCCCAAGCAAACTTTTAAGATTTCACTAACCAAGGGTACAACCCCCCTTAATGGACTAATACAACACCCAGCCCCTGTTGGTCTTCTTCTCTTTCCCAGGCAAGAAGACAACCCACTTCTTTTACAGGCTCAGAAGCAAACCCATTGAACGTAGGCACACATCCTTGTGTGACTGAACCACCTAAACAACTGTGCACTGTGGTTTGTTTCCTTTTCGTCTATCTCCTTTTACGTGTGTTATTGGTTTGTGGTAATGCATCTCGTTCGATATTGACTTGTTTTGCATATCAAGTAGTTAAAGTTTTATTTGGTATTCAACCAATTCACCCCTCCCCTCTTGGTTGTTCATTGCACACGTTCACTTCAATTGGTGTCAGAGCAGGTTCTCTTTTCTCAAAGGGAGATCCTTATGTGCAATGGCCAACAAGTGGTACATGCTTGAAGGCCACTCGATCAATCGTTCACCATACTTCGATGGTAGTAACTACACGTACTGGAAAAATCGGATGCATATCTTTCTCAGAGCTCAAGACTATTAGATCTAGAAAGTCATAAGCAACGGTCAATATGCACTACAGAGGACGGAAGATCAGATTAAAAAGTCTAAGATTAACTATAGTGCTATGAATATCATGTAATGCGCCATTCATCCTAACGAGTATTTACATGTCTCCATGTGCAGCTCTGCAAAACAGATGTGGGACAACCTGAAACTCATCAATGAAGACACTTTGGAGGTCAAGGAGACCAAGGCAAATATTCTGGTATCCAAACATGAGTTGTTTTGGATGAAGCCAGAGGAATCCATCTCCGAGATGTTCGCAAGGTTCACTGCCATTACAAATGGCTTAAAGGCTCTTGGAAAGGACTATACGAGTTCAGAGATGGTCAGAAAGGTCCTTAGGTCCTTGCCTCCTACTTGGCACACCAAAGCCACTGTCCTAGAGGATTCTAAGAATATTGCAACCCTCTCATTGGAGAAATTGATTGGATCCCTAATGACGTATGAATTGAACATAAAAAGAAATGATCTACAAGTCAAGAAGGCCAAAGGAGTTGCCCTCAAAGTTGCTTCTACTCATCAAGAGAGCAATACTGAAGAGGATAGTGATGTGGACGGCAACCAAGAGCTAGCAATGCTGACCAGAAAAATGCAAAATTTTCTTCGCAAAAGGAGGCTGTTCCAAAGCACTTCCAAGAAGCTGAGCAAAAAGTCGTTCCCCCCTAAAGGTGAGAACAACAAAGAAAAAGAAGTAATCTGCTATGAATGCAAGAAACCAGAGCACATGCGTGGAGAATGCTCTGAGTTCTAAAAGAAGTTCAGGAAAGGAAAGTTCAGAAAAGTCAAAGCCATGGTGGGCATGTGAACCGATGAGTACTCAGACAACTCATCCTGAGACTCTAAAGAAAATTCAGAGAATCTCGGTCTCATGGCTTACAACAAGGAAGTTGAAGAGGTAAGTGATGACTCTAAACACTTCACTTTAGATCAGTGGGAAATAGTCTATGCTTCTCTATATGAAAAATAAAAAAACTAAGATATGAAAAATAAAAGTCTAAAAATAAAATTGAGTCACTTCTCCATAATGACATACCATGTTCTGCATGTAATGTTGTAATACCCTCAAATTTTAAACATCATGATTTACTTAGTAATTTTGTTTATGCATATCAATTAATCTTAAATTGAGATATTTAGGATTAAGAGTGTGTTTAAGACACATTATCATGCACCAGTACCATTTTCGGTCGTGCGCACCCCGATGGGCGATACCGGAATTCTGTAACAAAAATGAAATCCGAGAACACCATAATTCTTAGAAAAATATGGTGATAAAAAAATGTAAATATCAGGAGTTGTTGACGTACAGATTACGAGATTAAGCCGACGCAACTATTTTCCGGGCGATTTTTCACCCAGTGGAAAATAAAATCTAAAAATTGAAATAAAATCACCATAATTTCTAAAACCTTTTCATTAGCCTATGGTTGAAATTTTAACATAAATGGACATCATTTGAATGTATTTATATAAGAAATATTGGACCAGCTGAATTATGGGCCATTTACGGTAAGGATTTTTGGGAATTATTCCATGCTTACGCAGCGTGGGCTACGTAAGCCCATGTCATTAAGGGTTAAAATCCTTACACGTTGGTGACTGATGTGTAAGTGTGTGAGAGGATGCATGAGCCATGTGTAGCAGTAAAAATCAAATGGTTTTTACTGTTATACCTGCGCATGGGAGGTGTCACTGTGCATGGTAAAGTGCTGGGTTATAAAAGCACCCCCTCACCCTTTATACGCACCTTTCCACCCTTTGTTTTTGCTTTACCTTGCACACCACAGCTTTTGTTTCCGTTTCTTTCTGTTCCTTGCTGCTGAAGCTGCCATTCCTGTAATTCTTTTACTTCCTTCTTTACACTGCTACTGACTCTACGTGAAGAAGAAGATCTTCATTTTCCCTTCCCAGTTAGGTAGGTTCCTTTCTCTGATTCTCTACAGTCTTCTATTATCATACTTGTAGCTTCTTCATCCTTGGAAACCCATATGTTCCTATTTATCCCTGGTTTTGTGGAAAATTCTCCTCTTCTTGTTCTTTCTTCTATTAGAGCCTCAGAGTTTGAGTGTCTACCTTGATTCTTGTCACAAGGATTAGTAAAGCTTTCATAAGACTCTAAGTATTGTTCATGTCTTAAGAAGTAGATTCTGTACTTAGTATGAATTTTGTTTCAGCTTTGAGAAGGAATTGCATGTAGGAGTAGATATGTTCCTACAAAGTCTTTTTCTACAAGTTCCTAATTTTATGCCATTCATATGCAAAGCTTGGACTCCTATTGTCTATGCTTCTTTCCTTCATATAAGTGATGCTTAGAACTATGTACAAGACCCTCTTTGATGTGTTAAACATATTTAGATTCATAGGAACCTTTAAAAGAGTCTTTAGAGTAGTGTAGATCTATTTCTGGAAGCTGGACTTGCGGCTATCGACAGATGGAAGTCATCTATCACAGACCTCAAGCTCCCAGAACCCAAACCTTCTGAAAAATTAGTAGCTGTCGACAGATAGCTCTTATCTGTCGATAGATGACTCTGATCTGTCGACAGATGACTTTTGCCTGTCGACAGGCATTGTTCAAATTCCAGAAACATGGTTCTAGAAACCAGTAGCTGTCGACAGCTACCTTCTAGCTGTCGATAGATGCTGCCCTGTTATGTTTTCAGCACCTATTCTTGTCCCATCCTCTGAAGACTCACTATATTGTTGACCCCACAAGTTGTTATCTCATTTTCTTGGACTCTAAACTACTCTATTACCAAGATGATTTGATTAATCTTCAATCAAACTATCCTTGAATTTCTATCCCTATTGTGCTCATGAAATGTAACTTATGATCTGAAGATAGTGTTGTCTTTAAAGAGGGTTTAGGATCACTTGTGATAGCACCAGTCACTTGTGATCAGCTATGGGCGACAGTTTGTAGGTAAATCCAAGTCAATGGACTGATGATGGTGGGTAATAAACTCCGTTCTTGCGCATTGAACAAGATCCAAGGTGCTGGAATCACCTAGGCACTGAGAATATATTTACATTATTTAGTAATCTCTTGAGAGCAGTATGATGCCTGTCGAATTCGTTTCTATGATATGAATTTTGAAACACATATATGACTCTTGTTCTGAATTTTGTTTGAGCTCGTTATGAAATCAAATTAAGCTATATGTTTCTGTTAAGTATGAAATTCATGAGCAAATGTGTTTTTGATCCATATGCGCTTGCTTTCACCTAGTGAGTCCTCCGACTCATGCCTTTGTTTCCTCCAACCCTTTCAGATTGAAGGTGTGTATAATCTCAGCTACAAATGAATCTCAATTCCGCTGCGGATGTTGAAGAGATGAGAACAATAGCATAGTCTAATGACTTTTTAGAGATTTTGTTGTACTAATAAACTTTAGAGAGAAGAAGCTTGGTTTATGTAAATAATGAGTATTAATACTTTGTTACCTTGTGATGTATAATATGTTCAAAGATTCCTTTGTGGAATGGTTTGCCAGTTTTTTGCGTTTCACGGATTTGTCTGCCCATAAAGAATTTGTCAACGTAACCCCTCTTCCGATCAAAAGTTATGTGATATGTATATGTGTGTGCGGTCGGGAGAGGGTGTTACAAATGTTCTAAAAAATGAATATGACATTTTGAAAAAGTCTAATGAAGTATTGCTTGCTAAAGTGGCTCTTTATGAAGAAGAAATTGAATGCATGACAATGATAAAGCATGTGAGAAAAATTTTGAAGTTGAAAAGAGAATTCTCAATTAAAAACTAAAATTGAAATCTAGAGTGAGCACTTTTGAGAAAGAAGTCGCTAAACAAAAGAGTGTTGTGTCTAGATTAATGAAGGGGAAACAAAAGTTAGACGAGGTCCTCTCAACTACTGTTAATTTCCAAAGAAAGGGTCTTGGCTACATTTCCAATAAACAGAAGGCATTTCAGTCAAAGACAAAAACTTCACTTTTACATGCAAGTGAAAAACCCAAAAAAAACAACCAAGCCCATAATGCTAAAAATGCCCAAGTTCATAAGAAGGCTAATGGTCAAAGGCCCAAACATGTCATTCATAATCATGCTAACTTTTCAAGGCCAAAACCACAAGTTTCTAAAATCATTTGTTTTTATTGTGGTGGTAATGGTCATATTAATGCCATGTGTCCTTTCAAGAGAAATCGACAAAATGTGAAATGTGTGTGTGTGGATTAGAAAAGATTTATTTCCTTCTTAGACTAACTCCAATGGACCCAAGAGGATTTGGGTACCAAAATCCAACTAGAACTTGTTCTCTTCCAGGTATGTCTTGGATCCCATAGCAAAAAGTGGTATTTGGACAGTGGCTGCTCAAGACATATGACAGAGACAAGTCAAAACTTACTGAACTTCAAGAAAAAGATGGAGGTACAGTCACCTTTGGAGGTAAAGGCAAAGGTAAAATCATTGGAATAAGTAAGATTGAAACCACATTAAAAATGTACTTATTGTCCAAGGGTGAATTATAATTGTAACAGCTCTAGATATTTATGCCCAATAAGGCTCCATATCCAAGTCCGCCTCCCGCGATCGGACCGAAGTCTCGCAAGGGATAACGCGCACAAGTGTCTAGTAAGAATATAAAAGACAACAACAACTGTATAAGACACAAGAAAGTACATGTGCTCATACCTGTCCCAATACATTATTACATGTCCAAGAGAAAAGTACAACTACCTAGGGCATACCCCGAGGGAGCACAAGCTCACATAATACAACTAACTCTACTGCTGGTGGTACAAGTCTGCCACAACACATCCGCAAGCCACACAAACGGCTAACACCTGAAAAGAGCTGTAAGCGAGTGAGCCTCAACAAGTCACTGGCTCAGTAGGGACCTCCTAGAAACAACACCCAAAAACTAAAGAGACCTCAACCCCAAAGGGTCTCACTGGCAACACCAAGAGCCAAACCACAATATGTTCATGATTAACATGATTAAACCACAATTTAAACATAAATATACCAACTAACATAGATCTCAGAAGGTAAGAGGTACAACAGGACTAGCATAGCACCACTAGTTCGCCCAACAACTGAAATGCCTGGGCCACATGCCACACAGGCCAACCACTACAACAACTGGTCTCCTAAGCTACAAGCCTCACAGGCAAACCATTGCCTAGACTACAAGCTTCACAGGCAACCTACCCATGCAGGGTAACAGGACTGACATCAATAAGCCAATCCACCACACACTAAAACCACAATTAGAAACTTACCCGAAGAAGATAAGATATAACAAGTGGAAGGTCACACCACATGACCTCCACAAAACACTAGTTCACATCAACACATGAAGAGGCTGGTACACAACGTACCACAACACAAAGCTATCCATGAAGAGTACAGGTACCTACAACCACGAGGTACCACCACGGAACCACAACCACAACTGTGCCACCACCAAGGCACACCCCAACAGGTAAAACCACAACCAGTGAGTCACACGCACAAGCCACAACCAGCGGCAAAGCACGAGTCGGAAAGGAATGACGCCACCACACGGGAACAGACTACTGGTTTATGACGCCAGTATCCAATGCGGACAACACATCACAAGAACCACCTCTCAGTCTCATAGCCACGGACACACAGTCCAGCTACAGCTCCACAAACACACAACGTAAGCCAACCAACAGTGGAGACCAACCAACACCACACCTGTAGACCACACAGCTGCAGGTCCATGCCTAACACCTTTAGGGACTTTGGCCCGAGCTCCCTAAAGTGAGGCACTGGAAACACAGGACTAGCTGGGGACCAGTACATCTACTTGTGTCTGTCCCCCCAACCACGAGCGCGCTACAAGCGACTGGACACCCACAAATACAAGTCGTTGCCCCTTGTCATCTTTCCCTCAGCCGGACACACAACTCAAACACAGGAGTGAGGGTGTCCAAGAAGACGACACAGACCTCAGTGGTACACACCATACCAGGACATGCTCCGAGCACAACGTGTCTAGCTCACACAGAACCTGAGGTACCCGACTGAAGAGGTATTTTGGAATAGGCACCGGACCACCAAACTTGGCAAACGCACAAACCACGATATGTTCTTATACGACCTTTATTATAAACTACAGTACACAAGTGTCAGGATTAGCTCGTCATCGGTCACCATGTGACCTTCAAGCCAACCTGCACCGATACATACATGACCACAATAACATATAATAACCTTGCCTGTCATTGGTCATCTCATGACCTCTATAGAAACATTAAACTCAATGCACAATAACCACTTAACTTAATACAACCATAATCAACATAAACCACTAGCTAGCCATACACTAACTTTTAAACCTACACATGCTTTACTAACACAACCATCTTAAGTAACCTTAGAAAGACAGCAAAAGACCAGAGCTAGGTCCACACAGGACCCTCACTGCCAAGCACACAACTCACCCCATGGAGGCTAAAACGCGACGGACACAAGCGTCGACTTAAAAATCGCGACGGCTTGTCCACACTCAATTCAAAACCTTAACGCGACATGGCCCATTGTCATGACAGAATCGCGATGGCCCGATACGTCGCCTTCAGGCTCAACCTGTCAACACTGATAGTCAATATCCAAATCACGACAGAACGATACGTCCCGATAAGGACCACTCTAGACCCTTTACAGAATCGCGACGGACCACATTGATGCGTTGAACAAGAATGTGACAGGTCAAGTGGTCACGTCCAAACCACCACCATTGCACACCAGACAAAATCATAAACATGACGATGCATGTCATTGTGTTCATACCATGGACGCGACGGTGCACCCCGTCGCATTTCAACGCGACTATGAGTTCAGCTTATAGGCCAAACCCACCTTCTCCACAGGAAAACCAACACATACTCGACACAAGTACCAAGCTAACCATTAACATGATATTCTCAATATGGCAAACCACCCACACATGCCTCCACCCTTTAAACTATTCAAAACAAAGTAAACAAGAAGGAAGTCTCCCTACTGATAACTACATAAATTTTTTGTTAAATTTCATACATACAATTAATTTTAGACATCCTTTGTCTGTAAATAATGTTCAGTTTGATTTTAATTTTCATTTCATCTAAGAATAGATTTTTGAACATATTAGTTGATATTGGGTTAGAATACATGTTAGATTTTCATTTAATAAATCATTTCTTTCAGATTAACTAATCAGGTTCATTTTGGGAAATAAAAGATTTTTTTGTAAATAATTCTTGTATATAAATAATTCTTGTCGAAATAATACTTTGTAAATATCTTTTAATAGTAGATAGTTATAAATTTGTAAATAAATAAATTTTTTTACTCCACCAATTCTATTAAATAAATATTTTCTTATTTGCCCCACCACAGCTTTGGCCACGAAACCCTACTTGATCATTTCGTTTCTTCCCCACCAGGAAGCATCTGGAGGCTGGAGCTGGTGCCCGGATCCGAGGCTTGTGCGTGCGAAGCAGATGGAGGGGCGTGTACGGCTGGGTGCTGCTGGCTGTGAAGGGTTGGGCACGGTGCGATGTGGGCTGTGTACGACTGGCGATGGATCAGCAGGGGTGTGCACAGTTGCTGGTTGACTGGATCCGTTGGGCACGGTGTGGAGGCAGGGTGTGCACCGTGCGTGGCTGTGGTGGTGCAGCTGGAGCGCGATGTAGAAACGGAGGCAGGCTGCAATGCTAACGTGTGCGCGGCAGGCAGAGGAGCTACTGCGTGCGCAGCGGATCTGGAAGTTACTGCAGAGGCGGATGCGAGCTGCTGGCATGCGCAGCAGAGCCTGAGGCAGTGCGGACCGGGGTGTGGCGCATGAGGCGTGCACATCAGGAGGTGGGCAGCAGCTGGCTGTTGCGACGCAGAGGCCAGAGCTGGGGCTAGTGCGATGCGGCTGGTCAAGGATGCAGAGCAGAGCTTGGGTGGGAAGTAGATCTAGAGCGCCTATAAAAGGACCCCAAGGAGGACAAACTGGGGGGTTGGAGACAGAGGGGGGAGGGGATCTCCCTCTCTGTTGTTGGATTTTTCTGCTTCTCTTCTTCGGTTGTGAGTTGGGCGGGGAGAGGTAGACAGTTTAGTTTAGTTTTTTTTTTTTCTTCCTGTATTCAGCATTTTGAGGGTTTTTTTTGTTGAGCAATTGAGGGTTTCGGCTTAAAGGGAAGCAACTGTGATATTTTTGGAAATTTTTCTTCTTCCTTTCTTCTGTTCAGCATCTAGAAGTCCGAGGATTTTCTTTCATTCTTCTGAGTTTTGTTTCTTCTGTTGTTGGCTGTGAGAGCTGTTGGGAGGTAGATGCATTAATTTTCCATTTCTTTTGTGTTCCAGAGTTCGATCCAGTGGCATTTTTCATTTCTTCCATGTTGGAGAGTTCGTTTGTTTCTTCTTCTCTTCCGGATGTAGGGCTGTTGGGTTCCATTTTGTTCATCTCTTTTAGTTCAGCATTTTGGATGTTCTGCTGTTGGAGGGGAGTTGGTGATTTTTGTTAGGTTTTCTTCCATTCTTCTGTAAGCTGCTGGAAGGGATTCAGCATCTGGTTCGACTGCTGTGTGAGAGATCCAGGGGTTCATATTTTTGAGTTTTTCTTCATCTCTTCCGGTTGTTCAACATCTCTTCTGGTTCGGTATTTTAGGGGGTTTGGAGAGTTCTGATTTCTGATTGTTGGGTTGCTGGGAGGGGAATTTATTTCCATTTCTTCTGAGCTGAGGAGATCAATCCAGTGTTAATTTGTCCATTTTTTTTGTGTTCAGAGATTCGAATGCTGCTTCTCTCTTTTTTTTTGTAGGGACTGTTGGTTGTGTTCGAGAGGTTGACATTCCATTTTTTTTTCCCCTTTCTTCTGTTCAGGATTTGGTTTGGTTTTAGCTGCTGGGAGAGATGGTGTTGCTGGGAAGGGGTTTAGCATCTGATGGAATCAATTGCTTCTTCTTCCTCTTTTCTGTAAGCATATGGTATTAGAGAGATTGGAGGTCTGGTGCGTCTGAAGAATTCCAGAGGTGTGTGCTGCAGAGACAGCACAGGGCAACCAAGAAGATCTTATTTCTTGGCATGTTCTGCGGTTGTCCAGCATCCATAGAGCATCCGGAGAGTTCAGATCCAGAGTTGAAATTGTGAATTCAATGTTCTTGTTGTAGCAGAGGATAGATCAGTTTCGTGAAGATTTCTGAGTCGTTCTAGTCTTTCGAGTCATTATTTTTGTTCTATTTCCTGTTCTTCAATAATAGTATATGGATTTCAATTTAGCAACAATAATTTCTTGTTCTTATTGTCTGTCCGATTCTTGGGCTGTGAGAGTAATGATTTGGTGTTTGTGGTGAGCTACTATTGTTGATTGTTCGTCCCCTGAGCTATAGGGGTAAATTGATTTGATAATTTGCTTTTGAGAATTCTTGTTCTGTCATCTTTTTATCTTTTTGAGTTCAGATCATTTCAGAATTAGATGTGCATCCTTATGTTTCTAGTTCAGATTTCTATCTACCGATTTGATCCCTCTATTGAGAGGGTACAGTGATACTAATTCTCTTTTAATTTCAATTCAACATGTTCTTTCATTATGTTTGATCTGTCGAGTTGTGAGGGATTTGATTGGTGATGTTTATAGAATTAATTCTAATACGGTGTTATAGTGTTTGTTAGAATAGTTTCAAAAAGCAGTTTCTTAAGTCAAACTTTATTCAGTCTCTCTGTGGAAATGACTTGTTCTCTCCACTTTGCTAGTTCATCTTTGCTATTTTAAATTTGTGAGACAGTTTAGAGAAGGTGAGCATATTGACGTGTGCAAAGAACTCTAGACAACAGAAGTGCGCAGTCAACAATGTCGCGTTCATCTTGGCGCCGTTGCTGGGGAGGCGTTAGAGTTTGATTTAAATCTGCATTCATTTGATTTTATTTGCATTGTGCTTCTTATTGACTTGTTATTGGGCTTTTCATTTCAGATTTGCACAGAAGTGGTACATGGAGATTGGGCTTGACATTTGAGCCCATTAGAGAAGGAGAGCTTGCTGAATTGATTTTTACATTTGTTTTTAATTCAGAATTTTTAGATAGAAGAGTGTGAGTGAAATTTGTAGTGAGGTTTTCATGTACTCTCTATGCATGTACAGAGATTTCTTTCAAGTTGGCATGTAATAATTGGCCTTTTGGTGGTTTGAGTGGTTTGGAATTAGTTTATAGTATCACTTTATATTTTCTTAATTAAGTTTTATTTCATTTAGTTCAAAAACTAAATAAAAATAAAAAAATTTAAATCTAAATTTTTTTTCTTCCAAATCGCTCTTTCATGTAAGCCGTTTGTTTGCAAATTAAAAATTTCATCTTCTTAAGATTAGAAACACTTGTTTTAGGACATTCATCATTTTAATTGTTATTTGAATTCTACTTCTTTTCTTGCATTGAAGAGTGCGGAGGAAAAGTAAGATTTCTATCTCTTGTTGCATGCATTAGACTTAGCATTAGAAAACCCTTGTTTGAACTTGCTTTGTTGCATTTCATATTAGTAAAAGGGACTGCTTAAGGGCATTACCCTTTAGAAAAAATAAGGATAAGGTGAAGGATTTCATCACCCTTTCCTTTGCCCAAAAGTCATAAAATTTTTTCACATTCTTGCATTTGCCTAAACTTTTAATAAAAACCAGTAGACTTGGCCCTAGGGTTCATAATTAGATTTATCCTTTCTTAATTCTAAGACTACTCTTTAAGTCTGGAGTCTAGGATTAGAGGTTAAAAAGCTTATGCATAAGTGAGCTAGAGGTTATTTAATTGGGTCCTTGCGAAAGCAAGGGGGGCCTCCCTCTACTCCACCTCTTACCTGGCCAGTACAAGAAGAGTTAGGATTGGGTTTAAGCAAGTATATATCCGATTTTGAGAAAAATAACATAGGTCTAAGGAATACTTAGTGCTTAGGTTAATTTTTTTTGAAAGTGTTTGTTTGTTTGTGTTTGTTTATAAAAATTCATCAAAAATCAATAAAATTTTAAAAAGTTCAAAAATCATAAATAGAAGGTTTTTCAACTGTGCATGCTTGGTAAACGCTCCCTGATCATAGACTCACGATCCTTGAAACATTCCTTGAAAATTGAGTCTACCAAGCTAGCTGAGCCAAATAGAGCCTAATTGCGTCTGGCTAAAGACGATAAACTTAGCTCTCTTGGGAGGCAACCCATGCGTACAGATTTTGTTTATTAGGTAATTCTCTATCTTACTTTCTTTTCTTGTAAATAAGCAGGGGGGAGAGGTAGAATAAGCATGCATTCATAGTCCTCATCCTAACCAATGCTTCATTTTCTTTCTTTATATTCAGCATGTGCAAATAAAAAGAAAATTTCACAATGTTTCATCTTTGAATAAAAAAAATTACTTGGCATTGTGAAGCATAGACTATGTGTCTGATCTTTAACCATTAAAATTTTGAAGTTATCACATCCTTTTACAAACATCCATGTTAGGTAGCCTCTAGTAAAGGATTACATGTACTACTTGTCTACCTTATGTAAGGATTTCTAGAAAGAAGTTTTTATACACACACTACACACCACTTAGACTAGCTGAACCCGAATGTAGCAAATTTGTTAAAGCTAGTAGGAGAGAGGTGGTTGGTTTTCTCCCTTCCCCTTAAATGAATTGCGAAAGAAGTAAAGGCATTTTATCAAGGAACCTGTCTGTCTATCCTTCCTTTAAGAGGAAAAGAAAAGAAAAGAAAAAGCAAAAGAAAAGAAAAAAAATATCCATGAAAAATGCCCCGGATCTAAGTAAAGTTGGACTCGCTACTCTTGAAAAGTTTGTGCGGCATTATGGATGAGAAAAAGAGAAAAATTCTGAGTGCACAAAATGCAAATAAAGGGGCAAAGTCCTCAGCTCAGATAAATAATCCTTAAGGAAGTTGAGCAGAATGAAACTGAGAGAAACAGCCCAATCTGACTGAGCAATGATCTTGTTCCACAATTCTTTTCTTCTCCCTCGAATTAATCCAATCTTAAATACTAGCTGAGGCAGAGAAGCTCTAGAAGGGCTGATGTGAACTCTTAAGTGAGCTATCATTCATGCACTAATTTTTTTGCCATAAACCCTTACAATTAGGAAAGATATATCTCTACATTAATCTTTTACATGATGGTTGTTTAGCATGAGACATTGCATCTTCTAGTCTTACATTTGGAGTAATTTTTATTGCTAAGGGACTAGCAATGTTCAAGTAGGGGGGAATGATAGCTACATAATTTTTTTGTTAATTTCATACATACAATTAATTTTAGACATCCTTTGTCTGTAAATAATGTTCAGTTTGATTTTAATTCTCATTTCATCTAAGAATAGATTTTTGAACATATTAGTTGATATTGGGTTAGAATACATATTACATTTTCATTTAATAAATCGTTTCTTTCAGATTAACTAATTAGGTTCATTTTGGGAAATAAAAGACTTTTTGTAAATAATTCTGTATATAAATAATTCTTGTCGCAATAATACTTTGTAAATATCTTTTAATAGTAGATAGTTATAAATTTGTAAATAAATAATTTTTTTTTACTCCCCCAATTCTATTAAATAAATATTTTCTTATTTACCCCACCACATCTTTGGCCATGAAACCCTTCTTGACCATTTCGTTTCTTCCCCACCAGGAAGCATCTGGAGGCTGGAGCTGGTGCCCTGATCCGGGGCTTGTGCGCGCGAAGCAGATAAAGGGGCGTGTACGGCTGGATGCTGCTGGCTGTGAAGGGCTGGGCACGGTGCGATGCGGGCTATGTATGGCTGGCGATGGAGCAGCAGGGGTGTGCACTGCTGCTAGTCAGCCGGATCTGCTGGGTGCAGTGTGGAGGCAGGGTGTGCGCCGTGCGTGGCTGTGGCGGTGCAGTTGGAGCGCGATGCAGAAGCAGAGGCGGGCTGTAGTGCTGACGTGTGCGTGGCAGGCAGAGGAGCTGCTGCGTGCGCAGCAGATCTGGAAGCTATTGCGGAGGCGGATGCGAGCTGCTGGTGTGCGCAGCAGAGCCTGAGGCAGTGCGGACCGGGGGGTGGCGCATGAGGCATGCACATCAGGAGGCAGGCAGCAGTTGGCTGGTGCGACACAGAGGCCATAGCTGGGGCTAGTGCAATGCGGCCGATCCTGGGTGCAGAGCAGAGCTTGGGCGGGAAGCAGATCTGGAGTGCCTATAAAAGGACCCCAAGGAGGACGAACTGGGGGGGGGTGGAGATGGAGGGGGGAGGGGTTCTCCCTCTCTACTGTTGGGTTTTTCTGCTTCTCTTTTTCGGTTGTGAGTTGGGCGGGGAGAGGTAGGCAGTTTAGCTTTTTTTCTTTCTTCCTATATTCAGCATTTTGAGGGTTTTTTTGTTGAGCAATTGAGGGTTTCGGCTTGAAGGGAAGCAACTGTGATTTTTTGGAAATTTTTCTTCTTCCTTTCTTCTGTTCAGCATCTGGAAGTCCGAGGATTTTCTTCCATTCTTCTGAGTTTGTTTCTTCTGTTGTTAGCTGTGAGAGTTGTTGGGAGGTAGATGCATTATTTTCCATTTCTTTTGTTTTCCAGAGTTCAATCCAGTGCCATTTTTCATTTCTTCTGTGTTGGAGAGTTCGTTTGTTTCTTCTTCTCTTCCAGATGTAGGGCTGCTGGGTTCCATTTTGTTCATTTCTTTTAGTTCAGCATTTTGGATGTTCTTTTGTTGGAGGGGAGTTGTAATTTTTGTTAGGTTTTCTTCCATTCTTCTGTAAGCTGCTGGAAGGGATTCAGCATCTGGTTCAACTGCTGTGTGAGAGATCCAGGGGTTCATATTTTTGAGTTTTTCTTCATCTCTTCCGGTTGTTCAACATCTCTTCTGGTTCGGTATTTTAGGGGGTTTGGAGAGTTCTGATTTCTGATTGTTGGGTTGCTGTGAGGGGAATTTATTTCCATTTCTTCTAAGCTGAGGAGATCAATCCAGTGTTAATTTGTCCATTTTTTTTTGTGTTCAGAGACTCGAATGCTGCTTCTCTCTTTTTTTTGTAGGGACTGTTGGTTGTGTTCGAGAGGTTGACATTCCATTTTTTTTTCCCCTTTCTTCTGTCAGGATTTGGTTTGGTTTTAGCTGCTGGGAGAGATGGTGTTGCTGGGAAGGGGTTTTAGCATCTGATGGAATCAATTGCTTCTTCTTCCTCTTTTCTGTAAGCATATGGTATTAGAGAGATTGGAGGTCTGGTGCGTCTGAAGAATTCCAGAGGTGTGTGCTGCAGAGACAGCACAGGGCAACCAAGAAGATCTTATTTCTTGGCATGTTCTGCGGTTGTCCAGCATCCATAGAGCATCCGGAGAGTTCAGATCCAGAGTTGAAATTGTGAATTCAATGTTCTTGTTGTAGCAGAGGATAGATCAGTTTCGTGAAGATTCTGAGTCGTTCTAGTCTTTCGAGTCATTATTTTTGTTCTATTTCCTGTTCTTCAATAATAGTATATGGATTTCAATTTAGCAACAATAATTCTTGTTCTTATTGTCTGTCCGATTCTTGGGCTGTGAGAGTAATGATTTGGTGTTTGTGGTGAGCTACTATTGTTGATTGTTCGTCCCCTGAGCTATAGGGGTAAATTGATTTGATAATTTGCTTTTGAGAATTCTGTTCTGTCATCTTTTTATCTTTTTGAGTTCAGATCATTTCAGAATTAGATGTGCATCCTTATGTTTCTAGTTCAGATTTCTATCTACCGATTTGATCCCTCTATTGAGAGGGTACAGTGATACTAATTCTCTTTTAATTTCAATTCAACATGTTCTTTCATTATGTTTGATCTGTCGAGTTGTGAGGGATTTGATTGGTGATGTTTATAGAATTAATTCTAATACGGTGTTATAGTGTTGTTAGAATAGTTTCAAAAAGCAGTTTCTTAAGTCAAACTTTATTCAGTCTCTCTGTGGAAATGACTTGTTCTCTCCACTTTGCTAGTTCATCTTTGCTATTTTAAATTTGTGAGACAGTTTAGAGAAGGTGAGCATATTGACGTGTGCAAAGAACTCTAGACAACAGAAGTGCGCAGTCAACAATGTCGCGTTCATCTTGGCGCCGTTGCTGGGGAGGCGTTAGAGTTTGATTTAAATCTGCATTCATTTGATTTTATTTGCATTGTGCTTCTTATTGACTTGTTATGGGCTTTTCATTTCAGATTTGCACAGAAGTGGTACATGGAGATTGGGCTTGACATTTGAGCCCATTAGAGAAGGAGAGCTTGCTGAATTGATTTTTACATTTGTTTTTAATTCAGAATTTTTAGATAGAAGAGTGTGAGTGAAATTTGTAGTGAGGTTTTCATGTACTCTCTATGCATGTACAGAGATTTCTTTCAAGTTGGCATGTAATAATTGGCCTTTTGGTGGTTTGAGTGGTTTGGAATTAGTTTATAGTATCACTTTATATTTTCTTAATTAAGTTTTATTTCATTTAGTTCAAAAACTAAATAAAAATAAAAAAATTTAAATCTAATTTTTTTTTCTTCCAAATCGCTCTTTCATGTAAGCCGTTGTTTGCAAATTAAAAATTTCATCTTCTTAAGATTAGAAACACTTGTTTTAGGACATTCATCATTTTAATTGTTATTTGAATTCTACTTCTTTTCTTGCATTGAAGAGTGCGGAGGAAAAGTAAGATTTCTATCTCTTGTTGCATGCATTAGACTTAGCATTAGAAAACCCTTGTTTGAACTTGCTTTGTTGCATTTCATATTAGTAAAAGGGACTGCTTAAGGGCATTACCCTTTAGAAAAAATAAGGATAAGGTGAAGGATTTCATCACCCTTTCCTTTGCCCAAAAGTCATAAAATTTTTTCACATTCTTGCATTTGCCTAAACTTTTAATAAAAACCAGTAGACTTGGCCCTAGGGTTCATAATTAGATTTATCCTTTCTTAATTCTAAGACTACTCTTTAAGTCTGGAGTCTAGGATTAGAGGTTAAAAAGCTTATGCATAAGTGAGCTAGAGGTTATTTAATTGGGTCCTTGCGAAAGCAAGGGGGGCCTCCCTCTACTCCACCTCTTACCTGGCCAGTACAAGAAGAGTTAGGATTGGGTTTAAGCAAGTATATATCCGATTTTGAGAAAAATAACATAGGTCTAAGGAATACTTAGTGCTTAGGTTAATTTTTTTTGAAAGTGTTGTTTGTTTGTGTTTGTTTATAAAAATCATCAAAAATCAATAAAATTTTAAAAAGTTCAAAAATCATAAATAGAAGGTTTTTCAACTGTGCATGCTTGGTAAACGCTCCCTGATCATAGACTCACGATCCTTGAAACATTCCTTGAAAATTGAGTCTACCAAGCTAGCTGAGCCAAATAGAGCCTAATTGCGTCTGGCTAAAGACGATAAACTTAGCTCTCTTGGGAGGCAACCCATGCGTACAGATTTTGTTTATTAGGTAATTCTCTATCTTACTTTCTTTTCTTGTAAATAAGCAGGGGGGAGAGGTAGAATAAGCATGCATTCATAGTCCTCATCCTAACCAATGCTTCATTTTCTTTCTTTATATTCAGCATGTGCAAATAAAAAGAAAATTTCACAATGTTTCATCTTTGAATAAAAAAAATTACTTGGCATTGTGAAGCATAGACTATGTGTCTGATCTTTAACCATTAAAATTTTGAAGTTATCACATCCTTTTACAAACATCCATGTTAGGTAGCCTCTAGTAAAGGATTACATGTACTACTTGTCTACCTTATGTAAGGATTTCTAGAAAGAAGTTTTTATACACACACTACACAACCACTTAGACTAGCTGAACCCGAATGTAGCAAATTTGTTAAAGCTAGTAGGAGAGAGGTGGTTGGTTTTCTCCCTTCCCCTTAAATGAATTGCGAAAGAAGTAAAGGCATTTTATCAAGGAACCTGTCTGTCTATCCTTCCTTTAAGAGGAAAAGAAAAGAAAAGAAAAAGCAAAAGAAAAGAAAAAAAATATCCATGAAAAATGCCCCGGATCTAAGTAAAGTTGGACTCGCTACTCTTGAAAAGTTTGTGCGGCATTATGGATGAGAAAAAGAGAAAAATTCTGAGTGCACAAAATGCAAATAAAGGGGCAAAGTCCTCAGCTCAGATAAATAATCCTTAAGGAAGTTGAGCAGAATGAAACTGAGAGAAACAGCCCAATCTGACTGAGCAATGATCTTGTTCCACAATTCTTTTCTTCTCCCTCGAATTAATCCAATCTTAAATACTAGCTGAGGCAGAGAAGCTCTAGAAGGGCTGATGTGAACTCTTAAGTGAGCTATCATTCATGCACTAATTTTTTTGCCATAAACCCTTACAATTAGGAAAGATATATCTCTACATTAATCTTTTACATGATGGTGTTTAGCATGAGACATTGCATCTTCTAGTCTTACATTTGGAGTAATTTTTATTGCTAAGGGACTAGCAATGTTCAAGTAGGGGGGAGTGATAACTACATAATTTTTTTGTTAAATTTCATACATACAATTAATTTTAGACATCCTTTGTCTGTAAATAATGTTCAGTTTGATTTTAATTCTCATTTCATCTAAGAATAGATTTTTGAACATATTAGTTGATATTGGGTTAGAATACATATTACATTTTCATTTAATAAATCGTTTCTTTCAGATTAACTAATTAGGTTCATTTTGGGAAATAAAAGACTTTTTGTAAATAATTCTTGTATATAAATAATTCTTGTCGCAATAATACTTTGTAAATATCTTTTAATAGTAGATAGTTATAAATTTGTAAATAAATAATTTTTTTTACTCCCCTAATTCTATTAAATAAATATTTTCTTATTTACCCCACCACATCTTTGGCCACGAAACCCTTGTTGACCATTTCGTTTCTTCCCCACCAGGAAGCATTTGGAGGTTGGAGCTGGTGCCCTGATCCGGGGCTTGTGCGCGCGAAGCAGATAAAGGGGCGTGTACGGCTGGATGCTGCTGGCTGTGAAGGGCTGGGCACGGTGCGATGCGGGCTATGTATGGCTGGCGATGGAGCAGCAGGGGTGTGCACTGCTGCTAGTCAGCCGGATCTGCTGGGTGCAGTGTGGAGGCAGGGTGTGCGCCGTGCGTGGTGTGGCGGTGCAGTTGGAGCGCGATGCAGAAGCAGAGGCGGGCTGTAGTGCTGACGTGTGCGTGGCAGGCAGAGGAGCTGCTGCTGCGTGCGCAGCAGATCTGGAAGCTATTGCGGAGGCGGATGCGAGCTGCTGGTGTGCGCAGCAGAGCCTGAGGCAGTGCGGACCGGGGGGTGGCGCATGAGGCATGCACATCAGGAGGCAGGCAGCAGTTGGCTGGTGCGACACAGAGGCCATAGCTGGGGCTAGTGCAATGCGGCCGATCCTGGGTGCAGAGCAGAGCTTGGGCGGGAAGCAGATCTGGAGTGCCTATAAAAGGACCCCAAGGAGGACGAACTGGGGGGGGGTGGAGATGGAGGGGGGAGGGGTTCTCCCTCTCTACTGTTGGGTTTTTCTGCTTCTCTTTTTCGGTTGTGAGTTGGGCGGGGAGAGGTAGGCAGTTAGCTTTTTTTCTTTCTTCCTATATTCAGCATTTTGAGGGGTTTTTTTGTTGAGCAATGAGGGTTTCGGCTTGAAGGGAAGCAACTGTGATTTTTTGGAAATTTTTCTTCTTCCTTTCTTCTGTTCAGCATCTGGAAGTCCGAGGATTTTCTTCCATTCTTCTGAGTTTGTTTCTTCTGTTGTTAGCTGTGAGAGTTGTTGGGAGGTAGATGCATTAATTTTCCATTCTTTTGTTTTCCAGAGTTCAATCCAGTGCCATTTTTCATTTCTTCTGTGTTGGAGAGTTCGTTTGTTTCTTCTTCTCTTCCAGATGTAGGGCTGCTGGGTTCCATTTTGTTCATTTCTTTTAGTTCAGCATTTTGGATGTTCTTTTGTTGGAGGGGAGTTGGTAATTTTTGTTAGGTTTTCTTCCATTCTTCTGTAAGCTACTGGAAGGGATACAACATCAGGTTCGACTACTGTGTAAGAGATCCAGGGGTTCAGATTTTTGAGTTTTTCTTCATCTCTTCCGGTTGTTTAACATCTCTCTAGTTTGGTATTTTAGGGGGTTTGGAGAGTTCTGATTTTTTATTGTTGGGTTGTTGGGAGGGGATTTTTTTTCCATTTCTTCTGAGCTGAGGAGATCAATCCAGTGTTAATTTATCGATTTTTTTTTGTGTTCAGAGATTCGAATGCTGCTTCTCTCTTTTTTTTGTAGGGACTATTGGTTGTGTTCGAGAGGTCGACATTCCATTTTTTTCCCCTTTCTTCTGTTCAGCATTTGGTTCGGTTTCGGCTGCTGGGAGAGATGGTGCTGTTGGGAAGGGGTTTTAGCATCTGATGGAATCAACTACTTCTTCTTCCTCTTTTCTGTAAGCATCTGGTATTAGAGAGATTGGAGGTCTGGTGCGTCTGAAGAATTCCGGAGGTGTGTGCTGCAGAGACAGCACAGGGCAACCAAGAAGATCTTATTTCATGGCTTGTTCTGCGGTTGTTCGGTGTCTTGAGAGCTTCCAGAGAGTTCAGATCCAGAGTTGAAATTGTGAATTCCATGTTCTTTTTGTACCAGAGGATAGATCAGTTTCGTGAAGATTTCTGAGTCGTTCTAGTCTTTTTCGAGTCATTATTTTGTTCTATTTCCTGTTCTTCAGTAATAGTATATGGATTTCAAGTTAGAAACAATAATTTCTTGTTCTTATTGTTTGTCCGATTCTTGGCTGTGAGAGTAATGATTGGTGTTTGTGGTGAGCTACTATTGTTGATTGTTCGTCCCCTGAGCTATAGGGGTAAATTGATTTGATAATTTGCTTTTAAGAATTCTTGTTCTGTCATCTTTTTATCTTTTTGAGTTCAGATCATTTCAGAATTAGATGTGCATCCTTATGTTTGTAGTTCAGATTTCTGTCTATCGATTGATCCCTCAATTGAGAGGGTACAGTGATACTAATTCTCTTTTAATTTCAATTTAACTTGTTCTTTAATTATGTTTGATTTGTCGAGTTGTGAGGGATTTTATTGGTGATGCTTACAGAATTAATTCTAATATGGTGTTATAGTGTTTATTAGAGTAGTTTTAAAAAGCAGTTTCTTAAGTCAAACTTTATTCAGTCTCCCAGTGGAAATGACCTGTCCTCACCACTTTGCTAGTTCATCTTTGCTATTTTAAATTTGTGAGATTGTTTAGAGAAGTTGTGCATATTGACCTGTGCAAAAAACTCTAGACAACGGAAGTGCACAGTTAACAATGCCACGTTCACCTACCAACTGAATGAGACCAAAGAATGTGAGGAGCACCTCGTCGCCGGCACGTCCACACTCCGGACGCGATCCTCGTGTGGAACTCACGCCGCACGAACCACCAAGGAGCTGGAACGCTAGAAAACCCCTCAGGAACCCCCCCCTTCGCCTGGACAGAGCTCCTCTACTCCGTCTGGGTGAAACAAGCAATTAACCACAGTTCAAAATCACGATGTAGGCAGACGTCACGTTTAGAGTTAAACGTGACCACTCTAGCCGTAGCCAATAGAAATCCGAAGCGCCGCTCAATACAAAGGCGGTTCTGTGAATCGCGACAGGAGAGACTGTCGCGTTTAAATCGCGATGACTTGCTCCGTCGCGTTCACAACTAGTGAACCAACGAGCTGTTTGGGCTAGAACCTTCAGCCCACAACGCCCACACAACTCACGGAAACTAAAAACGAGGCCCAATGACCACCTCTTGGTCAAGAGCACCACTCCAAAACCATTAAACACAGATCTGGAAAGATCGTGTCATTATAATAATCTACTTAGCATCAGCCAACTCTGTGATAACAAGTACACAAATTGTGTTTGATAAATCTCATTGTCCTGTAATGAGTGAAAGTTCCAATGAAATAAAATTCCTAGGCCAAAGAGTCAATAATGTTTATACTGTTGATTTGGACCAAATGGAAATAGAAAATCTTTGTCTTGAGGCTAATGAAAAGGATAATGCATGACTATGGCATCGTCGCTTGGGACATGCTAGTTTTGATGTAATATCTAAGTTGTCTAGAATGGATCTTGTAAGCGGCTTGCCTAAACTGAAATTTCAGTATGATAAAGTTTGTGAAGCATGTGTCAAAGGTAAGCATACTGGAGCATCATTCAAAAAGAAGAACATTGTGAGTAGCACTTGCCCACTTGAACTCATTTATCTTGATCTATTTGGCCCAACCAGAACATCTAGCTTAGCTGGGAAATCATATGGTTTTATAATTGTGGATGATTTTCTGTGGCAGGCTTACTAATATCCTTCTTGTGATCATTTCTGAAGAGCAAGGGTCCTTTGTCAAAGGTAGAGTAATCCTGGATAACGTGTCCCTGGCAAGACATACTGTCAAGGATATTGGTCAAAAAATCAAGGGCAATAATGTTATCTTTAAGTTGGACATCAAGAAAGCATATGATACTGTGGAATGGGATTTCCTTTTTGCAGTCCTCAAGAAGTTTGGTTTTTCTTATAGATTTATATCCTACATTGGCATGATGATATCAAATTGTTGGTTCTCGGTCCTCTTTAATGGTGCTTCTACAGGGTACTTCAAATCCACTAGAGGGCTTAGGCAAGGCAACCCCATTGCTCCTGCACTGTTTATCATCATGTAAGAAGCTTTAAGCAGGGGCCTCAAATATATGGTCTCTACAAGTTATCTCCTACCTTATGCTGGTCCCAGAGGCTGTCCTCCTCCATCCCATCTATTGTATGCTGATGACACCCTCATCTTTTTGAATGGGAGTATCAATAATGTTCACAGGCTCATGTTGATTTTAAAGAAGTATGGGCAATCATCAGGTCAGCAAATTAATCCTACTAGAGTTCCTTCATGATGTCGATAAGATTCAGTTCATGAATAATAAAATCAGGGTGGTTACCAGTTTTTCTTTGAGGCAATGTGTTTTGCCCAGCTAGCTAGCCAGAGGGGGGGGTTGATGGTTATAAAATTTGATCTTTGATGATACCCTTTCACTAAAAGGATTACACAACACTCAATGAAGGTTAGAGTTAGAGAAGATGAGATACCAATCACACAAAATAACCACAAGACAGTAGATTTTTATCCTGGTTCGGAATGAAAGAATTGTATGCCCTACAAGCCAATTACATTTATGTAATGGAACTTTTCTTAAATTATCTCATTCAATTATTGGCATTTTCGTTCATTATGTTTTATATTTTATCGCATAATGAAGTCCATGAATTTGTGCAATTAATGTCAGAATCATAATGAGATTATGATAGTGAGATCTGATATTTATAAACACAAGTTCTAAATGTTCCTGGTCATAGGACACTTGAGTGGGACATCAAGTGGACCAGTTAGACCAGTGCACACTACACCTGTTCATATGATGAAGCTGACTGGTCTCACAGTCATTTGTGTGGAGACACTAAGGTGAGTATGCAGGTGCTCATTAGAGAATGAGTTCACTGAACTGATCCGATATTGAGTTTCTGGACGGTGATGATATTTGACTGTCAGTCAAGAAACTCTATGTCACAGTAGTACAACTGATCCTTAGACCTGAGACACCATAGATGTCTTGTACAGGGATTGGCATACTTTGATGTTTGACTTATAGATTCACTGTATGTGAATCTAGTACAGTCAGATAATTAGGTGTGTCATGAAACGTGCGAAGACTGGTGAGTGTTAAAAAGGGATCATTCACTCTCAGTATCAACAGAGAGAGAATGCCCTATAGAATCATATCCGAGACAAATCCCTGGCCAGGGTCACACAATTAATTAGAAAAGAGTTTCTAGTTTAATTGTTGGATATGAACTATCTAATCACAAAAGTAGGAGTCTGACAGCATGGCCGTACTCCAAATGTGATTAGGGGTATTGTTTGAATGAGGGATTATAGTTGCACGACAACTGTTGACTAAAAGGTTCCAATGGATTAAGAATCCCCTGTATCATCTGGGGGTCGTGGCGTGTTGCTTGGTACGTTCCATGATCTGTGAGCCAAAGATAAATTAATTATGAGATAATTAATTTATATGAATTAAAAGTTAATTCAAGTTAGAAGAGTTCTAATAATATTGGAAAGGGTTCTAATATTATTTGGGCTTACTACCAGAATGATATTGGGCCTAGAGGGTCACACACAAAAGAGCAATTCAAAAGATAGGGACATCAATATAAATATGAGATATTTATAGAGGTTTAATATTAATCCCATTTTGAATGGGATTAATTAATTAAATTTAAGGGTTTCTTTTAATCCCTTTAAAAGGGTGGAGAGAGGGGGCGGCCAAGCCAAGCTTTGGCCGCCTCCCATCTTCTCTCTCTTCTTCTCTCTCTTCTCTCTCTCTCTCCATCTACTATCTCTCTTGTCTCTCTCTCTTGTGAAGAGAAGAGGACAAAGGGGAGACCACAAGGGTGGAGGGCAAGCGTGGAGTACGAGAAGGCGTCCCTATCTACGTTGCTCGTGTGGATACCGCTAGAGGCCGGACAATTGTGCGGCTAGGACGATCTCAAGGAACGTCTGCACCGGTCGTTGGAGATCCCAAATCTCTGCAAGGTGAAAGAAACATATTCTTCTCCTAGATCAGATCGAGTTCTTGCAATCCCATAACCGATCCGCAAAGGAAATCTGTTTAAAATTTCATTTTCCGCTGCGTTTGCGCATCCAAGATTTCCTTACAGTGGTATCAGAGCCAGGTTTTGAGATTGCAAGAATCTATGTATATCCTGTTTAAAATTCATTATTATTTGTTTATTGGGTTTCTAGCTCGGATCCGGTGTGATGAGATCACCGCGACAGTGTTTGGGTGTCTTCAGGACGGTCCCGCACTGGATGGGACCCAGCGCGCAGGCCAAGGCGCGCAGGCGCCCTGGCGCCCTCGGTGCAGGCGCGCAGGCACCCACGCGCCCTGGCGCGCAGGCGCCCACGCGCCAGGCCCAGGCGCCCACGTGTGCAGGCGCCCAGGCGCCCACGGCGCCCAGGCGCGTGCCGCCGCCGCTCTCACACCTCCTGGCGCGATGCGTCCGGCACCGCCTGACGCCGGCCCCCCGCGCACAGGCGCCCGGGCGCGCAGGCGCCCCGCCACAGGCGCCCAGGCGCGTAGGCGCCCCGCGCACAGGCGCCCCGCGCCCCGCACCCAGACGCCCAGCGCCCACGCGCGCAGGCGCGTGCCACCGTGCTGGGCGCCATGGGTGCTGTGCACAGACGCCAGCAGACCCACAGGCTGGCCTTTCCATTGTTTTGGGATTTCTATTTAAATTTCCTAATTATATTGTGAATAAATTAGGATTTAGTGATGGATTTTAGAACTGTCCTATTGATTTCCTCAATTGAAATAGTCATTGATTTTAGAAATCATTCAATTGAGAAATTTATGGTTTTAAAATGGTTTTAAAACTCATAAATTTTGGAAACCATTTAATTAGGAATCCCTTGGTTTAAGGAGCCATTTAAGTTAAACATTGTCTTTATGAAAGCAATGAATCATCACATTTTGTGGATCTCATGGCACCAATTATGGAAACCCAATAAGTTAAAATATTTGAATTTTAAATTTGAAATAAGAGTTATTTCTTATAGTTATTGCATTTTAATTGTAGTAATTATATGATATCTATATATGCATATGATGTATGTATGGATGTGGATGATCATGGACTATTAAAACATTGTGGCTATGTGTATGATATGATTGTATTTATTGGGGCCTGCGAGCCTCACCCTCTCTCTAATATTTCGGGTTGTATTTTCTATCTATGCTCAAAATGTACCTCCCCTTGATTAGATCAAGGTTTCTTAATAAATAATTGTTGTACATTTGAAGGCCTGCGTGCCTATTTTATTATGTACTTTTGGAGGACTTAGAACGAGAAGACGTTCAAGATGGAAAAGCTACACCCGTGAGAGGATGATCCATTTTTTTTTAGTCCACGTGTGCATGTGATGCTTAAACTCCATAGGCTAATTGTGATCCACTTGTGGCTCTAGTGTGATCACCCTAGTTCACGTCCATGATCATCCACTAATATGTATATATATGATATATACTTTCTGCTTTTAATAGGTACATATGTGCATGCGATGTATTATATGTAAATATTTATTGTGTGTGACGCGATAATTTAGATGAGACCAAAATTTTTCAAAAATATCCCTCAAAGTTTTAAAATTAAGTTAATAAGCGTGAGACATTAAGAATGATCCACGTGGCCTTCCATCATTATAGATTTAAAGGACAACTCTTCTATTGAGTTGATTTGTTGTGCTACCACAAGGTCAACTTAATTAGAAAGCTAGACTTTAATCTACGACATGGAGATGTCATAAGTGGGATGGAGGCATGATGTTACTTTGTTGTGCTACCACAAGGGTGACATTACTAATCCATGCCCACTATGTAATGATGGTATTGACTTAACCTAATCCTTGTGGTTTGTTGTGCTACCACAAGACCACATTGATTGGGAGCCGAATAAATCGGGAGTTGTAAAATGTTACAATTGACAAGAGTTGTCTACCTATTATACATGATGTGGTTTGTTGTGCTACCACAAGGCCACATGCATGATGTTAATAGGATTCCGATAACCACTAGGAAATAACAAGTATTTCCCGTCTTGCTAATGAGGGTTATGCAATTCGATAAAATTTAGTGGGAGCATGTTAAGATTAAAGTCCATATCTTAATATTATGAATGTCTGCAATGTATTTATTCTTGCATTTATTTTTGTAGATTACCATGACCAACTCAACGCACTCCGCGGCATATTGGATGCCAATAAACTTACTGGTCCAAACTATGCCGATTGGCTCAGGAACTTGAGAATAGTTCTCACTGCTGAGAAAATCGTGTATGTCCTTGATAAACCGGCAGTTACCACACCAGGTGACGGTGCTGATGAGGGAGAAATTATAGCTTATCAAAAATATGAGGAAGATGCCACTCTCGTCCAATGCTACATGCTAGCCTCTATGAGCAATGAGTTGCAAAGGCAGCATGAAAAGATGGATGCTAAAGCCATTTTGCTCCACTTACAAGAGTTGTTTGAGGAGCAAACTAGAACACAACGATATGAGATATCGCGGAATTTGTTCCGAGCTAGGATGGCTGAAGGATCATCTATTCAGAATCATGTCCTGAAGATGATCGAGTGGATTGAGAAGTTAGCTGACTTGGGCTTCATTATGGATAATGAACTCAGCATTGATCTCATCCTCCAATCTCTCCCAGATTCTTTCTCTCAATTCATCCTTAACTTCAACATGAATAAAATTGAGGTGTCACTGGCTGAACTCCTCAATATGTTGAAGACTGCTGAGGATGCAATAAAGAAGAAAAGCCCGCAATCCTTATGGTTGGTAAGACCAACAAGAAAAGAAAGGCTACTCAAGCCTTCAAGAAAAGGAAGGTCGGTAAAGGCAAGGGTTTCAAGACTGAGGCAAAGGTTGCCAAGAAAGTAGAAGCCAAGAAGGACAAAGGACAGTGCTTCCACTGCGGTAAGGATGGGCACTGGAAAAGAAACTGTAAGATATATCTTGCAGAGAAAGCAAAAGAGAAGCTTGCAGAAGCTTCAGGTTTGTTTATGATAGACCTTAACTTGTCAGTTAAAAGATCTACATCTTGGGTATTGGATACTGGATGTGCATCTCATATCTGCAATTCATTGCAGGTGCTGGCAAGGCATAGGCGACTGGACAAGGGAGAGGTTCACCTACAGCTCGGGAATGGTGCAAAGGTTGCTGCTATTGCTGTGGGAACTGCAAATCTCAAGATGCCCTCTGGAGCTATTTTAATTTTAGACAATTGCTATTATGTTCCTTCAATTTAAGAATATTATCTCTATTTCTAGTTTAAATAGAGTTGGATATTCAGTTAACTTTGAGAACAATGGTTGCTCTGTTTTTGAATGGTGAATGGTTTGCCAATGGAACATTAGCAAATGGACTGTTTATTTTAGATAATGCTCCACATGTCCTTAATGTGAACAAAGTTGACAAAAGGAATAGAGAAGGTTTAAATCAAGCTTATCTTTGGCATTGTAGGCTGGGTCATATTAGTGAGGAAAGAATCAACAAAATGCATAAAGGTGGGTACTTAGACCCATTTGATTATGAATCATATGCAATTTGTGAGTCATGCCTCATGGGTAAAATGACCAATTCCCCATTTACAAGACATGGAGAGAGAGCCAAAGAGTTGTTAGAACTTATACATACTGATGTATGTGGGCCTATGTCCATACATGCCAAAGGTGGATATATCTACTTCATTACTTTTACTGATGATTTTTCAAGGTTTGGATATGTGTACTTAATGAAGTACAAATCCGAAGCTTTTGAGAAATTTAAAGAGTACAAGAATGAAGTGGAAAAACAGACTGGAAAGAGTATTAAAACTCTTCGATCTGATCGTGGAGGAGAATACTTAAGTACAGAATTTACTCAATTCCTTAAAGATAATGGGATTGTATCCCAATGGACACCTCCTTACACACCACAATTGAATGGTGTCTCTGAAAGGAGGAACCGTACTTTATTGGATATGGTACGGTCTATGATGTCTTTTGCTGAGTTGCCCACATCACTCTGGGGCTATGCCTTAGAGACTGCTGCTTACCTATTGAACAGGGTTCCATCAAAATCAATATCTTCCACTCCATATGAGATATGGAAAGGAAGAAAGCCTGACCTTAAGCATGTTAAGGTTTGGGGTTGCCACGCCCATGTAAAAAGGCATAATCCGGACAAATTAGAGTCCAAGACTGAAAGGTGCAGATTTGTGGGGTATCCTAAGGAAACTTATGGATACTATTTCTACCATCCTAGCGATCAAAAGGTATTTGTCGCTAAGCGTGCTGTATTCCTAGAAAGGGAGTACATCCTTGATGGAAGCAGTGGGAATAAGGTAGATCTAGAAGAAGTTCTTGAACCACAAATTAGCGCATCAATGCCTAAGGAACCTGTTCAAGAACCTGACACACAAAATGTTCGTAGGTCAAGTAGGGTACATATATTGCCCAAAAGATATGTAGGACATATTGAAACGGGACATAATGTACACTACAATGTGGATGAGGATCCTAAGACCTATGAAGAGGCAATAACTAGTATTGACTCTGGGAAGTGGTTAGAAGCTATGAATTCTGAAATGGACTCCATGTATTCTAACCAAGTTTGGAACTTGGTGGATCCACCTGAGGGTATTGTACCCATTGGATGCAAGTGGATTTTTAAAAAGAAAATTGGAGCAGATGGAAAGGTTGACACCTATAAGGCTAGGCTGGTGGCAAAAGGATATCGTCAAAGACAAGGAGTTGACTATGACGAAACCTTTTCTCCTGTAGCCATGGTCAAATCCATCAGAATTCTATTTGCCATTGCTGCCTATCATGATTATGAGATCTGGCATATGGATGTGAAGACAGCATTCCTCAATGGACAATTAGAGGAAGAAGTGTATATGATACAACCTGAAGGATTCACATCAAAAGAGCATCCAGGCAAAGTATGTAAGCTTCAACGGTCCATTTATGGACTTAAGCAGGCTTCCCGCAGTTGGAACAAAAGATTTGATGAGGCAGTCAAATCTTACAACTTCATTCAGAATGAAGATGAACCATGTGTGTACAAGAAGGTTAGTGGGAGTGCCATCACTTTTCTGATTTTGTATGTGGATGACATACTACTCATTGGAAATGATGTAGGTATGTTATCTTCTGTCAAAGCTTGGCTGTCAAAGAATTTCTCCATGAAAGATTTGGGTGAAGCATCCTATATACTAGGTATAAAGATCTATAGAGATAGATCTAAAAGGATGTTAGGCTTGTCCCAATCTATGTACATAGACACCATTGTCAAAAGATTTGGCATGGAAAACTCCAAGAGGGGTCTTATACCAATAAGACATGGAGTTTATCTCTCTAAGGCGATGTCTCCTAAGACTCCCCAAGAAAGAGAGAACATGAGTAGAGTACCATATGCATCTGCCATAGGCTCTATCATGTATGCAATGCTATGTACAAGGCCTGATATAGCACATGCTCTAAGTGTTACGAGCAGGTATCAGGCAGATCCAGGCGAAGAGCACTGGAAGGCTGTGAAATGTATTCTTAAGTACTTAAGAAGAACTAAGGATCTTTTCTTAGTCTATGGAGGAAATGGATTGAAACTTGAGGGTTACACTGATTCAAGTTTTCAATCTGATGTTGATGACAGCAAGTCCAATTCAGGGTACGTGTTTATTCTGAATGGTGGGGCAGTAAGTTGGAAGAGTTCCAAGCAGGAAACTACTGCTGATTCAACCACTGAGGCGGAGTACATTGCGGCTTCTGAAGCTGCTAAGGAGGCAGTCTGGATGAAAAAGTTCATCGCAGATCTTGGAGTCATCCCCGACATCTCTGGTCCTATCCCCATGTTTTGTGATAATAATGGGGCCATTGCTCAGGCGAAGGAGCCAAGGTCTCATCAGAAATCGAAGCACATTCTGCGGCGCTTTCACCTGATAAGAGAAATCATTGCTCGAGGAGATGTGGTGGTGGAAAGAGTTCCATCAGTTGATAACATTGCAGATCCACTCACAAAGCCTTTGTCTCAAATTATATTTGAGCGTCACCGGTCTATGATGGGGATCAGACATGTAGGTGATTGGCTTTAGTGCAAGTGGGAGATTGAAAGAATTGTATGCCCTACAAGCCAATTACATTTATGTAATGGAACTTTTCTTAAATTATCTCATTCAAATTATTGGCATTTTCGTTCATTATGTTTTATATTTTATCGCATAATGAAGTCCATGAATTTGTGCAATTAATGTCAGAATCATAATGAGATTATGATAGTGAGATCTGATATTTATAAACACAAGTTCTAAATGTTCCTGGTCATAGGACACTTGAGTGGGACATCAAGTGGACCAGTTAGACCAGTGCACACTACACCTGTTCATATGATGAAGCTGACTGGTCTCACAGTCATTTGTGTGGAGACACTAAGGTGAGTATGCAGGTGCTCATTAGAGAATGAGTTCACTGAACTGATCCGATATTGAGTTTCTGGACGGTGATGATATTTGACTGTCAGTCAAGAACTCTATGTCACAGTAGTACAACTGATCCTTAGACCTGAGACACCATAGATGTCTTGTACAGGGATTGGCATACTTTGATGTTTGACTTATAGATTCACTGTATGTGAATCTAGTACAGTCAGATAATTAGGTGTGTCATGAAACGTGCGAAGACTGGTGAGTGTTAAAAAGGGATCATTCACTCTCAGTATCAACAGAGAGAGAATGCCCTATAGAATCATATCCGAGACAAATCCCTGGCCAGGGTCACACAATTAATTAGAAAAGAGTTTCTAGTTTAATTGTTGGATATGAACTATCTAATCACAAAAGTAGGAGTCTGACAGCATGGCCGTACTCCAAATGTGATTAGGGGTATTGTTTGAATGAGGGATTATAGTTGCACGACAACTGTTGACTAAAAGGTTCCAATGGATTAAGAATCCCCTGTATCATCTGGGGGTCGTGGCGTGTTGCTTGGTACGTTCCATGATCTGTGAGCCAAAGATAAATTAATTATGAGATAATTAATTTATATGAATTAAAAGTTAATTCAAGTTAGAAGAGTTCTAATAATATTGGAAAGGGTTCTAATATTATTTGGGCTTACTACCAGAATGATATTGGGCCTAGAGGGTCACACACAAAAGAGCAATTCAAAAGATAGGGACATCAATATAAATATGAGATATTTATAGAGGTTTAATATTAATCCCATTTTGAATGGGATTAATTAATTAATTTAAGGGTTTCTTTTAATCCCTTTAAAAGGGAGGTGGAGAGAGGGGGCGGCCAAGCCAAGCTTTGGCCGCCTCCCATCTTCTCTCTCTTCTTCTCTCTCTCTCTCTCTCTCTCCATCTACTATCTCTCTTGTCTCTCTCTCTTGTGAAGAGAAGAGGACAAAGGGGAGACCACAAGGGTGGAGGGCAAGCGTGGAGTACGAGAAGGCGTCCCTATCTACGTTGCTCGTGTGGATACCGCTAGAGGCCGGACGATTGTGCGGCTAGGACGATCTCAAGGAACGTCTGCACCGTCGTTGGAGATCCCAAATCTCTGCAAGGTGAAAGAAACATGTTCTTCTCCTAGATCAGATCGAGTTCTTGCAATCCCATAACCGATCCGCAAAGGAAATCATTTTAAAATTTCATTTTCCGCTGCGTTTGCGCATCCAAGATTTCCTTACACGGAACTCCTTTCCACAGGAGACCTACGTACATCCCTGAGCATACTCAGGATTTCACTAATCCAATGTACCGTCCCCTTAATGACACAACAACACCCAGTCAGCTTGTCTTCCTTCACACCCGAAGGGACAACACCCTGGATACCACAGGTCTTCCTTCACACCAGAAGGGAACAACACCCTGGATACCACCAGGTCTTCTCCACACCAGAATGGAACAACACCCTGGATACCACCTGGTCTTCCTTCACACCAGAGGGAACACCACAAGAGAGGTTTGAAAGACAGCCCCTAGATCAAACTGCAACACAAATGATCTGAAGGACTAACACTGAGAGCAAAGAATCTAAATCTAGGCTCACTCTCAGAACTACACAAGCTCTCTTCAAATGATCTTTCACTAGCTAGTAAGAGCAAAAGAGCAAAAGCTAAGAGGAATGAAGTTTTCTGCTCTAAAACTTTCTTCAGAAGATTTGAATGCTTTTCTTGAACAATATTTTCTTCTGTTCTTTTGGCTTGTATATATCTTCAATTTGAAATCTAGACGTTGAAGTGTCCGTTGTCTCTCTTTTGAGTAGTCGTTAGACTGAATGACATCTGGAGTCTTGGAAGCTTCCTGTCAACAGTCTTTTGATTACTTGAGCACGCAAAGAGATGAGATCTTCAAAGATATCCGATGGCTTCTATTTGTTTAACGTTGTACCATGAAGCTAGTTCAGAGGTCTGCACAGATGTCAATCTCAAATAGCAGATAGATAAGCTGTCTCTGATGTCAGTCAACGTCAGTAGCAATAGTCAAGAAAATAGTAATGCCTAATAGCTTAAGTCTAAAGGACGTTATCAGAGTAGGCACGATAAAGGATAATATGGTCTGCATGCATGCAGAGATATGTTCAGATCTCATAAATGCAAAAGCGTCAGAGAGATGTCTACGTGGACTTTACTGGTCAATGCTTTAAGATGAATAAGATATCAAGATATGAAATCGATGACTGTATGACTTATGAATCGTTATGAGTCATAGCAAATTGTTATGAACACTTATCAAGTCGTTATGAACTCTAAAGAAATCGTTGCGCAAAGCAAATCGTTATGAACACTTATCAAGTCGTTATGAACTCTAAAGAAATCGTTGCGCAAAGCAAATCATTATGAACACTTATCAAGTTGTTATGAACTCTAAAGAAATCGTTGCGCAAAGCAAATCGTTATGAACACTTATCAAGTCGTTATGAGATGCAAGTCGTGACGAGTTCTAAAGGAATCGTTACGATGACTTATGAAGTCGTTATGACAAGCAAGTCATTACGAGTTCTAAAGGAATCGTTACGATGACTTATGAAGTTGTTATGACAAGCAAGTCGTTACGAGTTCTAAGGAATCGTTACGAGACTTATGAAGTCGTTATGACAAGCAAGTCATTACGAGTTCTAAAGGAATCGTTACGATGACATGAAGTCGTTATGAGATGCAAGTCGTTACGAGTTCTAAAGGAATCGTTACGATGACTTATGAAGTCGTTATGACAAGCAAGTCGTTACGAGTTCTAAAGAAATCGTTACGAGACTATAAAATCGTTACGGCTAGAAAGTCGTTGTGAGTTCTAAAGAAATCGTTACGAGAACTATAGAAATCGTTACGGCTAGAAAGTCGTTGTGAGTTCTAAAGAAATCGTTACGAGGACTATAGAATCGTTATGGTATCGATTTGTTTAAACTTTTCGGTCAAAAAGGAAATCATTCTGCTTATCAATAGAAGTCGATACAAGACTTGGACAAAGCATGAAATGAGACTTACCTGATTGTCTTGAACTTTCATTTTTCTTTTATTTCCTGTTCTCAAGGCTCAAGTAATTCATTAGTACTATTTTGTTAATCATCAAAGTTAATATATATAAATAAGTGAAGTAATTTATATGGGGAAGTTTGGTCATCAATCTCCCCCTTTTTGATGATGACAAAATATACTAACATCAAACAAAATACAACACAACATGTTTTGCAGAATAGCTTTAGTTTTCTCCTCCATTTTGTCAATAAGCAAAAAGATAGTCTATGAGACAAAGAAGAGAGAAATCATTGTATTAAGTGGGAGGAAGATAGTACATAGGAGACAACAAAGAGGCATGCTGTGAGATGACATCCCATGCCTTGATCTCAAGGTCTTCAAAAATCTGTTGGAAAACTCCAGAAGCAACTGAAAAATTAGGACCCATGGATGGAATGGCCCTTTGAATGTAAAGTTGTCGTTGCTTTGCCAGGAATTCTGCATACTGATGAGGATCCAAGATGAATCTGAAGTAGGTGCTCTTTCCAAAGCTGGCACGATGGAGAAATTTATCCAGAGAGATTGGATAGAAGATCTTCTGATCAAGCAGATCCTGCTTCAGAGCATAGAAGGCAGTATATCTGGCTGCCCACTGAACATAGATCTCTTGAATTGGATTTATGGAGTTGAGATCCATGAAGGCTTCGGCTGAGAGAATGGGCTTAGCTTGACGAACCAAGGAACTGTTGATGGCCTGTAACTGAAGATGGGGTTCCTTGTAGAGAGTTTCCCATATGGTGGGAGTAAGTCTTTCACATTCAGAAAGGAGTGGAGCCAAAACTTGAGAGGAAATGCGGCCAGAGTGGTATTCTCTGAAGATAAACCGCAGAAAGGAAGGCATTCTATTCTGCTTAGCTGACATTCTGCCCATCTGCTTAGCAAACATGTCAAAGGCATGGGAGCCTGCATCTGAGTCAAACACTAGGGAGTGTAGCTTTGGCAGAAGGACTGGAGAGTCACTTTGAGATCGGCAAAGTCCACTGTGAGGGGAAGATTTACTGGATGTTCTGATCTCAGCATCACTAAGGTGAATGAAATTGGTAGAACTGTACTTCAGGAAGCTTGTTCAAATAGCAAAAATCACTGTACAGCTGAAAATTCTTGGCAATACGAATCTCTTTCAAAATAAAGGGTCCCCAAGAGTTCTTATGCTGAATAATGAACCACTCAGAAAGAGTGAGTGGGTGAGCTCGATGGGTAAGAGATTCTGCCCTGGCAATCAAATATTTGCTGTATTGAGCTTTGTTGCCCTTGACATTGGCCCACTGATCTTCAGTCTTGAACTCAGTGCCCTCAAAGATTTTGGATTTTTGAGGGTGGGACAGCTGGGTAAGAGGAAGAACAATGTTTAGATGCTCAGAGAGGTTGAGGAAAGGAATACCATAGACGGTGGAGAGGATGCACTTTTGAACATATTCCTTATAGAGGGATCTTCTCTGAGTTCGAGGGTAAGAGAGTACCAAAGAGGAGGAAATAATGGTGAGGAGGGGATGCTGACAGAGGATGATTGTTTCCTCTTTTTCTTGGCAGGACTGGGAGGATCAGTCCTGTGGATATGGGTGGCAGTGGAGAGAATGGTGATAAGGATATTTCTCTCAAAATCATCCGGCAGATTTGTGTCAAAGACACCAAGTAGTGAAGGTTTTTCAGGAATGATAGTGACAGAGGAAGGAGGAGTAGGAGGATAGAAGAGGTGTTTGGGATTGAAGGATGTAGATGGGTGAACTGGAGTGGTTTGAGTGAGAGGTGAAGAAGGTGAGAATGATGATGGAGCTGAGGTGTGAGAAGGAGTGGGAGAGAAAGAAGGTTGAGATGAAAGAGAGAGGAAGATGGTTGGGTGCGAGGCACAGGGTGTTTTACAGTTGGTGGTGCAAAAGGGGCTGTAGAAGGAGATGGAGGTGAGGAGAGGGTTGGAGTTGCAAGAGTAGAAGTGTCAGGGGCCTTAGTAGCTGTCATGGGCTCTTTCCCTTTGTCTTGACCTTCTCTGACAACTGAAGAGGGTCCTGATGACCCTGAAGCTTGCACAGATGGCCCTGCTGGCCGAGGAACAACAGCTGGTCTGCTCTGAGTAGCTGCAGGAGAAACTCCACTTGACCTTGAAAGAACTGCTAGCATCGACTTCATATCAGACATTTCTTTATTAAACCACTTCATTGCATTTCTGACTGAAGAGAGCTCAGAGGTGGTCGAAGCTTGACTAGAAAGTATCCCTTGCACACTGGACTGCACTGCTGACAGAATCTCTCCCTGAGCCTTCAACAATTCCAAAACCGGTTTCAGATTGACTTTTCCTGTGGCTCTTTCTGAGTTTTCTGTGAACTAACCTCTTGCCTTTCCTTAAGGTGCTGGGCTTCAATAGACTGCTCCCCCTGAGCAGGAGCTTCCTCTTCAACTTCCATTTGCTCCCCCTGAGCAGGACTGCTCCACAGGAATTGATTCTTCAATGTGGCCTTCTGCCACAGCTTCTTCCATTTCAATTTCACCAGACTGTGAGTCGATTCGAGTGGAGAGAGCTGATTCAACTAAATTCCTAAGAATTGAGCCAATTATTGAGGTAGCCGAATCACTGGATTTATCTGCCACTTCCTCCTCAACTACAGAAGCTGTAAGAGATTCTGGCTGAAATGCTGGTGCTACTGCCTGCTGCTCTGCTGCTGACTGAGCTGCTTGCTGCTCTGCTACTGACTCTTCTGCTTGCTACTGCTCTGCTGGTGGTGTGTTACTACTGCCATTTCCTGAACATCAGGAATTTCTACATCACCAATTATGGCCTCTCCCTCGGCCACAGTGGTCTTAGACCATACACCTTCAATTACAGAGAAACCACTTTTCTTGAGATTTCTAGACCTTATACATTGGCCCATCTTCTCCACAACTGCCCCAGATAAATCTATTCCAAAGTGTTGAAAATCTTTGTAAGTAGATGAGCATAGGGCATGAGACATTTAACTTACTTTTGTATCCCATATTTGATCTCTGGCAAATTCATCCTTTCCAACATGACTTGCGCCATATTAGTCTCCTTTTGTTGAATCGCCCAAAACATCATATCAGAATCTGCCCTAGTGCACGTTGAGAAGGTGGCACTGCGAGGAACCAAAATTTGACAGATAATGAAATGAAGAAGACGGTTGTATGCATTCATCTGATTAATATCCAATTTTCCGTCTCTTAGCCTAAACCCTGGACCTATAATGCCAAGGCCTTTTGCTTCATCGTTCACTGCGTGAACCCCACTGAATCCAGACGTCTTCACTCCAAACAACATGTGCAACAATCATGATCGACTTTAATTGGATTCCCTTTACCGATGATACGAGGGACCCATCTGCCTCTGACCTTAAGCACACATAAAATGCTTTCACCAGGTCGGGATAGCTTACCTCGGTGAAAGTGGCAATTTCCATCCACTGCATCCTTCTCAGAGTTTCTACTACTTCCCATGCCATTCTTCTCGAGATTTGGAACATCCACTGCCTTGTTTCCGCATACCTTGTCTTCACGAAGGTGAACCTTTCTGCTGTTCTGCGGACAGGTACACAGCACTGTAGCCCCTACACTTCCGGAGATCATCGGAGCGGCCATGGGTAGAGAGGAGAAGAACTGTTCTGGAGAAGGGAGATGATGGAAGAGATGGAAGCCCTCGAGGGATTCTTCGCGGGAAGAGAGGAAAGCTTCAAATCTTGCAGTGAGTCGATGCCGGAGTCGTTAGGGCATCGGCTTGGGTGAATAGATAAAGGAGAAAGGGTAAAGGTAGTAGAAGATGAGTCGTTCCCATACGATTTGACTAATTAGAATTAATTTATCGAAAAAAGGAAGCGCCAAAAGGCGGTAACGGCACAAGGCGACAAAAGGGTTGACGAGTCAAACTGCTTTAAACACAACAGCGGTCAAGGAAGAGTAAATAAACAGAGTTTTGCTTAAAGTGAGAGAGAGAGAGAAAATTTTCATTTATTCTGAAAAAATTATATGCCATTTTTAAATACAGGAATCTTTTCACAAATTGCACATCCCTAATTCCTTCTAAGAGATGTAAATCTCTCTTCAGGTAGGGCTTTTGTGAAGATATGTGCTAGTTGGCTATTTGTATCAATAAAGGATATTTCTATATTTCCATTTGCAACATGATCACGAATAAAATGTATCTAACCTCAATATGTTTTGTCCTGAGTGCTGAACTGGATTCTTGGTCAGATTAATGGCACTGGTGTTGTCACACAGCAATGGAATTGATTTGATATTAATCCAAAGTCTTCAGTTGTTGCTTTATCCAAAGGAGTTGTGTACAGCAACTTCCAGCAGCTACATATTCAGCTTCAGCTGTTGATAGTGCCACTGAGTTTTGTTTCTTTGAAGACCATGATATCAAACATCCTGCATGAAATTGACAACAACCACTGGTGCTCTTTCTATCTATCTTGCATCCAGCATAGTCAGCATCAGAATATCCTACTAAATCTATTTCACATGATTTTGGATACCAAAGACCTAAATCATGAGTTCTAGCTAAATATCTAAATATTCTTTTTACAGAAATTAGGTGTGATTCTCTAGGGTCTGCTTGATACCTAGCACACATGCATACACTAAACAAGATGTCTGGTCTACTTGCTGTTAAATAAAGTAAAGACCCTATCATACCTCTATAGTTCTTTTGATCTACCTTTTTACCATTTTGATCACTGTCCATTCTGGTTGATGTGCTCATTGGAGTTGACAGTGGTTGGCATTATCGAATCCAACTTCTTCAGGAGTTCCTTGGTGTATTTGGCTTGACAGATGTGGGTGCCTTCCTCCCTTGCTTGACTTGCAATCCAAGGAAGTAGTTTAGCTCCCCATCATACTCATTTCAAATTCTCCCTGCATAAGCTTCTCAAAATACTTGCAAAGAGATTTGTCAGTAGAACAAAAATGATATCATCTACATAGATTTGAACTAATAGTATGTGATTGACCTTTGACTTTATGAATAATGTGCTATCTACTTTGCCTCTATTGAAACCATGATCTAACAGAAAAGAGCTAAGCCTTTCATACCAAGCTCTAGGTGCTTGTTTTAAACCGTATAATGCCTTATGGAGTTTGAAAACATGATTAGGAAATTCGGTGTCATCAAAACCTGGAGGTTGTTCAACACACTACCTCTTTTATAAAACCATTAAAGAATGCTGATTTAACATCCATTTGAAATAGTGTCAAGTTAGAGCTGATGCATATGCAAGTAAGATTTAATAGCCTCAAGTCTAGCTACAGGTGCATAGGTTTCATCGAAATCTATGCCTTCCTCTTGAGAATAGCCCTGAGCAACCAATCTGGCCTTTTTTCTTAGGATTACACCAGTTTCATCCAATTTGTTTCTGAACACCCATTTGGTGCCAATAACTGGATGATCTGATGGTCTAGGAACAAGTAACCATACTTGGTTTCTCTTGAATTGATTTAATTCATCTTGCATGGCTATTATCCAAGATTCATCAGTTAAGCTTCATTGACTGTCTTAGGCTCTATCTGAGAAACAAAGGCTAAATAATCACAGGGATTACATTACCTCTTGTTCTTACCCCTATGGATGGATCACCAATGATATTCTCAAGTGGGTGATCTTTCTTGTATCTCCATTCCTTTGGAAGATTTTCATGAGTAATTTCTTCTTGTTGTAATTCTTCCAGAGGTGGATCATCCTTGTCCTCAATTGATGTATCTTTAAGCTTTTTGGACAGTTCATCTGCATCATCATTATCACTATCTACTTCCTTTCTCAAGGAAGGGTTAGTTTCATCAAAAATAACATGCACAGTTTGTTCATTAATAGTGAGCGTTTATTGAAAACTCTATAGCCTCTGGTTTAGAAGTATACCCCATAAAGATGCCTTCATCTGACTTGGCATCCAACTTACCAATGTCCCTTTTTCCGTTGTTGTGAATAAAGCAAGGACATCCAAAAATTCTGAAATGACTTACCTTGGGCTTCTTTCCTTTGAACAACTCATATGCAGTCTTCTTCAGTATTGGCCTGATCATTACTCGTTGACAATGTAACTGGCTGTGTTGACTGCTTCAGCCCAAAAATATCTTGGTAGCTCATATTCAGAGAGCATGGTTCTTGCCATATCCAAGAGAGTTCTGTTCTTCTCTCAGCTATACCATTTTGCTGTGGTGTCCTTGGTGTTGAGAAATTGTGCTGAATTCCTTGATCATCACAGAATGTAGCAAACTTTTCATTTTGGAACTCACCACCATGGTCTGATCGAATGGACACAATACTGAACTTCTGATCTTTCTGGACCTTCTTACTGAAACTGACAAAATTATCAAAACTATCATCTTTATGCTCTAAGAATGATACCCATGTGAATCTTGAGTAGTCATCTACTATGACAAATCCAAAATTCTTTCCTCCAAGACTGGTAGTCCTCATTGGTCCAAATAGATCCATATGTAGGAGCTCTAAGGGTTTTGAGGTAGTCACCACTGTCTTTGACTTGAAGGTACTCTTTGTGTGCTTTCCCTTAGCACAGGGTCTACAAACACTTTCCAATTTTCCATTGACTTTTGGTAGACCTTCCACAAGATTCCTCTTTCTGAGCTTGTTCAATCCGTCCAAGCTGCAGTGGCCTAGTCTTCTGTGCCACAGCTCAGTTGATTTGTCTTTGCTGGCTGCCAGACACACATTTTGCTCTTTGAGTTCTTCAAGGTAGAGCACGTACAGATTCTTCTCTCTATTTGCTTCAAAGATGACTGCTCCATCTTTTAGTATGCTGCACTTTGATTCTTGAAACTTGATTTGATGACCTCTATCACACAGCTGACTTATACTGATGAGGTTGTGCTTTAATCCTTTGACTAATAGCACATCTTCTATGACTATTTTTCCTTTGCTATTTACTAATCCACTGCCTATTACAGTTCCTTTCCCATTATCTCCATAAGTGACTGTTCCTTCTTCAGCATGGAGATGGAAAATAGCTTCAGGTTTCCTGTCATGTGCCTTGAACACCCACTATCCAGATACCATTTGGATGCTCGAGGATTAACCTTTTCTTCGATGTTGGCCATGAGAGCTAGGTTGGCTTCTTCTTCATCACTGCTTGAGCTTGACTCACTGTCTGAGTCACTGTTGTTCTCCCAAGCAGCTGCCATTGCCTTTTTCTTGTATCTTCTGAACTTCTTGGAGCTATCCTTCTTCTTGTGATCATTTTTCTTTAGCATTGGACAATCTCCTTGATATGTCCAGGCTTCTTGCATTCATAACAGATGGTCTCTCCTTTCTTCATTTCTTTGCCATCTGATCTTTTGAAGTCTTTATTTTTCTTAAAGTACCTTTTCCCGGATTGAAATTTTTTCTTCTTGGCCAGAATGCGCTGCAATCTCTTAGAGAGCATTGCTTCTTCATTTTTGCTGTCTACCTCACCCCCGCTAGAGCTTGCTTCTGATGACTCTTCTTCTACTTTCAAAGCATTGGAGTGCTTCTTTCTGCTAGATGATTCTCCTAGCCTTTCCATGTTGATCTCATGGGCCATGAGGGACCCGATGAGCTTTTCTACTGACATTCTCTTAAGGTCATTAGCTTCTTCGATAGCTGTGACCTTTGGTGTCCATGAAGATGGCAAGGATCTGAGAATCTTTCTTACCATATCTGCAATCTCATAGGACTTTCCTAGACTGGCGAAACCATTGGTGATGTCAGTGAATCGACTGAACATCTGGGTGATTGACTCACCTGACTGCATTTGAAATCTCTCATACTGAGTGACAAGAATGTCGATTCTTGTCTCCTTTACTTTATCTGTACCTTCGTATGTGATCCTTAGCTTTTCCCACATTTCCATAGAGGATTTGCAGGCTGAGACTCTGTTAAACTCCTTCTTGCTTAGAGCACAACATAAAATGCTCTTGGCTTTATAGTTCAAGGAGATTTTCTTCTGTCTTCATCTGTCCATTGTGCTTTCTCATTTGTGACAACCAGGTCACCTTCTTCTACTATCGACCAGATTTGATAGTCGTGGCCTTGTAGAAAATATTCCATTCTTGTCTTCCAATACGGATAATCTTCACCATCGAACAAAGGGGGTCTGTTGACTGACTGACCTTCGAAGTTGCCTTGGGCTGCCATTGATCTTTGCTCTTCAGATTGTTGGATCTTCTTCTTTGTCGAAGAGACTCGCTCTGATACCACTTGTTGCCCAGCTAGCTAGCCCAGAGGGGGGGGGGGGGGTGAATGGGTTATTAAAATTTTGATCTTTGATGAATACCTGTTCACTAAAAGGATTACACAACAACTCAAATGAAGGTTAGAGTTAGAGAAGATGAGAACAATCACACAAAATACAACCACAAGACAGTAGGATTTTTATCCTGGTTCGGAACTCCTTTCCACAGGAGACCTACGTCCAGTCCCTGAGCAATACCTCAGGATTTCACTAATCAAAGGTACATCCCCCTTAAGGACACAACAACACCCAGCTCAGCTGGTCTTCCTTCACACCCGAAGGGAACAACCCCCTGGATACCACCAGGTCTTCCTTCACACCAGAAGGGAACAACACCTTGGATACCACCAGGTCTTCCTTCACACCAGAAGGGAACAACACCCTGGATACCACCAGGTCTTCCTTCACACCCGAAGGGAACACCACAAAGAGAGGTTTGAAAGACAGCCCCTAGATCAAACTGCAACACGCAATGATCTGAAGGACCTAACACTAAGAGCAAGAATCTAAATCTAGGCCCTCTCAGAACTACACAAGCTCTCTTCAAATGATCTTTCACTAGCTAGTAGAGGCAAAAGAGCAAAAGCTAAGAGGAATGAAGTTTTCTGCTCTAAAACTTTCTTCAGAAGAATTTGAATGCTTTTCTTGAACAATATTTTCTTCTGTTCTTCTGACTTGTATATATATCTTCAATTTGAAATCTAGACGTTGAAGTGTCCGTTGTCTCTCTTTTGAGTAGTCGTTAGACTGAATGACATCTGGAGTCTTGGAAGCTTCCTGTCAACAGTCTTTTGATTACTTGAGCACGCAAAGAGATGAGATCTTCAAAGATATCCGATGGCTTCTATTTGTTTAACGTTGTACCATGAAGCTAGTTCAGAGGTCTGCACAGATGTCAATCTCAAATAGCAGACAGATAAGCTGTCTCTGATGTTAGTCAACGTCAGTAGCAATAGTCAAGAAAACAGTAATGCCAAATAGCTTAAGTCTAAAGGACGTTATCAGAGTAGGCACTATAAAGGATAATATGGTCTGCATGCATGCAGAGATATGTTCAGATCTCATAAATGCAAAAGCGTCAGAGAGATGTCTACGTGGACTTTGACTGGTCAATGCTTTAAGATGAATAAGATATCAAGATATGAAATCGATGACTGTATGACTTATGAAATCGTTATGAGTCATAGCAATTGTTATGAACACTTATCAAGTCGTTATGAACTCTAAAGAAATTGTTGCGCAAGCAATCGTTATGAACACTTATCAAGTCGTTATGAACTCTAAAGAATCGTTGCGCAAAGCAAATCGTTATGAACACTTATCAAGTTGTTATGAACTCTAAAGAAATCGTTGCGCAAAGCAAATCGTTATGAACACTTATCAAGTCGTTATGAGATGCAAGTCGTGACGAGTTCTAAAGGAATCGTTACGATGACTTATGAATCGTTATTACAAGCAAGTCGTTACGAGTTCTAAAGGAATCGTTACGAGACTTATGAAGTCGTTATGACAAGCAAGTCGTTACGAGTTCTAAAGGAATCGTTACGATGACTTATGAAGTCGTTATGACAAGCAAGTCGTTACGAGTTCTAAAGGAATCGTTACGATGACAAGTCGTTATGAGATGCAAGTCGTTACGAGTTCTAAGGAATCGTTACGATGACTTATGAAGTCGTTATGACAAGCAAGTCGTTACGAGTTCTAAAGGAATCGTTACGATGACATGAAGTCGTTATGAGATGCAAGTCGTTACGAGTTCTAAAGGAATCGTTACGATGACTTATGAAGTCGTTATGACAAGCAAGTCATTACGAGTTCTAAAGAAATCGTTACGAGGACTATAGAAATCGTTACGGCTAGAAAGTCGTTGTGAGTTCTAAAGAAATCGTTACGAGGACTATAGAAATCGTTACGGCTAGAAAGTCGTTGTGAGTTCTAAAGAAATCGTTACGAGGACTATAGAAATCGTTACGATATCGATTTGTTTGAACTTTTCGGTCAAAAAGGAAATCGTTCTGCTTATCAATAGAAGTCGATACAAAGACTTGGACAAAGCATGAAATGAGACTTACCTGATTGTCTTGAACTTTCATTTTTCTTTTTATTTCCTGTTCTCAAGGCTCAAGTAATTCATTAGTACTATTTTGTTAATCATCAAAATTATATATAAATAAGTGAAGTAATTTATATGGGGAAAGTTTGGTCATCAATGTGGCCCTTTCACTTACCTGGGTGTTCCGTTGAAGGCTGGGAGGTATCTTTCTGCGGACTATAACCTCTTATAGATAAAGTGAATGCGAAATTATTGAGTTGGAAGTCCAAGCTTCTCTCTCAAGATGGAAGGGTAATGCTTATCAATTCTATCATTCTATCATTTCTTCCTTGCCTGTACATCTTGCTGCTGCTTCCTAAATTCCAAAATCTATTATCAATTATGTTGAAAAGCTTCCGCAGCATTCTTTTGGAATGCACTGATGGTGCTCGCCGCCGCCATTGGGTAGCTTGGTCTTCCATACAACGCCCAAAACATGAAGGCAGTCTGGGTATCCGTAGCCTGTGCCATGTTCAATTATCATTAGCAGTCAAGCAACTTTGGAATATCAAACATGGTACCTCCTTGTGGGCCTCCTATGCAAGAAGGCGTTACCCTCTAGGTAGATCTCCTACTTTACCTGGGCTGCCCAAGTCTATTTGCATGGAAGCTGAGAGGATTCTCAAGGTTAATACTCGATGGATCCTTGGTAATGGTAAAAGCATTAATATTCTGCAAGATACTTGGATTGGAGATAAACCTCTTGGTAGCATTTTTCAGGGCGCCTATGAGGTTGGTGCCTCCCTGCATGAGGTTCTCACTGACGTATCTCACCCTGTTAGATCCATTATCCCTTGTTCTTTATTGCAAACATTGGAGCTTTCAGAAGATGATGACAAATGTGTCTGGGCGGCCTCTAATAGTGGTGATTTTTCTACCAGTTTGGTTTATAACTTGGTCAAGCCATCTGGGGTTCGGAGATCGATTTTCTGGAAGCTTTGGTACAATTCTTTCTATAGAAGAGCGTCTTTATTTTCTTGGAAACTTCTCAACAGAGATGTCCCGTTGATGGTAAAATATCTGAGAGTGGCATCTCCATTGTCTCTCGTTGCTCTTGCTGTAGGTCCCCTCAATATGAAGATCTGAATCATCTTTTTATCATAGTGATAATGCAGTCCTTCTTTGGCGTTGGCTTCAGCCACTTATTAATTCTAAAGTTAACATGCACAGCCAGATTACTGCTAGGGTGTGGAGCTTTGTTCAACACTCTAATATTTGCTTGCCCTTTGGCTTTGTCTCCCTATATAGCTTGATCCTTATGTTGTGGGAAATCTGGAAGGGTCGTTGCATGACTAGATTTGAATCAAAAGCAGTCTCAGTAGGGAAGATTATCAATAACATCAAGTTCAAGATATCATTCTCGCTCTCTAAGATCCAGTTTAAGTCTGCTCCTTCTGCTCACGAGTTACAAATTCTCCAGGACTTCAGGTTTGCTCCTCCTTGTCCTTCCAAGGTTTTGAAGCTTGTTAGATGGATCCCTCCCATTTTTGATTTCAGCCTCAATGTTGATGGTGCTTGCAAAGGGAATCCTGGGGACTGTGGAGGTGGTGGTTGTGTTCGTGACATCCATGGGAATATTCATGTGGCCTTTGCTCAATTTTATGGAGTGGGCAATAGCATGATTACAGAAATTTGGGCTCTTTGTGATGGCCTTCGACTGGCATCCGCTCTTGGTTATAGGCTTTCTATCATTTATTCTGATTCTCAAGTGTTGGTTAATTCCATCAATCAGGATCAATATGTCTCTTGGAACTCCTACAGATGGTGGAGGGAAGCTAGGAATGTGATTAAGAGGGACTCTTTGTTATTATCTCATGTTTACCGGGAAACCAACCAAGTTGCTGACTCTCTTGCTACATATGCGGTTAAGTCTACGCAGAATGAGGTTTTCTGGGGCTGTCATAACCTCCCTCATCCATGTAAGGGGTCAATGGTGATTGATAAGTCTAAACTTTTGCATGTTAGATTGACCTGACAGGGGTATGCCTCGTTGATCCTATTTTCTTATTTAAGAGTTATATATTCTTGCCCAGGTCGCTCACTGAGCTTGAGCCCTGAGAACCGCTTTATGAAAAAAAAAAAAAAAGATTTCTCATGTTTTACATTGGTATTATTTTTGGTCAATAAAAATGATGCATTAATGGAGTTTCAAGTTTGTTGCAGAAAAGTGTAGCATGACAAAAAATTTGTCACAACAACAATTCAAAATGATTACAGAGGCGAGTTTGAAAACTCAAACTTCAAGTATTTTTGTGATGAACATGGGTTTGTCCACAACTTCTCATCACTAAGGACACCAAAGCAGAATGGTGTTGTGAAATGGAAGAATCGAACCTTTGTCACGTCCCGAGAATTACGTTGTGAAAATATACGGAGAATTAAAGTCGATATTCCGAGACGTGAGCAGTCGGCAAATAAGCCTCTAGCTAGCGAGTACTAATTGTGTATCAGCAAAAACATAATAATAGGGCCTAAATAATGAACTCAACTAAACTTGTATTCAAATCTCAACACTTAGTCTTATTTCAAAATGGAACTAATACAACTCTTTCATTGTTGAATAAAAGGAAAAGTACATATATCCTCACTACCTACTACATTGATCTCACACTCAAAGTACTAATAATAGAATTGGAACACTCATCACTCTGACACATTCCCTTCATAGTCTTGATCTTCCGCTTCACCCTCAATATCACCTATGATGTGGAAAAGTAGGGAATGAGCAAACTAGTCCAGTATACATTATATCTCAATGTGCGGGCAATGATATAAATGATTAGCAATTTAGAACTAGGCAAGTACGATTAACTAGATATGCATGAACGATAAATCCACATATACATGATACATGAACAAGATAGGTTGAGCGATAGTAATTGAACAAGATTTAGAATGAGATAACAAGATAGGACTAGAAGTAGATTGAAGGATCGAAAAGAATGTGTGGAAGAGATCTAGAAGGGGGGGATGAATAGATCTTAGCCACTTTTGCGGAAGCTTAAGTAATTTGAAACTATTTAGAATCAGAGGCAATGTTATCAGTGAAAAACTACAGATCTGATTAGATTTTATTGAGTTGAAAAACTTGGATGTGAAGCAAGTTGATTAAGTGAATTAAAACGAATCCTATGTAACATCTAG
>CM024765.1:32617644-32923689 GCA_014218235.1 Colocasia esculenta | reverse complement strand
AAGTCAAACAAGCCAATAAAGGTATGCATTACTACTCTGAAGCTTTAATCTTTTCAACATGAGATTTCTCTAAGTCCATATCGATTTCTGTTGAAGTTCATAACGATTTTCTTATAAGACTGAAAAGTCATGTTGTTTCAAACAAGTCGATATCATTAATAACGATTTCTTAGAACTCGCAACGACTTGCTTGTTGTAACGACTTCATAAGTTATCATAACGATTTCTTTAGAACTCGCAACGACTTGCTTGTTGTAACGACTTCATAAGTTATCATAACGATTTCTTTAGAACTCGCAACGACTTGCTTGTTGTAACGACTTCATAAGTTATCATAACGATTTCTTTAGAACTCGCAACGACTTGCTTGTTGTAGAACGTTTCTTTAGTTCTCGTAACGATTCTTTGAAACTCGTAACGACTTGCTAGCCATAACGATTTCTTTAGTTCTCGTAACGATTCCTTTGAAACTCGTAACGACTTGCTAGCCATAACGATTTCTTTAGTTCTCGTAACGATTCCTTGAAACTCGTAACGACTTGCTAGCCATAACGATTTCTTTAGGATCATAACGACTTGCTTTGCGCAACGATTTCTTCAGAGCTCATAACGACTCGATAAGTGTTCATAACGACTTGCTTTTTGCACGATTTGTTTAGAGTTTTCATAACGATTTCTTTGTATTGTCAAACGACTTGCATTTCATAACGATTTGTTAAGTGTTTCACATCGATTTCTTTAGAATCAAAATGACTTGCCATGATTCATAACGATTTCTTATATCCTCTGTTATAGAACGATTTGCTATGACTCATAACGATTTCATAAGTCATACAGTCTTCAATTTCATATCTTGATATCTTATTCATCTTAAAGCATTGACCAGTCAAAATCCACGTAGACATCTCTCTGACGCTTTTGCATTTATGAGATCTGAACGTATCTCTGCATGCATGCAGACTATATCATCCTTTATCGTGCTTACTCTGATAACGTCCTTTAGACTTAAGCCATTGGCATTACTATTTTCTTGACTATTGCTACTGACGTTGACTGATATCAGAGACAGCCTATCTGTCTGCTATTTGAGTTTGACATCTGTGCAGACCTTTGATGTAGCTTCATGGTACAACGTTAGACAAATAGCCCAACGGATATCTTTGAAGATCTCATCTCTTTGCGTGCTCAAGTGATCAAAAGACTGTGACAGGAAGCTTCCAAGACTCCAGATGTCATTCAGTCTAACGACTACTCAAAAGAGAGACAACGGTCTCTTCAACGACTAGATTTCAAATTGAAGATATATATACAAGACAGAAGAATAGAAGAATTATCGATCCAGAGACTATTTTCAAATTCTTCTGAAGAAAATCGAGAGCCAAGATCCTTCACTCCGTTTAGCTTTTGCTCTCTTGCTCTCCACTAGTTTTGTGAAAATCTTGAGAGAGCCTGTACAGTTCTGAGAGTGTGAATTGTTCATAATCTCTTCGCTCTCAGTTCTAGTTGCTTCAGATCCTCACTTATCAAAAGCTGGATCTAGGGGCGTGAAAGTCATTTATTCTTCTCTGTGCTGTTCCCTTCGGGTGTGAAGGAAGACCTGGTGGTATCCAGGGTGTTGCTCCCTTCGGTTGTGAAGGAAGACCTGGTGGCATCCAGGGTGTTGTTCCCTTCGAGTGTGAAGGAAGACCAGCTGAGCTGGGTGTTGTAGCGTCCTTAGGGGGACTGTTCCCTAGTTAGTGAAATCCTGAGTTGTTGCTCAGGGACTGGACGTAGGACTCCTAAGGAAAGGAAGTCCGAACCAGGATAATCCTTGTGTTGTGTGATTGTCTTCATTGCGTGATTGTTATTTAAACTAACTGTAACTAACGTAGTTCGAAGATCGTTTGTGTGATTGTTTTTGGTTACAGGTATCTCCTAGATTAAATTTAAAAAGACCCATTCACCCCCCCTCTGGGCTCGTCAACTGGGCAACAAGTGGTATCAGAGCGAGTCTCTTCGACAAAGAAAGGATCCAACGATCTGAAGAGTAAAGATCCATGGCAGCCCAAGGTAATTTTGAAGGTCAGTCCGTCAACCGACCCCCTCTCTTCGATGGTGAAGATTACCCTTACTGGAAGACCAGAATGGAATACTTTTTACAAGGACACGACTATCAAATTTGGTCCATAGTAGAAGAAGGTGATCTGTTAGTCACAAATGAGAAAGCACAATGGACAGATGATGACAGGAAGAAGATTTCCCTGAATTGCAAAGCAAAGAGTATCCTATGCTGTGCTCTAAGTAAGAAGGAATTCAACAGAGTTTCAGCCTGCAAATCATCAATGGAAATGTGGGAAAAGCTCAGGATTACTTATGAAGGCACAGACAAAGTGAAGGAAACAAGAATTGATATTCTTGTCACTCAATATGAAAGATTTCAGATGCAATCAAGTGAGTCCATAACTCAAATGTTCAGCCGGTTCACTGACATCACAAATGGACTGGCTAGCCTGGGGAAAGTCTATGAAATGGGAGATATGGTAAGAAAGATACTTAGATCCTTACCGTCCTCATGGACTCCAAAAGTCACAGCAATAGAAGAAGCTAATGATCTGAAGAGAATGTCTGTAGAAAAGCTCATTGGGTCCCTCATGGCCCATGAAATCAATATGGAAAGGCTAGGAGAGTCCTCTAGCAGAAAGAAGCACTCCAACGCCTTAAAAGCTGAAGAAGATTCACCAGAAGCAAGCTCAGCTGAAAGCGAAAGTAATGCAGACAGCGAAAATGAGGAAGCTATGTTATCCAGAAGGTTACAGCGAATCTTGGCTAAAAAGAAGAAATCTCAATCTGGTAGAAAGTATTTCAAAAGAATAAGGATTTCAAGAAACCAGATGGAAAAGAAGTGAAGAAAGGAGAACCCATTTGCTACGAATGTAAGAAGCCAGGACACATTAAGACTGAGTGTCCTAAGTTAAAGAAGTCAGAGTTCAGGAAGAAGGACAGTTCCAAGAAGTTTAGAAAGTTCAAAAAGAAAGCAATGGCAGCAGCATGGGAAAACAGTAGCGACTCAGATAGTGAGTCGAGCTCCTGCAGTGATGAAGAAAAAGCCCACTTGGCTTTCATGGCAAACACTGAAGAAAAGGTAACTTCTGACTCATCTTTTGATTCATGCAATGGTTCAGACTCCGATAGTTTAGAAGAGGCTTTCAATGAACTTTATGAAAAATATAAAGAAGTAACTAAACTATTAAAAGTAAGTAAGAAAAACATAGTCTGTATAGAAAATACAAACTCAGATCTAAAATCAGAAAATGAACAATTAGAAAGTCAAATAATTGAACTTAAACGAAGAAATGAACTGTTATGTGAAGACCTAAAAGTTAAAAATGAACAAATAACTAAACTAGAAAAACAGGAAAGTACTGATGAATTAAGGAAAGAAATTAAAAACTTAAATGAAGAAAATGATAAACTATCAAGCACACTAGAAAAATTTACTAATGGTAAAAACTCTCTAATATTAAAAGGTGCTAGGAGATCAGGTAAGAAGAAAAATGGGTTAGGATATACACCCCCAGATAATGAAGAAACCAAGGTCTATCCTAAAACATATCCAACACCAAAATTTGTACCCGAACAAGATATAGCATACAAAGCTGATTTTAAATACATAGAAAAAGTGACTAAGTTATCCTGCTGTAGTCACTGCAATAAGTTAGGACATATTATAACTACATGCCCAACAAGACATAAAAAATGGATATTAAAAGATAAAGTTAATGATACTAACCAATCAGGACCCAAAAGAATTTGGGTACCTAAAGCTTGATGTCTTTATTTCAGGATAACCCTCGAGCATCCAAATGGTATTTGGATAGTGGGTGCTCAAGACACATGTCAGGAAACCAGAAGTTGTTCTCTCATCTCCAAGCTGAAGATGGAACAGTTACCTATGGAGATAATGGGAAAGGAATCGTAATAGGCAGTGGCTCTGTGAAAAACAAAGGAAAAACAGTCATAGAAGATGTGCTACTAGTCAAGGGATTGAAGCACAATCTCATCAGCATTAGCCAGCTGTGCGACAGAGGCCATCAGATCAAGTTTCAAGAGTCAAAGTGCAGTATACTGAAGGATGGAACAGTCATCTTTGAAGCTAATAGAGAAAAGAATTTGTATGTGCTCTATCTTGAAGAACTCAAGGTTCAAAATGTTTGCCTGGCAGCAAATAAAAATAAATCCACAGAATTATGGCACAGACGACTTGGACACTGCAGCATAGATGGCATGAGAAAATTGCTAAAGAAGAATCTTGTGCAAGGTCTACCTAAGGTCAGTACAAAGTTGGAAAGTGTATGTAAACCTTGTGCTAAGGGTAAGCACACCAAGGTCTCCTTCAAGTCAAAGACGGTGGTGACCACCTCAAAACCCTTGGAGCTCCTTCATATGGATCTATTTGGGCCAATGAGGACTACCAGTCTTGGAGGAAAGAATTTTGGATTTGTCATAGTTGATGACTACTCAAGATTTACATGGGTATCATTCCTAGAGCATAAAGATGATACTTTTGAAAGTTTCGTCAGCTTCAGTAAGAAAGTTCAGAAAGATCAGAAGTTCAGCATTGTGTCTATCAGATCAGATCATGGTGGTGAATTTCAAAATGAGAAATTTCTAGATTTTGTGATGATCAGGGAATTGAGCACAATTTCTCAGCACCAAGGACACCTCAACAGAATGGCATCGCTGAGAGGAAGAACAGAACCCTATTGGACATGGCAAGAACTATGCTCTCAGAATATGATCTGCCTAGATACTTTTGGGCTGAAGCAGTCAATACAGCAAGCTATATTATCAACCGTGTAATGATCAGGCCAATCCTGAAGAAGACTGCATATGAACTATTCAAAGGGAAGAAGCCTCAGATCAGCCACTTCAGAACCTTTGGGTGCCCTTGCTTCATTCACAACAATGGAAAAAGGGACATCGGTAAGTTGGATGCCAAATCAGATGAAGGCATCTTCATGGGGTATACGTCTAAACCTAAAGGCTATAGAGTATTTAATAAACGTACCTTGTTGATTGAACAATCTGTGCACATTATTTTTGATGAAACTAACCCTTCCTTGAGAAAGGAAGTAGATAGTGACGATGATGATGCAGAAGAACTATCCAAGAAACTAAAAGATGCATCAATTGAGGACAAGGATGATCCACCTCTGGAAGAATTACAACAAGAAGAAGTTACTCATGAAAACCTTCCAAAGGAGTGGAGATACAAGAAAGATCACCCACTTGAAAATATCATTGGTGATCCATCCATTGGGGTAAGAACAAGAGGTAATGTTATTCCTTGTGATTATTTAGCCTTTGTTTCTCAGATAGAGCCTAGGACAGTCAATGAAGCTCTCTCTGATGAATCTTGGATAGTAGCCATGCAAGATGAATTAAATCAATTCAAGAGAAACCAAGTATGGTCCTTGTTCCTAGACCATCAGACCATCCAGTCATTGGCACCAAATGGGTGTTCAGAAATAAACTGGATGAAACTGGTGCAATCTTAAGAAACAAGGCCAGGTTGGTAGCTCAAGGCTATTCTCAAGAGGAAGGCATAGATTTCGATGAAACCTATGCACCTGTAGCTAGACTTGAGGCCATTAGAATATTACTTGCATATGCATCTGCTTTGAACTTGACACTATTTCAAATGGATGTTAAATCCGCTTTCTTAAATGGTTTCATAAAAGAGGAAGTTTATGTGGAACAACCTCCGGGCTTTGATGACACAGAATTTCCTAATCATGTTTTCAAACTTCACAAGGCATTATATGGTTTAAAGCAAGCACCTAGAGCCTGGTATGAAAGGCTTAGCTCTTTCCTTCTAAATCATGGTTTCAGCAGAGGTCAGGTAGATAGTACACTTTTTATAAAGTCAAAAGTCAAACACATCCTATTGGTTCAAATCTATGTAGATGATATCATTTTTGGTTCTACTGATGAGTCTCTTTGCAAGTATTTTGAAAAGTTAATGCAGGGAGAATTTGAAATGAGTATGATGGGAGAACTCAACTATTTCCTTGGACTTCAAATCAAACAAGGAAAGGAAGGAACTCACATCAGTCAAGCTAAGTACACAAAAGAACTATTGAAGAAATTCGGATTCGAAAATACCAAGCCACTATCGACACCAATGAGTACATCAACAAGAATGGACAGTGACAAAGATGGTAAGAAAGTAGATCAAAAGATCTACAGAGGTATGATAGGTTCACTCCTTTATTTAACAGCTAGTAGACCTGATATTCTATTTAGTGTATGCATGTGTGCTCGATATCAGGCAGATCCTAAAGAATCACATTTAATTTCTGTGAAAAGAATATTTAGATATCTAGCAAGATCTCATGACTTAGGTCTATGGTATCCAAAACAATGTGAAATTAGCCTAGTAGGTTACTCTGATGCTGACTATGCTGGATGTAAATTAGATAGAAAGAGCACCAGTGGTTGTTGCCAGTTCCTTGCAGGGTGTTTGATATCTTGGTCCTCAAAGAAACAAAATTCAGTAGCACTCTCTACAGCTGAAGCTGAGTACGTGGCTGCTGGAAGTTGCTGCACACAACTCTTATGGATAAAGCAACAGCTTGAGGACTTTGGATTAAATATCAAATCGATCCCGTTGCTATGTGACAACACCAGTGCCATTAATCTCACCAAGAATCCAGTTCAGCACTCAAGGACCAAACATATTGAGGTTAGATATCATTTTATTCGTGATCATGTTGCAAATGGAAATATTGAAATATCCTTTATTGATACAAATGGCCAATTAGCAGACATTTTCACAAAAGCCTTACCTGAAGAGAGATTTACATCTCTTAGAAGGGAATTAGGCATGTGCAATTTGTGATAAAAGTTTGCTTACAAGTGGCACATTAATTCTTAGAATTAAAGTAATTTTTCCCTCCTTGGCGATAAGCAAAAGAAATTCAAATTGTATTGTAGTAAACTCTCTCTCATTGAAGTCCAGTTGAATAGTCAAAACCTCTTGTCGTTTTCTCCGCCGCTTGGCGCCTCACTTTCCACGTAGCATTAATTTATTCATAAAATCGATGACAGAACGATTCGTGCCTCATCGTCTACCTTTTTTTTCCCCTCTTTTATCCTGCCGCTCGAGCCGATGCCCTAACAACTCCATCTCAATCCTCTGCAAATTTGAATCTTCCTCCTACTTCCCGCAAAATTTCTTGAGGATTCTTTCTCCTCACCTTCCGTCTCCACCCTCCGTTGTCTTTCCCACCTGAATCTATGGCCGCTCCTATCATCGCCGGCAGTTTGGGTGGCTACAGCGCCGAGTTCCTCACTCCTGAGCAGCAGGAGAGGTTTACCTTTGTGAAGACGAAGCTCTGTGGCAACAAAGAAGTAGATGTAGCTAATCTGCGGAAAAGTGGAATGAGCAGCATAGTAGATTTGATCAATCAGATGCAGTGGACAGAAATTTCCACCTTTTCAGAGGTCAGTTATCCGGACTTGGTAAAAGCCTTTTTTGTGTGTATGAGAACAGAGGAAGATGGGTCTCTAGTTTCTTCAGTAAAGGGAACATTGATTAGAATAGACCCTGAGTTGCTGAAAGTTTTGTTCAATGTAAAGACTTCCGGATTTAGTGGGGTTCACTCTGAGGATGCCCAAGTGAAAGGTCTGGGAATTATCGGGCCAGGATTCAAGCTGAGAGACGGCAAGATCGACATAAATCAACTATCCGCCTTCAATCGTCTTCTCCATTTTATTGTCTGTCAAATCCTAGTTCCCAGAAGTGCAACGTTTTCATCTTGCACAAAGGCCGATTCGGACATGATGTACTGGGCCATTCAGAATAAGGAGATAAATATGGCCGCAGTGATAATGGAAAGAATGAAGTTTGCAAGAGATCAGATTTGGGACACCAAGAGTAAGTTAAATGTGTCCCTGCCTTATGCCCACCTACTCACCAAGATCTTCAAACACTTCGGTGTTGATCTCTCTGGGGCAGTTGTAGAGAAAATGGGCCAAGCAATCAGGTCCAGGAACCTGAAGAAGAGTGGCTTCTCTGTGGAAAGTGGTGTCTGGTTCAAGGCTTCAGTGGCCGAAGGCGAGGCCATCATTATCGACACCTCAGTTGTTCATCCGGAGATGGGATCAGCAAATATGGCTCCAGAATTGCCAGTGGAGTCAATTTTAGCTCCAGCAGTTGAAGCAGCAGAATCTTCAGGACCCTCCATTGCAGAAGTTCAGTCTGAAAGTGCAGTAGAAGAAGAAAGGGCGTCTGTAGAAGCTTCAGGATTTCCAGAAGAACCAGTTCAAACCTTTGCAGAAAGGCGAATTGAGGATCTCCTCCCAGAGGACATTATTCCTGTTGAGGACCCACATCCCTCAATTGTAGTTGCATCGATTCTGGCAGACATCATAGATTCCATTCCTCTTATTTCCAGTGCTCCAAAACAAGTAGCAGTGTTGCCAAAGAGACTGTGGCATCAGGCCACATTGATGAACAAATGGAAGATGTTCCAGTCGAGGTAGAGCACCAAGCTGCCCAAGGTGACTCTGTGTGGAATCTGCTCCCAGTCAGGGGGAGCAAGTATCAGATGAAGAAAATGCTCCTATTGAGGGGGAGCTATCAAAAGAAGGTCCTGAAGACGCAACTCCAGATGTTGATAAGGTTGAAGAGCATAGAGATTTTTCAAATTTGGATGACAGAGAAGGGGCGACTGCAAGCTCTTCGAGCTCAGATGATGATCTCCCTCCTCCAGAAAATAAAAGTAAGAAGAAAGGAAAAGAGGTTGCCTCTGGAGTTCCTCTCCTGGCTGATTCTCCATTTCAGAGGCAGGCTAAGAAGAAATTTGTCATACAATTGAAGCCAGTAATTGAAAGGCTGAATGTTCAAGGTGAACTACTATGTTCTCTCCAGTCAGATGTCAACTCTATATTTCTGAGTCAAGCTTCGGCTAACAAAGAGTTGGCCCAAATCAGGAATGCTATGAAATGGTTCAACCAGGAAATGAGCAGCATGAAAGGCATGCTCTCAGATATTATCAAGGCAGTTGGAGCTCACGCTCCTCCTCCTCAAGAAGAAGCAGCACCAGAAGTAGCAGCAGCATCAGACGAGGTAGGGCCAACAGGGCCAGCTGTTCAGGATGCAGGGCCAACAGGGCCATCTGAGCAAGGATCCAGACCATTGGAGAGTGAGTCTGTGCAGATAGAGGCAGAAGAGATCTTGGCACCCAAGCCCCCAGCTCCCTCTTCCCCCTCTCACACACCTATTCCTCCAACTCCACCATCAGCTCCTACAGCACCTCCTGCTCCTCAAACATTCAAGAAGCCTCAATCTAGACCAATTTCATCTCCTACCCCATTTCAGTCCACCATTCCTTCTCCTTCTCCTACATTTGAGGCCCTCCTGGATCCTCAGCTGGAGCATCATCCTCCTCCTCCTCCGGTCCCTCCCTTGGACCCACTGATGATCTTCACACTACTTCACATTCTTTTCTTCATCCTACTCCTCCACCATCTTTCATCACTATCATACCTGAACATGCTCAACTCAGTTCTCCCTTTATTGCAAAGATAAAGGATGAATTTGAGGAAGGGATCCTCAGGTCTGTGTTGAAAGTGGGAGACCATGTTCACAGGGCAGATCCTTCTATTCCTGCCTCCAAGAAGAGGAAACTTACTTCTACCTCTTCCTCTTCCTCTGAACCCAAATACCCTCCTTTGTGGTTTTCTCTCACAGTGGACAACCAACATAACCCACTGTATAGGGAATACCTTTCTAAAGTTGCTTATGCCACCATCATCAACCTTCCTTTTCAAAACCTTACAGATCATCTGCACACCATTTTCCCTTATACTTCTCTTTCAAAAACCGAAAAATCCAAAATTTTCTCTCTTGCTCACTCCAAATCTGAAGAGCAGTGGGGCAAAGGTCACAAGGATCTTCTCAAGAAGTTCATTCTTGCCAAATCTGCCAGATTTCCTCCAAGGGACCACTCCTTGACTCTCTCTGAGTGGTTCAGGATGTACCACCAAGAACTCTGGGCACCCTTCATTCAATCGGAAATAAAGATGATCAGGCATTTCATGCTCTTCAACAACTACAGATATATTCATAAACTTCCAGAAGTTCAGCTCTGTCAGTTCAGGAAGGCCATTTCAGCTTTGTCTCCAGTTCTAGCTCACTCTTCAGATATTCAGGTAGATTTTGCTACACTTCAAATACCTGAGGAGATAGCCCTGCCTCAAATTCACTTTCTAGTTATGGAATCCTCTGTAGGATCCATCATCTTTGAGCGTTTTGCCAGGGTTTTGGGCAGAATTAAAGTACAGAAAGGATACCTGGTTTCCTTTTCTAGATTCCTATTCAGGGAATATCACCAGGGCCATGTCAAGGCTGAAGTTCTCTCCCCTATCTTGTCTGAATGTGAAAGGCTCACATCCTCTGATTGGTCCAAGTTCTACCCCCTGTCAGCTCAGCAGTTGTCAGCACTCAATGAAGCTCAGGCCAGGGAAGGCAAACCAGCTATTTCTCCAGCCACTTTCCTAGATATGAACTCCATCAATCTTGTTGATGACCCCTTCAAGGTCTGGGAAGAAAGATACAAAGTGTATGTGGCTTTGCACCAAGCTCTCAGAGCTAACCACAATCACTACCCTGTCACCATGGACCAGTTCCTCTCCTGTGCCAGCTTTGGCACTTCTCGGTTTCTCAAGATGAACATGGACAAAGATGCCTATGCTGATCTTCTCTATAGGCATTTAGATCTTCATCTCAAACGGATGGCTCCCACCATGGGACCATCTTACTCTGTGTCTTTTGGAGCTTTTAAAAATCTTTTTGAAGAGCAGGAAGTTCAGGCATGGGAAACCATCTCCCATTTTGCCTCTCTGTTGTCTCCTGCCTTCTATTTACCTGTACCTCCGCAATAAATGACATGACCCTCTGTGTATTCTCTCTTTCTCTTTCTCTCTTCTTTCTTTGTCAAAGTTTATCTTTTTGCTTAATGACAAAAAGGGGGAGAAAAGTACAAAAAATTCAGATATTTTTTTATCCATGCTTATTGTTCAGTTTTGTCATCACCAAAAAGGGGGAGATTGATGATCAGTCTGTCCCCATGCAATTTTAATTAATTGTATATATATACATATTTTGATGATTAACAAAACCAAACAAGAATTTATCAATTATATCTGCTGAATATTTCATAAGTCTTAAGTACAGGAAAAATACCGAAGTCAAACAAGCCAATAAAGGTATGCATTACTACTCTGAAGCTTTAATCTTTTCAACATGAGATTTCTCTAAGTCCATATCGATTTCTGTTGAAGTTCATAACGATTTTCTTATAAGACTGAAAAGTCATGTTGTTTCAAACAAGTCGATATCATAACGATCTCTTTAGAACTCGCAACGACTTGCTTGTTGTAACGACTTCATAAGTTATCATAACGATTTCTTTAGAACTCGCAACGACTTGCTTGTTGTAACGACTTCATAAGTTATCATAACGATTTCTTTAGAACTCGCAACGACTTGCTTGTTGTAACGACTTCACAAGTTATCATAACGATTTCTTTGAAACTCGTAACGACTTGCTAGCCATAACGATTTCTTTAGTTCTCGTAACGATTCCTTTGAAACTCGTAACGACTTGCTAGCCATAACGATTTCTTTAGTTCTCGTAACGATTCCTTTGAAACTCATAACGACTTGCTAACCATAACGATTTCTTTAGTTCTCGTAACGATTCCTTTGAAACTCGTAACGACTTGCTAGCCATAACGATTTCTTTAGGATTCATAACGACTTGCTTTGTGTAACGATTTCTTCAGAGCTCATAACAACTCGATAAGTGTTCATAACGACTTGCTTGGTGCAACGATATGTTAAGAGTTTCATAACGATTTCTGTATTGTCATAACGACTTGCATTTCATAACGATTTGTTAAGTGTTTCACATCGATTTCTTCAGAATCAAAATGACTTGCCATGATTCATAACGATTTCTTATATCCTCTATTATAGAACGATTTGCTATGACTCATAACGATTTCATAAGTCATACAGTCATCAATTTCATATCTTGATATGTTATTCATCTTAAAGCATTGACCAGTCAAAAGCCACGTAGACATCTCTCTAACGCTTTTGCATTTATGAGATCTGAACGTATCTCTGCATGCATGCAGACTATATCATCCTTTATCGTGCTTACTCTGATAACGTCCTTTAGACTTAAGCCAGTTGGCATTACTATTTTCTTGACTATTGCTACTGACGTTGACTGATATCAGAGACAACCTATCTGTCTGCTATTTGAGTTTGACATCTGTGCAGACCTTTGATGTAGCTTCATGGTACAACGTTAGACAAATAGAAGCCAACGGATATCTTTGAAGATCTCATCTCTTTGCGTGCTCAAGTGATCAAAAGACTGTGACAGGAAGCTTCCAAGACTCCAGATGTCATTCAGTCTAACGACTACTCAAAAGAGAGACAACGGTCTCTTCAACGACTAGATTTCAAATTGAAGATATATATACAAGACAGAAGAATAGAAGAATTATTGATCCAGAGACCATTTTCAAATTCTTCTGAAGAAAATCGAGAGCCAAGATCCTTCACTCCGTTTAGCTTTTTTCTCTTGCTCTCCACTAGTTTTGTGAAAATCTTGAGAGAGCCTGTACAGTTCTGAGAGTGTGAATTGTTCATAATCTCTTCGCTCTCAGCTCTAGTTGCTTCAGATCCTCACTTATCAAAAGATGGATCTAGGGGCGTGAAAGTCATTTATTCTTCTCTGTGCTGTTCCCTTCGGGTGTGAAGGAAGACTTGGTAGTATCCAGGGTGTTGCTCCCTTCGGTGTGAAGGAAGACCTGGTGGCATCCAGGGTGTTGTTCCCTTCGAGTGTGAAGGAAGACCAGCTGAGCTGGGTGTTGTAGCGTCCTTAGGGGGACTGTTCCCTAGTTAGTGAAATCCTGTGTTGTTGCTCAGGGACTGGACGTAGGACTCCTAAGGAAAGGAAGTCTGAACCAGGATAATCCTTGTGTTGTGTGATTGTCTTCCTTGCGTGATTGTTATTTAAACTAACTGTAACTAAAGTAGTTCGAAGATCGTTTGTGTGATTGTTTTTGGTTACAGGTATCTCCTAGATTAAATTTAAAAAGACCCATTCACCCCCCTCTGGGCTCGTCAACTGGGCAACAGAGGGGTTTCATCTTGAGGTTCATCCTCTTGTGGATCATCTTCAGGTTCTTCTTCTCCCTTTTTGAAGAGGATATGATGGTCCTCATTATCGTAGTACCTGCGAAGATATCCACCTTTTGCTTTGGGTGTTGTTTCAGAGTTCTTCTTGTCTTTGACTTGTGGTGACTCTGCAAGGATTGTTTTATGATCTTCATGGGGAGTCCTGTGAGAATTGAGATTGTCAATTTTTGCAAGACTTTCATCAAAGACAACATGTGGAGTTTCTTCCACTATTTTATTCTTGACATTAAACACCCTATAAGCTCTAGAGTGTTCTGAGTATCCAAGAAAAATACTGGATCACTGTTGGCCTCAAATTTGTCTAAATCAATTTTATCATTGTTATGTATGAAGACTTTTGAGCCAAAAACTCTAAAGTACCCAATACTGGGCTTCTTACATTTCAGAAGTTCATAGGGAGTTTTCCTTATGACAGGTCTTACCATGGCTCTATTGAGTATGTAGCATGAAGTGTTCACCTCTTCTGCCCAAAACGTCCTTGCAAGTTGACTTTCAACCAGAAGGGTGCGAGCCATTTCCACCAAAAGTTCTGTTCTTTCTCTCCACTACTCCATTTTGTTCCGGAGTTCTTGGAGAGGAGAACAAGTGTTCTATCATGTCAAATTCTCCCTCGTGATCAGTGCAGATTGAGCATATCTTAAAAACACTTCCATGCTCAATTTATTGAAGAATTCCTCAAATAGACTTATTGCTTCATTTTTGTGTGCGAGGAATTTAACCCATGTGAACCTAGAGAAATCATCTACAATGACAAAACCAAACCGTTTGCCATTGAGACTTAGTGTTCTCGTAGGTCCAAATAGGTCCATGTGAAAAAGTTCATAGGGTTTAGAAGTGCTTACCGGTGCTTTCGATTTGAAAGACTTCCTTGTTTGTTTACCCTGTGCACATGCATCACAAAAACTTTCATTTTTATTGAAGGAAATGTCAGGGAGTCCACTTACCAATTTTAACATCATGATCTTGTGCAAGACATTGTAGCTTACATGGCCAAGCCTACGATGCCACAGTGTGAGCTCATCTTGTTTATTTGCTACAAGACACAAGTTCTCATTTTCTGGGTCATTTAAGTCAACCATGTAGATATTATTCACCCTTTTTCCAGAAAAATTTCAGACTTCTTGTTTCCTTATCAATGATTTTGCATGAATTAGATTCAAAGACAACCTTATGACCTTATCACACAGTTGGCTTATGCTCAGCAAGTTGTGATGAAGGCCATCTACAAGGAGTACATTGTCTATAGAGTAAGAGGCATACTTACCAATCATACCTGAGCCGATGATCTGGCCTTTATTGTTGCCTCCGAAGACTACTTGACCTCCGTCTTTCTCCACTAGCATACAAAATTTTTCTTTGTCGCCCGTCATATGCCTCGAGCAGCCACTGTCCAGGTACCATTTGTTCTGATTGTGGGCTGCTAGGCATTCTTACACATGTGGATCAAACCAGATGTTTTGGTACCCAAATCACTTTGGGCCCCAATGAATCATTCATGCCAAATAGTAAATGCTTTGGAATCCAAACTTGTTTAAATTTCTCTTTGTTTGGGCTATTCCAGCATTGTTTTTCATTATGTCCAAGTTTTTTATAGAAATTGCATAATGGAGAATCTTTCATGACAGTTGGCTTTTTGTTTTGAGGAACATGCATGGGCATCTTACCTTTTTGTTGCCATGTCAGCCTTCCTTTGGAGGCTGGTTTCCAGTCTTGTCGACAGCTCTCATTGGGGTTGTCGACAGGTCTTGCAGTTTTGTCAGCAACAACTTTGGTTTTCTTGGGTTCTTGTTTCTTACCCATAACTTGGGTTTTGTTGTTCTTTGCTGGGGTTTGTTTGCTTGTGCTTGGGCTGGAATCAACAAAGTTTGTCAACATGTTTTTGCCAATTACTTTTGGTTTTACCAGTTGATATCCAATCCCATGTTTAGCAACAAACACATTAGATCCCAAGATGGCATCAAGATTTTGTTTGCTTTTAACAAACTTAGTTAGATCTTCAGATTTTCCCTTAAGATTCTCTTCAGCCTTTCTCAACTTTTCTTTTACTTCATGAAGTTCAGTTTGAAGAGTTTCAAGGGAGTTACTAAGATCATCTTTTTCTTTTTGAACATCTTGAAGTTTCAGTTTCATGCCATCTATTTCCTCACTGTGTGCTTGTTCATCAACTCTCATCATTTCAATTTCCTTATTTAGGGATGCAATTTGTTCATTGTGGTTGTGATCATGAACAATGGAATTAAGTTTCCTTTTGAGTGCTTTATTTTCAGACTTATATTCACAAAATTTCTCAAACAAGACAGTATATGCTTCTTCCCATTCAACAATAGAGTATTTTTCAAAGGAAGAGTTTACCTCGTTTGAGTCATCACTTCTTGCCATGAGACACTGAACTTTATCATCTCCGGATATTGCTTCAGTGTTCTCATCCTCGTCATCATCACTCTAAGTGGCCATCATTGCCTTGGCCTTCTTGAATGTGAATTTCTCCTTCTTGAGCTTCTTCTTGAGCTCAGGGCACTCACCTCTCATGTGCCCTTGCTTCTTGCACTCGTAGCACACAACCTCAGAATTTTTGTTAGTCTCAAATTTGTTAACAAAATTTTTCTTTTGGAAAGGTTTAGAATTACCTAATCCTCTCCTTTTGGATTTCAGGAACTTTTTGAACTGTCTAGTGAGCATGGCCATATCATCACTCTCATGCTCACTAGATGATTCAGATTCATCACTTTCCTGAGTGGCATCCCTCTTGGAGGCTGAAGAACTTTTCTTAGAAGCCTTCAAGGCAAGTGGCTTTCTAGGATTTTCTTCAGTCTCCTTTCTTTTCACATTGATTTCAAACGTCATTAGGGAGCCAATCAATTCATCCAATTTAATTTTAGAATGGTCTTTAGAGTCCTCAATGACAGTGGCTTTGGTGTTCCAAGAGGATGGAAGAGACCGAAGTATCTTCCTCACCAAATCACTCTCTGAGTATTCTTTCTTAAGACCTTTCAAGCCATTAATTATTAACATGAATCTTGCAAACATATCAGAGATGGTTTCATCAATGTTCATTTTAAACATCTCATATTCAGAAACCAACATGCTTGCTTTAGATTCTCTTACCTCAGACGTACCTTCATAGATTAACTCAAGTTTGTCCCACATCTCTTTTGCAGAGGTGTAGGCGGAGACTCTCGAGTATTCCTTGGGGTGGACCGCACATTGCATCATGTTGAGGGTGCTCCAGTTGAGTGTCCCCTTTGCGATCTAGTCCTTGGTCCAGGTATCCTCATCCCCTGGCAAGGTGTACGCTCCTTTGCTGACTATTTTCATAGTTCGAAGTTTTGCGCTCGTAGAAACACCTGCATGCGGTTTTTCCAGTATGGATAGTTAGTGCCATCAAAGAAGGGCGGCTTGGTGACTGAGTGTCCCTCGGCCATATACCCCTTACTAGAATACATGAGATCAAAGTTCTCCTGATCGTAAGATCAAACAAATATGACAGTAAATCGGAGAAACCTTGCTCTGATACCAATTGAAAGGTTACGAAATTCCCGGTATGGTAATCTAGAAGGGGGGTTGAATAGATTACTGTCGATTAAAAGCTTTTATCACCTTCTTTTTGCAAAGACACGAACTATGAGAACTGTGACATAGTTCAAGATGAACTTAGATGTGTGTAACTCGATAATAGATAGAGAACCAAACTACTTGACGTGTGTAGAGACACTGTGCCTACCAAGCATCTAATGTAGAAGCGTTCAAACCATAGGACACAACGTTTTACGTGGTTCGGAGTACACAACTTGTGTATCCTACGTCCACAGCCCATACACACACAGAAAGGACTGCTTCTGAGCTAGTTCAACAACTACAACTCACACACACGAGTTGTTTGATGTGAAACCACGATCAGAACAACACACACCACATGAATCAAGCATAAGGACTGCTTAAGACACAACCACACACACACGGATATGTAAAAACAAAAAGAGAGAGAGAGTTCTGAGTTGAAACACAAATCCTGATTGAGAACTCTTCTCATGATCATCTGGGTGGGCTTCAAGCTTCATCTTGAGAGTCACAACTTGATGGAGAGACTTCGATCCACGACGATCAAACCCCAACACTGCTGGATTAACAGTTGGTTCAATCTCTGAACAGCAGGGAGAAGCAGGGCAGCAGCAGCACTTCTGGTTCTTGGACTTTCTCTAGGGTTTTTGGTGGAGGCTACTTCTGTACGAGATTACCTTCAAAAGATAGCTTAAATAGTGGTGTCCACATATGGAGAGACGTGGTAGTTGGAACCACCATGTATAGCAACTTAAAAACTTTTCGAATCTGAAGGTCTTCTTCATCTGTCGATAGCACTGGGTGCTCCTGTCGACAGGGATTGACAGACAGATGACAGGGAATTCGGGAAGCAGTTTCCTGATAGTGACTGTCGACAGGCGACACTGGTGATGTGGACGGGCACTCATGTCCTGAGGTGTGTCTTTCTGTCCTGTGTGTAGCTGTCGACAGGGCCCTTTGTGGCTGTCGACAGGTACCTACTTTTCACGCTTTTCTTGATCTTTTGAACCTTTTCTTGGTACATGTCTTGCATAGTATCTCACCTACATGAAAGAATATAGTTACGGAGATATAATGTCATATATATAATCAATTAACATGTTTGTTTCATTTGTCTTTCAAGAGTCATTGTTATCATGTTTCATTGCTTAACATCTATCAATTTTGTCCATGAAATATTCATGATCATCATCAAAAACAAAGACGTGATTTGTTAGCTTAGCATTCTTATTAAACATTCAACATATGAGAACTCAACATGTTTAGATCTTTAATGTGAAGTAATTTTTTAATAGCTTAAGCTTCCACTGAGTTTTGTTATAGATCTATTCACCCCCCCCCCCTCTAGATCTTTTCACACCTGTGAAATCGATCCAACAATTGGTATCAAAGCTTAGGCTCTCCACTCTTGTGGTCTAACAGCCAGAGAGTAAAGGTGAAATGGATCTAAGGGGATATATGTCAGAAGGGCATTCTATGTATAGACCTCCTTATTTTGATGGATCAAACTATACTTACTGGAAAACTCGTATGCAGGTTTTCTTAAGAGCCCAGAATCATCAAATCTGGAAGGTAGTGAATAGTGGACCATATGAGCTCCCAGAGGATGAAGAAAAATGGATGACAGAGCAGGTCAAAAAGTCAAATGCTATTTGGAGTGCAATGAACATCATGCACTGCTCCCTTCACCCAAAGGAGTTTTCAAGAGTCTCCTCATGTGCAACTGGCAAAGAACTATGGGATCGTCTAATGGTAATTTACGAAGGTACTTCTGAGGTAAAGGAAACCAAACTCAATTTGTTAATTTCTGAGTATGTAGCATTTAAAATGGAAAATGATGAAACCATCTTAGAGATGTATGGTAGGTTAACTCTTTTGACAAATGGCTTGAAGAGTCTAGGAAAAACATTTACCGAATATGAACTTGTCAGAAAAATTCTTAGATCCTTAACCTCTATGTGGCATACAAAGGCTACTGTAGTTGAAGAATCTAGGAATTTATCTACTATGATTATTGATCAATTGATTGGTTCCTTAATGACATATGAATTGGGTTTGAAAAGAACATATAATGATATGAAGAAAAAGAAGTCACTAGCACTTAAAGCAAGTCCAAATTTGAAAGAAACAACTGAGGAAGAAGAATCTTCAAGCTCAGGTGACTCAAGTGAATCTTCCTTGCTTATAAGAAAATTCAGAAAGTTTCTAAGAAAAGAAGGGAAAAAAATTCATAACAAAGGACCTCAGGTAGACAACTCTTCCAAGCAGAAACAATTTGCTAATAAAAATTCTAAAAGAGTTGTTTGTTATAATTGCAGGAAACCAGGGCATGTAAAACCAGAATGTCGGGGTGTTCAGAAAGAGTTTCAAACCAAGTGGAAGAAAAATAAGCCCAAAGCTATGATTGGAACTTGGAGTGAAGAAGAAGATGATGAGGATGAGAAAATTCAGAAGATGATGAAAATGAAAGCATAATATGCTTGATGGCCAGAGAGAGCTCCAATGATTCGGTAACTTCCAATGATACTCTGAATTCATGTTCTGCTTCTGATAGTGATAATGAAGAATTGTCTTATGATGATTTGAAAAATCTTTGTGAACATTTGTATAAAAGAATAAAGAAAATGAAATCTGACAATAAGATTCTAAGACTTGAAATCAAAACGAATGAGACCATGTTGAAAAATTCTTAAATCATTTCAAAAGAAAATGAAAATCTGAAATCTAAAGTTGAACAATTAAAGAAACAAATTGCAAACATGGCTCATGATCATCAAGTAAATGAAAAACTTAAACAACTTGTTGAAGAAAATCATTATCTGAAAAAGAAAATTGAATGTATGTTGCATGACAAACCATTAGACAATGATTGTAAAAATTTAAGTAACAAAATTGTTGAATTGGAAAAACGCATTGCACAATTTGCAAAGGAAAAGAATAAAATGAAAAATGGTTTTAATGTCATGCAAAACAAACTTCAAACTTCAGAAAAAGAAATTGCTACATTAAGAGCTTAAATGGAAAAAATGAAAAATGAGCTCTTTACTGCTTTAGAGAAGGTAAAAATTTTTGAAATGAACAAAACTGTTGCTAACAAGAACTTCATTTTATCAAATGAAAAATCAGTAAAAGTCCTTGTTCAGAAAAATGTTCAGAAACAAAAGGAGAAAATAAAGAAAAACACAGCAAATAAAAAGAAACATGTGTTTGCTAAAAACCAGAAACAGAAAATTGAAAAACAAACAAGTTTATACAAAAGTTCCCAACCTTCTTCATCAACTCAAAGTGCTCCAAGGCAAGCTTCAAATCCACATCATGTTAAAAGCTATCAAAAGGTAAAGGCTCCTCAAAGGAAAATGGGGTAACAACATAGGTACTCAAGCAAAGGTGTGTACCAGGTAAGGAATTCTCAAACTTGCTTTTATTACAATAAACTTGGTCATCTTGCCAAACATTGCTGGAATAAAAATCAAAATTTCAATAAACATGCCAAATTAGTCCAATGTTTTACATGTCATAAATTTGGTCACATTTCGAGGGATTGTTGGTACAGAAATGATCATTTTGTGCATGCTCCGAAATTCCATACTAATGCATATGTCAACACACATAGGAATAAATATCATGTTCATACTGAAAATGTTCATAAATTCCATGTGTATAGGCACAGTAATGTTGCACAGAATCATTCTGTTTTTACTCATATAAAAAATCCAAAAAATAGAAAAATTCATAAAAACATAGATGCATTGAACAAGAAAAAGAAGAATTCTGGAACTAATTCTGTTCATAGTTCCATTAATGAAAAACTACATCTATACAAAAATTAAAATCTGTTTGGATTCAAAAAACATTTTTGAATTCTAACATTGGTTTCATTAAAGGACCCAAGGAAGTGTGGGTCCCAAAGGTAGCTTGATCAGCAAGTTAATGAGCCTTGTAGCCATATTCTTCCATCTAGAATGAAGACAATTGCTATGTAAGGCAAGAAATGTTGAAGAACACAGGTAAAATCTTTGAAAAAGAAATGAAAACTGTTCAGGTAAAATCTCATATCATTTCAAAATTGAACTGTTTAAGTTGGAACAACTTTTTATATTCCTATCTGAACAATGAGGAGTGTGCTTTGTTGTTACTACCCCCAACAATAAGTCATCTTAACTATAGGTGTCATGTTTGTGTCAAGTTGCTCGTACAAATTTATCCATGATTGTCAGTGCACATTAACCTACCTATGACTTCTTGGTATATCAAATGGTGAAATGTGGAAGGACAAGTTATGCTTGTCTGAAAACTATCATTATGCGTGAGTAAAAAACTCCGCCAAGTACCAAAAGTCATGTTTTGCATAAAGCTAATTGTGTGCATAATCGTGTGTGAATTGATTGCAAACTTTTTCATTCCATGCGCATGTTAAGGGGGAGAAAATGTGAAAAAGTGCAAAAATGTTCTCGTTGCTGCTTTCTGAATGAGTTTTTCATGTCATGTGTCGACACATTGAAGATCATGTGTCGACACAACTTCTTCAAGTTTGTATTCAGAAATGCTATTCTTAAATCTGTCTTAAATGATGAATTGAGGGCAAATTATCTAAAATTCTAAAATTGTTGTGGTGTTTTGACGATGGTCATATTGCATGAAGTAAAGCAATCATGTTCACTCTCTTGAATCTCAAATCATCAACACTTCGAATGATATTTGATAAGAATTTCTCATACTTTTGTTCTCATTTGGAATGAACTCACACATCTCTGCTCTGTGTGAAGGATTCAATTGCAGAATCAATTCTTGGCTTATTCTTCATCTCTTCATGTTTCATTCAAATCAATTCAAGGTTCCTTTGATATTTTTATATGAGAAATGAAATTTTAAATATCTGAAATATTTGTGCTCTTAGATTAAACGTGAAGATGAAAAAATAAGACTATGAGTAATGTGTCTATGTTTATCCTTAAAGCTCATTTTAGATTTTTATTACAAAACACTTTAAGTAGACACTTGAGTAGTCTTGGGTTTTATATCACAAGAAATACTAAAGTTTTTGGTTTTAAAAATGTTAAGAATGATATCTGAACAATTCAAGACCATGATCTATTAAAGGAAAGGTTACTTGTCACCAAATGAAAAGTAATGAAAGTTTTTAAAGAAAAATTTCAAGAAAAAGAAAGATTTTTAGGAAATTGCAGAGCAACGATTAGTACACTTAACCAGGTTATTCCACCTAAAATGTGGTTGTACTTGAGTCAAAAGGTGTTGCTAAGTTATCTTTGTTCAAAAAGAAGCAAATAAATGCTTAACATGCCTAGTAGTCAAGCACTCTTGCACTGGGCAAGTGTGTGTGCTTGCACAAAAAAGCATGAATTTAATCTTCTTTGCTAATTTCTTGAAATATCTTAAATGAAAGAAATAAACAGAAATAGTAAAAGGTGTACAAAGTGCAGCTAACCTAAAATAGAATTCATGTTGTTCAAGAATGTTAAATTGTCATTCTACATTGTGTTAAGATCAAAACCATGATTTTCTAATGAGATACACTCTTGACAACTCAATTTAGGTCACAACAATCATGTCACATTTGTAAATAAAAATTTTGAAGTGATTTTTGATGATAAAGAATTGACATAATAACGCAATCAAAAATCATCTTCATTTTTAACTCTTTCTACACAATGTGAAAGGTACAATTATATTATTTTTCATATACTAAAATCATTATGTACCTTGATAACTTCATGACCCCTTCAAAATCATTGTTTGTGCTCTTTGCAATACAGTCTCTTGTTTAGGGGGAGCAACATTTTGTTGATCTCTGATTTTATGCCCTAATCAATTAGTTTCATCACTTCTATTAGTTTAACATCATTTCTATTGATCCCTATTCAGTTGGCAGTGGACAACTCCAATACTATCAAATGGGGAGAGTTGTTTCACTTAGGGGGAGAATTATGTATATTTGTGTGATTTTTGAGACCTCTAGTCATATTCTTGAACTTGGGAGCCATTTGTTTTAATGGGTGAAAACTTAAAAAGGGGAGAGATTCAAATTGCATTGTATGTGCCTTTCTATCTTTTTGATGTTGTCAAAAAGGGGGGGAGAATGTTGACAAATTCAAAGTTCTTGAATAAAGGGGGAGAGAATGACATTCTGTGAAAGAATGTTGCCATGTTTTAAGAATGTTGTTTTAAGAATGTTGTCATGTTTTGTTATCATCAAAAAGGGGGAGATTGTTGAGTTGTGTGTTTTGATGATGACATATTGATGATGTCTACACACTCATACTTTGATTTTAATGATGACTACAACATTTGGTTGTGAATGATGCTCAAACACTCATACCTTGATTTAGATGATGACATATTGCAAATATTACAATAATGACTAAAAACATGTTTTGGTACTTAATATTTCATATCTTGTTGTTAATGACATATTTTGATGGTCTACTCTTTATATTTACAGGTTTGCAAAGTTTTGGCAAAATAGTGTCGACACTAGTTGACAGATAGGTCAACACTACCAATCTGCCCAGCAAGTTCTTGAAGAACAAGCTGCCAGTAAGGTCGACACTAGCTAAGAGTAAGGTCGACACTAATTGTCATCTAGTGAACTAGTTTTGGAGATATTCTTTGGTTTACAGAGTTTTTTACAAAGGTAGGTCGACACTACTTGACAGTAAGGTTAAATCTACCAGTCTGCTCAGCAAGTTCCTGAAGAACAGGCTGCCAGTAAGGTCGACACTAGCTGAGAGTAAGGTCGACACTAGTTGTCATCTAGTGAACTAGTTTTGTAGATGTTCTCAGGAGGTCGACTCTGTCTGTTGATCAGGTCGACTCTAATGTTCTACCAGTAAGCTGAAACTGTTTATTTGATCAGTAGTGTCGTCACTATGGAAATGTAGGTCGACACTCTTTTTCTGTAAACCCAGAATTGTGCAGAGCATAAAATCCAGTGGCTGTCATCTCTTTTTGATATCTTTTTGGGGGATTCCATAATTACCAAATTGCCCTTTCATCCAAGTGGCAAGCGGGTAAAGGCCTTTTGGACACGTGGCAGCCTTGGGTGCACTCTAGATTTTTGTGCACACCTTTCTCATGTTCATGGGACTGCACAGTGGCTATATAATCCTCCATCTCATCTGAAGCAGCAATCCTTTGAGCCATTCATCGATTCCATAAAAGAGGACATGGGGATCAAGGCTAAGCAGTGAGAGAAAGCTCTGGAGTGCTGAAATGGAAGCAGATTAAGAAGAAAAGTAGCAGAGGAAGAAGAAGGAATCGTGCAAGCAATAGATTTGAAAACAGAGCATCGTGGATCTTGCACAGAAGAAGCAGCAGAGCTGAAAAGAAGAGGAAGATCTGAAGGCACGTGGAAGAGGAAGCCAGTGCAAGAGCAGAAGCACAAAGTTCAGCATCTGTGGATAAACTCAAGAGCATAAGTTCAAATGTGAAATTCTCTGTAAATCAGATCTGAAACAGGGTATCGCGAATTGAGGCTGATTTGAAGGAGTTCAGATCAAATTGGTTGAGAAGCACAACCAGATGATGCATATGCGCAAGATGATCTGAAGCACACCTTCAACTCTCAAGATCTGAAGATTCAGAGTTCAGATTACACAGTCCAAAGGGAATTGGGCAAAACCGATGGACTGGTGTTTGAGGATTTGTTTCCCTTAACTCTGATCTTCTTGTGTATTTGATTGTTTCCTTTTAAACTTTTCTACAAACTCATTGAGTGCTCCTACTGGTGATAGGAGTGTTGATCCCATACTGTGTGTGTGTGGATTAAGAAGGTTTATCAAACCTTGAAGTTGTGAATCAGCGGATAAGCTGTGTAATCAGCAGTTGGCAAGCTGTGAGTCAGCAGGTGTTTGAAGCTGTGAATCAGCGGTTTAGTGAAGCCTCACTTGGTTTGGGTGAGGGGTGGACGTAGGTCTCTGTCTGGGAGCCGAATCACCTAAAAAATCACCTGTGCAATGGTTTGATCTATTTTTAACTAGATGCTTGCATAGGTTTCTGCATTCGCATTGCTTATCTAATTTCCTCTCACATCAATTCACTCATTCACATCAGTTCAGTAAAATTGTGAGTCTGTTTAGATCTTTAATGTGAAGTAATTTTTAATAACTTAATCTTCCGCTGAGTTTTTTTATAGATCTATTCAACCCCCCCCCCCTTCTAGATCTATTCACACCTGTTAAATCGATCCAACAAAATGCCGTCAGGTTCATCAAGAACTTGACGTGAACATCGGTTGACGTTAAGTTCTTGTTAACATCTAAGTCATTATCGTCAACATGAACTTGATGGCAAGGGCCTTGACGTCTATAGATGAACTTGACGGCCAACCCCTAGACGCTGACCCTGAGTCAACGGTAACCCACTAGATGTCAACTTTCTGTAAACGGCAACATTGTTGTCGTCAACTTTTTCTTAACGACAATCAATCCTAACGTTAATTTTTTCTATGTTTTGTGCAGGGAAAGGGCTGGATGAGGAGCAGAGTGACGTGGGACCTCTGCTGGGCATGGTACAGGGCACTGCCGGAGGCCCAGCAGACACAGGTAGCACAGATGGGGTTCGGACACCTCCTGGCAGTGCACCCTTTCCACGTAGACGTCCCTTACCTCGAGGCATTGAGGGAGAGGTGGGATGAGGACTTCAAGGCATTCATTACGCCTTGGGGGCATATGATACCCACATTGGAGGATGTGGTGTATATGACGGGACCATCGGTTCAGGGAGAGCCAGTAGTCGAGCACGAGAGGAGGGACTACCACGACGAGGTGGTAGAGTTGCTAGGGGCAGCATTTGTGGCCAGACGTAGGAGGCCGATACAGAGCATTTTGGTTCGAGCCCTCTCAAACGTAGTGGGTCTGAGAGGAGGGAGGAGGGGGGCACTGGAGACCCTAGATGAGTTCGGTGCCGGAGTGCGGGAGTCGATTCAGCTTGGAGGGAGGAGCGAGGAGTAGTCCGTCTAGATTTTCGTGATGTATGTGTTCAGACGTCTCTTGTTCACGATGCAGTCATCGTAGATGAACTACAAGTTCTTACTGCTGTTGAGGGACCTGGAGCAGGCAGGTCACTACTCTTGGGTGCCGCGGTGCTGGGACACCTCTTCTCTCTTCTCCCCAGTATTTCGCGGCACTCTCAGAGCACCGGGGGCTTCACCCCCTTCCTTTAGGTATGCAACTCTCTTTAATGCTTATCATTGATTATAAATTGTGCCTGACTGACGGGTTCTTTTATCTTGCAGATTGGGGGTTACACCCTCTTCCCCTTTGGGCACGGTGTGCAAGCAGAGGAGAGCCGGGCAATCATACCCCTCATGGCCGGTGGGAGATGATGCCCGATCTGAGGGTGACAGATCGGCACGTCGAGGACGTGTGAGTGCAGCTGGACCTCTTCCCTCACAACCACGTATAATCCTCAACTAACATTCTCTTCTACTTTCATTTGCTATTTGATTTGATTGACTGACCAATGTTCTTGCTTCTTGCAGGTAGTGTGGACTCCCTACAGGGGAGAGGAAGACACGTCTCACCCTGCCGTGGCGGTAGGTCGACCACTTTTCGACTGCCATGTGCTTCTGCTGTGCTTGGTGACCTGCGAGCCCCTCTTCTTGGAGCTCATGGTACGGACTCTGGGTTGGCATCAACCCACCTTAGAGGTACCCTCTATAGGGAGAGAGGGACACTCCCACCGACGCTTCTTCTCTTAGGAACGAGACTGGGGAGAGGAGCACAGTAGCACCGTCGCCTACTGGAGGGGTGGAGGGGAGCAAGTCCTGCAGCCCACCGACCTCTAGGACAGCACAGCATACCTGGCAGACTACCGGGTACGCTATGCTGGCGACTTCGGCTGCACCGGCATGTGGTGAGTGAACTCCTACCTTAATCTCTTGATATCTGATTAATTGATTCTGACGTGCAAGTGTGGATGACAGATGCCTGAGTTCGAGGCTGTGAGGCACCTGGAGGGGCAACTGCCAAAGCAGGCAGTGGAGGTGGAGAGACTCCACAACGAGATGCTATCTTTGGTAAGTGACAACTCATCTCACCCTTGTGATTGATTATGATTTGATTTGATGTCTGACCAATCTATGTGATTGCAGAGAGAGGAGCTAGCAAGGGTGCGGGTGAGCCGAGACGCGGGTGCGAGCTCGTCCGCATAGCCTCCTAGCGAGGACCAGGCAGTCCAGCTGCGAGAGGCCCTGGACCGAGCGGAGGCGAGGATCCAGGAGTTGGAGAAGGAGGTAAGACATCGAATCACTACCTTTCTACACATGAATTTACTTAGACTGACATATTCCTTATTATGTGCAGCGGCAGGGAGTGGAGGTGACCTTCCAGGTGCAAATGGAGAGTCTACGTCTGGACCTGGTGAGGATGGAGGGTCACCTGCTCAAAGCGAGGGAGAGGGAGGGCCAGGCGGAGAGGGCCCGAGCCCAGGCCATCACGGATTTAGAGATTTTGAAGAACTGGGTGCTGAAAAAGTGTCGGGAGCATCAGTGACAGGCCCAGCCAGAGATGCCAGCAAGGACGAGGTCAGTCTTCAGTTCCATTGACAAACTCCTATCCTTGGGAGATCCGTCAGTGTGGCGAGGAGGAGGATCACTACCAGAGGCATCAGCAGCGACGAGACCACCTCCCCCAGACCTGCGTCGCGAGAGAGAGGAGGAGGAGGTGAGCATCTCGCTTAGGTAGAGGCCTAGCGAGGGGGAGAGGAGAGACGAGTGAGGAGCGAGGCTCCAGATGTACCACCAGGGGTATGCCCCTGTCATGCCATGTACAGAACTTAATCCTTTATAGTGGACTTTTATGCATTTTGTTCATCCAATATGTGTTTGAATGGTTTGCCGATATCTGTTTCTGCGTCCACAACACTTAAAGAAAAAAAAAGTTAGTGTAGATCTATTTTTAGCCCCTTGGCTAAAAGATATACCTTTCTTGAGACCTGGTCAAGGGGCTAAATCTAATTAAAGATAGGAACACAAATACTGAAGGAAATATGCACATGCATTTTTTATATATAAGAAAAGAAGGAAATATGTTAGTATATGTACATGATATAACTATTTTTTTTTGGATTTTAATTTTTAATTTTTTATTTTTTTGTTTAAAATAAGAGGGGAAATATGTACAATAGTGGAACTATCGACAAAATATGTACACATCAACAGACTCTTCCTACCAAGTCCTGGTATGGTTTCAACTTGAGATCCCAGGTATGGTACATGCTAAGGGATTGCCGGAGTATCAATTGCGAATCTCCAATTATCCTTAACTCCTTAACTCCGAGCAACATTGCCATTTTCACCCCAACTAGGAGTGCCTCATATTGGGTCACATTGTCAGTGGCATGGAAGGTTAGTTGGTAGGCGTGCAGAATCACTACCCCTTCCGGTGAGAGGAGGACTGCCCCTATTCCACTCCCTTTAGAATTGAGGCCTTCGTCGAAGTAAAGTATCCATGAAGGTTCACTATCAATAATGGCTCCTAACTCTTCATCCGGAAAGCTTTCATCAACGGGAGAACATGAAAGTAAGGGATGGTGGGCTAAATGTTCAGCAATGGCATGCCCCTTGATTGACTTCTGATTGACGTAGGTGATGTCAAACGGATTAAGAAAACTTTGCCACCTCATCAAATGTTCTGTCAAAATGGGCTTCTCCAGCAAGTACTTCTGGGCAACCCAGACGACGGCCACACATGTTCTTTCTATGGTAGTGTACCTTTTCTCAGCTTCATTGAACAACTTGGATACGTAATACACCACTCTCTTCTTCTTCTCGTCATCATATTGGGCCAAGACTACTCCAGTGGAATCTTCAGTGGTTGACAAGTAGAGCAATAAAAGCTGACCCGGGACTGGAGGAACGAGAACAAAGGGATTGAAAAGATAAATCTTCAATTCCTCAGAGGACTTTTGACACTTATCATTCCAATCAAATTTAGCCTGTCCTCTAAGCATCTCATAGAATGGCTTGCAGCGGGTTGTGTGTTTAGAAATGAATCTCCTAATAAACTGAAGTCTACCAATCAGCCCTCTAACTTCTTTCATATTCCTAGGAGGAGGCATGTCGATTATTACTTTGACCATGTTTGGATCAATCTCAATTCCCCTCTTGCCAACTATGAACCCAAGCAACTTCCCTGAAGATACTCAGAAAACACACTTCTTGGGGTTCATCTTAAGCTTATGTTCTCTAGACCATTGGAGAACTGCCTAGAGGACTTCAGCATGGCCATGTCGAGTTCAATATTAAACCAAGACATCATCAACATAGACCTTCATGTGCACATGCATCATGTCGTGGAAGATTGCCATCATTGCCCTTTGATAGGTTGCTCTTGCATTCTTCAGTCTGAAGGGCATCACGACATAACAATAGGTCCCCCATGGCGTGGTAAAAGAAATTTTCTCCTAGTCTTCCACTGCCAAATGGATCTGGTTATACCCAGAGAAACCATCAATAAATGACAACATCTCAAAGCTAGCAGTATTGTCCACTAGGACATCTATGTGGGGGAGAGGAAAATCGTCCTTAGGGCATGCACGATTAAGGTCACAGAAATCTATACAGATCCTAACCTTACCGTCCTTCTTCATCACAGGGACGATATTAGATACCCATTGCGGATAAAGCACAACCCTAATGAATTTGGCTTTGTGCAACTTGTCAACCTCCTCTTTGATCTTGAGCGCAAGCTGGGGTGTAGCCTCCTTAGCTTTTGTTTGATGGCTTTTGAGACCAAATGGTGCTTGACCAAAGAGGTGTCAAGCTCCAGCATGTCCTCGTAGGACCAAGCAGAAAATGCTTTGAGGATAGCTACAATAGCTTCTTCTTCTTCCACGCTAAAGTTAGCACTAATCAAAACTACCTTCGGGGATTCTTCAGTGCCAAGGTTGATCACTTTGGTTGGCTCGTCCGCAGCGATGGTTGGCTCATGAAACCTTTTCGTGCCATCCATATGAGAGCTCACTGGGTCCTCTTCTTTTGACCCAAGATCTCTCGGCTCATCTTTTTCCTAAAAATCTAGCAGATATACTCCTAAACCATCATCCACCGAATCACCTTCTACAAAATCTGTTTCTACAAGAACAGGTTCCTCAAGAAATTTTAGGATTTGACTTAACACATCTCTCAGCCAAGGCCAAAACATATCGGGTAGGGACTTGCCTACCCTTCTCCTTGTGAATGCATGGCTGAGAGGGACCAGACTCTCCTAAACCTAGACCTGACCGTAGACTTGATTCTAAACCTGAATCTAAACTAATATGTACAAGACTATGTACAAGAGAAGTGTCCCTAGACGGGCGAGAATTGGAGTTTAGGCTGAAGAGAGTCGATTCCTGGCCGATCGGAGGAGACTCCACAGAGGAAGGATGCTTGATGGAGACCTCACATTCCCACCTTTGAAAATTGGCAATTTTTTTGGAGTCAAGGCTTAGAACCATGAGTTGTTGACTTGTGGTTGCCCTGACTTCCCAGGTGAGTAATTGAGGGAGGATAGGTTGGGAAAGAAGGGGGAAAGAAGTGACTAAAGAAGGAAACTCGTATGCCAAGCAAACTTCAGCTGAGGGAGAAGATGAAGGAGATGGGAATGGAGATGGAGATGGGAGGTTAGAACCAAAGAGTGAGAGAAGGTCGAAGTCCTCACAGACCTCCTCAAGTTCAGTAGCTTCCTCTTCTTCCTCACTCTCTGACTCAGATAATTCTTACACAACGGGCTCCCTTGTTCCCGGTTGAATGTGTCCCCGAATGAAATGTTCTTTTAGGGTCCACGTAAGAGCTGTATAGGGTATGAATGGATCCATATGAATAGGATCAGGATGAAATCGTAGACCAGCCCTAGATAACAACCTCTTCACTTGGACACTACTAACAGGACCCTACCTGCCTCTACCCAACCCTCGGCCATGGATATAGCCAATCATCGCCATCACCTCCCAACCTTTCCCTTGAGGACATGTGAGGGTCTCAAACTCTTCATCTAAGGAAGGTTGGTTCAAATCAAGGGGAGATGGTAAATTGATGATGGACATGATGGGTTTCTTCCCCTTGTCTAGAAAGAATAGGTGTGGCATCTGCTCCGATGTGATGGAATTGAGGGTTTCTAGAGTAGGGATGTAAGGCCCTCGAATTTTGGCCTATATTGATTAGATTTTTTGTCATGTGATGTATATATATACCTTATGTATGTAATTGAGTACATGTGTCTATATATGTATAAGTATTTATATTTGTACATGTATATATGTATATATGTATATATATATATATATCACATACATGATGTTTGTATTTAATAATTAAGTTATCTGTATGGTACATTGCATGTATATATATGATTGTTTAACTATGTACATATGGTGTATATGGAATGCATTATACAATATATATATGTATGTACATAGAGTTTGCATAAAATACTATATTTTTGTGTTCTGGCCGAAAATCAAGATGGACGTCAACATGAGTGGACGCCTAGGTCTGAGCCAGCGTCCAGATCGATGGACGTTGACCCATTGTAGGTGGCCACCTATGTGGACGTCTACCTCCAAGATATGTTATGGCCTATGATCCGGAAACGCCCGCGAATTCTTCGGCTTCTATTCTGGAAACCGACTCCCAACAGTTAGAAACCCTACCAAATCGTGTCCCTGAGCCCTTGACTCTATAAAACACCGAATTCCTGGCCGAAATAGACCCTTTGGCATTTTGTAAAAACCCTAGCTCTTCTTTGTGAAAAGCTAAGACTTTGAACCCTTTGATTTGGTGATTGGAGGCTTCTTCTGGCGTTCTACCACGATTGGGAGGAAGTTTGATCTTAGAGGAAGGCTTCCCCGACGATGGTGTACCATCTGCTTCATCACAGAACCAGTTCGGGGAAGGATTTGAGGGCTTCTTGGCACAGGCCGAGGATAGCTTCTCCGGCATCTAATCACATTATGTAAATTTCTTAAAGGCAAGTAGCCCTTGACCATTGTCCATACATGCGTCTAGTGGGTCCTAGGTATTTTTCTGGATTATATTCGTGTCCTGGAACACCCTTTTCACCAGTTTTTCTGCGTTCAGTCTGTGTTTGCACAGACAGGAACTAGACGACAACCTTTGCTGCCGTTTAGATCCTAGGTCAACGGCCACCGATGGTGCCGTTAACCTGATTGGCGGCCACCTGTGTGTCGTTGAGTTCATCCGGCAGTGACAGTGTGCATGCCTGATCTTTGTAGCCTATTTTCTAGATTTCTGAACATGAGGATATACTGTAAAAATGCTATATTGTCAAGTATCTCTAGTGGATCATGCTATGTAATTATGCTGAATTTTTCATTCATTGCATTAATTATTAAAATTTTTGAAATGAATTATTGAGCATGTTTTAGTCTTATTAATTATTGTTTGTATAGATCCGTGTTTAATTAAGATGTTAGAATATTTCTGTGAGTTGTATACATGTACCTGGCCACATCTTGAAATTTGGATAAATTTCTATTTGCTGTGTGAATATTCAGAACTGCTAAAAAGTGGATCAATGAGCATGAATAGTCTGTTTTAATTATAATTAAAAATGTGTAGCTATTTATAATCATGATGTGGAACATGCTTAGTATAATTGTTCGTAATTTAGTGAATTGTAGCATGATTAGGGTTAATTTATGACCTATTTTACATTGTAAATAGTAGCATGTTATTAGATAAACTGAACTATGAAATCATGTATAAGTGAATGCAATAGTGTAAACAAGTGTATGGGAACAATGTTAATTATATGAAAAGTGTATAAACTGTGCCATGTGTGACACTGCTACCTTAGAGGGCTGTGGAATTGTACCGTAGTTAAGTCCCTACAGGAAGGTTCATAGTGTGTGAAATCCTATGGGCAATTAAGATGAAATCCTGGAGGTGGACAAGTACCACTGGTTAGGGTGGAGAGTGCTTCTCCTGGTTCTACGCAGTTAACCAAGATCTATCACTATTTTGCCTCGGTGATAGGTATGTGAATGTGTGTGTGTGTCCTTCTAGAGGTGGTTTGGACTATGTGTCACGGCATTTATGTGAATACTGTGATTGTGTATAAGTGAAATGTGAAATTGTGTAATGTGCAAATGAATATGTGAATGTGTGAAAACAATGTGATAGCATGTGAATTATTGAAACATTAAATGAGTATGTTAAATCCATGTCAAAACAGCAAGCTAAACATGTTTATAATTGTGTTAAGTGTATGAGAATGTAAATAGAATCCATGCTAGGAGCAATGCTTACATCATGTGTTATTTCATGCTTAAGTTGCATGTATATATTGTAGCATGAATTGAATGAGTTTTAAGTTGATTAAACATGTTAAAAAAATGTGTGGAGAGCATGTGATAGGTCTTATACCTAATGTGAAAAGAAACATAAAGCATGTATCATGCCCTTTAATGTTATAGGAATTTCATGCATAGACTTTAAAAGGTTCAAACCATGTTACATGTGTTGTTAGTTTTATTAGAAAGTAAAATGTGCATATGATGTGTGTATGTATAATGTGCTTGGATTACTTGCTGAGTCTATTAGACTCACTCTTGCTTCGGCGTACAGGTGTGGCAGGTGATTCCTCTTCTTTGGAGGAGACTGTTAGGAGCGACTCCGAGCGAGAGGAGTAGCATTTTTTATGAAGAATACTTTGTTGTACATTCATTTCATAAGTATGTAATCAATGGTATTATGTAATTCAGATGTGGACAATGTAATTTGACTTATAAATTCAATTATGTGGACTTTAGTTTCTTTCTTGTACTATATGGACTGTGGATAAAATGTGGATGATGGAATAATATTGTTGTTTTATTTCCGCTGTTCTATGTCCATATTTGTGTACATCTCAACTTAGTGTATATGTTGGGTCAATGTCCCACTGTAGCGACGCTCTCTATACCGACGTGGGTTGGTATAATCGTACCGGTAGAAGGAGGGTCGTTATAGAGATTGGTATCAGAACAACAGGTTGAGATTGTACATGAATATACGCCATCATCTTCATTATATGCTAAGTCTTTATGGAATTGTCCACGTGTGTAGAAACAATTAATAATGAATGAAAGATATATAAGAAAATTGTTAGGAACTAATAACTTAGTTTCTAATATTGATTAAATTATTTTGCAGAATATGGCTTTTCGTGGCAGGCGTGGTGCCAATGCTAGAGATGATGAGCCTAGGCGTGAAGAGAGGGATGAGCAGCATGCCCTAGCCCCACAAGGACGTACTGTACTTCCTCCACCGCCACCAGTTGATTATGGAGTATTCATGCAAGGCCTAGTGCAGGCTATGTAGACGCATGCACATACTCAGGCTGCACTCCAAGCTTAGCTGGAGGCTCAGGTTAGCAATGTTGGATAGAAGTAGTATGTTTTCTTTTAAATATATAATTATTACATTGCTATTGTGTTATATATGTTGAATTGTATTGTTTGTTGTAGCAGGCTCAAGCCCCAGCTCCAGTTCCTCAGGGGCATGACCATGGTGCACCTTCCATCATGGAGCGGTTCAAGAGGATGGCTCCACCCTCTTTTAAGGGGGAGAGTGATCCACAGCTTGCGGAGAGCTGGATGAGGGAGATCGAGAAGATATTTCGGGCTATTAAGTGTGCTGAGGATGACAAGTTCAGCTTGGCCACCTATATGCTACAGGAGAGAGCCGATCTGTGGTGGTCCTCGTTACTGCGTACCTGATTCGAGGACAGTGCTGTCGAGGTTGCTTCGGAGGAGTTCGTGAAGCTCTTTTGGGCCATGTTCGTTCCCGAGCATATCCAGGACAAGATAGAGCAGGAGTTTCTTACCTTGACTTAGGGCTCCATGACTGTGCTCGAGTATGAGGCCAGGTTTGCTGAACTATCGAAGTATGCACCTCATATCATTACTAATGAGCGTTGGAAGATGAAGAAGTTTGTGATGGGCCTAAAGCCATCACTACGATCGAGGCTTGTGGCGTTCGATCATCGTAAATTGGATGAGGCTCTTAGTGCGGCGTGCCATCAGGAGAGTAAGATGGAGCAGTACCTTGAGGAGAAGAAGGCTTCACAGAACAGGCCGGCAGCTCCTTTCCAGCAGCATGATAGAAAGAAGGCGACGTATCAGTCACCATAGTGCCCCGTGGCAGCGGGCAGTCAGCAAGTAGCTTCTCAACGTTCCTCTGGTAGTAGGCCTAGTGGCAAGAAGGAGTGTCCTCATTGTGGGAGGGCACATGGTGGTACGGAGTGCTGGAAGTTGGCGGGAAAGTGCCTCAAGTGCGGGAGCAGCGAGCACCAGATCCGGGACTGTCCCAGACTTCAGCATGGAGTCCAGCGACCAGCGCCAGCCCCAGCAGCGGCAGCAGTAGCAGCGCCAACTATAGGTCGACCAGGAAGGCCTCGAGCCCAAGCTCGAGTGTTTGCTCTAGCTCGTAAGGATGCCGAGCAGGCGGAGCATGTCACCGAAGGTACGGTTCTTTTCATGGGTTTGCACGCTCGGGTTTTGTTTGATACGGGTGCCACCCACTCGTTCATTTCTAAGCATTTTGCTAGGCATTTAGCTTTGGAGTCAGGATTAGATTCTGAGGAGTTAGAGGTTCCCTTATCTGTGTACACACCTACGGGTATGGTATCGACTAGGAAGTGAATTCTGTCTTTACCTATGTGCATTGAGGATAGGGTTTTAGATGGCTGCTTCTTTTTGCTAAAGATGAAGGACTATGATGCAATTCTTGGTCTGGATTGGCTAGAGGAGCACTATGTGTTAGTAGATTGTCGTGGGAAGAAGATTGTTTTCCGTATTCCTGGTGAGGACCAGTTTTCACATCCATTGCCAATGAACCTTGCGGGAATGTTTGTTATCTCCGCCATGAAGGCGATGAGAATGGTTAACAAGGGTTGTGACACATTTCTTGCTAGTGTGGCATTAGTACCAAAAGCTGATCAGTCGCCTACCCTTGAGGAGATCGATGTAGTGCAGGAATTTTCAGACATTTTTCCCGATGATTTATCTGAATTGCCACTGGTTAGAGAGATAGAGTTTACCCTAGAGTTGCTTCTGGGCACCTCTCCTATCTCAAAGGCTCCATATCGGATGGCACCTGCGGAGTTAGCCGAACTAAGGAAGCAGTTGCAAGATTTGCTAGATAAAGGATTTATCCGCCCTAGTGTATCTCCTTGGGGCGCACTTGTCTTATTTGTAAAGAAGAAGGATGGTTCACTTAGGTTATGCATTGATTATAGAAAGCTAAACCAAGTGATTGTGAAGAACATGTATCCCTTACCGCAGATCAATGATCTATTTGACCAATTACAAAATGCATCGGTCTTTTGCAAGATTGATTTGCGGCCTAGCTATCATCAGTTGAGGATTAAGAGTGAGGATGTGTCCAAGACGGCCTTTAGGACCCGTTATGGACATTATGAGTTTTTAGTTCTTCCGTTTGGTCTAACCAACGCTCCTGCAGTGTTCATGGATCTCATGAACAGGGTGTTTAGGCCTTATTTAGATAATTTTGTTGTAGTGTTTATCGATGATGTGTTGGTCTATTCTTCGGATGAGGCCACAGACCGTCACCATTTGAGGGTAGTGTTAGAAGTTCTCCGAGAGCACAAGTTGTATGCAAAATTCAGCAAGTGGGATTTTTGGATGCGCGAGGTTCATTTGCTTGGGCATGTTATCTCCGGCGTTGGTGTAGCAGTTGATCCAGCGAAGGTTCAGGATGTGTTAGATTGGGAGATTCCCTGAACCCCATCGGAGATTCGGAGTTTCCTTGGTTTAGAAGGCTATTATCGGCCATTTATTGAGGGACTTGCATCAATCGCCGCCCCTTTGACTAAGCTAACTAGGAAGGGTGTGAAGTTTGTTTGGTCCGAGGAGTGTAAGAGTAGCTTTCAATTATTGAAGGCTAAGCTCACATCTGCTCCGGTATTGGTATTTCCTAGTAGTGATGAGGGTTTTGCCATCTATACGGAGCATCTCGGATTGGTTAGGCTGTGTGTTGATGCAGCAGGGAAGGGTAGTGGCGTATGCTTCTTGCCAATTAAAGAAGCATGAGCGTAACTATCCGACTCATGATTTAGAGCTTGCGGCAGTGGTTCATGCACTAAAGATCTGGAGGCACTATCTTTATGGTGTCAGATTTGAGGTGTTCACTGACCACAAGAGCTTGAGGTATCTTTTCTCCCAAAAGGAGTTAAACCCGCGGCAGAGGAGATGGATTGAGTTCCTAAAGGACTATGACTTCGACCTTCAGTATCATCATGGAAAGGCGAATGTCGTAGCAGATGCTCTTATCAAGAAGAGATCAGCACTCCAGCAGGATTGGAAGATGTTGGAGGATGCGGCTTGTGCGATGACTGAGTTAGAGCCATTATGTCAGGCTTTTATGGCTCAGTTGTCCATTAGGTCTTTGGTGTTGGATGAGATGATCGAGCAGCAAAAGGCCGACCCTAAACTCCAAGAGTTAGTGTGTAAGGAAGGCATTGCTCGTGATGAGGATGGTGGTTTCATCACCATGTCTGTGTTCCCGATATAGTGGATGTCTGTGAGCATGTATTAGTAGAGGATCATAGATCTAGATTCTCTATTCATCCGGGTAACACTAAGATGTACAAAGATTTGAAGAGATCGTTTTGTTGGTCTGGCATGAAGAAGGATGTAGCGGAGTTTGTATCTAGGTGTTTAGTATGCCAGCAAGTGAAGGTTGAGCGACAGCGACCATCTGGTCTTATGCAAAAGATGGAAATCTCAGTATGGAAGTGGGAGGCTGTCACTATGGATTTTGTAATGGGTTTGCCCAGATCAAGGAGGGGCAATGACTCAATATGGGTAGTGGTAGATAGATTCTCTAAGACTGCGCATTTCTTACCTATGAAGAAGAAGCAGTCGGTTGAGAGCTTAGCTAGATTGTATGTCAGTAGCATAGTTAGATTGCATGGTATGCCGAAGTCGATCATTTCAGATCGAGATCCGAGATTTACTTCGAGGCTGTGGAAGGGTCTTTAGGATGCTTTGGGCTCTGAATTGAAGCTTAGTTCAGCGTTCTATCCCTAAACAGATGGATAGTCCAAGAGGACTATCTAGACGCTCGAGGATATGTTGAGAGCGTGTGTACTGGATTGGAAGGATGATTGGGAGCGTCATTTACCTCTTGTGGAGTTCGCATATGACAACAGTTTTCATGCGAGTATTGGTATGGCTCCATTTGAGGCGTTGTATGGTAGGCCTTGTAGATCACCATTATGTTGGGAGGCGACTGGTGATAGGTAGTTGATCGGTCCGGAGTTAGTTCAGGAGACTTCGGATAAGCTCCAGCCTATCAGAAAGAGGCTTGTTGCGGCACAGGATAGGCAGAAGAGTTATGCCGACAACAGAAGGAAGGATTTAGAGTTCAAGGTGGATGAGCATGTATTTTGAAGATTTCACCTACTCGAGGTGTTGTTAGATTTGGCAGGCATAGTAAGCTAAGTCCTAGATTCATTGGCCCATATGAGATTCTCAAATGATTGGGCAACGTGGCATATGAGCTAGTTTTACCCCAGGCGTTAGCTAGTGTTCATCCGATGTTCCACGCATCTATGCTCAGGAGATTTGTCCGAGATCCATCTCATGTTACTAGTCACGAGCCAGTGGAGATCCAGCCAGATCTATCTTATTTTGAGTAACCAGTAGCTACTTTTGACCGAAAGGTTCAGCATCTCTGGAACAAGAGTATTGCGTCCGTGAAGGTGCTATGGCGGACCTTTTCGCGAGAGGAGGCTACTTGGCAGCTTGAGGATACGATGAAGAAGAAGTATCCACAATTGTTTGAGTAGAGTCAGTCTAACTTCGAGGACAAAGATTCTTTAAGGGGGAGAGGGTGTAAGGCCCTCGAATTTTGGCCTATTTTGATTAGATTTTTTGTCATGTGATGTATATATACCTTATGTATGTAATTGAGTACATGTGTCTATATATGTGTAAGTATTTATATTTGTACATGTATATATGTATATATATATATATATATATATATATATATCACATACATGATGTTTGTATTTAATAATTAAGTTATATGTATGGTACATTGCATGTATATATATGATTGTTTAACTATGTACATATGGTGTATATGGAATGCATTATACAATATATATATGTATGTACATAGAGTTTGCATAAAATACTGCATTTTTGTGTTCTGGCCGAAAATCAAGATTGACGTCAACATGAGTGGACGCCTAGGTCTGAGCCAGCATCCAGATCGATGGACGTTGACCCATTGTAGGCGGCCACCTATGTGGATGTCTACCTCCCAGATCTGTTATGGCTTATGATCCGAAAACGCCCGCAAATTCTTCGGCTTCTACTTTGGAAACCGACTCCCAACGGCTACAAACCCTACCAAATCGTGTCCCTGAGCCCTTGACTCTATAGAACAACCAATTCCCGGCCGAAATAGACCCTTTGGCATTTTGTCAAAACCCTAGCTCTTCTGTGCAAAAAACTAAGACTTTAAACCCTTTGATCTGGCGATTGGAGGCTTCTTCTGGCGTTCTACCATGACTGGGAGGAAGTCTAATCTTAGAGGAAGGCTTCCCCGATGACGGTGTACCATCTGCTTCATCACAGAACCAGTTCGGGGAAGGATTTGAGGGCTTCTTGGCACAGGCCAAGGAGATCTTCCCCGGCATCTAATCACATTTTGTAAACTTCTTAAAGGCACGTAGCCCTTTACCATTGTCCATACATACGTCTAGTAGGTCCTAGGTATTTTTTCGGATTATATTCATGTCCTATAACCCCCTTTTCACTAGTTTTTCTGCGTTCAGTCTGTGTTTGCATAGACAGAAACTAGAAGGCAACCTTTGCTGCCATTTAGATCCTAGGTCAACGGCCACCGATGGTGCCGTTAACCTAATTGGCATGCCACCTGTGTGTCGCTAAGTTCATCAGGCAGTGACACTGTGCATGCCTGATCTTTGTAGACTATTTTTCAGATTTCCGAACATGAGGATATACTGTAAAAATGCTATTTTGTCAAGTATCTCCAGTGGATCATGCTATGTCATTATGCTGAATTGTTCATTCATTGCATTAATTATTAAAATTTTTGAAATGAATTATTGAGCATGTTTTAGTCATATTAATTACTATTTGTATAGATCTGTGTTTAATTAAGATGTTAGAATATTTCTGTGAGTTGTATACATGTACCTGGCCACATCATAAAATTTGGATAAATTTCTATTTGCTGTGTGAATATTCAGAACTGCTGAAAGTGGATCAATGAGCATGATAGTCTATTTTAATTATGATTAAAAATGTGTAGCTATTTATAATCATGTTAGAAATTGTATGAGAATTGTGGGATTGCGGAACACAAGTTTTGGAACTACCAAATGTGACTGGATTGTTGAATTTCCTGTTTAATTAGGTTTATTTGTAAATCTGAAGAATACTTGTTCTAATTTTCAAAAAATTTGTATGTTTCCAAAAAATATGAAAAAATGTATGTATGATGATTAATTGTAAGCAGTCTATAGTAAAGTTTTCAAGCTGATTGGATAACAGTAAGTGTTGATTCAGATTTAACATAGAAAAAGGACATTGTAGAGCATGCTTAGTATAATTGTTCATAATTTAGTGAATTGCAGCATGATTAGGGTTAGTTTATGACCTATTTTACATTGTAAACTGTAGCATGTTATTAGATAAACTGAACTGTGAAATCATGTATAAGTGAATGCAATAGTGCAAACAAGTGTATGTGAACAATGTTAATAATACGAAATGTGTATAAACTGTGTCATGTGTGACACTGCTACCTTAGAGGGCTGTGGAACTGTACCGTAGTAAAGTCCCTACAGGAAGGTTCATAGTGTGTGAAATCCTATGGGCAATTAGGATGAAATCCTGGAGGTGAACAAGTACCACTGATTAGGGTGGAGAGTGCTTCTCCCAGTTCTGCGTAGTTAACGAACATCTATCACTATTTTTCCTAGGTGATAGGTATGTGAATGTGTGTGTGTCTCCTTCTAGAGGTGGCTTGGAATATTTGTCACGGCATTTATGTGAATAATGTGATTGTGTATAAGTGAAATGTGAAATTGTGTAATGTGCAAATGAATATGTGAATGTGTGAAAACAATGTGATAGCATGTGAATTAGTGAAACATTAAATGAGTATGTTAAATCAATGTCAAGACAGCAAGCTAAACATGTTTATAATTGTGTTAAGTGTATGAGAATGTAAATAGAATCCATGCTAGGAGCAATGTTTACATCATGTGTTATTTCTTTCTTAAGTTGCATATATATATATTGTAGCATGAATTGAATGAGTATTAAGTTGATTAAACATGTTAAAGAAATGTGTGGAGAGCATGTGATAGGTCTTATACCTAATGTGAAAAGAAACATAAAGCATGTATCATGCCCTTTAATGTTATAGGAATTTCATGCATAGAATTTAAAAGGTTCAAACCATGTAACATGTGTTGTTTGTTTTATTAGAAAGTAAATGTGCATATGATGTGTGTATATATAATGTGCTTGGATTGATTGCTGAGTCTATTAGATTCACTCTTGCTTCGACGTACAGGTGTGGCATGTGATTCCTCTTCTTTGGCGGAGACTGTCAGGTGCGACTCCGAGCGAGAGGAGTAGCATCATTTGTGAAGAATACTTTGTTGTACTTTCATTTCAAAAGTATGTAATCAATGGTATATTGTAATTCAGATGTGGACAATGTAATTTGACTTAGAAATTCAATTATGTGGACTTTAGTTTCTTTCTTGTACTATATGGACTGTGGATAAAATGTGGATAATGGAATAATATTGTTGTTTTATTTCCACTGTTCTATGTCTATATTTGTGTACATCTCAACTTAGTGTATATGTTGGGTCAATGTCCCACTGTAGCAATGCTCTCTATACCGACGTGGGTTGGTATAACTGTACCTATGTAAGGAGGGTCGTTATAAGGGATGCTTTTGATTTTAATGACCCGCCCATTGAATGGAAACTTAAAGCGAGGTGGAAGGGATCCCTAGAGTTTGCTCTAATCAAGGATGGCTGAGAATGGCCTTATAGGCTGGGTCGACGTCTAAGACTAGGAACTCTAAAGACATAGTAACTAGTCCTATTTCCAGTTGAAGAGTAATTTTTCCTTTGGCAACCTTCTTGGAATTGTCATAGGCAGCGATGGTGGAGAAGATCTTGTCCAGATTGTCCTCCCCTAAACCCAAATGTTTGAGGGTCTTCATCGGATAAACATTGATGGATGCCCTTGTGTCGATAAGAGTGGAATCCACCGCAACCTCGTTGAGGGTGATGGTTAGACACAGAGGGAGTGAACGACACTTAGGGGCTACATGATCTTTGTCCAAGAAGGAGATGGAGGGTCCTTGGGTGAGGGAAAGAATAGCGTTGGTCGCCCCACCAGCAAGAAGGTCATCATTGACAATGATCTTTTAGAGGAATTAGAGGAGAGTGGATTGATGGGATGGTGACTTCTGAATCAATTCTAGGATGGATACCCTTGTGGGGGTCTTGTCCAAGTGCTGAAGAAGATCATATTCAGTGCCAGCAGGTGGCGGAGGTCCACTATCTTCCTCATCTTGTGATGGCCGTGGGAGTGGGGGAACAATGCGGTTCTGAAGGGTGACATGAATGTTCTCTTGAGACCTAGGGAGAATGAGTTGGAGGGGTTGGGAGCCATAGGTGGGTGACACATAGGTGGAGGACTGGGAATAGACTGCGTATCCTGACGAGCGGGTCTGATGAGCACTAAAGGCCGCTCATCCAGGATAGCATCGACAGTGGTGGAGGGTTCCTAGGACTCTACTGAGGGACACGGGTACCACTCCTCAAAACCTTCTACCCCCCACTGTTGTTCCCTTCTCATGACTTGAGGTCCTAGATGTGTCATGGTGTTGACTTTATCCTGAGACTTGGAGGTGGAAGGGTTGTTGTTGTTTTGGTGGTTGGGGAGGGGGTTTTGCACTATACCCAGGTCCCTTGTTGTGTACCTAGACTTGCAATGGCGACCTTGACATCATCCCAATTGATCCTACCCTGATCATTCATGTCATACAGCCAGTCATGGAAGGTGAAACAATTGTGGATTTCATGATCGAGGCCATATGAAAAGGACAATAATTTGACGTGTCGGCCCTAGGATGTACACCTTCTGTGGTGGAAGTTGGATGGCATCGCAAGACATGAGAGTAAAGAAAATGACCCCGAGGGATTCACGGAGGGTAGGATAGTGAGATCTCTTGGGACCGGGACGGGTATAGCCAGAAGGTGGAGGAACAGCTGAATAGGGCCATGTGATGGGAATTGGTGAATATTGGAGGTGGGAGTAAAGGTGGAGGGTTTGTTGGGGGGCCTTAATGGCTTGTTGCAAGCGCTGATGGACTCATTGACGGTCACCCCCTCGGTGGTAGGTGCCACAGGAGCCTTACGTCCCTTAGGCTTTTCTTCAAAGAATGGCGGGAGAGAAGAGTCCTTGATTTGGTTTTGAACCACCATAGCTTGATTGTAAAGATGTACAAAGGAGGGAAACTCCCTAAGCATCAATATGAATTTGAGCAAGGGGGTGGTATTAGTGACTATCATGGTGATGGCTTGGGACTCCGTGATGGGGAGATTGGCCCTCGAAGCCATTGATCTCTAGCGGTTGGCAAAAGTGACAAAGTCTTCATCTGGCCTCATCTTTTCCGCCACCAAGTCAGGAAGTGTGGGGACTTGGGTGGCCATGTAAGAGAAGTGGGAGATCAAGTGTTCCGAGACAATGTCAAAGTTAATAAGATCGGATGCAAGTAGGCAGGTGAACCACCTCAAATCTCCCCTTCTAACGATTATTGGAAGAGGTGAACCATGAGGACCCGATCATATAGCCACCGGTGGGAATCCATGAGAAAGCTAGCGAGATGGAATTGGGTGTCAGAGGTCCCGTCATACTTGCGGTATTTTGGGGCTAGAAACCCGAGGGAAAGTAGGCATTCGGGAGCTTGTAGTAGTTTTGAAGGGAGTGAGGCTTAGACAAGGACAAAGATTCAGCCAAGAGTCTCCTAATAAGAACCTCTATCTCAGACTTGGAGATGGATTCAGGTTGAGTGGGGGGTGTGGGTTGGACATAGGGTTGATAGATAGAGGGAGGAGTTGGAATGGGAGTTGGTGCAATAGTGATGGGAGAAATAGTGGGGATGGGGATCTGGGATGGAGTGACAGGCCTGGGAGTGGGCCTGGATGAATAGGCATTGAAAGGAGAAGGTGAAGAAGGGGAAGCCATCGCCCGAACCATATGCTTGGAGAGTGTAGAAATGATGTCCTCGGGTGAATAGCGAGACATGAGTTTGGAGAATTTGAGGTCATCTTGGGTTTCTTGGGCATAGGTGGGATTGATCCTCAAACTCCCCTCTTCATTATCGGCTTGGAATGACTTTTTCTCTCTCTTCTCTCAAGGCATGAAGGCTTTAGCTCATCCAGCATCTCCCCCTTTGCTTAGAAGGCTCAGGACCTTCATATATAGGCAGTGGGGGTGGAGCTAGGGAGCATAGGATGCTCAAGTGTGAGAAAACACACTTAAACATGTGGCAATCCAAGTAGAAAGGCTAGGCCAATGGGAGGGGGCCACATAGGACTTTTACTCGGTCAAGGGGGTGCCAAGGTGGCCCATTTGCCTGTTGGGAACAGCCCAATGCGTTGCATGGCCGAGGTAGGGGCGCAAGTTGGCGAGATTCTCGGGTAGTTCCACAGACCAGGTAAACCCAGGTTGACGTCAAATGATGTTGCCGCCAACCCCATACGTCAACCGGAGTTGATGTCAAGGGTGTGTGTCGTCAACCTGGGGTAAACGACATTCGATGTTGACATTAACATGGGATCCGAGGTGAGTCAACAAGTGGTCAAACAAGTCTTATTGGTCCATAGACCACGCGGGGATGGGCCAAATCTCGCGTATACACATGTATTTAATCAAGTTCTCAAGACACACTTAAGATTAAAAACTATAAAGGTAATGTGTGAGATATGATTAATAGGCATTACACATGATGAGAAATAGAAATTCTAATTAACACTAACGAATACTCTTAATCTTACCAATGCATAATAGATCCTCGATTTTTGGTAGCTATCACTCTGTACTTTTTTTTATTATTTGAAAATAATTGATGTCAAATTTTTTTTGTTTCTTTCTTTTCTTTCAATTTTGAGAAAAGTATTGTTGTTTGACGCGAGACTTCTTACTTGTTTAGTGGAAAGACCCGGTTACTAAGCTCATTTCCTCTTTTCACTTTCAATTTGGGACATGTAGCTTTTTCCTCACTAGTTGCTACAAATTAGGTGGATTTTAAGCATCACAATAGTATTAAGAAAAATTTCCACCGATCATTAAGATGATATTTGTTAATTATAGTCATGTGCATTAGTGTGTTGGCTTCAATTTCAGATATATTTTGAGAAGCAAGTTAAATGCATAACTATTTGGCTTCCCCTTAATGTATGCACACATCAAATGCAAAAATCTCCCCCTTAGTGGCTGAATTAATGCGCACTAAGTCTCAATCTAATGCAATAAAATATGAAGGGACTATTAGGCCATAGAAAGAGTCAAGGAAGTGTCTTTACATATACTTTACAGAGAAGCATAAAAGGGATAGACATGCAAAGGACACTAGATTCTAAGACTCTTTTTGTGTTTTTCATTTTTCAACTTTTTTTGTTTTTTTATAGAGAAAACAAAGATACAACCTACATACAAAATCTAAAAGAGTAAACAATTAAGCATACAAGAGTGTTCATGTGTTACATTGCTTAACTGACCCTACTCGGATTATGTTTTTAATAGTTTTGGGTCCAGTAGTACTGTTAGTCGTGGAATGGAGCAGATCCTTCCTAATCCACACCAAGTTCATTTTCTATATGCTTTTCTTTAAAGAACAAGTATAGTTCATATGACCATGCCCACCACAGAAATAACATGTGATGTTTGAAGTACGTTGTGTGGGTAGTGGCCTATGAACAACATGATGATTAGCTTTTCTTTCTCTGATTGTGCACGCTTCTTAGAATTGTTGGGTTGAATGCATATTCATATCATTTCCCTCCTATTTTGATGATGACAAGAAGAGTTCTTAAAGCAATTTAATTGAAGCATGTCAAAAACATCATACCTGGAATTCATGTTCAAAAAGTATTTTTCAAATCACATTTATCACTTATAGTCATGATAAATCATTTAACTAATGATATATGTGTTTATTTTTCAGGAACAAACATTTTTATGCAAGAGTGTGTCGACACAGCCATCAATGGTGTCGACACATCAACACAGACTCAAAGGGAAATTGTGTAAAAATGTCAAGAGTGTGTCGACAAATGTCAAGAGTGTGTCGACATGTCAAGAGTGTGTCGACACGAGTGGCAGTTTTCCAGAGATCAAGGGTACCCAGGTCGACACACTCCCAGAGCAGGTCGACACTAGATCCTGTTCCCAGAACAGCCAGTTTGCAGATTTGGGACAGCAGGTCGACACACTCAAGAGCAGGTCGACACGGGACCTTTCTCCCAGAACAGTCTTTTCAATCTTTGGGACAGTGTGTCGACACAACCACCAGGGCAGGTCGACACACTACGGAAACTTTTCATCCTAAGAGTTGATGGCTGCCACGTGTCCTTCTAGGGCGATCAGAATCCTTCTTGGAAAGCGTGCCCTTGTACCCCAAAAGGGTATCTTTGGAATCCTAAAGGTATAAAAGGTCCTTTTTGACCTGCCTTCAAAAAGAGAACTGACCCAACTCTCTTAGTGCCTCCAAGAAACTCCTGGCGGCCAGAAGAGCTCGTGTCTCCTTTCTCTGCTCTCCAATTGCTTCTAGAAGACCAATTCCCACCAATTCAAGGTGTGGGAATTGGAATTTGAGCCCTGAAGATTCCTCTGAAGCATTCCAAGGAGGCAGATCCTGTAGAAGTCTTCGGTGGTGAAGAATTCAAGGAAGATCCAACTTCTCAGATTGCAGAGCATCGATTTGGACTTCAAGCTTCACATGCTTCTTCCCAATTCAAGCCTCTACAAGGGAGTACACTGAAGAACGAAGACTTTCAATTCAACTTAATTTCTCTTCTGTTCTTCTGAGATATCTTTTGGGATTATGCAAGTACTTCTGCATAACTCTCTTTAGAGTTCTCAAACTTTGACTAGATCTATTGCTAGAGGATCTTAGTCTTAAGTTGGTGTCTAGCAGTCTTAGTGTGAGCCTTGTGCTCAGGTTGTTGTGAGCCGTTGTGCTCAGTGTTGAGTTGTCAAACTCAAGTGGTGTTGAGCAGTCTTGCTCAGTTGTTCTAGAGTAGTCTTGCTCTAGAAGTGATTGAGTTGTAGCTCTTCAGTGTTGGAGTTGTCAGGCTCCAGTGGGTGTGTTACCCAGTTGTGTTAGTGAATCCTCACGGGTTGTGAGGGGTGGATGTAGGAATCACTTGGGTGATTTCCGACCACCTAAAAATCCTGGTGCACCTGTTTATCTGTGGTTTGACTTTATTATCCGTTAGATGCTTGCATAGGATTCGCTTTTAATTCACTTAATCAACTTGATTCACATCTAAGTTTTTCAACCCACTCCAATCTAATCAGATCAGTTGCTTTTCACTGATAATATTGCCTCTGATTCTAAATAGTTTTCAAATTATTTAAGCTTCCGCAAAAGTGGCTAAGATCTATTCATCCCCCCCTTCTAGAACTTTTCCACACATTTACCTCGATCCTTCATCTTAGACTGTTCAGAATTTCTAACATGATCAAATTTCATTGACTTCATGAAATTCTTATCATGAACTGGTTTTTTGGCATGCACAGTTTTCTTAGCATGAGAATTCAGTTGAGTCTTTGTAAGCCGTAGCAAGTTTTCTACAGGTTTGCGCTTTCAGAAGATCGTCGGTCGGTGTTCAAGACCCCGGATGATGTGTTTCGGCCGAATCAGGGTCTTCTGCGAGTGGGCTCTTGACGTCAAGTATGTGTGATGTCAAGATGTGGTTGGTGTAAATCGACATTGATGTCAACCTGCTACTTGTTCTGACAGCAATGTCGATTGTCATCTATTTTGTTTTGACGTCAACGTATTTGACGTCAAGATTTCTTAGAATTTGATGTCAATGTCGATTGACGACAACTTTCCTTTTGACATCAATGTAGTGTGACGTCAAGTTTTGCATGTTCAAGTCTGACTTTTTCTCTGAAACTAATGGTTTCCTTTGGATAGGTTTGTAGGCGTAGAGTCTTGTTAGAGCAAGGATCTTACCCCAATCACGACCCTTGGCTCTCTATATATAGAGAGGGTTCATTTTGGGGAGAGAAGTTTTGCTCTCTTGCTAGGATTTGGGTGTTGTGAGAGGAGAGAAGGCAATCTCGAGGGTAGATCTACTATGTTGCTGCTTGTTCGAGGTTGTTGTTGAGAAGAGAAAGATTCCATGACCTGAGAGGAAGGCTCTGGATGAGAAAATCGTGGCCGGATAGTGCTGATGTCATAGCTGAGGGCCATTCCATGTTGATGTCATAGCTGAGGGCCATTCCATAAATAGGCCACCATTCTTTAATGGTTTGGACTACTCTTATTGGAAAAACAGAATGCAAGTATTCTTAAGGGCCCAGAACTATGAGATCTGAAAGTAGTTGAGACTGGTCCCTATGAAAACCAGGGTGAGGAAGAAACCTGGACGAGGGAACAAATAAGGAGAGCTACATTGAATTACAGTGCCATGAACATGATTCAATGTGCTGTCCATCCCAAAGAGTATTCGAGAATCTCTATGTGTAAATCTGCCAAAGAGATGTGGGATAAACTCGAACTACTCTATGAGGGAACATCTCAGGTCAAGGAGACCAAGGCAAATATTTTAGTTTCAGAATATGAACTTTTCATGATGAAATCTAATGAATCTATTTCTGAAATGTTTGCCAGATTCATGGTGATTGTCAATGGACTCAAGGCTTTGGGTAAGGAGTATACTGATGCAGACTTGGTAAGAAAAATCTTGCGTTCACTTTCTTCAATTTGGCATACCAAGGCCACTGTTATTGAAGATTCAAAAGATTTATCCAAAATGTCTGTGGATGAATTGATTGGATCTTTAATGACATATGAAATAAACTTAAGAAGAAATGAAGAACTTATCATTAAGACCAAGCCTATGGCACTCAAAGCCTCTTCAAGCAACAAAGATAAAAATCAGGATAAAACAAGTTCTGAAGAGTCTGAGTCAAATGAGGATGAGATTGCCCTCATGACCAGACAATTCAGGAAATTCTTGAAATATAGGAAAGGGAAAATGACTGGGAAAAAGAAATTTCCCCCAGGTAAGAAAAATATTTCCTCTTCCAATTTCAATAAGAATCATAAACATGATGAGAATGTTATCTGTTACAGGTGCAACAAGCCAGGACACATGAAGGGAGAGTGTCCTGAGAACAAAAAGGAAAAGCACAAAAGATTCCAGAAATACAAGAAGCCCAAGGCCATGGTAGCCACTTGGTCTGATGAAGACACAAGTGAGGAAGAAGAAGAGAAGAAGTCCTCAAGCTCAGAGAGTGAGGAAGTTTGCTTCATGGCCAATAGCACAGATGGAAAGGTAAATACTTCCTTTGAGGATTATAGTGTTGAAGATTGGCAGGATGTGTATGCTGAATTGGTAGAAAGATACTCTGAAATGAGAAAAGAAAACAAACACATCAAAAAGAAAATTGAAAATCTTTACCATAACCAATCCTCAAACAACAGAACCTGTGAACTGGAATCTGAAGTAACAGAATTGCTTGAAGAAAAAGAAAATTTACTGAACATAATTGATGATTTAAAACTTGCCTCTCAGAAGGCCTCCCAAGACTTCAGAAACTTAAATGAAAAGCTGGAAATTGAAAAACAAGAAAAACAACAGAAAATTGAAGAAATTGAAATTCTTAAAAACCAGCTAAAGGAAAAGGAGGAGGTTATCCAAACCTTCACAAAAGGCCAAGATAACCTAGAGGCATTGCTAGGATCCAACATGACAATCACATCTCATGGATTGGGATTCAACAAAAATAAATCAACAAAAGATAAATCTGGTGAGAAAAAGGGAAAAGCACCATTAATCAAATTTGTTAAAGGTCCCAATCTGGAGAACACTGAGATCCAACAAACAGCAAACAAAACCCCAAACAAAAACCCAAACAAAACTCAAAACAAATCAAAAACCCAAAAACAAAAGAAGACTGTCAGGTCGACACAGTCCCCTGACAGGTCGACCTGTTCAACACCAAAAACCATAATCAACTCAACTAAAAATTCAAATAAAAATCTGAAAAATAAGAAAAAGGGAAAAGAAATAATCCATGAGAAACCTTGGACCTCCAAGATAGCTCCTCAAGAAAATTGGACTAATCCTTGGAAACAATGGTATGAAAATCCCTGTTGGTATTATCCTCAATACCCTTATCCAAATTTCTGGATGTACCAACACAATCCATGGATTCCACCTCCTTCTATGAACTCAAATTTTCAAATAAAAAACTCCCCTCCTACCAAAAACAAAGATCTTGGTGCTTTCATTCCTAAAAGAAGGAACAAACAGAAAAATGCTGAAATCACCAAAGTAACAAAACAAAAATCTAAAACAAATCAAATTTGGGTGAGAAAAGATTTGATGTCTTTGTTAAATCATTCTGATGGTCCCAACTCTGTTTGGGTACCAAAATCTTCTCTCCACTGATCTTGTTGCAGGAAGGTCGTGCACCCAACACAAATGTATGGTTTCTTGACAGTGGGTGTTCACGACATATGACTGGAGATAGAGCCAAATTCTCATTCCTGCTTGAAAAGGAGGGAGGGTCAGTTACTTTCGGAGGTAAAAATAAAGGAAAGATCTTAGGATCTGGAAAGGTTGGTCAAACTTCTTCAAACTCAGTAGATAATGTCTTGTTAGTTGATGGACTTGATTATAATTTGCTCAGTATTAGCCAACTATGTGACAAAGGTCACAAAGTTGTGTTTGAATCTGATTTTTGCAAAATAATTGATTCATCAACTGACAAAATCAAATTCTATGGAAAAAGAGAAAACAATGTCTACATGATCAACCTTAATAAAAACTTTTCTGAAAATCTTTGTTTTGTTGCAAATAAAGATGAAATTGCATGGACTTGGCACAAAAGACTTGGCCATGCAAGTTTCAGAACAATGGATAAATTATTAAGATTGAATTTGGTTAAAGGTCTTCCTGAATCCTTTTCTAGTGTTGAAGGTCAAATTTGTGGGATCTGTTCTAAAGGAAAACAAACTAGGAAATCCTTTAAAGTCTTCAATGATGTACTCACATCTAAGCCACTAGAACTTCTTCACATGGACCTCTTTGGGCCAACAAGAGTTCTAAGCTTGAGTGGCAAAAGATATGGGTTTGTAATCATTGATGACTTTACTAGATTTACCTGGGTTATCTTTCTATCCCACAAAAGTGATGCATGCCTTGAATTCAGGAACTTTTGTACCACTGTCTTAACCACTTATCCATATAAAATCAAAAATCTTAACTGATCATGGGGGTGAATTTGAGAATACATCCTTTTCTGATTTTTGTGCTGAATTTCAAATATTCCACAAGTTTTCTTCACCTAGAACTCCAGAACAAAATGGAGTTGTGGAAAGAAAGAACAGAACTCTTGTGGAAATGGATAGAACCATGCTTCTTGAGAGTAACTTGCCCAAATCCTTCTGGGCTGAAGCTGTGAACACAGCAAACCACATACTCAATAGAGCATTGGTCAGACCAAAATCAAGAAAACCCCCTATGAATTATTGAAAAACAAAAAGCCAACTGTTTCCTATTTTAAAATCTTTGGGTGCAAATGCTATGTACATAATAATAACAAAGAAAACCTTGACAAGTTTGATGCCAAGAGTCAGGAAGCTATCTTCCTTGGCTATTCTGAAGTGTCAAGGGCTTTCAAAGTGTACATATTAAAACCAAAACTGTTGAAGAATCTCCACATGTGATTTTTGATGAAAATTCCTTTTCCACTAATGATTCTAAATCTTGCAGGGAAAAACAAGACAATGAAGAGGATGACCTCATTGTGGATTCTTCACCAACCGTTGAGGAGATTAATAACATTGAAGAAAACCTGAACAACAACTCACAATCTCCAATGGTTCAGGTAATATTGCTCCAGAAGTGGGCACTTCTCAACAGGTAATTTCTGAACCTCGTTTTCTAAGAGATCACCCATTAGACAGTGTAGTTGGCAATCTAAATGATAGAGTTAGGACCAGATCATCCTTCTTGCAAAATATTGAAGAAGACTCACTAGCTCTAATTTCCCAAATTGAACCCAAGTCAATTGATGAAGCCTTATCCAGTTCTGATTGGATTAATGCTATGCATGATGAACTTCATCAATTTGAAAGAAATCAAGTGTGGGAATTAGTGCCTAGACCTAGTGACCAAACAGTGATTGGCACTAGATGGGTCTTCAGAAATAAATTGAATGAAGCTGGTCAAGTAATAAGAAACAAAGCTAGGCTAGTTGCAAAGGGGTATAACCAAGAATTTGGAATTGACTTTGAAGAATCTTATGCCCCTGTAGCTAGACTAGAAGCTGTGAGAATTTTCCTTGCTTTTGCATCCTCCATGAATTCAAAGTCTTTCAAATGGATGTCAAAAGTGCATTTCTAAATGGATATATAAAGGAAAATGTGTTTGTTGAACAACCTCCTGGATTTGATAATGAAAAATATCCTAACCATGTTTTCAAGCTTAATAAGGCACTCTACGGTCTTAAACAAGCTCCAAGAGCTTGGTATGATCGTTTGAGTTCCTTTTTACTTGAAAAAGGATATTCTAGAGGTAATGTTGATCAAACATTGTTCACAAAAACAATAAAAAATCATATAATTGTGGTCCAAATTTATGTTGATGACATAATTTTTGGCTCCACCAATAAAGGCCTTTGCACTGAATTTTCAAATCAAATGCAGAATGAATTTGAAATGAGCTTAATGGGAGATTTAACATTCTTTCTGGGATTGCAGGTTAACCAAACACATGAAGGAATCTTCATCAGTCAAACCAAATATGTCAAGGAGCTACTAAAAAGGTTTGACTATCAGAACCTTAAACATTCAAGCACACCCATTGCAATAAATGCTAAGCTAGAAGAAGACCCAACTGGTAAGTCAGTAGATCCAAAGACCTACAGAGGTATGATTGGCTCTCTGCTCTACCTTACTACTTCTAGACCTGACATTCAGTTTTGTGTGTGCTTATGTGCTAGATTCCAATCTAATCCTAAAGAAAGTCATATGCTTGCTGTGAAAAGAATTTTTAAATATCTTGTTGGAACATGTGACTTAGGAATTTGGTACCCTGCTGGTTGCAAGTTAGAATTGTTTGCCTATTGTGATGCTGATTATGCTGGGTGTAAGTTAGATAGAAAAAGCACAAGTGGCTTGTGTGTATTTCTAGGTGGGTGCCTTATTTCTTGGGCTTCAAAGAAGCAACAATCAGTTGCTCTGTCAACTGCAGAAGCTGAATATGTTGCAGCAGGTAGATGTGGAACTCAGATTCTCTGGGTGAAACATCAACTTCTTGATTACAACCAAGATTTAGGGTGTGTACCCATCTTATGTGATAACACAAGTGCAATCAACCTTTCTAAAAACCCCATTCAGCACTCCAGAACAAAACACATTGAAATTAGGCATCATTTCTTGAGAGATGAGGTTGCAAAGAAATCTTTTGAACTCCATTTTATTGAAACTGAAAAACAAATTGCAGACATATTCACAAAACCCCTTCCTGAAAATAGATTCTCATCTTTAAGGAGAGAACTTGGTCTTTGTAAATGTCCACCTTCTTGATCTCTCTTTAGGTTTGGGTTGAGTGCTATGCATTACTTAAGGGGGAGTTCTTTGCATTTCATATTTCCTTGCTTCCTCAAGATACATTGTTCACATCTCTCTCATTTTCAATTCTATTTCCTTTCTTTTACAATAAATTCTCCACTTCTGATTGCGTTGAAACTTCTGGTATATCAAATAGTGATTTGGAGAAGGACAAGTTATGCTTGTCTGGACACTTTCACTATGCGTGAGAACATATCTCCGCCAGGTACTAAGAAGTTAATATGCAATAATTGAGGGGGAGCTTTTATTGTTCAAAGAGAAATTCGTTTCTGATTTCAAAACTTGCACAATTTTAACCTCCACTTCTTTTTGCTAATGAATTCTTCAACTCTTATTGTATTGAAATCTCTTGGTATATCAAATGGTGACTTGGAGAAGGACAAGTTATGCTTGTCTGGACACTTTCACTATGCGAGAGTATGTGTCTCCGCCAAGTACCAAGAAATGGATATACAGTTGTTGAGGGGGAGTCTTTGTTGTCCAAGAAGAAAATTCTCTTCTGATTTCAAAATTGCATATCTTTATTTTGATGACAAATGGTTGAAATCATCATCTCAGGGGGAGCTAGAAAATTCAAGTCACCTGTTTTGCAAATTTCAAAACCCTTCTTGCATTTCATCAATTCCTCACATGATGTCCTCATTCTAAAGTCTAGAGTCTCAAAATGAACCTTGAGTGATCTATTATATTTTTACTAATCAACTTTTCACTATGTCTCTCAATCCACAGAAATTCAGATCTCTTCCTAAACTAAATAACAACTTGTGTATTGAACTTAAAACATTTCCTTGTTTGCAACTGATGAATGGATATATTTGAATTCTATCTCACAAACTCTCCAAAATCTTATAAAATCCAACAGAGCAATAGCATTTGTGCTGAGAAACTGCACACCTTCACGATGAATGAAGTGCTATGTATGTCATGAGGCATTATTGCTAACTCTGTTCAAAGGGGATCCAAATTAAAAATAACCTCAACATTCAAGCAATTATGTGCTATGCTTTTTGATGATGACTGAGTAACTGGAAATATTGGCGTCTACAAAACGTATATTTTCATGTCAAAAGGTCATCATTTACCCCTTTGAGACTTGACAATGACTAAATCTTGAGTATCCAGGGACTATGGTGTGTAAAAAGCACTAGTACTTGAGTGAAAGAGATTTACATCATTTGATAGTTTGTTAAAAGAACAAAAATATGAAAATTATTGGAGATTTGTTTAGAAAGAATCATCTTCCTCCTTCATCAAGTTGTTCTTTAAGTTTGTGTTTTACCTTCAACACAACTGTGTTTAGTCTAGATGATATCTTTACTTCTTGAAAATTGAGAAACATGGTAGATTTTGGTTGATTGTTAGATACATTATATCCCTCAATTTATCATTTTGTTGATTCAAGTCTTGGAATGCTAATATCCTGTTAGAAATTGTGTGAAACACTTGAACTGTGATGAATTTTTTGCAAAATACAACAAATGAATTTTTAGGCCTCTTAAAAATCCTTGAAATGATAATTCCTCTCATTATTTATCACTATAAAGATGTCCCCAAATATCTCAAAAATTTCCTCTCAAAAATTCAAATTTCTTTCAAAGGCTGTGTCGACACAATCCACTCTCGTGTCGACACACAACCCCAGTCAGGTCGACACACCCTTCCTCCTGTGTCGACACTGCCTTCTTGCCAGAATTTTTTTTTTTTTCAAACCTTTCGGGTTCACCTTAAACCCTTGTTGTTCCTGCGGAGCAGTGTACCACTGCATCCCTTTTTGGGCATCAGGTCGACCCGACGGCCGAACTCTCATCTTTCCGGCAAGAAACAATTCACCATCTCTCTCTAACTCTCATCCCCCTTCAATCACCTCTCCATTCTTCCATCTTCCCTCTGAAATTCCACTCCTTCCTTGCACCATGGTCCGCAAGTTGGGTCCCCGCCGTGGCGCAAGGTCTCAGGGTTCTTCAAGGCCGGTTCCGGCACAGGTTCCAACAGAACAGATGGAAAGAAGAACCAAGTGAAGAAATGATCCTGAAGAGCTTCCAGGATCCTCCTCTGCACCTCTCAGAGCTTCAAAGAGAGGTAGGACCTCCACTACTGGCAGAGGTAGACAAATTTCAAACCCTAGATCAGATAATTCGGGCGAATCCTCTGACCATCCTGAGGAATCATCTTCCTCTACTGAGTCTCAAGAGGATATACCCTCAGAATCCGTCAGTGCTGCCAAACTGATTTTGAAGCCTAGAATTCTTGACCTTTCTGACACCCAATTAGCAGACTCTCTCCCTGAAATTCAAACCTATTTCTCCTTTCAATCTTGGATACCTTTTATCTCTGAATTTCAAGTCTGCTATCCAAGGTTAGTTAGAGAGTTCTACAAAAACCTCACCTGCACAGAAGAAGGTTTTAAATCCAAAGTCAAGGGGATAGAGATAGACATGCCAACTGAAGTAGCAGCCTCCATTTTTAAAGTGCCAGATGAGGGGGCTGACTACCATGATTTTGACTTTGACTTACATGAAGCCTACTCAATCTTGACAGGACATCCTGCAGATCCATCAGATCCCAAACAAACCTATGTGACAAGGTTTAATGCCAACTCTTTTCCACCTGTATTAAGGGTAATTCACCACATCTTGACAACTATAGTTACCCCTCAAGGTGGTGGGAGGGATAGATTGACAGATATCCAGAGATTCATACTCTATTGCATGGTCAAAGATATCAAGGTCAACCTTCATGTGATTCTTTATCAAATCATTTCTGAAACTACAAGAACAGACCTCAAGAGATCTCTACCTTATGGAGCACATCTGACCTCAGTGTTCCAGCACTTTGGTGTGCCATTGGAAAATGAGAAATCCCAATCCATTCCCAAGTCAAACATCTACACATTCAAGAATATCCAGAAGTTCATGGGATTTAGATTAGAAGGAAATCAAATTAGAAGAGGACCAGCTGTGGTTGAGGCTCCTCCAGTTCAAGAAGAACAGCCTCAAGATCAAGGGGAACAGCCCCAACCTCAGAAGGATCAGCCTCAAGCTCAAGGGGATCAGCCCCAAGTACAAGAGGAACAGCATCCAGCTGAAGGGGACCAGCCCCTAAGTCAAGAGGATCAGCCTCCTATGCATGAGGATCAGCCTCAGGTTGCTAATGAAAGTGACAGTACTTTCCATGCTCCTCTATCACCTCAGCTTCCTCATTTTTCTCCACAACCCTCATTCCAACCATCCACATCTTCTAGTGGGCCTCCTGTTCCACCAGAATTGATATCATTCCTAAATGACAAATTTGAATCCTTCAACTCCTCACTTCAATCCATGTCCACATCTTTTGAGCTACGGATTCAAAGACTGGAAAACTCAGTATCTGCCAAATTTATTGAGCAGAAGGCAGCTTCAGATTATGCAGCTCAAAGGTTCAATCGGTTGATTGGCACAATGGCAGATGCCTCTCTTCAGCTAAAAGAGCATCAAGACAAGTTGGAGAAAGTTCTTCAGGGAATATTGGCAAATTCCCAAGCAGATGTCTTCAACACCAACCAAACACTGCATGAGATATCCAGCACCAGATTGTCATTTGCTCATTTTGTGGATGATTTGGAAAGTATGAGGAATTTCAATGAGCACATTGACAGGCAGCTTACAGAATTGACCAAGGAATTCAAGATAATGCAAAGACCTAGTTGGTCAGCTGGCTCATCAAGTTCTCAACCTGTTTCAGATGAACTGAAAAGAACTCAGAGCACCTTGATAGAGCATTCTGATAAAATGGAACATTATCTTCACACTCGACTGACAACTATCCATGAACAGATAAAGTCAAGCATGAAGTCAATGGATAAAAGATTGTCAGATATTGAGATGCTTCTAGCTCCAATTCCTCCTCCTCCTCCATCTTCTACCTAATGTACATTTCATTTTTTTTGATAATGTCAAAGGGGGAGAAGAATGAATGAATTGAATGTAACATTTTGATGTAATGATCCCTTGAATGAAATGAATGAAATGGAATGGTTATCTGGCTTCAATACAATTTTTTTGTCTTTGTGTGTGAATACTTGTTCAATTGATGACTTGTGTGCACAAATCTTCTAATTTCAAGTAACATTGTATCTCACAAAAATATCATCAATTGTTACTGAACAATATCAAAAGGACATTGACAAGTATGAACAAAAAGGAAAACAAAAACTTAAACAATAAAAATTGCTTAAAAATCACACTTCATCAAAACCACATTCAAATATGGATTTAATGTTGTCATCATCAAAAAGGGGGAGATTGTTGGGTTGAATGCATATTCATATCATTTCCCTCCTATTTTGATGATGACAAGAAGAGTTCTTAAAGCAATTTAATTGAAGCATGTCAAAAACATCATACCTGGAATTCATGTTCAAAAAGTATTTTTCAAATCACATTTATCACTTATAGTCATGATAAATCATTTAACTAATGATATATGTGTTTATTTTTCAGGAACAAACATTTTATGCAAGAGTGTGTCGACACAGCCATCAATGGTGTCGACACATCAACACAGACTCAAAGGGAAATTGTGTAAAATGTCAAGAGTGTGTCGACAAATGTCAAGAGTGTGTCGACACATGTCAAGAGTGTGTCGACACGAGTGGCAGTTTTCCAGAGATCAAGGGTACCCAGGTCGACACACTCCCAGAGCAGGTCGACACTAGATCATGTTCCCAGAACAGCCAGTTTGCAGATTTGGGACAGCAGGTCGACACACTCAAGAGCAGGTCGACACGGGACCTTTCTCCCAGAACAGTCTTTTCAATCTTTGGGACAGTGTGTCGACACAACCACCAGGGCAGGTCGACACACTACGGAAACTTTTCATCCTAAGAGTTGATGGCTGCCACGTGTCCTTCTAGGGCGATCAGAATCCTTCTTGGAAAGCGTGCCCTTGTACCCCAAAAGGGTATCTTTGGAATCCTAAAGGTATAAAAGGTCCTTTTTGGCCTGCCTTCAGAAAAAGAGAACTGACCCAACTCTCTCAGTGCCTCCAAGAAACTCCTGGCGGCCAGAAGAGCTCGTGTCTCCTTTCTCTGCTCTCCAATTGCTTCTAGAAGACCAATTCCCACCAATTCAAGGTGTGGGAATTGGAATTTGAGCCCTGAAGATTCCTCTGAAGCATTCCAAGGAGGCAGATCCTGTAGAAGTCTTCGGTGGTGAAGAATTCAAGGAAGATCCAACTTCTCAGATTGCAGAGCATCGATTTGGACTTCAAGCTTCACATGCTTCTTCCCAATTCAAGCCTCTACAAGGGAGTACACTGAAGAACGAAGACTTTCAATTCAACTTAATTTCTCTTCTGTTCTTCTGAGATATCTTTTGGGATTATGCAAGTACTTCTGCATAACTCTCTTTAGAGTTCTCAAACTTTGACTAGATCTATTGCTAGAGGATCTTAGTCTTAAGTTGGTGTCTAGCAGTCTTAGTGTGAGCCTTGTGCTCAGGTTGTTGTGAGCCGTTGTGCTCAGTGTTGAGTTGTCAAACTCAAGTGGTGTTGAGCAGTCTTGCTCAGTTGTTCTAGAGTAGTCTTGCTCTAGAAGTGATGTGAGTTGTAAGCTCTTCAGTGTTAGAGTTGTCAGGCTCCAGTGGGTGTGTTACCCAGTTGTGTTAGTGAATCCTCACGGGTTGTGAGGGGTGGATGTAGGAATCACTTGGGTGATTTCCGAACCACCTAAAAATCCTGGTGCACCTGTTTATCTGTGGTTTGACTTTATTATCCGTTAGATGCTTGCATAGGATTCGCTTTTAATTCACTTAATCAACTTGATTCACATCTAAGTTTTTCAACCCACTCCAATCTAATCAGATCAGTTGCTTTTCACTGATAATATTGCCTCTGATTCTAAATAGTTTTCAAATTATTAAGCTTCCGCAAAAGTGGCTAAGATCTATTCATCCCCCCCTTCTAGATCTTTTCCACACATTTACCTCGATCCTTCATCTTAGACTGTTCAGATTTCTAACATGATCAAATTTCATTGAATGAAATTCTTATCATGAACTGTTGTTTGGCATGCACAGTTTTCTTAGCATGAGAATTCAGTTGAGTCTTTGTAAGCCGTAGCAAGTTTTCTACAGGTTTGCGCTTTCAGAAGATCGTTCGGTCGGTGTTCAAGACCCCGGATGATGTGTTTCGGCCGAATCAGGGGTCTTCTGCGAGTGGGCTCTTGACGTCAAGTATGTGTGATGTCAAGATGTGGTTGGTGTAAATCGACATTGATGTCAACCTGCTACTTGTTCTGACAGCAATGTCGATTGTCATCTATTTTGTTTTGACGTCAACGTATTTTGACGTCAAGATTTCTTAGAATTTTGATGTCAATGTCGATTGACGACAACTTTCCTTTTGACATCAATGTAGTGTGACGTCAAGTTTTGCGTGTTCAAGTCTGACTTTTTCTCTGAAACTAATGGTTTCCTTTGGATAGGTTTGTAGGCGTAGAGTCTTGTTAGAGCAAGGATCTTACCCCAATCACGACCCTTGGCTCTCTATATATAGAGAGGGTTCATTTTGGGGAGAGAAGTTTGCTCTCTTGCTAGGATTTGGGTGTTGTGAGAGGAGAGAAGGCAATCTCGAGGGTAGATCTACTATGTTGCTGCTTGTTCGAGGTGTTGTTGAGAAGAGAAAGATTCCATGACCTGAGAGGAAGGCTCTGGATGAGAAAATCGTGGCCGGATCGTGCTCAAGATGAAGGATTTGATCGTTCTTGGAGGATATTACTTTGGGTGCGAAAGAGGGGTTCATCGGCTAAATTAACATGTTGTAGAATTATCTTGAGGCATGTAACTTAGGGTTTCTCTCCGTGGACTTGTCCCCTATGGTTTTCCTATTTTTTTAGATTTTTGGAAAATTATTTTGATGTTGTTTGCTATGTTTTCTTGTATTCAGTCTGCACTTTGTGTAGTCTGGGAGGTTGACGGCAAGGAGTTGAAGGATCGAGATTAATATAAGGAAAAGATCTAGAAGGGGGGGGATGAATAGATCTTAGCCACTTTTGCGGAAGCTTAAGAAATTTGAATACTATCTAGAATCAGAGGCAATATTATCAGTGAAAACCTACAGATCTGATTAGATTTGAGTGAGTTGAAGAACTTGGATGTGAAGCAAGTTGATTAAGTGAATTAAAAACGAATCCTATGCATACATCTATCGAATATATCAATCAAACCACAGAAGACAAATGCACAAGGATTTTTAGGTGGTTCGGAAATCACCCATGTGATTCCTACATCCACCCCTCACAACCCGTGAGGATTCACTAACACAACTGGGTAACACACCCACTGGAGCCTGACAACTCCAACACTGAAGAGCTTACAACTCACACCACTTCTAGAGCAAGACTACTCTAGAACAACTGAGCAAGACTGCTCAACACACACACTTGAGTTTGACAACTCAACACTGAGCACACCGGCTCACAACAAGCTGAGCACAAGGCTCACACATAGACTTGCTAGACACCAACTTAAGACAAGATCTCCTAGCAACAGATCTAGTCGAAATTTGAGAACACTAATGAGAGTTATGCAGAAGCACTTGCATAATCTCAAGAGATATCTCAGAAGAACAGAAGTAGAGTAAAATGTATTGAATGGCTTCGTTCTTCAAGTGTACTCCCTTGTAGAAGCTTGGATTGGGAAGAAGCTTGTAAACATGAAGTCCAAGACGATGCTCTGCAATCTGGGAGGTTGGATCTTCCTTGAATTCTTCTCCAACGATGGCTTCTACTTGATCTGCTTCCTTGAGATGCTTCAGAGGCTTCTTTAAAGATCAAACCACAATCCTCACACCTTGAATTGGTGAGAAGAGGTCTTGAGGAGACTCCAGGAAGGCAGAAGAGGGAGACAAGAGCTCTCTTGGCCGCCAGGAATCGTTCAGGTGGCTCTGAGAGGCTGGTTGGGTCTCTCTCTACGAAGGGAGGACAAAAGGGACCTTTTATACCCTTAGGATTCCAAAGATACCCTTTTGGGTACAAGGGCACGCTTCCCTAGGAGATTCTGATCGCCCTAGAACGACACGTGGCAGCCATCAGCTCTTTGGATGAAAAGTTTCCGTAGTGTGTCGACCTGCCCTGGTGGTTGTGTCGACACACTGTCCCAAAGATAGAAAAGTCTGTTATGGGAGAAGGGTCCCGTGTCGACCTGCTCTTGAGTGTGTCGACCTGCTGTCCCAATTCTTCAAACTGGCTGTTCTGGGAACTGGGTCTAGTGTCGACCTGCTCTGGGAGTGTGTCGACCTGCTGTCCCAATTCCTCAAACTGGCTGTTCTGGGAATGGGATCTAGTGTCGACCTGCTCTGGGAGTGTGTCGACCTGGGTACCCTTGATCTCTGGAAATCTGCCACTCGTGTCGACACACTCTTGACATGTGTCGACACACTCTAGTCATTTTTACACATTTTCTCTTTGAATCTGTGTTGATGTGTCGACACCATTGATGGGTGTGTCGACACATCTTTGCATAAAATGTTAGTACCTGAAAAAATAAACACATATATCATTAGTTAAATGATTTATCATGACTATAAATGATAAATGTGGTTTGAAAAAATACTTTATGAACATGAATCTCAGGTATGATTTTTTGACATGTTTCATTTACATTGCTTTAGGAACACTTCTTGTCATCATCAAAATAGGAGGGAAATGATATGAACTAGGCATTCAACCCAACAATCTCCCCCTTTTTGATGATGGCAACATTAAATCCATATTTCAATGTGGTTTTGATGAAGTGTGATTTTAAGCAATTTTTGATTGTTTAAATTTTTGTTTTCCTTTTTGTTTATACTTGTCAATGACCTTTTGATTTTGTTCAGTAACAATTGATGATTTGTTTGTGAGATACAATGTTACTTGAAATTAGAGCTTTTGTGCACACAAATCAAAACACTTGAACAAGTATTCAAACACCAAGACAAAGGTTTGCATTGAAGCCAACACCACTTTCATTTCATTTAAAAGCCAATTTCATTTCATTCAAAAGATCATTACATCAAAATATTACATTCAATTCATTCATTCTTCTCCCCCTTTGACATTATCAAAAAAAAATACATTGGGTTTAAGATGGAGGAGGAGGAGGAATTGGAGCTAGAAGGATCTCAATGTCTGACAATCTCTTTTCCATGACTTCATGCTTGACTTTATCTGTTCATGGATGGTTGTCAGCCTAGTGTGAAGATAATGCTCCATTCTATCAGAATGCTCTATCAAAGTGCTCTGAGTGCTTTTCAATTCATCTGAAATAGGTTGAGAGCTTGATGATCCAGCTGACCAACCAGGTCTTTGCATTATCTTGAACTCCTTGGTTAAGTCTGTAAGTTGCCTGTCAATGTGCTCATTGAAGTTCCTCATACTTTCCAGATCATCCACAAAATGAGCAAATGACAATCTGGTGCTGGAAATCTCATGCAATGTTTGGTTGGTGTTGAAGACATCTGGAGCAGAGAGATGATGGAAGGGGGGATGAGAGCTTGAGAGAAGCTGGAGAGGTTTTCTTGCCGGAACGAAGTGGAAATGAGGCCATCGGGTCGACCTGTCTCCCAAATAGAGAAGCAGTGGTACACTGCCCCGCAGGAACAACAGGGTTTAAGGTGAACCCTAACGGGCTGAAAAAGAGTTCTGGCAAGGGGGGTGTCGACACAGGAAGAGGGTGTGTCGACCTGACCCAGAGAGTGTGTCGACACAGGACACATAGTGTGTCGACACAGCCTTGAAGAAAATTTGAATTTTGAAGAGGAAATTTTGGAGAAATTTAGGAATATCTTTAGAATGATTAGGAATGAGAGGAATTATCATTTCAAGGATTTTTAAGATGCCCAAAATTCACTTGTTGTATTTTGCAAAGATTCATCACAGTTCAAGTGTTTCACACAATTGCCAACAGGATATTAGCATTCCAAGACTTGAATCAACAAAATGATAAATTGAGGGATATAATGTATCTAACAATCAACCAAAATCTACCATGTTTCTCAATTTTCAAGAATTAAAGATATCATCTAGACTAAACACAGTTGTGTTGAAAGTAAAACACAAGCTTAAAGAACAACTTGATGAAGGAGGAAGATGATTCTTTCTAAACAAATCTCCAATAATTTTCATATTTTTGTTCTTTTAACAACTATCAAATGATGTAAATCTCTTTCACTCAAGTACTAGTGCTTTTTACACACCATAGTCCCTGGATACTCAAGATTTAGTCATTGTCAAGTCTCAAAGGGGTAAATGATGACCTTTTGACATGAAAATATACTTTTTTTAGACGCCAATATTTCCAGTTACTCAGTCATCATAAAAAAATATAGCACATAATTGCTTGAATTTTGAGGTTATTTTTGATTTGGATCCCCTTTGAACAGAGTTAGCAGTAATGCCTCATGACATACATAGCACTTCATTCATTGTGAAGGTGTGCAGTTTCTCAGCACAAATGCCATTGCTCTGTTGGATTTTATTAGATGTTGGAGAGTTTGTGAGATAGAATTCAAATACATCCAGTCATCAGTTGCAAACAAGGAAATGTTTTAAGTTCAATACACAAATTGTTATTTAGTTTAGGAAGAGATCTGAATTTCTGTGGATTGAAAGACATAGTGGAAAGTTGATTAGTAAAAATATAATAGATCACTCAAGGTTCATTTTGAGATTCTAGACTTTTAGAATGAGGACATCATGCATGGAATTGATGAAATGCAAGAAGGGTTTTGAAATTTGCAAAAAAAATGACTTGTGAATTTTCTAGCTCCCCCTGAGATGATGATTTCAACCATTTGTCATCAGAATAAAGATGTGCAATTTTGAAATCAGAAGAGAATTTTCTTCTTGGACAACAAAGACTCCCCCTCAACAACTGTATATCCATTTCTTGGTACTTGGCGGAGACACATACTCTCGCATAGTGAAAGTGTCCAGACAAGCATAACTTGTCCTTCTTCAAGTCACCATTTGATATACCAAGAGATTTCAATACAATAAGAGTTGAAGAATTCATTAGCAAAAAGAAGTGGAAGTTAAAACTGTGCAAGTTTTGAAATCAGAAGAGAATGTCTCTTGGAACAATAAAAGCTCCCCCTTAATTATTGCATATTAACTTCTTAGTACTTGGCGGAGATATGTTCTCACGCATAGTGAAAGTGTCTAGACAAGCATAACTTGTCCTTCTTCAAGTCACTATTTGATATACCAAGAAGTTTCAATACAATAAGAAGTGGAGAGTTTATTGTAAAAAGAGAAATAGAGTTGAAAATGAGAGAGATATGAACATGTATCTTGAGGAAGCAAGGAAATATGAAATGCAAAGAACTCCTCCTTAGATAATGCATGGCACTCAACCCAAATCTTAAGAGAGATCAAGAAGGTGGACATTTACAAAGACCAAGTTCTCTCCTTAAAGATGAGAATCTATTTTCAGGAAGGGGTTTTGTGAATATGTCTGCAATTTGTTTTTCAGTTTCAATAAAATGGAGTTCAAAAGATTTCTTTGCAACCTCATCTCTCAAGAAATGATGCCTAATTTCAATGTGCTTTGTTCTAGAATGCTGAATGGGGTTTTTAGATAAATTTATGGCACTAGTGTTATCACATAGGATGGGTACACACCCTAAATCTTGGTTGTAATCAAGAAGTTGATGTTTCACCCAGAGAATCTGAGTTCCACATCTACCTGCTGCAACATATTCAGCTTCTGCAGTTGACAGAGCAACTGATTGTTGCTTCTTTGAAGCCCAAGAAATAAGGCACCCACCTAGAAATACACACAAGCCACTTGTGCTTTTTCTATCTAACTTACACCCAGCATAATCAGCATCACAATAGGCAAACAATTCTAACTTGCAACCAGCAGGATACCAAATTCCTAAATCACATGTTCAGCAAGATATTTAAAAATTCTTTTCACAGCAAGCATATGACTTTCTTTAGGATTTGATTGGAATCTAGCACATAAGCACACACAAAACTGAATGTCAGGTCTAGAAGTAGTAAGGTAGAGCAGAGAGCCAATCATACCTCTGTAGGTCTTTGGATCTACTGACTTACCAGATGGGTCTTCTTCTAGTTTAGCATTTATTGCAATGGGTGTGCTTGAATGTTTAAGGTTCTGATAGTCAAACCTTTTAGTAGCTCCTTGACATATTTGGTTTGACTGATGAAGATTCCTTCATTTGTTTGGTTAACCTGCAATCCCAAAAAGAATGTTAAATCTCCCATTAAGCTCATTTCAAATTCATTCTGCATTTGATTTGAAAATTCAGTGCAAAGGCCTTTATTGGTGGAGCCAAAAATTATGTCATCAACATAAATTTGGACCACAATTATTTGATTTTTTACTGTTTTTGTGAACAATGTTTGATCAACATTACCTCTAGAATATCCTTTTTCAAGTAAAAAGGAACTCAAACGATCATACCAAGCTCTTGGAGCTTGTTTAAGACCATAGAGTGCCTTATTAAGCTTGAAAACATGGTTAGGATATTTTTCATTATCAAACCCAGGAGGTTGTTCAACAAACACATTTTCCTTTATATATCCATTTAGAAATGCACTTTTAACATCCATTTGAAAGACTTTGAATTTCATGGAGGATGCAAAAGCAAGGAAAATTCTCACAGCTTCTAGTCTAGCTACAGGGGCATAAGATTCTTCAAAGTCAATTCCAAATTCTTGGTTATACCCCTTTGCAACTAGCCTAGCTTTGTTTCTTATTACTTGACCAGCTTCATTCAATTTATTTCTGAAGACCCATCTAGTGCCAATCACTGTTTGGTCACTAGGTCTAGGCACTAATTCCCACACTTGATTTCTTTCAAATTGATGAAGTTCATCATGCATAGCATTAATCCAATCAGAACTGGACAAGGCTTCATCAATTGACTTGGGTTCAATTTGGGAAATTAGAGCTAGTGAGTCTTCTTCAATATTTTGCCAAGAAGGATGATCTGGTCCTAACTCTATCATTTAGATTGCCAACTACACTGTCTAATGGGTGATCTCTTAGAAAACGAGGTTCAGAAATTACCTGTTGAGAAGTTCCCACTTCTGGAGCAATATTACCTGAACCATTGGAGATTGTGAGTTGTTGTTCAGGTTTTCTTCAATGTTATTACTCTCCTCAACGGTTGGTGAAGAATCCACAATGAGGTCATCCTCTTCATTGTTTTGTTTTTCCCTGCAAGATTTAGAATCATTAGTGGAAAAGGAATTTTCATCAAAAATAACATGTGGAGATTCTTCAACAGATTTAGTTTTCATTATGTACACTTTGAAGGCCCTTGACACTTCAGAATAGCCAAGGAAGATAGCTTCCTGACTCTTAGCATCAAACTTGTCAAGGTTTTCTTTGTTATTATTATGTACATAGCATTTGCACCCAAAGATTTTAAAATAGGAAACAGTTGGCTTTTTGTTTTTCAATAATTCATAGGGGGTTTTCTTGATTTTTGGTCTGACCAATGCTCTATTGAGTATGTGGTTTGCTGTGTTTACAGCTTCAGCCCAGAAGGATTTGGGCAAGTTACTCTCAAGAAGCATGGTTCTAGCCATTTCCACAAGAGTTCTGTTCTTTCTTTCCACAACTCCATTTTGTTCTGGAGTTCTTGGTGAAGAAAACTTGTGGATTATCTGAAATTCAGCACAAAATCAGAAAAGGATGTGTTCTCAAATTCACCCCCATGATCAGTTAAGATGTTTTTGATTTTATATGGATAAGTGGTTAAGACAGTGGTACAAAAGTTCCTGAATTCAAGGCATGCATCACTTTTGTGAGATAGAAAAATAACCCAGGTAAACCTAGTAAAGTCATCAATGATTACAAACCCATATCTTTTGCCACTTAAACTTAGAACTCTTGTTGGCCCAAAGAGGTCCATGTGAAGAAGTTCCAGTGGCTTAGATGTGAGTACATCATTGAAGACTTTAAAGGATTTCCTAGTTTGTTTTCCTTTAGCACAGATCCCACAAATTTGACCTTCAACATTAGAAAAGGATTCAGGAAGACCTTTAACCAAATTCAATCTTAACAACTTATTCAAAGTTCTGAAACTTGCATGGCCAAGTCTTTTGTGCCAAGTCCATGCAATTTCATCTTTATTTGCAACAAAACAAAGATTTTCAGAAAAGTTTTTATTAAGGTTGATCATGTAGACATTGTTTTCTCTTTTTCCACAAAATTTGATTTTGTCAGTTGATGAATCAATTATTTTGCAAAAATCAGATTCAAACACAACTTTGTGACCTTTGTCACATAGTTGGCTAATACTGAGTAAGTTATAATCAAGTCCATCAACTAACAAAACATTATCTACTGAGTTTGAAGAAGTTTGACCAACCTTTCCAGATCCTAAGATCTTTCCTTTATTTTTACCTCCGAAAGTAACTGACCCTCCCTCCTTTTCAAGCAGGAATGAGAATTTGGCTCTATCTCCAGTCATATGTCGTGAACACCCACTGTCAAGAAACCATATATTTGTGTTGGTGCACGACTTTCCTGCAACAAGATCAGTGGAGAGAAGATTTTGGTACCCAAACAGAGTTGGGACCATCAGAATGATTTAACAGAGACATCAAATCTTTTCTCACCCATATTTGATTTGTTTTAGATTTTTGTTTTGTTACTTTGGTGTTTTCAGCATTTTTCTGTTTGTTCTTTCTCTTGGAGTGAAATCACCAAGATCTTTGTTTTTGGTAGGAGGGGAGTTTTTCACTTGAAAATTTGATTTCTGAGAAGGAGGTGGAATCCATGGATTGTGTTGGTACATCCAGAAATTGGATAAGGGTATTGAGGATAATACCAACAGGGATTTTCATACCATTGGTTCCAAGGATTAATCCAATTTTCTTGAAGAGATTTCTTGGAAGTCCAAGGTTTTTCATGGATTATGTCTTTTCCCTTTTTCTTATTTTCAGATTTTTATTTGAATTTTTGGTTGAGTTGTTTATGGTTTTTGATGTTGAACAGGTCGACCTGTCAGGGGACTGTGTCGACCTGACAGTCTTCTTTTGTTTTTGGATTTTTGATTTGTTTTGAGTTTTGTTTGAGTTTTGTTTGGGATTTTGTTTGCTGTTTGTTGAATTTCAGTATTTTCCAGATTGGGACCTTTGACAAATTTGATTAATGGTGCTTTTCCCTTTTTCTCACCAGATTTGTCTTTTGTTGATTTCTTTTTGTTGAATCCCAATCCATGAGATGTAGTTGTCATGTTGGATCCTAGCAATGCCTCTAGGTTATCTTGGCCTTTTGTGAAGGTTTGGATAACCTCCTCCCTTTCCTTTAGCTGGTTTTTAAGAATTACAATTTCTTCAATTTTCTGTTGTTTTTCTTGTTTTTCAGTTTCCAGCTTTTCAGTTAAGTTTCTGAATTCTTGGGAGGCCTTTGAGAGGCAAGTTTCAGTTCATCAATTTGATTTAGGAGATTCTCTTTTTCTTCAAGCACTTCTGTTACTTCAGATTCCAGTTCAATTATTCTTTGTTTGAGGATTGGTTATGGTAAAGATTTTCAATTTTCTTTTTGATGTGTTTGTTTTCTTTTCTCATTTCAGAATATTTTTCAACCAGTTCTGCATACACATCCTGCCAATCTTCAACAGTATAGTCTTCAAAGGAAGTATTTACCTTGCCATCTGAGCTGTTGGCCATGAAGCAGACTTCCTCACTCTCTGAGCTTGAGGACTTCTTCTCTCTTCTTCTTCCTCACTTGAGTCTTCATCAGACCAAGTGGCCACCATGGCCTTTGGCTTTTTATATTTCTGGAATCTCTTGTGCTTTTCCTTTTTGTTCTCAGGACACTCTCCCTTCATGTGTCCTGGCTTGTTGCACCTGTAACAGATAACATTCTCATCAGGTTTATGATTCTTATTGAAATTGGAAGAGGAAATATTCTTCTTACCTGAGGGAAATTTCTTTTTCCCAGACATTTTCCCTTTCCTATATTTCAAAAATTTCCTGAATTGTCTGGTCATGAGGGCAATCTCATCCTCATTCGACTCAGATTCTTCAGAACTTGTTTTATCCTGATTTTTATCTTTGTTGCTTGAAGAAGCTTTGAGTGCTATAGGCTTGGTCTTAATGATGTGTTCTTCATTTCTTTTTAAGTTTATTTCATATGTCATTAAAGATCCAATCAATTCATCCAAAGAGATTTTGGACAATCTTTTGAATCTTCAATAACAGTGGCCTTGGTATGCCAAAGTGAAGAAAGTGAACGCAAAATCTTTCTTACCAAGTCTGCATCAGTATACTCCTTACCCAAAGCCTTGAGTCCATTGACTATCACCATGAATCTGGCAAACATTTCAGAAATAGATTCATTAGATTTCATCATAAAGAGTTCATATTCTGAAACTAAAATGTTTGCCTTGGTCTCCTTGACCTGAGATGTTCCCTCATAGAGTAATTCGAGTTTATCCCACATCTCTTTGGCAGATTTGCACATAGAGATTCTCGAATACTCTTTGGGATGGACAGCACACTGAATCATGTTCATGGCACTATAATTCAGTGTAGCTTTCCTTATCTGTTCCCTTGTCCAGGTATCTTCTTCTCCCTGGTTCTCATAGGGACCCACCTCAACTACTTTCCAGATCTCATAGTTCTGGGCCCTCAGAAATACTTGCATTCTGTTTTTCCAATAAGAATAGTCCAGACCATTAAAGAATGGTGGCCTATTTATGGAATGGCCCTCAGCTATGAAACCCTTTGAGTCCATGACACTTAATAAATGCACAGACAAGTAGTTAAGCAAATAAGCAAACAAACAAACAGACAAACAAGCAAACAAACACTCAATACTCAGAAACAAAAGCTGCTCAGTTCAAATCAGATCGATGTAAACCCTCTGATACCAATTGAAGGATCGAGATTAATATAAGGAAAAGATCTAGAAGGGGGGGGATGAATAGATCTTAGCCACTTTTGCGGAAGCTTAAGAAATTTGAATACTATCTAGAATCAGAGGCAATATTATCAGTGAAAACCTACAGATCTGATTAGATTTGAGTGAGTTGAAGAACTTGGATGTGAAGCAAGTTGATTAAGTGAATTAAAAACGAATCCTATGCATACATCTATCGAATATATCAATCAAACCACAGAAGACAAATGCACAAGGATTTTTAGGTGGTTCGGAAATCACCCATGTGATTCCTACATCCACCCCTCACAACCCGTGAGGATTCACTAACACAACTGGGTAACACACCCACTGGAGCCTGACAACTCCAACACTGAAGAGCTTACAACTCACACCACTTCTAGAGCAAGACTACTCTAGAACAACTGAGCAAGACTGCTCAACACACACACTTGAGTTTGACAACTCAACACTGAGCACACCGGCTCACAACAAGCTGAGCACAAGGCTCACACATAGACTTGCTAGACACCAACTTAAGACAAGATCTCCTAGCAACAGATCTAGTCGAAATTTGAGAACACTAATGAGAGTTATGCAGAAGCACTTGCATAATCTCAAGAGATATCTCAGAAGAACAGAAGTAGAGTAAAATGTATTGAATGGCTTCGTTCTTCAAGTGTACTCCCTTGTAGAAGCTTGGATTGGGAAGAAGCTTGTAAACATGAAGTCCAAGACGATGCTCTGCAATCTGGGAGGTTGGATCTTCCTTGAATTCTTCTCCAACGATGGCTTCTACTTGATCTGCTTCCTTGAGATGCTTCAGAGGCTTCTTTAAAGATCAAACCACAATCCTCACACCTTGAATTGGTGAGAAGAGGTCTTGAGGAGACTCCAGGAAGGCAGAAGAGGGAGACAAGAGCTCTCTTGGCCGCCAGGAATCGTTCAGGTGGCTCTGAGAGGTGGTTGGGTCTCTCTCTACGAAGGGAGGACAAAAGGGACCTTTTATACCCTTAGGATTCCAAAGATACCCTTTTGGGGTACAAGGGCACGCTTCCCTAGGAAGATTCTGATCGCCCTAGAAGGACACGTGGCAGCCATCAGCTCTTTGGATGAAAAGTTTCCGTAGTGTGTCGACCTGCCCTGGTGGTTGTGTCGACACACTGTCCCAAAGATAGAAAAGTCTGTTCTGGGAGAAGGGTCCCGTGTCGACCTGCTCTTGAGTGTGTCGACCTGCTGTCCCAATTCTTCAAACTGGCTGTTCTGGGAACTGGGTCTAGTGTCGACCTGCTCTGGGAGTGTGTCGACCTGCTGTCCCAATTCCTCAAACTGGCTGTTCTGGGAATGGGATCTAGTGTCGACCTGCTCTGGGAGTGTGTCGACCTGGGTACCCTTGATCTCTGGAAATCTGCCACTCGTGTCGACACACTCTAGTCATTTTTACACATTTTCTCTTTGAATCTGTGTTGATGTGTCGACACCATTGATGGGTGTGTCGACACATCTTTTGCATAAAATGTTAGTACCTGAAAAAATAAACACATATATCATTAGTTAAATGATTTATCATGACTATAAATGATAAATGTGGTTTGAAAAAATACTTTATGAACATGAATCTCAGGTATGATTTTTTGACATGTTTCATTTACATTGCTTTAGGAACACTTCTTGTCATCATCAAAATAGGAGGGAAATGATATGAACTAGGCATTCAACCCAACAGGAGTGTGCCATTAACCTGAGGTTGACGGCAACGTATATTGACGTCAAGTTCATCTTGTCCAAAATTTACAGTTTTGCCATATATGATGGTTTTTTTAGATTCTGTGATGGTTTTTGAGTTCTTTTCATTCTGTCTTGACCTGTTAATCATCAAGATGTGTTTCGGTAGCCTTAAATTAACTTTCGTTAATTATGGTAATTATTTGAATTTTTGTTTATATGAAAAAGTATGTGAATGCTTGATAATTTTGATTTCTATGATGTATACATGTTATAAAAATTGTTATATGTTATACTTTAGTTTGTTAGACTACTGTCAGAAGGATTTAGGGCTTATTACCTTGTTTTATTTTGTGTCATGAATAATTAGTACTTTTGTGAATAATCACCTGATTTTTTACTTTAATTATGAAAAATAGTTGTACTACTCCAAAAATTATGACAAATTACTGATGTGTTCTGTCATACATATGTACCCCGTGGTTAAAATTTGAGCATGTTCTGATTACTGTACAATTAGTTATGAATTTCAGAAGCTTTTAGTACCATGTTTTAATAATACGTCCCAAATATGTTTTAAAATATGATTAAGTATTGTTTGCTACTATTTATGATTAAACTGAGTATCTGAAAGTGATTAGTATATGTTTCTTGTCATATATGTGCATGTGCATGGAAAGAGAGAGAATATGTGACATGTGTGCATGAATAACATGATAATGTGAAAGATAAAAGTTGTGCCAATGAGACACTGCCACCATAGATTGCGTGGAGCCATACTGTAGTAGTGCCCCTACGGAAAGGCTCAATTGTATTACGTGATACCCGGGGCAATGGGTCGTGTGAAATCTTAGAGGTGGACAAGTTCCACTAGAAATGGTAGGAGGGCTTCCCCCGATTTTGTGCAGTAACCAAGACTTGATCATTTTGCCTGGCAATTAAGTATGTGTATGTGATTGTGTGATCTTTCTAGTGGTGGTTCGGGCTGTGTCTTGGCATGTGTAAAAGTGAATATGTGAATAATGTGTAAAGTGATATGTGAAGGTGGCACGAGGTATGTGCAAGTGATGTGATATGTGATCGTGAATGTGCAAAGTGAAAACTATGTGAAACCAAGAGTTAGTGAATGTGAATGTAGCACCATGAGAATTTTAGTAATTGAAAATTGGAGATAAATAGAAAATATGACCACTTAATAATTAGAGTGCGAGTATATGAATTCATGAGGCTGACTAAGATTCCTGATTTTTTAGTAGAGCGGCGTGGAGTTAGAGAGAGGGCTCTCTTCCTGCATTTGTCTTCCCGTTGTCTCCTTCCTGGTTGCCAGCGGCCCTTGGGTTGTCGGTAGGTCCCCTTCATCTGTTCCTCATGGGTGACGATGGCCCGCGTGGTGTGGAGGGCATGAGCTTTGCATGCGCCTTGGCCTCATCTCTTCGCCCATCGAAGGTTGACCTCAATTTAAAAGCCCCTCCGTTTACAGATGATGGCCTGCCTGCAGTGTACTTCTCCAAGGAAGAGATCCGGAAGTCCGAGCAACCTTTGAAGTTGGCTATCATTGCCAAATGTTCCTATGGGAGGCCTTCTATCCCAGACATCAAAAGCTGTCTTTCCCAGCGTCTGGCCCTTAAAGGAGATTGTATTATCAGTTCTTTAAACCCAAGGCATCTCCTGTTCAGGTTTTTTGATGAGGAAGATTTTTTGAAGGTGCTTGTCAGGAAGAATCTCTACCTCAAGGGCTACCTCGTTCGGTTTTTCCGGTGGTCTTCTGATTTTGATTTCGCCGCTGATCCTACCATCATTCCCATTTGGGTGGGATTCCCTAACCTCCCTGTTAACTTTTACAATGAGGACTACCTTCGTAGCATTGCAGGGAACTTTGGTGAGGTGCTTCGTATTCATGATTCTACTCTGGCTTGGACTCAGACAGCCGAGGCGCTTGTTTGTGTTGACGTGGACATTGCGAAGCGCCTATTTGATCACATGTGGAGTGGCTAGGGTGACAATGGCTTTTGGCAGATCGTTAACTTTCACAGGGTGCCACTCATTTGCAGTTTCTGTAGGAGACTTGGCCATTCTCAGGAAACCTGCAAGAAGAAATCCAAAGAGAAAGTTTTGAAGATGGTTCCGGCTCCTCCTGCCAATCCTTCTGACCAGGAATGGCGTGTGGTTAAGCGTAAGGGTGCCCAGGCTCCTGATATCCTGTTCAAGCAGTTTCCTGCTACGATCCTAGTATCCAATGTTTTTGACAGGCTATCTGATGATGTTCGTGCTACTGAGATCCCACCAAATGTAGGTGCACTGGTTAATGTCGAAGTGCATGCTTCAGGTATTCAGATCAACTGTAAGGCCCTAGAATTTTGTTGTATTATTGAGTTGCATGGAAATAACTCGTGTCGTATATGTACGTATGTATGTATCTACATATGTATTCATGGTATGCTTATGTGTGTATGTATATAATAAATAATGTATGTACTGCTTGATGATAGTATGTGCATGATAGTACATAAGTATGGCATATATAGGGGTAAGATGTGCATGGTTTCTGTATAATTTAGGGTTCTGGCCGAAGGCCAGATTGGCGTCAATAGCATGACGCCGATGGGGTGTCAGCGTCCACCCATGGACGCCAACACTAATCCTGGCGTCTAACGATGTGGACGCCAACATCTCTGGCCTGCATGCGTTGCAGAGCCAGAAATTCCGGAAACAAGGAAGCTCACCCATTGGGGAGCTGTCTCCAACGGTCTGAAGGGGGGATCAAATCAGCATTTCGGGTCAGGAGAAGCTTCTCCCCTTTATCTAAACCTGGATCTGCTCCCCAACTCTTCTCTTCACCCTCTTGCAAGAGAGAAACCAGAGAAGAAACCCTAGTTCCTGAACTGAGAAAATCCCACCTTGAAAACCAAAGATCCAACCTTCTGAGGCTTGATCCGGCGCTCTACTGCAACTGGAGGCTAGAAGGATCATCGAGGAAGGCTTCCCCGACCTCGCTTGCTGTGGATCTCGCTCAGGAACCCGGAGTCAAGCGTTTCTAAGAGCTTCTTGGGACAGCCCAAGGAGAGCTTCACCGAGCCTTAGATCCCTTGGTGCATTTTCTTGAAGGCAAGTGACCCTACCAAAAGGTTCCCGTATGAGTCTAGGATGGTTTCATCATTTTTGTGTATTTTTCTTCGTGTCCTTGACCCTCCCATTCACCCTATCTTTGGAGCTCGGGTCTGTGTTCTGCACAGACCCGGCATTAACGGCAATATCCATTGACGCTGAGATCATGCTTGGCGTCAATCGACTATGCCGTTGACACTGAATTAGCGGCCAGAGACCGCCGCCAAGTTCATCTGGACAGAACAGTGACCTGTTCTGCCCTTCTATATGACTATTTTCGGTATGTTTTACGATGAGGATATACTGTAAATCATTATATGTTATGTATGTTGTTAGTGTGACGAATGTGGTGTGTGGATGGATATGTGTGCATGGTGGTGAATGTTAGAGGTTCACATTTATTTTGAAATTCCAAGCATGATCGTTAGTGAACTTGTCAATCTGTGTTTTATGTTTAGGACTAGTCTGAGTGCCCTAAGTTTTGTCAGATCATGAGGAAAATGGATCAGTATATGTGTACTAAATTTGATAAATTGTCCATGCTTATTTGAATTATTATGCTTTCTAAAATTGAACTTAGAAATGCATGTGTAGGGTTATAAACCTTGAGAAAAATGGTCTGTTGCTCAGAAAAAACTCTGAAGAATTTCTATGATTATGGGCATGTTAGGGTTCAGACAGTGAGTGGCAAAAATGTATGATGATGTTAAACCCTATGTCAATGTGAATTATGAATAGCATGCTAAATAGGTATTGATTTTCTGTAAATTCTATTTAACTCAGAAAAATCTGAAAATTTGAGTGTATGATCTTGAACCCGAAAATAGCATGTGGTTAAATTTCCAGGTCATTTAGATCAGTATATAAGGAGTTATGCATTTTCCATGTGAAGTGTAAAACTTTATGCATGTCATTGTAAAGTGATTACATATTGTTTAAATCCAACCTGATTGGTGAATTTACTATGTGTTAAACTCCTGAAATCTGTAGTGTCATGTCAGGAAAAACAGAGTTATACATGTGAGTGAGAAAGTAAATGGATTGAAAAGTGATATGTGTAAACCATGTGTAAAAAAATCGGTAAAATGTGTAATGTGTAACTGTGCCAATGTGACACTGCTTCCGTAGAGGGCAGTGGAACTGTATCAGGGAAAAGTCCCCCTGAGAAAGTTCAATGTGTAAGTGACCCTAAGGGCATTAGGGGAAATCCTGGAGGTGGACAAGTACCACTGGTTAGGGTGGAGACTTGTTCTCCCAGTCTGCGCAGTCCAAGAGTCGCCATTGTAATGCCTAGATGGCGTCTATGTGTAATGTGATGTGTATATGTCCTTCTTGGTGGTTTGGACTATGTGCCACGGCACCTAAAATGTGTAATGTGTATGTGTTCATGTGTAAATGTGTAAGTGAACAATGTGAATGTGTATGTGCAAAGTGTAACCATGTGAAAGAGGAAACTTGTGTAAAGAAAATGTGAAACTCTAAATGTGAGTAGATAATATTGAAATCCATGTGAGACAAATCTGAAACCATGTGAAATCAGTAATTCATGTTGTCCCCATCATGTTTATATGTGCAAAAATGTTTAGAATCCATGTTAGGGATGATCGATGAGTATGTATACAAAATAGCATGTTTGGTTGTTCACATGATATGTTTTAAACGACATTGTAGCTCTCATGTGTAGGTTTGCAGCCATTAAACCATGTGAAACCAGCAACTTAAAGCATGTGAAAATGTCTATGTATGTGTTTAAAAACATGTAAGATCCATGCTAGTCGTGTTTTCCTTTCATATACGCACAATGTTCATGTTGGTAACTCTCATGTCTTGGTCCTTTAAAGACAAAAGATTTCATGAGTAAATTGAATAGAGAGCATGTGATAGGTAAAGTTTTATTCTTAGAAATCTGAAAGCATGATCCATGTATAAATTTGTAAAACTTTCATGATAGGTTGAAACTTTCAAATGACTAGCATGCCATGTGTTGTAAATTTGACTGTGCATGTAGAAACCGCTACGACCTATACGTGTATATTATGAGTAGTGTTGCTTGCTGAGTCTTTGGACTCACTCCTTGCTTCGGCGTACAGGTGTAGTTGGTGACGTGACACCGTTGGAGGAGACAGTGGAGACGGACTCCGAGCGCGGAGATTAGTCTTTGGAGTTTCTTTATGACTTGTGTACTTCATAGTATGTAATTTGAACATTGTATTAGAGTTATCATGGAAAAGATGTATAAGTGTGGACATTATGTATTTAAATTTCAGCAATTTAACTTATGTGAACTTTTAGCTTTTAATGTTAATTGCGAATTTCATGTATGTTAAATGTGGATGATGAATGAATGGAGACAGTTGTCTTTTACTTCCGCTACTCTGTAGTATATTCGCGTGTATCTCAGCTGTTTGTATCGTTTGGGTAAATGTCCCACTGTGAGGACTCTCACTATATCGACGTGGGTTGGTATAACCGCACCGATATAATGAGGGCCGTCACAGAGATTGGTATCAGAGACCACGGTTGAGATTGCACATGAATATACATAAGTCATCATCTTCATTGCATGCTAAGTATGTCCACATGTGTAGAAAACACTAATGAGAAGTGAAAGATAGATAAGAAAATGGTTAGGAAACTTAGTAACCTAGCTCTAATGGTGGCTGAAATTTATTACAGCCATGGCTTCGAGAGGTAGGCGTGGTGGAGCGCCGTCCCGTGAGGACGAGCCGCGACGTGATGAGCAGGCGGAGCAACAGGACCCAGCACCGCGAGGCCCTGTACTTCCCCCACCGCCGCCTGTGGATTAGGGAGTATTCATGCAAGGTCTAGTGCAAGCCATTCAGACGCAGGCTCATACCCAGGCAGCACTCCAGGCTCAGTTGGAGGACCAGGTAGAATAATGAAACAACTAGTAGTTTGCTATTTAAATTGCATGATATTGTGTTTATTATGTATTGCCTATTGTTTAATGTAGCAGGCTCAGGCACCAGCTCAGGACCATGGTGGACCTCCCATCATGGAGCGATTCAAGAGGATGACCCCACCCTCTTTAAGGGGGAGAGTGATCCATTAATGGCAGAAAGTTGGTTAAGGGAGACAGAGAAAATCTTCCGAGCCATCAGGTGCCCTGATGAGGATAAGGTGACACTAGCCACCTACATGCTACAGGTAGACTTTTAATTTTGTATGTTTGTGTTTTTTCTTAAGTTATAATCGTTAGTTGGTGCTTATGAAGGTGTATTGCAGGAGAGAGCGGATGTATGGTGGTCCTACCTACTACGTACACGCTTTGAGGACGGAGCTGTAGACGTGACGTGGGACGCGTTCGTGAGGCTCTTCCGAGCCAAGTTCGTCCCAGAGCATATCCAGGACAAGATAGAGCAAGAATTCCTTTCCCTGACGCAAGGATCAATGTCCGTCCTAGAATACGAGGCAAGGTTTTGTGAACTCTCTAAATATGCACCGCACATTGTTGAGGATGAGCGTAGAAAGACCAAGAAATTCGTGATGGGTCTCAAACCATCACTGAGGACGAGGCTCGTGGCGTTCGACCACCGGACGCTGGACGAGGCCCTTAGCGCTGCTTGTAGGCAGGAGGGCGAGATGGAGCAATACTTGGAAGAAAAGAAAGCTTCACAGAAGAGGCCAGCAGCGACCTTCCAGCGGCAGGATAAGAAGAAACCGACGTACCAGCCTCAGCAGAAATCGACAGTTACCGGCAGTTCACAGGTACCTTCTGACGTTCCCCCGGTGTGAAGAAGGAGTGTCCCCACTGTGGAAAGACACATGGCGGTACCAAATGCTGGATGATCTCGGGCAAATGCTTAAAGTGTGGTAGTAGTGACCACAAGATCACAGACTGCCCTAGGCTTCAGCAAGTTACTCAGCGAGGAGCAGCGGCGACGGCGGCAGCGGCGCTAGCGACAGGACGACCCGGAAGGCCTCGAGCCCCAGCTCGAGTGTTTGCTTTAGCTCGTGAGGACACCGAGCAGGCGGAGCATGTCACCGAAGGTACAGTTTTGCTTTTCGGTGTGCACGCTCGGGTTTTGTTTGATACGGGTGCTACGCACTCATTCATTTCCGAGCGGTTCGCTAGGCAGTTGGCCCTAGAGTCAGGGGTAGAGTCTGAGGAGTTAGAGGTCCCCTGTCTGTGCACACCCCTGCGGGTACGATATCGACTAGGAAGTGCATTCCGACGTTACCGGTGTGCATTGAGGATAGAGTCCTAGATGGGTGCTTCTTCTTGCTAAAGATGAAGGACTATGACGCTATTCTTGGTCTGGATTGGCTAGAGGAGCACTATGCGTTAGTGGATTGCCGCCGGAAGAGGATTGTTTTCTGCATTCCTGGTGAGGACGAGTTCTCTCATCCCTTGCCGAGGAATGTGGCGGGAAAGATGGTCATCTCTGCCATGAAGGCGATGCGCATGGTGAACAAGGGTTGTGACGCTTTTCTTGCCAGCGTGGTGTTAGTACCAGAGGCAGATGAGTCACTTACTCTCGCGGAGCTTGAGGTAGTGCAGGATTTTCCAGATGTCTTTCCTGATGAATTGTCTGGATTGCCACCGGATAGAGAGATAGAGTTTACCATAGAGTTGCTTCCGGGCACCTCTCCTATCTCGAAGGCCCCATATCGGATGGCACCTGCGGAGTTAGCCGAGTTGAGGAGGCAGTTGCAAGAGTTGCTTGATAAGGGATTTATTCGCCCTAGTGTTTCCCCTTGGGGCGCACCTGTATTATTCGTCAAGAAGAAAGACGGGTCACTTAGGTTGTGCATTGACTACAGAAAGCTGAACCAAGTGACTGTGAAGAACAGGTATCCCTTACCTCGTATTGATGATCTGTTTGACCAGTTGCGAGAGGCATCAGTCTTTTCCAAGATTGATTTGTGATCTGGTTATCATCAGCTGCGGATTAGGAGTGAGGATGTGTCCAAGACGGCATTTAGAACCTGTTATGGACATTATGAGTTCTTAGTTCTTCCTTTCGGATTGACGAACGCCCCTGCAGCGTTCATGGATCTCATGAACCGGGTGTTTAGACCTTACCTAGATAGCTTTGTCGTAGTGTTTATTGACGACGTGTTGGTCTACTCTCCGGATGAGACCACTCACCGTCAACATCTGAGGTTAGTGTTAGAGGTTCTTCGTGAGCACAAGTGTATGCAAAATTCAGCAAGTGCGAGTTTTGGTTGCGCGAGGTTCATTTCCTCGGGCATGTTATCTCCGGCGCTGGTGTTGCAGTTGATCCAGCAAAGGTCCAGGCAATTATGGATTGGGAGATTCCCAAGACCCCTTCGGAGATTCGTAGTTTTCTTGGGTTAGCTGGTTATTATCGGCGATTTATTGAAGGATTTTCATCCATCGCCGCCCCTTTGACTCAGCTTACCAGGAAGGGAGTGAAGTTTGTTTGGTCCGAGAAGTGTGAAAGTAGTTTTCAATTATTGAAGACTAAGCTCACGTCAGCCCCGGTGTTAGTTTTGCCGAGTGGTGTAGAGGGTTTTTCTATCTACACGATGCGTCTCGGATTGGTTTAGGCTGTGTGCTCATGCAGCAAGAAAGGGTAGTGGCTTATGCTTCTCGTCAGTTGAAGGAGCATGAGAAGAACTATCCGACTCATGACTTGGAGCTCGCAGCAGTGGTTCATGCACTAAAGATCTGGAGGCACTATCTTTAGGGTGTCAGATTTGAGGTGTTTACCGACCACAAGAGCTTGAAGTATCTTTTCTCCCAAAAGGAATTGAACCTGAGGCAGAGGAGATGGATTGAGTTCTTGAAGGACTATGACTTCGACCTTCAGTATCACCCTGGAAAGGCGAATGTTGTAGCGGATGCGCTAAGCAGAAAGAGGCCATCTCTCCAGCAGGACTGGAAGATGTTAGAGGATGCGGCTTGCGCGTTGACTGAGTTAGAGCCATCGCTATGTCATGCGTTTGTAGCTCAGTTATCCCTTAGATCCTCAGTTTTGAATGAGGTGATCGAGCGACAGGGAGCCGACCCTAGACTCTTAGAGTTAGTGGGTAAGGCAGGCATTCCTCGTGATGAGGATGGTGTGATTAGATTTCAGCATCGAGTTTGTGTCCCTGATTTAGTGGATGTCCGTGAGCATGTGTTAGCGGAGGCTCATAGATCGCGATTCTCTATTCATCCGGGTAACACTAAGATGTATCAAGACCTGAAAAGGTCATTTTGGTGGTTCGGCATGAAGAAGGATGTTGCAGATTATGTGTCTAGATGTCTAGTCTGTCAGCAAGTGAAAGCCGAGCAGCAGCGACCATCCGGCCTTATGCAGAGGATGGATATCCCAGTGTGGAAGTGGGAAGCTGTCACTATGGACTTCATTTCGGGTTTGCCTCGATCTAGAAGGGGCAATGACTCGATTTGGGTAGTTGTGGATAGATTCTCGAAGACTGCTCATTTCTTGCCTATGAAGAAGAAGCAGTCAGTAGAGAGTTTAGCTAGATTGTATGTTAGTGGTATCATTAGATTGCATGGTGTGCCGAAGTCGATCATTTCGGATCGAGATCCGAGATTTACTTCGAGATTGTGGAAGGGTCTTCAGGATGCTTTAGGTTCGGAGCTGAAGCTCAGTTCGGCATTTCATCCCCAGACCGATGGACAGTCCAAGAGGACTATCCAGACGCTCGAGGATATGTTGAGAGCGTGTGTTCTGGATTGGAAGGATGATTGGGAGCGCCATTTACCTCATGTGGAGTTCGCATACAACAACAGCTTTCATGCTAGCATTGGTATGGCTCCATTGAGGCGTTGTATGGTAGGCCCTACAGATCTCCGTTATGTTGGGAGGAGACTGGTGATAGGCAGTTGATCAGACCGGAGTTAGTTCAGGAAACTTCGGATAAGATCCAGCTTATCAGGAAGAGGCTTGTTGCGGCACAGGATAGGCAGAAAAGCTATGCCGACAACAGGAGAAAGGATTTGGAGTTTGAGGTTGGCGATCATGTCTTCTTGAAGATATCGCCTACTCGTGGTGTCGTCAGATTTGGCAGGCATAGCAAGTTAAGCCCTAGATTCATTGGCCCTATGAGATTCTCAGACGTTTGGGCAGCGTGGCATATGAGCTAGCATTACCCCCAGCTTTGGCTAGCGTTCACCCTGTGTTCCACGTATCTATGCTCAGGAAGTATGTCTGAGATCCGTCTCATGTGATTAGTCATGAGCCAGTGGAGATCCAGCCAGATCTTTCATATGTCGAGCAACCAGTAGCCATTCTTGACCGGAAGGTTCAGCATCTCCGGAACAAGAGAATTGCGTCGGTGAAGGTCCTATGGCGGAACTTCTCACGCGAGGAGGCTACTTGGTAGCTTGAGGATGCGATGAAGAAGAAGTATCCGCTTTTGTTTAAGTAGTGTCGTTCTAACTTCGAGGACGAAGTTTATTTTAAGGGGGAGAGGGTGTAAGGCCCTCGAATTTTGTTGTATTATTGAGTTGCATGGAAATAACTCGCGTCGTATATGTATGTATGTATGTATGTACGTATGTATTCATGGTATGCTTATGTGTGTATGTATATAATAAATAATGTATGTACTGCTTGATGATAGTATGTGCATGATAGTACATAAGTATGGCATATATAGGGGTAAGATGTGCATGGTTTCTGCATAATTTAGGGTTCTGGCCGAAGGCCAGATTGTCGTCAATAGCATGACGCCGATGGGGTGTCAGCGTCCACCCATGGACGCCAACACTAATCCTGGCGTCTAACGATGTGAACGCCAACATCTCTGGCCTGCATGCGTTGCAGAGCCAGAAATTCCGGAAACAAGGAAGCTCACCCATTGGGGAGCTGTCTCCAACTGTCTGAAGGGGGGATCAAATCAGCATTTTGGGTCAGGAGAAGCTTCTCCCCTTTATCTAAACCCGGATCTGCTCCCCAACTCTTCTCTTCACCCTATTGCAAGAGAGAAACCAGAGAAGAAACCCTAGTTCCTGAACTGAGAAAACCCCACCTTGAAAACCAAAGATCCAACCTTCTGAGGCTTGATCCGGCGCTCTACTGCAACTGGAGGCTAGAAGGATCATCGAGGAAGGCTTCCCCGACCTCGGCTTGCTGTGGATCTCGCTCAGGAACCCGGAGTCAAGCGTTTCTAAGAGCTTCTTGGGACAGCCCAAGGAGAGCTTCACCGAGCCTTAGATCCCTTGGTGCATTTTCTTGAAGGCAAGTGACCCTACCATAAGGTTCCCGTATGAGTCTAGGATGGTTTCATCATTTTTGTGTATTTTTCTTCGTGTCCTTGACCCTCCCATTCACCCTATCTTTGGAGCTCGGGTCTGTGTTCTGCACAGACCCGGCATTAACGACAATATCCATTGACGTTGAGATCATGCTTGGCGTCAATCGACTATGCCGTTGACACTGAATTAGCGGCCAGAGACCGCCGCCAAGTTCATCTGGACAGAACAGTGACCTGTTCTGCCCTTCTATATGACTATTTTTGGTATGTTTTACGATGAGGATATACTGTAAATCATTATATGTTATGTATGTTGTTAGTGTGACGAATGTGGTGTGTGGATGGATATGTGTGCATGGTGGTGAATGTTAGAGGTTCACATTTATTTTGAAATTCCAAGCATGATCGTTAGTGAACTTGTCAATCTGTGTTTTATGTTTAGGACTAGTCTGAGTGCCCTAAGTTTTGTCAGATCATGAGGAAAATGGATCAGTATATGTGTACTAAATTTGATAAATTGTCCATGCTTATTTGAATTATTATGCTTTCTAAAATTGAAATTAGAAATGCATGTGTAGGGTTATAAACCTTGAGAAAAATGGTCTGTTGCTCAGAAAACTCTGAAGAATTTCTATGATTATGGGCATGTTAGGGTTCAGACAGTGAGTGGCAAAAATGTATGATGATGTTAAACCCTATGTCAATGTGAATTATGAATAGCATACTAAATAGGTATTGATTTTCTGTAAATTCTATTTAACTCAGAAAAATCTGAAAATTTGAGTGTATGATCTTGAACCCGAAAATAGCATGTGGTTAAATTTCCAGGTCATTTAGATCAGTATATAAGAGTTATGTATTTCCATGTGAAATGTAAAATTTATGCATGTCATTGTAAAGTGATTAGATATTGTTTAAATCCAACCTGATTGGTAAATTTACTATGTGTTAAACTCCTGAAATCTGTAGTGTCATGTCAGAAAAACAGAATTATACATGTGAGTGAGAAAGTAAATGGATTGAAAAGTGATATGTGTAAAACCATGTGTAAAAAATTGGTAAAATGTGTAATGTGTAACTGTGCCAATGTGACACTGCTTCCGTAGAGGGCAGTGGAACTGTATCAGGGAAAAGTCCCCCTGAGAAAGTTCAATGTGTAAGTGACCCTAAGGGCATTAGGGGGAAATCCTGGAGGTGGACAAGTACCACTGGTTAGGGTGGAGACTTGTTCTCCCGGTCTGCGCAGTCCAAGAGTCACCATTCTAATGCCTAGATGGCGTCTATGTGTAATGTGATGTGTATATGTCCTTCTTTGGTGGTTTGGACTATGTGTCACAGCACCTAAAATGTGTAATGTGTATGTGTTCATGTGTAAATGTGTAAGTGAACAATGTGAATGTGTATGTGCAAAGTGTAACCATGTGAAAGAGGAAACTTGTGTAAAGAAAATGTGAAATTCTAAATGTGAGTAGATAATATTGAAATCCATGCGAGACAAATCTGAAACCATGTGAAATCAGTAAATTCATGTTGTCCCCATCATGTTTATATGTGCAAAAATGTTTAGAATCCATGTTAGGGATGATCGATGAGTATGTATACAAAATAGCATGTTTGGTTGTTCACATGATATGTTTTAAACGACATTGTAGCTCTCATGTGTAGGTTTGCAGCCATTAAACCATGTGAAACCAGCAACTTAAAGCATGCGAAAATGTCTATGTATGTGTTTAAAAACATGTAAGATCCATGCTAGTCGTGTTTTCCTTTCATATACGCACAATGTTCATGTTGGTAACTCTCATGTCTTGGTCCTTTAAAGACAAAATTTCATGAGTAAATTGAATAGAGAGCATGTGATAGGTAAAGTTTTATTCTTAGAAATCTGAAAGCATGATCCATGTATAAATTTGTAAAACTTTCATGATAGGTTGAAACTTTCAAATGACTAGCATGCCATGTGTTGTAAATTTGAATGTGCATGTAGAAACCGCTACGACCTATACGTGTATATTATGAGTAGTGTTGCTTGCTGAGTCTTTGGACTCACTCCTTGCTTCGGCGTACAGGTGTAGTTGGTGACGTGGCACCATTGGAGGAGACAGTGGAGACGGACTCCGAGCGCGGAGATTAGTCTTTGGAGTTTCTTTGTGACTTGTGTACTTCATAGTATGTAATTTGAACATTGTATTAGAGTTATCATGGAAAAGATGTATAAGTGTGGACATTATGTATTTAAATTTCAGCAATTTAACTTATGTGAACTTTTAGCTTTTAATGTTAATTGCGAATTTCATGTATGTTAAATGTGGATGATGAATGAATGGAGACAGTTGTCTTTTACTTCTGCTACTCTGTAGTATATTCGCGTGTATCTCAGCTGTTTGTATCGTTTGGGTAAATGTCCCACTGTGAGGACTCTCGCTATATCGACGTAGGTTGGTATAACCGCACCGATATAATGAGGGCCGTCACATCAACCCCTTGCAGGCTACATCAAGTCCCCATGTGGTTCAAGGTGTTAGTGAGGCTGATGGCTCGTCCATGGGTCCTGCTGTCGAAGAGTTTGTTTTGGGGGTTAACCCTCAGCGGCTCCCTGCGACTGAGATTTCTACTCCTGTCAGCTTGCATGGCGGCCGGGCTGACGTGTATGGCCCCCTCCACATTCATGAGAACGTGTCTGAAGTCATGTCTGCTCGTGGTCATGGGGTTTCTCCGGCTTCCTTGCCGGAGGTGGCGCCGGTGAAAATGCCAGGTGACGTTCCTCCGGCGATCGGTACTCCTTCCAAGTTAACTTTGGAAATGAATCTTCTATAGCGGAGCAAAATAATATTCTCCAGCCGCAGGGAAAGTCTCTCATTCCCAAGATCACTGTCTTTCTTCCTATTGCTTCTGCTCCCGGTGACATGTGAGCCTCAGCTTCCTCTATTGCTATGTCCGAGAATATTCTTATGCCAACTGTCAAAATCTCCAAGGATGGTGTGTTGCCCCCACAGATCGGTGTTTGTATGAGGTCCAAGGCTAAGGCATCGGATGGTTCTTCTGGCTACTACTCATCATGAATTTTTCTGCTTTATTATGGAATATTAGAGGTATATCTAACCTTGCCTCTAAGAGATCTCTTAAGCGCCTCATTAAGGTTAACCAGCTGCAAATTATTGCTATTTTTGAACCTAAAGTTGCCCTTTCAAAAGCTGCTGATTTGTGTCGATACAATAAATGGATGGTTATGCTGGCAACGATGGGGAAGACTCTAAGATTTGGTTAATGTGGTCTAGCTTGGCATCTCTCACTGTCAACAATTGTTCTGATCAGTTTCTTTCTTCTAACATCATGAATGGGAACCAACCTCTTTGCATGGTCACTGCTGTTTATGCTGCTTATAATGTGCATTCTCGTCATGTTCTCTTTGATGACCTTATGGCTTTGGGTAATAATGTGTCTTTGCCCTGGCTTTACAGGGGTGTCTCCTGCACCTCTGAGAAGTTGGGTGTCGCTCTCCCTAATCCCGCTGCTATGCTTGATTTTAATTCTTTCTCTTCTGCCACTGGCCTTTTGGACACTGGCTACATGGGTCCTCTCCTCACATGGTCCAACAATAGGACTAGTCGCGCTGCTATCAAGGCCAGGTTGGATAGGATATTTATCAACCTTCAGTGGCAGTCTAAGTTCCCTGACTTTTGCGTTAAGCATCTTCTGAGGGGTCCTTCTGACCATGCCCCTCTGCTGGTGAAGTACACTTGTCACCCTACTATGGCTTCCAGGTTTATCTTCCAGAAGATGTGGGTTACCCACGATTCATTCCTCCAATGTGTTACTGATGTTTGGAATAGTACTCATGTCACTTCTCTTAACCCTTTTGAGAATCTTCAACTTAAGCTTCGTGCGACTAAGCAAAAGTTGTGTACTTGGAATAAGAATGTGTTCAGGTCTCTTGAGGAGATAGTCCTTCAAGCTGAGAATCATGTGGCGGCCATGCAAACTCAATTTGATGGTGATCCGTCTTCTACTAACAGAGCGGCCCTCAATGCCGCTAATGCTGGTCTGTGACATGCTCTTAACAGTCAGGAGATTTTCTGGGCTCAGAAGGCCAGGTTGAAGTGGTTAAATGATGGGGATAAAAATACTTCTTTCTATCACGCCGTTGTGCAGGGCAACAGAAGGAGGAACTTTATTCATCGGTTAAAGATGGAAGGTGCTTGGTGTGAGGACCAGCCCAAATTAGCTTTGGTGGCGGTTAATTTTTTCCACAATCTTCTTACCTCTGAAGTTCACTCTGTAGATCATTCCCTGCTGCAGCCCATTCCCAATTTGATCAGTGATTCTCAAAATGAGGCCCTGATCTCTATCCCCACTGATGAGGAGGTTAAGCAGGCTGTTTGGTCCATGAATGGTGAAGGCGCTCCGGGTCCTGATGGTTTCTCTGGCTGCTTCTTTCAAGCTTGTTGGGCCATCATCTCCTCTGATGTTATTCCTGCTGTTAGAGGTATTTTCATGGGGTTCCCTCTTCCTAGAGGCATTTGTTCCTCCCTCATTGTGATTATCCCCAAGGTTGCTCACCCCTCATCTTTCGGGGATTTCAGACCTATTAGCCTGTGTAACTTCTGCTTCAAAATTATATCTAAGATCATTTGCACTCGCCTTACTCATATTCTTCCTCTTATTATCTCTATAAGGAGCAGGGGGCTTTTGTTAAAGGCCGTAATATTGTTGACAATATTCATTTATCCAATCAGCTCGTTCAAGATCTGCATAGGAAGATTCGTGGTCATAATGTTATCCTTAAACTTGATATGATGAAGGCCTATGACAGGGTTGAGTGGTATTTCTTGTTTGCCATTCTGCACCAGTTTTGGTTCTCCACAGGTTTGTTTCTTACATCGGTATGCTTGTTACTAACTGCTGGTTCTCAATTATTTTCAATGGCAACTCGGTGGGGTATTTTAAGTCTTCTAGAGGTATTCGTCAAGGTGATCCCTTAGCACCGACCCTTTTTATCATTATGGAAGAGGCTCTTAGTAGGGGGCTGAAGCACGCTTAACATTCTTCTCCTCTTATTCCTTTTGCAGGCCCCAGAGGCTGCCCGCCTGTCTCCGATTTGCTCTTTGCGGATGATACTTTGGTCTTTTCCAATGGTCAGAAATCAAATATTTTGAAGCTGTTGTCTTTCTTGCGTATCTATGAGCACTCCTCTGGGCAGACAATCAATGTTCCTAAGAGCAGTTTTATCCTTTATCCTAAGGCGCCGGCTTCCTTGGTTAAAAGCATTTCTACCTTGACAAGATTCCACCAGAAAAAAGGGGTGCTGCGTTACCTTGGGGTTCCGATCAGGTGTGGCAGAACAAGGGTTGCTGATTACAAATTTCTTATTGACAAGGTCAATGCTAAGATGATCTCCTGGAAGTCTAAGTTTCTTTCTCAGGCCGGTAGAGTTACTCTGATTAATTTCGTTCTGAATTCCATTCCAATATACATTGCGGCTGCTACTTATCTCCCTAAATCTGTGGTCAAATATATTGAAAAAGCATGTGCTAACTTTCTTTGGAATGGGACCGATGGTGCTCGTCGGAGGCATTGGATTCCTTGGGACACTATCCATCACCCTATCTCTGAGGGAGGACTTCAAATTAAGAGCCTTTGGCATGTTCAGCTTGCCCTGGCGACTAAGGAATTATGGAATATTTATCATGGCTCTACCATGTGGGCAAATTATGCAAGAATCATATTCAAATTTGACCGTGGGGTGCATTATTCTAGATCTATTCCTCATGGTATGCCTAGAGAGGCTTTCACTGTTGCTCAGGAAGCTGTTCTTAAAAATTCCAGATGGATCATTGGTGACGGTAGAAGGGTGGATTTTTTGAATAATGTCTGGCTTGGGAAAGACCCGCGCTATGATCTTTTGTCATCTCCTTACACCAGTCCACCTATCACTGTCCGTGAGGTTATTCAAAACACCAACAACCCTCTGCACCTTTTGCTTCCCTGTGCCAATATTCTCCAGGATATTACGCTTATTGATCAGGATGACTGCTGCGTCTGGACTGCTTCTCCTAGTGGCTCCTTCACTACCTCCTTTGCTTATAATATCCTTTCTCAACATGGGGTGGTTAGGAAGCCCTTGGCTCGTCTGTGGCATCACTCCTTCTATAGACGTGCTTCTTTCTTCTGTTGGAAGTTGTTGCATCGTGCTATCCCTGTGGATTCCCGAATCTCCGATCTGGGTGTTCCTATTGCATCCCGGTGTTCTTGTTGTAATTCTCCTTGCTCTAAAGACCTGAACCATCTGTTCATTTCCACTGATTTGGCTCGCAGACTTTGGGCATGGATCGCTCCCATCTTGGAGTTCAACATGTCCAACATGGACAATATCACCACCCGTTTCTGGTATATTTTGAGCAAGTGTAATATCTCTACACCTTCAGGCTTTATCTCTATCTACTCTGCTATGCTGCTTATTTGGGAAGTTTGCCGCGCTCGCTGTCTCATGAGATTTGAGAGTAAGCGGGTCTCTGTTAGCCGTATTACCCACTGTATCCGTTATATGGTTACTTCATCTCTCGAGCTGCAGACCTTTATGAGTGGTATCTCTGATCAACATCTCAAGCACCTCCATAGTTTTGGTTTTTTTCCTTCCTTCAAGGAGAGTCCTGTCAAGCTGGTCAGGTGGATTCCGCCTGTTTCGGGTTTGATTCTCAATGTGGATGGGGCCAATAAGGGAAACCCGGGACCCTGTGGGGGAGGTGGCTGCATAAGGGATAGTTCGGGCAACCTCCTCTTTGCTTTTGCTCACTTCTATGGTATAGGTGGCAGTTTGATGGCTGAGGTGCGCGCCATGTGTGATGGGCTTCGTCTGTATTCTGATTATGGTTTCTCGTTGAAGTTGATTTACTCGGACTCTGTGACACTGGTCAATTCTTTCAGATCTAATAAACCTCCCTCTTGGGACAGCTTGCGTTGGTGGCGCGCTGCTTATTCTCTCATTCATGCCTCCCACTCTCAGGTGGTTCATGTTTTCTGTCAAGCGAACCAAGTTGCTGATGCCTTGGCCAATGTTGGCTGCAAGAGCGCCTCTAATCATTTGTTCTTCTCCTCTACTTCCTTGCCTCGTGAATGTAAAGGTCCCCTCACTATGGACCGGTCTGGTATTCCTAGTTTTAGATCTAGTTAGCTAGGGTATGCCCCTGTGTTATTGTATTTAACTCTTATATTTGTATGATTAGGCCTAGGTCACCCTCACTGGCGGAGTGAGAACACTCTCCTCCTTTGGGGGAGGGTGCGCTTTCCTGGTTCGAGGCCCTGACGACCTCTTTGCTTAAAAAAAAAATGACCACTTAATAATTTAAAACTAGTTAAATACGTACGCACCATTATCTCAGATGTAAGAACACTTCTAAAAATTTTGTAAAATCATAATTAGACTTTAAACATTAATCTCTAGTGACCCATAAATAAATTTGGGCCAATAAAAATCTTTAGGATTGAGTTTAAGAATTATTGTGACTTATTATCGTAATTAAGGAATAAGTCGAAAAATCATTATCACATATACATAAAGGGTCATAAAATAAAATAAAAATTATGGATGGTCTTCAAACATTGGGTATTGACAACCCAATGAAAGAATCAGGCCATAATATATATTTTGGGCCACAAATAAATTCAAGCAGAAAAATAACCCCGAAATTTGAAAATCTTAACTAATCAAGATTAAAAGGTTAAATACTCATCCAATACATACTTATTGGACTTCAAATTGAGCCAATTCGTGGTTACAACCTAAATAAGTTTCTATATCAATTCCATCACGAATTGGGGAGAGAAATCTCCAATTTGAGGAAGGATACACCCAAATTCGTCCCGAAAAGTTTCCTAATCCAATTAGGCAACTAAAGACCCCTCTCTCTATAAATAAAACCTCTCTCTCCCATGGGATGACCCCTAGGGTTATTGGAGGCATGCTTGGAGGCTATGGTGGCTGGAGATCTCGAGGAGAAGGCTGGAGCAAGGAGAACCTCATTCTCTTCCCAACTAGGATGTACAGCACCTACACACAAGAGTCAGATTGATCATCACCAAAGGTTAGTGAAATCTTAATCAAATCAAGCAAATAATGTACCCATAGAAAGCCCTTCAAGTCTCCTTTTAGATGAAACTATTTTTCCCAATTTGAACACAGTGTGCTGACGTATTAAGAAGATCTTTGCACTACTACCAAAACTACGGTTTTCAGGGAGCACGACTTTCTTTCACCTAAAAGATAGGTCATCTCCATGCCAAACTCTAATTAAACTCGTCCATGCTTGCATCCATATGTATAGATCATGTTTCTTACTATTTTTCCCAATGTTTATCTTGAGAGTTTCACGAATTAAATCTTGCATGATCTTGACGCTGTACTGTCGTGATTTAACCTTGACTTGTCTTATGAGTTCCATACCTCTCCGTGGAGTCGTTTTTAGACTCAGTGTTCAACATAGAACTTGTTACTCTATGAGTTACTTTCATTTGGCACTAGTTTCCCTAATTTGCATTGGCCGCACCAAGAGTATTAGCCTGAACTTGAACACTGTGTCAGATTCACATAGTCAGTCCCAATACATTTTATTACCCAGTCAAATGACCTTTGTTTCTCGATTATTTTCTACTGTACAAAATATTAGAAGTAATCTAACTAAAAAGGTGGTTTCACCCGATTTTGATCACTCTAGCATTTGTTTTGATTTTTCAAACCCACAGGTGTCAAACCCAATCCAAGTCGGAGTTGGAAATAGGTAGAAAAAACAACCCAAACGTCATATTCAGGTGGTGATAGGTCGACACGTCGCTACCAGAATGCGACAACATCATGGTCGCGACTCATACCAAAAATTAGACAATTTTGTGGTCTTCTTCAAAAGGCGACAAGATTATGGTCGCCTTCATGTTTAGAAGGTGACAGGAAATGTGTCGCCTTCTGCCTATGTCCACTTAATCGGCCATATCTTTTTCTATAGACCTCGTATTGGCGAGCCATTTTCTTTGCTGGATTCCTCATTTAAAGGGATTCATATTCTATATTCATGTGTGATATTTGAATAAAAAATCAATGAGTTATGACCTATGGAAATGAAGGGATGGGACTACATTTGCCTTCAAAGGGCATACATCTCGATTTTTGTCGTTTAGTGTCGTTCCTTGCATGTGTGAGTTTGATCTATTGTAGGAAGGTTATAGAAAGTATTATCATACATTTAACAACCCATATTAAATTTAAAATATGTTCACATGATTTTTAATTGATCTTAAGTTCATGATCATGCTCTCTACCTAATGATTATTCACGTTCTTCCCTTGTTACCGAACTTGCTAGACATACAATGATACATGCAAAATTGGTCATGCATGATTAGTGTTTCCTAATTTAGCACTCATGACACTTTACCAAGCATGGAGTTTCCATAAATGATGTTTTTCTACAACTGGATTTTCAATAATCGAATTCACACACGCACTGTAGCGATTATCACGTGCGGCATACGCATACACTCTAGTATGATAAGAAAGCCCTTCTTGGCTTGTGGTGAACTCTCTGTCAGATATTCCTTCTGCCAGACTAGTGACGCCTTGACCAAGGCCTCCGTAAGTCTCTTCTGACCATGGATTCCCACATGGCCGACGAGCAGGTTGTACCAATGAAGTACCCAGAAGTTAGTGTGCACGTATCACTTCTCTCTCGGCATTCTTGACGAGATCTTTCTCTCCTCATCTTGACTTCCTCAGAGTGATCGAGTATAACACATGAAACCAAGTTATTAAAGATAGAATCTATGTAAATGTGTCGTTATGCTTTCGGATTGAACTCTTGACTTGATATTCCCAACGTACCCTTGAACTCTATATCATTATTGACATGATAGTCTTGAACTTTCTCGACCAGTCTATCCTTATTGACACACATTGCCTTCTTGTGATACGTTCTTGAAGTACAGTAATGATATTGGAGTCATGGACTCAAAACTCATTCTTGTCACCCGTGAGTCGACTGGCTCATTAGGACACATGTCAGTGTTGCACAATACGAACCTGCCTGAGGGCCCATATCTGGTCCTGGAGATTCTGGCAATGTCCTGTTACATATGGGTGTGATTGTCGGATTCGCCCCTGAAAAAGTCTTGTTTACCCCAAGGTGTTGATTGCCCAGTCTTCCCAAAGATGTTCGTCACCCCAGGAGTTGATTGTTAGGTTGATCCCCTAACAAGATCGTGTGCCTGGCGTGGTGCGGAATCTTGATTGGTGCTTGGCATGGCACGTACTTGTTACACGTGATAAACTTACTTGCTTGTTACCTGCTACTATGTGTTGGTCCTTAATCCGAGTGGCTGAAGGACATACTTGCATGAGGCACCAGTAGATCCTACGTGATATTCTTGTGGAGTGCTCCGAGTGGGTTACTCAAAATGCTTGCTAGTGAAATGACCATCTTGTTACATGCTATCTTGCTCTTGTTCATGAAGTTACCTCTTGCTAGATCATTGTTTACAATATCCTAAACTCTTGAATACAACCTTATTGCTAGATTGATCATTACAATCTCTTGATCTTACTATCTTGCATGATACACTGTACACATGTTACTACCGCCGTTTTAATTGCATTGTACATAGTATGTTCATACTTTCTAGCTTTTAAAATGTTAAATACTTATATCATTGCTGGAAGATGTAAATCCTACTAGGCGAGTGCGCTCATACCTGCTCTCTTTAACATTTCAGGTAGTGAAGGTAAAGCTAAATGATGGGACTTGTGCATCGAGCTTGGAGTACACTTAGAGAGTCCATTCTTATTTTTATTTAGATTGGTCATGAATGTAATTTCCCTTTTCTTTGAGAGATAGATAGATTGGTGAACAAGGAGTGTTTCATTTGACATTGGAGGTTGTAATATTCGTTTTGATAAATAAAGGAAGAAAATTTGATTATTGCATTATGGGCCCTATTTATAAAAGCTATTGGTCTATAGCTTCTAAATGCTTGCTTGTTCGTCGCGTCTCCCAATTTATTCCGCTGCTAAAATAAAATTGGGGGCATGACAGTGAATGTGATAAATGTAAGAATAAGTGCATGTGAGAGCAAAGGTAAAAGTGCATGTGAATATGTGATGAGAAGGTAAGTGCATGTGTTAATATGATCCATGTGAAATGATAATTGTAATATCATGTTTAGTATCATGTGTAGAAGTATGTTAATTATGACCATGAGTTAGTAATTACTTGATGAGCTTGTTAGTAGTATCATGTTATAAGTTTTAATATAAGCTATGTGTTAGTGTTGTGTGAATGTAAAAATTACAAGCATGTGATTATATGAATACTCTCATATTAGTGACACCATGTTATAAGTGACCCTGTTTAAAATTCTTGCTATACATGAGTTAGTATAGCATTATTTATTAGTATCCATGTTTACATTATCCAAGTTATAGCATAAGCATGTGTTAGTCTAATTGTTAATTGCTAATAAGATAATGATATTGTCATAGTTAGCAATGTGTTTAAATTGTTAGAAAGTATGTGTGGTAAGTGCGTGGTTTGCAATTCTATGTTGCTTGCTGAGTCTATTGCGTAGACTCACCCTTGCTAACATTTCAGAAGACTTAGAAGTCGAGGAGTTAGCAAGATCCGACGTGGAGAATGAAGAGTAGATTGAAGATTTCTAGTTTATTGCTTAGTATGTGATTGTAATTTGGACTTTCCTTATTATCACTTGGAAATTGGTTATTTTTAGTGGATGTTGTGGTTTATGTTATTTTGCTTGGACTATATACACAGTGGTATGTGGATTATAAAGTTGATGGAATAAGAGTTGTTTATTTTCCGCTAGAATATTACTTTCTATTTGTGTATATCTCAGTCCATGTGACTATCGTTGGGGTTTTCTCCCCTGTAGCGACTTGCCCTCGTTCAATGTGGGTTGGTATAACCATACCAGGTGGAAGTGGGCCGTTACAGTCTTTTTCTATTTTTTATTAGCATGAGAAGTGCTTGGACTATTAGAAGCATGAACAAAAGATGTCTTGGTCTTAGACTCAAAGGAGTTAGACTTAGATTTCTTAGGTACATACCCCAGACCATGTCTATGGGTATTCACCTTGACAGTAAGAACCACATCTAATTTTTCTTTGCCCTTCATGAGTCTAGACACAGTAGATTTCAGCTCATCTATAGTTTCATGCAGTTTCTTAACAGAATTTTCTGAAACTTTAGCATTCTTCTCATGTTCTGAAACTTAGCTTTTAGTACATCATTCTCATGCATCAATTCAGAATTATCATGTAGATCTACCGTATCATAAAATTTAGATATGTCATGATCTACATGAAACACATGCAGTCTAACCATGAGTTCCTCATTTTCAGATTTCAGAGAATTATTCTGACTTTCAGTATGCTTAGTTTATCAGAAACACCAGGATCATGAACTAAGCATTCCATTTCTTGTTCATACAACTCAATTTCACTTTGCAAGATTTCCTTTTCACTATGATGATCTTCATATTTCAGATTAAGTTCATGACATGATATGTAGGGAATTTTATCATGAAGAAAGCTTTCAATTTTCATTTTCAGTCCCTTATTTCCTTTTTAGCTTTCTTATATTTCTCATAAAAAGTAGAATACATTTCCTCAATCACATCAAGATTAAAATATTCTCCGTCAGAGTTTACCTCGAGAGATTCCTCCTCAAGTGCCATAAGGCCATATTTGACGTCCTCCTTCTCTTGGACATCTTCTGCTGCAGAGCTTGACTCATCGAAGTCACTCCATGTGGAGACCATGGCCTTGGACTTCTTTACCTTAATTTTGTTCTGCTTCCTCAACAACACTGGGCTTCTGATAGAGTCCTTTATCTACATTACTATATATTTTTATCTACATTACTATATATTTGGTGATAACAAAACTCATTAGAATATTCTTATATTTATCCAAATCATGTGTTTTTAGCTTAATATCATTGTGGTTAAGTCTGTCAATAGGAGACTCAAAGAAATAAATAATACTTTGAGGATCACCATTTTAAGTATTCCAAGTATTCCGAAGATCACTAGATGGTGTTCAAATGCTTATAATCTTTGTTGTCATTCATAGTTTCATCTTCTATAGATTGAAACTTCATTATCCAAAGTCATTTATATATATATATGATTTTCCATGTTCAACTCTGACTCTTGTAAAGTCGAAGTAGTTCGACTCTGACTCCTGTAAAGTCAAAGTGGTTCAACTCCGACTATTGGACAGTCGAAGTGAGACCGATTACAGTTCACTAAACATCGATTACTGCTTAACATCGCATCGATTGCGCTCACATCGATTACATCAAAACATCAATTATTGTGAGACCCCGAATTTTTTCGTCATTTTATATTGAGCATGCGATATTTACATATCATAAATATAGTGTACGTATTAAAATTTTTGCATACTATAACTACAAAGTGTTCATGTGCATATATGTGTATGTATATTATTTTCGTGAATATAAGAAATTAGCCAATTTTGTATATAAGGTATTTATTTAAATATTATGCATGATATATTAAAGTAATGTTATTCATATAATGTGAAGTGCCATCATGCAACTTATAAGCATATATGATTTTACTTCTGTACATGTATTATAATTAAATGTATATATTATCTAATGGTTGAGATGCATATTGTGTTTAATTATTCCATGCATATTATATGTAGCTATGATGTGTATATATGTGCACATACATATTAATCTTGTTCGAATTATATATCTATACGTCCATCCTGTGCAAATGATAATTGTTGATTATTAGCATGCTAAATTGTTTATAGTGTATATGGTACTTAAATAATACAATGCATGTAAAATATATCAAAATATTATAAACAAGCTATATTTATGTAAATTCATGCATGTTGTACTAATTATACTTTGTACGCGTATAGATATATAATCTAATGTTGTACATATGATATTTACTTATTGCAATAACATTGACTTGATTATGACATGTATGACGTCTAGATAATAGAGTGTGTATTACATTTATATATATATTCGGCATAATACATGCAACTATGGAGCATATGTATACGCATGTAGGTCACTTCGTGCATATTATCTTTAATTGAGATTAGTGCAAGTTATAAATACAAATAATGTGTATGCATGTATTTTATGTGGTAAGGATATATGTAATTACTTTTACATATACTAAATCGTTTAGATATATTTACGCATTTATTTTGGGGTTTGGCAGGGTCCTGACTGCACTGTGCAGTGGCGGCCAAGACCTGGACGCCAGTGTGGATGGCGTCCACATCCATGGACGCCAACCCACAGTGGGCAGCCACCCCCTGGATGCCAACCCCCTGTTGGCGGCCGGCCCCTTGACGTCAACTGTGCAGTTGACTACAACCGATGTTGACGTCTATATTCATCCTGCTTAACGGTTCCAAATTTGTTAATGCTCACTTTATGGCCGGTTCCAGTTTAGGAAACCCTTCCTAAACCTTGGGTAACCTACCCCAGTGCGTGCCCAACCTATCCAACTTTATAAAAAACCATTTTTTGGCCGCACAAAGCCCTTTTGGTCATTGTGAAACCCTAGTATTTTCTGTGAGAAAAGCTGGACTTCCCAAGCTCTGATCCGGCGACTGGTGATTTTCTGGGAGATCTATGACGACTGGAGCGTAGTCCAACCATCAAGGAGGCATCCCCAACCCCGAGGAACGACCTACAACGACTGGAGAACCAGATCAAAGGAGTTTCTGAGCACCCTCTTACTTTGGCCGAGGAGGGCTTCAACAGTAAGATTTGATCTTCTAGGATTTTATTAGAGGCAAGTAACCTATGTACATCATCCCTATACATGTCCCCTAGGTCCTAGAATTTTTACGGATTTTTCCTCGAGTCCTCGACCCTCCAATTTCCCCGTACATGTGAGTATGACTGTGCAAATTACTGTCTGGAAGTTGACGGCAACATCCCCTACCGTCAAGTTCATCAGTTGACGGAAAGAGATGTTGCAGTTAACCCAGTTGGCGGCCAGGACTGTGCAGTTAAGTTCTTCAGTGTTCTGAAAAATACTGTTTAATATATTTAAATGATTTTGGGTATGTTTTCCTGCTGAAATTTTTATGAGGGGTCCAGGGTGATTAGTAGGTCATGTCATGAGGTTTTCGTAAATTTTCATGAAATTTGTTAATTATTTAAATTCTGGAGATTGAGTTATGACCATAAGATAAGCATGTTTAATCTGTGTAAATAGGATATTTGTGAGTTTGGGTTTGGTGAATTTTATGTAATGATATGGTTATTGTATGAACGTATTGACACCATCATATTAGTCTATTTTACTGAAATTTTGTTTAAGAGAATTAGCGATAAATGCACCTGTACAGTGATTTAATTGTTATAAATATGTTTCTGTTAAGAAAATTTTGAAAAATTGAATATGTGTTCTGTTTACTGTCCTTAACTTGTGATAAAAATTTCATGAAATTATGATGACATTAGGTATTTTCATGGTTTTAAATGTGAAAATAGTCATGTTAAGTATGTTAGAGTTAATCATGGGTAAAGCAAAGGTTAGCAGCATGTTAATGCCTTATTTTGAGTGATTTATCACTGTTAAACAACAATGCAAATTTCTGTAAACAGAAATGGGATGAAAAATATGTGTAAGAGCATGAGTAAAAGGTGATAAGAATGATAAAGTGATTAATGAAATATTTAGCCATGTATGACACTGCTACCATAGGGGTCTGAGAGCTGTACCATAGAAAAGTCCCTATGGAAGGCTCAACGTTATGAGATAAATCCTAAGGGCATTAGGATAAAATCCTGGAGGTAGACAAGTACCGCTGGTTAGGGTGGAGAGGGCTTCTACCGTTCTGTGCAGTTACCTACATTTGCCACCGCATTGCCTAGGTGACAAATATGTGAAAGTGAGTGCTAAGTGATAAGCGCTAAGTGCTAAAGTGATTGTTTTCCTCTACTTGGTAGTTAGGACTATGTGTCATGGCAACTTAAGAGATTAAATGTGACATACTGTAAAGTGATCAATGTGAATGCAAGAGTAAGTGCAATGGAAGGAGTGAAAATTAATATGTAAGGAAAAGTAAAAGATAGCAAAAGTACAAGTGTATGTGGAAACCAATGTATCATTACATGTTTATTTATTTATGTCATTCATGTGTTACTATCATAATTATAATATCATGTTTTGTACCATGTTTAAGGTTATGTAATATAGTTTAATAATCTCCATATGGTGATATGTATGAATATGTGCATGTAAACATGTAAAGAAATGCAATGTGGAAGAATGAGTAGGTAAATTTGACATTGAATAAGATAGCGTGAGAATAAGTGTAAATCCATGTAATTAAGTTTAATTCATGTCAAAACAGCAAGCTAAATGAGACTTTGTTTTTGATATACACATGAAATAATGTCTAAGTTCCATGATAGAATTGCTACTCATTTAGTATGTAGTTTTATGCTTAATTTGTAGATGATTGCCATCTGATTTGAATGTGTATTAAATCTTCATTCCATGTTTAATAAGGGTGATATCATGGTGAATTATTCATATTAAAATAGAAAAGTACATGTGAAAAATAAATAGAGATCATGTTAGGTTGTTATCTACGTTATGTATAATTGCATGTTCTAATTGGTAGAGCTGTTACACAATAAGGAAAATGTTTAGATTAATATATCATGTTACATGATAGGTGTTTAAGAGTGCATATGTTCATGTCATGTATGTATTAATTGGATTATGCTTAACTATGATAGAAAGATTAATATCATATTATGTAGTTTACTAGAAAACATGTGTAAGTGTTATGAGTGTATGATAAATTGTACATTAAAATAGCAAGTTAGTTGTAAGATAAAGTGACGTGAATGCATGAGAATTTGACTAAATGCTATGCTAAAAGTATTCATCATTTTGTACATAACCATGTGTATAAATTTGATTAAATTGTGCAATGATATGATAAAGATTTGAACCACGTATTAGAAAAGATATCATGAGTAGAGAACTTGTGAGATGTATGTTATTTTATGATTTAATATGAGCATGTGTTAATCTGGAATGTGTTTGGGAAAAACATAGGTGTTGTTAACCATAAAAAGTTGTGCTATGTGAATTATTATGATTAGTATGATAGCATGTGTTTCATGATTGTTTATAGTATAATATCTATATGATATGTATAAGTTGATGTTTTAGATTAGTTGCTGAGTCCTGTAAGACTCATACTTGCTTCGGCGTATAGGTGTGACAGTTATCCAGTAGCTGAGGAGAGAATAGTGAAGATTGATACTGAATACAATGAGTAGAACTTGAGGAGATTTTATTTTTGGTAGTTGCTTTAATTTATAGTTGAATAATGTTATTCATATGGACAATGTACGAACAATGTAGTTCTCTTCAAGTTGTAATAATGTGGACTCTAGTACTTTCTTTACTATATAGACTGTGGAATGTGTGTTGATGATGGAATGAAATATAATATTTCTTTTAATTCCGTTGTACTCTTTTATTATTCATGGACATATCAACCTTATCGTTTAGTGTTGGGTTACTATCCCCTGTGATGATGCTCTTTGTACCGATGGGGATTGGTATAATCGTACCGGTATAAAGGGGGTCGTTACAATTATCTTGCATAAACAACGATTGCTTTGTACTTAAACATCGATGCTTATGATATCAATTGCCTTACACTTAAACATCGATTGCATTGAAACATCGATTCCATTAAAACATTGATTGCTCTTATATCGATTTCTTTCACAATCGATTATCTTAAAACATCGATTGCTTATATCAATTATCTTAAAACATCAACTATCTTCAAACATCGATTGCCTCTTTACAGATCAATTGCCTTTATAAAACAACGATTGTCTTTGTTAAACATCGATTACTCCTTGAACATCGACTATGATTTAAACACCGATTAGCATGTATTTCTATTTAGATAAATTATTTCCAATACCTTGATCATCTTTATCAAAACAGTATCTTTATAGTAATAATGCTGATTATGATTGAATTTTAATTATATCTGTGTTATGATCAAATCTTGACACGTAATATTTTTCAAACCAGTTTTTAAAGATGTGCATTTCAAATTTTTGGCTATCTGTTACATATCCTTCTTACAAAGCTTTCTAAAACATCCTCCTACATATGGTCTACCTACGGATACAGTTCCCATGCACATCATCGTCTAAAGTTTGCCATTTTCATGATATATCCTTTGCAGCTTTAAATGATGATAGTATGAACATATCCTCTTCGGTATATCTTCTTACAGTATGACTTTTTTGACTAAACTACTATCTTCATGATAGTCTTCTAATACATTACGTATGAACAGAAAAGAACATATCCGTCTGTGCTTACTTAGTCACGGGACTCAGATCCCTTGCAGAAAGCACTTTACAGTTTGTCATTCTTATAACGAGTCTTCTTATGATTTATATGGTGATAGAATAGACATATCTATTTCTGTATAACACCTTTTTCTGTTAACTGAAGATCTCTCTCCTTGCATTAAATGTCCGCAGGTTTCTGGTAGTCACATGCCTCTACAACATAAGACTTGCTGCGACTGCATGAAACGAACACCAAGGAAAGAGACAATGGACAGTTCAAAAGACACATCTAAAGGTAGCTGAAGTGCTTATAAATAAGAAGACAATGGCTATGAAAAAAGCAATATACATAGAAGCGAACCAAGAAAGAATGTTTTGATAGCCTCTAGAAGAGCAGTGTGCCCTCACTCAAAGTCTATCTGCTCTGAGCTCTCCCGAAGCATCTTTTCATATCTTTTGAGAGCTTGTGTCTCTGAGAGAGTAGCATCATAGTCTATTCTTCTCTCCCTCAGTTCGTGCCTCAGATCAAGCACTGCATTGTTGTTAAGCTTGGTCTAGGGGCCATCCCTTGAACTCTTCTTCAAGAGTGCTCCTCTTCATGTGAGAAGAGAAGACTTGTTGTAGGCAAGTGGTTATTCCCCTTGTTGAAGGGAATACCTCTTGCTACAGGTGGTTGCATTGCCTCTTCGTGGGTTTGAAGAGAAGGCCAACGGTGCTGTATATGTAAGTGTCCTTAAGGGGGACTGTACCCTTGGTTAGTGTATCCCAAGTAGTTTCTTGGGCACTAGACGTAGGACTCTTGGTAACAGGAGGTCCGAACTAGAATAAAATCCTTGTGCATTCTGTAGATTATTTTTCTCTTATTTCCGCTGCTCAATAACTCTAACACCTGCGTTTAGTGTTTCTGGTTGAAGTTATTCTTAACATGAAATTAATAGATATATTTTGAAACAACCCATTCACCCCCCCCCCTTTGGGCTTGCAACCTAGTCAACAAGTGGTATCAGAGCAGAGTCTCTTCAAGCTAGTAGATCTCACGATCTGAAGAGCAAAGATAAATGTCAGCCCAAGGTTATGCAGAGGGTCAGTCTATCAACTAGACTCCACTATTCGATGGAGAAGACTACAACTACTAGAAGTCAAGAATGGAGCTCTTCCTTCAAGGTTTTGACTTTCAACTATGGACTAATAATAGAAGACAGAGATCTGGCAGTCACTAATTCCAAAGACAAGTGGACATATGATGACAAGAAAAAGATGTCTCAAAAGAGCAATGCCAAAAGTATATTATGTTGTTCATTAAGCAAGAAGGAATTCAATAGAATATCTGCATGCAAGTCGGCCAAGAAATGTGGATAAGCTGAAACTCACCCATGAAGGGACTGATAAGGTAAAAGAAACAAGGATAGACATATTAGTGACTCAGTATAAAAAGTATTAGATGATTTCAGGTGAGTCCATCTCTCAAATGTATAGTCGATTCCCTGATATTACAAATGGTCTAGCTGGACTTGGGAAAAGGTATGAGACAGGAGACATGGTGAGGAAAATACTAAGATTCTTACCGACCTTATGGACTCTCAAAGTCATTGCTATAGAGGAAGCTAATGATCTCTCCTCAATGTCATTAGAAAACCTCATTGGATCTCTCATGGCTCATTAGAAAAATATAGAGAGGCTGGAGAAAGCACCTCGAACAAGAAAGTTAGCATGGCACTAAAAACTAAAGAGCCAAGCAAAGACTGTGCCATAACAAGTGACAATAGCAGTATAGATAGTGAAGAAGAAGCCTTTATACAAGACATCAACACAGAATATTTGTAGCACCCAAGAAAATTCTGTAATTTAAAATTTTAATAATAAAATAAATAAATAATTTCCATAATATCTGAATGTTAGAACATACGTATCATTATCGTAGGTACAAGAACACATCAAAAAATTCTGAAACAATTAGAAACCAACCCCAACATTATCCTTAAATGTTTCACAAAGAAATTCGTGCAACGAAAAATCCGATTGACCTAGTGTACATCACAACGTAACTGATTATCCAAATTAAGAAACTAAGTCAAAAATCGTTAACACAGAAACATAACACGATCATAAATTAAACAACATGTTGGAGAAACTACCAACATCATGTATTGCTGACCCATTATCGGAATTGGGCCAATGGATCACTTTTGGCCCAAGAACAAAATAGAGCAAAAAAAATACCCATAAATTCGTAACCCTAGTTGAGCTGAAAATAGAAGGAGGTAATTAGGGCTAATCCAAGGCAATTAGGCTTTCTTGGCAACCCATGGTGGGAGGTTTCCTAAAGCCTCACACACTCTATTAGGGTGAGAAATCATCAAATTATGAAAGGTGGAAGACCAAAAATGCACCCTCCTTTCCTATACCCAATGAGACTTCTAAACAACCCTAGATGTATATATACATGCCACGAAACCCTAGGGATGAATTTACACATTGCTGGGTCGTGGGAAGCTATTCTTGAACACACGAAGAGGAGGAAATTTCCCCAACTCGGAGCTTTCTTCTTTGTTGCGTCTGCATCAACCTGTGTAGATAGATCTTCTTGGAGACTACCATAGGTAAGCCAAACCCTAACCAAACCATGCAAGACTTATACCCTGGAAAGAGGGTCGAGTCTAGTGTCTAATCCCACTAGTTTGCCAAATTTTCATCCATAGGATCGGGTGTATTAAGCGTTCTCCTTCAAAGATAGGTAATCTTGGGTCAATCTATATAGATCTGGTATCAATGTGTAGAGCATCAAGTCTACTTTCATGTCCAGTGATATCATTGGTTTTCATTGAGTACATCTTGTGTTTTAAGCATTTTGCCAAAGTCGCGCTTGTTAACAGCTTTTCACATTCATGTCGATTTCTCATGCAACTCGAGGCCAATTTTAATGATTCAAAAACCATAGTACTATTCTATTCCATGTTCCCAACAAGTTTCATGTTGACACTTTTGCCCCATGAGCCCTAGATTAGAAGTTATAAGCTTTGCATGAACCGAGCCACAGTTTTCTAAATTTCGGGTAAGAACCCAAAACGCGACGGAACCAGACGTCGCGTTTTGGCAAGCATGAATGCGACGTAAGAGTTCGACGCGTTCATGTGAATCACGACCGTGACCTACGTCGTGATTTTGATCGCGATAGTACCGTTCGGCACCTCAAACTGTGCGCCGCATAGTTTTTAAAGCTTACATGAAACGTGACGTGGACCCCCGTCACGATTCACCCGATTTCCTGCTCAAGATTTTCACACGAATTATATATTATTAATTTGAACGCATTTCATGAACGCGATGGGTTAAACCGTCACGATTCAAGCATGAAGGCGATGACATAGGCTGTCACGTTTTTAATCTTTACATGTTAGTCTTGTTCTGACTGTACACAACATTATTAAATGCATCGACTATGTCTGACGCGGATTTCAAGACCTAATCGAGGCCTGTTTTACATGGTATAGAGTTCATGATTTGCATGTCTTGGGTCTGGTCATTGGATGACGTGTGTTTAATGGCTTAAAAACAATCAATTAATGTAAAAGCCATAACTACATGAATGTTATTCTAATTCTTCTTTAATGATGTGACCATTCATGACACTAGTGATTTGCTCTTCGCACTGTTCTATCTTGCTAAAATGATAATTGTTATATTAAAAGGATTGCAAACCCTGTATAGTTAAATGCATAGTTCATCTCATGCTATCATGTTAATTGTTTTCCGCAAGTTTGAAACCGATGGATTGTGGATTGAGACACATGTTCACTACACACTTGCACATCTAGGCAGCCCTTTCTTGGGGAATTGGAAGCCCTCTGTTGGTCATTCCCATCGACAGACAAGCAACTTTTCTCTAAGACCTTCGTAGTTCTCCATACTCCGTGGATTCCCTCATGAAGACTGAGTTGGTTGTACCATTGAAGTTCCCTAGTGATCGTGTGCACTTCCTCTCTCATCTTATTCTTGTGAGTGTGATTTTATAATCTAGACTTAAGCCATTAATGTAAAGAGTGAACTAAAGTATAAATTGTCCCGTTATGCTACCGAAATTATCTCTTGACTATTGTTATCATGCAATCATGTTCACATTACTTACTACTTGTTCTCATCATCATCATGAACATGGCATTACCATGTTTACATATTGACACTCTTGTTATTGGCCATTAATGACTGTGGGTATCTACATTTAAAATTAAGTGAGATGCGGAACGAGCACGGCGAGTGTCTAATGGACCAGTCTAGCCCCAATGACGGAGAGTCATAAAGATACTGTTAACCATGGGGTATAATGATTACTGATATTGCATCTGTGCTGGGAAATAGTGTCGTGTTGAATGCTAGATACAATAACCACATACACGTGTCCTAGTGTGCATTTCAAGGTGGATCTTTCCTTGGTGTACATTAGTGTCTTCGTGCTTGATTAATGTTACATGGTCGTGCTCGTGCTTGCTTGCTTGCGTGATATGGCCATCCTGCAGTTATTGCAAATTAAGTGATATACTGCGTGCTTGTTACATGCCTCACTATTGATAATATCTTGCTCGTTTTATCGTGCTAGATCTTGCTCTATCATGATCACTCTATTTAGCTTGTTCACGTATCATGTTTTAATGAGTTTATTCGTACATGCATATCATGACAATCATCCTTACCTAGATCTAAATTTTTAATCACTTATATCATTGCTCACACATTGAGATATAAATCCTACTGGGCTAGTTTGCTCATTCCCAACTTTTAACCATTCTAGGTGACTATGAAATACAGAAAGAGGAGCAAGTCGAGGATGGGAATGCGTCCGAGTGATGAGCGTCCCCAACACTTGTGCCTATCTATAGTTAGTTTGTCTAGAGTGTTAGATTCATGTAGTAGGAAGTGAGGAATAAATGTACTTTTCCTTTTGAGTCTTAGTCCTGTTATACAATGTTTAAGAGTTGTATTAGTTCACTATGATACAATGAGATGAGATTTGAATACAATCTCATTTGAGTTCATTATTTGGGCCCTATTATGATGTTGTGTTGTATACGTTTAGTACTTGCTAGCTAGAGGCTTATTTGCCGACTGTTTACGTCTCGAAATATCGAATCGAATTATCCAAATTAATATTCGCTGCATAATTCTAGGGATGTAACAGTTTAGTGGTATCAGAGCCTAGGAAAACCAAATAGGATATATGTCTCAGGATTAAGAGATACCTATGGAACCTAGGTCATGGAAATTAATATAGTACCTGGCGAGAATGTGTAGAGGCTTGGATTATGTTATAAGAAACAACACACTTTTACCCATTGACTCTCATAATGTATCTAGAGACATTAATTTGTTTCTATCCTTTTCTCAGGAACTCTCATAACTCTCACACTTCACTGCAATGGCTCGCAATCAGTGGCAGGCTATGCAAGAAACAGTAGCTAGACTGACCCAAGCATTACAGAACGTAGTTCAGGCTAGAAATCAGGCTGCAACTACAAGGAATGGAGCCCGTGATCTATACCGCAACTTTAGGAGTTTGAACCCTCCTCGTTTCTCTAGATCCCTGATCCGATGATGCGGAGAATGTTAGGAAGAAATAGAAAGAATTTCCAAGTTATGCAATGCACCAATAGGGAGAAGGTGGTACTAGCCACTTTCCAATTTACTAAGGATGCCCGAGCATGGTGGAAGGCCACATCGGCCCATCTGCCTAATTTAGTTGAATTGGAGTAGGCCGGATTCCAAGAGATATTTTGGGGAAAGTATTTCTCTGAAAGAGTTAAGGAAAAGAAGGTGCGGAGTTTGTCGCACTAAACAAAGGAGCATGTCTTGTGTTGAGTATGAAGCTCAGTTTGCTCGCCTGACGTGTATGCCCCACATCTGGTGGGCACTGAAAGGTTGAAGGCCAACGTTTCATGGATGGGCTCAGGCCCATGTTCATCGAGAAGCTCAGACCTCAAACATTCAAACCTACACTGAAATTGTCCAAAGAGCCCAGCTAGTAGAAGACACTATGGCCAAAGTTGAAGGCATGAGGGGAAAGGACAAGTCCAGCCAGTCTTCGTCAAGAAGGGAGCACCTAATATTACTCCAACTTTCTGTAGCAATAACAACAACAACTTTACAACAACAATAAGAGGCTGAATGCTGGAATAGACTATGTTGTGGGCAAGAAGGTCAAAGTGGAAGGTAGGGAGTTAGCTAAGAACTGCAGATTTTGTGGTAAACCAGGGCACCGAGTTGAAGAATGCTAGAAGAAGCTCGGGGCAAGCTTGAAATGTGGTGGTCGTGACCACTGTATTCCTAATTGTCCTATGATGAAGGACCAACCAGGTAAAGCTCAGAATGTACCACGGCATCAGGGATGCCTTAATGCTGTCGTAGAAGCTGACCTCCCTGAGGAAGGGGGTATGGTGGAAGGTATCATTTACATACACTCTCAACCTGCTTTTGTGCTTCTTGATACTGGAGCTGCATATTCATTTATTTCCACCACATTTTCTACAACTCTACCTGTCAAACCTGTACCTCTGAAATCTAAAATCACTATAGCTTCTCCCCTTGGCTCAGAATCAAAACTCACACATTACTTGCCAAAATGTGAACCATAATTGGAGGACGCGATTTCCCTGCCGACCTCAGTTGTTTAGACATGAAGGGTTATGATGCCATACTCGGTGTCTATTGGCTAATTGAATATGATGTCGATGTAAATTGTCGCCATAGAAGGGTCACCTTTAAAACACAAAACCATCCAACTCTATCACTACTTGGCCCCGTTATCATAAACACCCAATCATGATATCCTCCTTAAAAGCTTCCAAGCTAATCAACTAGGGTTGTGATGCTTTCTTAGTTTCGGTCATGGCGTCTAAAAAGAAGAAACCAACTCTGGAAGACATTCCCATTGCCAGAGACTATCTGATGTATTCCAGAGGAACTACCTGGTATACCACCTAAGCGGGAGGTAAACATCACCATTGAGTTACTCCCTAGGCAAGCCCCTGTTTCAAAAGCTCTGTATCGCATGTCCCCTGTTGAATTGCAGGAGCTAAAGAGGCAGATACAAGAACTACTAGATCAAGGTTTTATCAGGCCTAGCACATCCCGTGGGGAGCACCTGTACTGTTTGTCAGGAAGAAGGACGGATCAATGAGGCTTTGCATTGACTAGCGTCAGTTGAATCAGTTGACAATAAAGAACAAGTATCCACTGCCCCGCATCGATGAGCTGTTTGATCAGATCTCCGGTGCACAATATTTCTCCAAGATAGATCTAAGATTAGGCTACCATCAACTGCGAATCAAGGAAGAGGATATACACAAATTGCATTCTGGAGTAGATATGGTCACTATGAGTTCGTGGTCATGCCGTTTGGGTTAACAAATACTCCAGCAGCCTTCATGCAACTTATGAACATAATTTATAGCCCATACTTAGACCAATTTGTAGTGGTATTCATTAATGACATCCTCATTTACTCCATGTCTAAAGAAGAACATGAAGAACACTTGAAGGTTGCTCTACAAGTGCTTAGAGATAATCGACTCTATGCAAAATTAGTAAGTGTAAATTCTGATGGAGGAAGTGTCTTTCCTTGGCCACATCATAGCCTAGGAGAAAGCCAATGATTACATTGTCAAGTGTAATGGTGGGCGAATGGAATTATTAGAAGACTTTGCCAAGTTAAATATTGATGCTGACATCAAGAAGAAGGGATGCCTTATTTCTAGTGTGAGAGCACAACCTACACTATTGGAGGATATTATAGCACTCCAAGACAATGACCCTGTTCTCATGGAGATTAAGGCTAATCTAGACCAATGGCCGGATTCTCTTTAACCGAAGAAGGAAGATTATTGTTCCGAGATCGAGTCTGTGTACCCGACCATGCGGAGACAAAGAAGATGATTATGGATGAGGCACACAAGACTAGGTTTACCATTCATCCTGGAACTACTAAAATGTATCAGGATCTGAAAAGAAGCTTTTGGTGGCCTAATATGAAGAGGGAGGTGGCGTAATATGTTGCCAGACGCTTAACATGTCAAAAGATCAAGGAGGAACACTTGCGACCTATAGGTAAGTTTAAACCCTAGAAATCCCGGCATGGAAATGGTAAGTATAGGGATGGATTTCATTTTCGGACTACCTAAATCTAGAGGTGGATTCGACGGCATATGGGTCATCATCGACCGCTTAACTAAGTCCGCTCACTTTCTGCCAGTAAAGAACAGGTGGTCAGTGGATGTCTTAGCTGCATTGTATGTGAAGGAAATAGTCAGACTGCATGGAGTATCGGTGTCTATTATGTCTGATAGAGACCCTAGGTTCACATCCCACTTTTGGAAAGGACTGCACTATTCCTTGGGATCTAAACTGAACTTTAGCATGGCTTTCCATCCGTAGACTGATGGTCAGACAGAGAGGACAAACCAAGTGATTGAAGATATGCTTAGAGCCTGTGTTCTAGACTTTGGACGTAGTTGGAATGAACACTTACCTCTTGTGGAGTTCGCCTACAATAATAGCTACCAAGCTAGTATACAAATGGCACCATTTGAAGCACTTTATGGCAGGAGTTTGCCAATCTCCAATATGTTGGTATGAAGTTGGCGAAAAGAAAATGCTAGGACCAGAGATGATAAGGGAAACCACAGAAAAGGTGAAGCTTATTAGGGAAAGAATGGAAGTGGCACAGCAAAGATAAAAGGCATATGTAGACAATAGAAGGAGAGACTTGGAGTTTCAGGTTGGTGATCATGTATTCTTAAAGGTGTCTCCAGGCCGTGGGATCAGGTGGTTTGGCATTAAAGGCAAGTTGTCACCAAGATTCGTAGGGCCTTTCGAAATCCTCAAGAGAATCAGCGAAGTTGCATATTGTCTGGCATTACCGCCACAAATGGATGGAATACACAATGTGTTCCATATGTCCATGTTGAAGAAGTATGTATGAGATCTGTATCATGTTATAGAATATGAACTTCTGGAGTTCAACAAAGACAGAACTTATCAAGAAAGGCCAATAAGGATCGTGGACTGGGGACTACGCCAACTAAGGAACAAGGTCATCCCACTAGTAAGAGTGGGATGGAATCAACGCATGGACGAAGATGACACGTGGGAAACCGAGGAAGCTATGCGCAAGAGATATCCAGAGTTGTTCACAAGTACACCTCACTTGTACAATAATTCTATCTATGAATTTGGGGACCAAATTCTCTTAAGTTGGGGAGGGTGTAGCACCTCAGAAGATTTCGTAATTTAAAATTTTAAATAAATGAAAATAAATAATTTTCATAATATCTTAATGTTAAACCATATGTATCATTATCGTATGTGCAAGAACACATCGGAAAATTCAGTAAAAAATAGAAACCAACCCCAAACATTATTCTTAAATGTTCCATCAAGAAACTCGTGCAACGAAAAATCCGATTGACCATGTGTACATTTAAAAAAAAAAAACTGATATCTAGGCTGATACGACAATAGAGTGAACCTCCCATGTCGTAATCAGCTAGACAATTTTATTTATATGAGAAGCATGAAGGGAAAAGAAGTACATAAGCAATGAGGGCACAAGCTGAAGACACCCTACGTAGAGGGGTCAAGTCTAAGTGAAGCATCAGCCCAAAAAAGTGAAAGGTAAACCAACAGGCTGAGGATCAAACTTGGTCCCGGAAGGAGCTCGTAGAGTTTACTTTACAGAATGTATTTCTAGTTGTAACACCTTTGGTTGAATAGATCTTCTTGGGCGTCCTTTATGATCACCTACACAGCTGCCCAGGGATGCAAGAGCATAATCAGTAGTGGGCAAGCATCATCAGTAGGTAAGCAAACAATGGGACCCTCAATGGTATCTCTCCTGGTCTTCATGCGAGTAGCATCAGCACAAGACACGTGAGGGCTGCTAGGAAGTGTCTCCAATGGATGGTAAGGCTGTGACCCTGGAAGGAGAACGTGAGCATGAGGAGGTGATTGATGTTGCGCCACAATATCAGAATCGGCAGGAGCAGCAGCATTCAGATTTGAAGATGGCTGAGGCAAATCTAAGTGTGTAGCCTTGGCAGGTGTAGCAGAGGGGGAGGGCAGATGAGGGTGCTTCTGAGATAGATCTGCCATGTTAGGAGCAGCTATGAACTGGGCCAATAGCAGGATCTGGAGCAGAATCTTGAACACCCGTGGTCGCTTGCTGATGGAGACTATCATGGGGCACCTTCAGAGCATCCTCAGTTAAATGAACAACATTATTATGAGCAGGTTCAGATGGAGTAAGAATGCCATCAGAAAAGGCAATTAGAGGGATCTGACTTGGTGTGGGATCTATGACAATAATATGAGCAACTGGTGGAGCATCAGTCACAGGTGCTAAATCTAGTTACTGTGGAGGCATATCTTCAAACACTGGTTGGGCATCACTATGTGCAACATCAATATCTGTCATTTGAGCATTTTGAATGCCCGGGCATACAAGAATATCATCCACAGGGCCTGATGTACTGTTGAATGGAGATAGTATGAAGCAGTGGCTCGGTTACCTTAAGTGCAGCTCCAACACCTGACGAGAAACCCGTCTCAACACCTGGAGGATTTGCATCCTTAGCACCAATAGAAACTCGACGCCAAACAAGCTTCTTAGCCTACTTAGAGGGAGGGTCATTAGACTTCTTGCCAGGCATGGCACCATGGTTGTCTTCATACTGGCCTTGACCAGAGCCACCAGTCTGTAGATTTGAGTTAGCAGGGTTCTTTTATAGGCCGATGGATGATGGCCAAGGCGTCTGCATGAGAAGCAGAAAGTAGGAGGTTCTAGGTATATGATGGGCTGCCAAAACCCATTAGCTCCATATCCCACCCAAATTCGATTAGGCATCTGGACACGTCGATCTGAACATTTACTCGAGCAGATTGAATGTGTGCTATGTACAAGGTGTTCCTGTCCACCTGAAGAATAGGACCTATGCTTCCAGCTATGGAGCGAACCATGGGGTCATTGAAGAAGTTAGCAGGGAGCTGGGGCAGCTCCAACAAGATTGGAATCTCAAGCAAATCCTCATCAGGACAGAAGTCAATAGACCATTTACAAAATCTAAAGAGTCTGCCCTGTACATACATGGAGTCCTTTAGAATCACTTGAAGGTAATCTTCTCTGCTTAGAAATCAAATCAGCAGATGGCGGCTATCCAGTGAGCTGATCATGAACTCTTGCTGGAGTGTGAATCAATGCACAAGATGAGCGCAAATCTCAGGGAAAGAGGGCTTGCCTAGGAGTTCTAGCTATGACCGCTGACTGCAGGGGCTTGCAAGATATGTTGATCTCCTCCAAGGTGAAGAATATTGCAGGCTCCCCAGAATCTGAGGAGGCAGAAGGGTGAACATTAATAGGCATAGTTGGGGCCTTAAGGGAGTGTAAGAGCACCTAGGCAAAGGATGGAGGCCCACCGGTTGCAGCAAGACTTGCTTCAGCGGGGGCCACACAAGGAGCAACAGGGATGGAGGGCGACCCCACAATACGTCAAAACGTGACGATATCCAAATAGGAAACTAAGTCGGAAAAAATGTTAACACGGAAACATAACACGATCATAAACTAAATAAACATGTTGGAGAGACTGCCAACACCATGTATTGATGACCCATTATCGGAATTGGGCCAATGGATCACTTTTGGCCCAAGAACAAAATGGAGCAAGAAAAATAACCATAAATTCGTAACCCTAATTGAGCTGAAAATAGGAGGAGGTAATTAGGGCTAATCCCAAGGTAATTAGGCTTTCTTGGCAACCCAATTTCGTGGCTAACCATGGTGGGAGGTTTCCTAAAGCCTCACACAATCTATTAGGGTGAGAAATCATCAAATTATGGAAGGTGGAAGACCAAAACCGCACCCTTCCTTTCCTACACCCAATAAGACTTCTAAAACACCCTAGATGTACATATACATGCCATGAAACCCGAGCTGATGAATTTACATATTGTTGGGTCGTGGGAGGCTGTTCATGAGCACAAGAAGAGGAGGAAATCGCCCCAACTCGGAGCTTTCTTCTTTGCTGCGTCTGCATCAACCTGTGAAGATAGCTCTTCTTGGAGACGACCATAGGTAAGCAAAACCCTAACCAAACCATGCAAGACTTATACCCTGGAAAGAGGGTTGAGTCTAGTTTCTAATCCCACTAGTTTGCCCATTTCATCCATAGGATTGGGTGTATTAAGTGTTCTCCTCCAAGCAGTCTGAACGAGGGTTTTCTGGAGAATGAGACTTCTTAAACCCAAAAGGTATGTGATCTTGGGCTAAATCCAAATAAATCTGTTATCAATGTGTAGAGCATCAAGTCTACTTTCATGTCCAAGTGATTTCATCGGTTTCATTGAGTACATCTTGTGTTTTAAGCGTTTGCCAAAGTCGCACTTGTTAACAGCTTTTCGCATTCATGTCGATTTCTCATGCATCTCGAGGCCAATTTTAATGATTCCAAAACCATAGTTCTATTTTATTCCATGTTCCCAACTGTTACATGTTGACACTTTTGCCCCATGAGCCCTAGATTAGAAGTTATAAGTGTAGCATGAATCGAGCGATAGTTTTATGCATTTTCGGGTAAGAACCCAAAACGCGACGGGACTAGACGTCACATTTTGGCATGCATGAACGTGACGTAAGAGTCTGACGCATTCATGTCAATCACGACTGTGACCTACGTAAAATTTTGATCACGACAGTACCATTTGGGTGCCTCAATTGTGCATCAGATAGTTTTCAGAGCCTGCATGAAACGTGACGTGGCCCACGTCGCATTCACCCGGTTTTCACATGATTTTATTATTAATTTTAACGCGTTTCATGAACGCGACGGGGTAAACCGTCATGATTCAAGCATGAAGGCGACGACATAGGCCATCACATTTTTAATCTTTACATGTTAGTCTTGTCCGACTGTACACATCATTATTAAATGCGTCGACTGTGCCCGACGTGGATTTCAAGACCTACTCGAGGCTTATTTTACATGGTATAGAGTTCATGATTTGCATGTCTTGGTTTGGTCATTGCATGAGGGTGTTAATGGCTTAAAAATAGTCAACTAATGTAAAAGCCATAACTACATGACTGTATTCTAATTCTCTTTAATGATGTGACCATTCATGCCACTAGTGATTTGCTCTTCTCACTATTCTGTCTTGCAAAAATGATAATTGTTATATTAAAGGATTGCAAACCCATGTATAGTTAAATGCATAGTACATCTCATGCTATCATGTTAATTCTTTCCGCAAGTTTGAAACCGATGGATGTGGATTGAGACACGTGTTCACTACACACTTGCACATATAGACAGCCCTTTCTTGGGGGATGGAAGCACTCTGTTAGTCATCCGTATTGACAGACAAGCGACCTTTTCTCTAAGACCCCCGTAATTCTCCATACTCCGTGGATTCCCTCATGGAGTCCGAGTTGGTTGTACCATTGAAATTCCTGGTGATAGCGTGCACTTCCTCTCTCATCTTGTTCTCGTGAGTGTGATTAATAATCTAGACTTAAGCCATTAATGTAAAGAGTGAACTAAAGTAAAATTGCACGTTATGCTGCTGAAATTATCTCTTGACTATTGTTATCATGCAATCATGTTCACATTACTTACTACTTGTTCTGATCATCTCATGAACATGACATTACCATTGCTTACATATGAAACTCTGTAATTGGCCATTAATTACTAGGGTATCTACATTTAAAATTAAGTGAGAGATGCGGACGGGCACGTCGAGTGTCCAAGGGCTCCAGTCTAGCCCCAATGACGGAGAGTCATAAATATACTATTAACCATGGGGTATAATGATTATTGCCATTGCATCTGTGCTGGGAAATAGTGTCGTGTTGAATGCTAGATACAATAACCACATACATGTGTCCTAGTGTGAATTTCAAGGTGGATCTTTCTTGATGTACATTGTGTCTTCGTGCTTGATTAGTGTTACATGATCGTGCTCATGCTTGATGCTTGTGGATATGGCCATCCTGCAGTTACTGCAAATTAAGTGATATCTTGCGTGCTTGTTACATGCCTCACTATTGATAATATCTTGCTGTGATTATCGTGCTAGATCTTGCTCTATTATGATCACTCCATCTAGCTTGTTCATGTTCATGTTTTAATGAGTTTTATTCATACATGCATATCATGACAATCATGCTTACCTAGATCTAAATTTTAATCACTTATATCATTGCCCGCACATTGAGATATAAATCCTACTGGACTAGTTTGCTCATTCCCTACTTTTAACCATTCTAGGCGACTATGAAATACAGAAGAGGAGCAAGTCGATGATGGGAATGCATCCGAGTGGTGAGCGTCCAACACTTGTGTCTATCTATAGTAGTTTTTTATGGATGTTAGATTCATGTAGCAGGTAGTGAGGAATAAATGTACTTTTCCTTTTATTAAGTCTTAGTCCGTTATATATGTTTAAGAGTTGTATTATTTCACTATGATGCAATGAGATGAGATTTGAATATAATTCATTTGAGTTCATATTTGGGCCTATTATGATGTGTGTTGTATACGTTTAGGCTTGCTAGCTAGAGGCTTATTTGCCGACTGTTTACGTCTCGGAATATGACTTGAATTATCCGAATTAATATCCGCTGCATAATTTGGGGACGTGACAATATGGCCAAGAAGAAGCAACCATTAGGAAGAGATTCTACAGAAAAGACAACAAGAAGACAAAACCTATATGCTACGAGTGTAAGCAGCTAGGGCAATCTAACGACAGATTGCCCTAACTTAAACAAAAAGGAACACAAGATGGAAGGGCCATCCGAAAAAAATGCAAGAGATACAAGTAGAAAGCTATGGCTGCTGCCTGGAATAATGAAGATAGCTCATCTGAAGACTCAAGCTCAAATGAACAACAACAAGTAAAGATCATCTTGCCTTTATGGGAATTTTTGATGATCATGTAAGTCTAAAAGCATCCAAGTGGTACCTGGATAGTGGATACTCTAGACACCATGACAAGTAATAAAAGCCTATTCAAGTCAATCAAGTTTGAAGAAGGTTCTGTCACCTATGGAGACAATGGCAAGAGGATCGTTATCGGATGTGAGCAGCAGGCAACAAGAACAAGGATTTTAATAGAAGAAGTGCTTTGTGTTAAAGGATTAAAGCAACAACTTGATAAGCATCAGCCAACTTTTGTGACAAAGGACATCAAGGCAAATCATAGAATCAAAACGTCAAATCATCAAGAATGGAGAAGTGATTTTTGAAGGGCATAGAGAGAAGAATCTATATGTCTTGCATCTCAAAGATATGAGAAATCAAGATTTATGTCTAGCAGCAACCAAGAACAGAAATGCAGATTTGTGGCACAGAAGGATGGGTCATGCTAGTTTGGATGTCATCAGAAAATTAGTCAAGTACGAGCTATTGGATGGATTGCCAAGAATCAACATACACAGTGAGAAAGTCTATGAACCATGTGCTAAAGGTAAACATACAAGAGTCGTTCAAGTTAAAAAACTACTGTCACCACCACCAAGCCATTGGAGCTAATTCATATGGATCTTTTTGGACCAATGTCTACAACAAGCTTGGGAGGAAAGAAGTATGGGTTTGTAATAGTTGATGATTTCTCAAGGGTCACCTGGGTGTCATTCTTGGAACATAAAGATGACACATTTGAGACTTTTGTAAAATTCAACAAGTTAGTTTAGAAGGATCAGAAGTACATGTTGGCCCACTTACGGGTGGCAGCAAGAATAACTAGAGGGGGGTGAATAGGTAATCTGAAAAATTAAAACAAAATTCACCACTTGAAAATGTGGGTAGTTAAAATAAGCGTGTGCAAGGAAATTAAAGGGCGCAGAAGCGAGCACATAAGGAACACAAAGATTTATCTTGGTTGGCTTTCAAATGAAAGTCCTACATCCAGTCCCAAGCAACTCTTGGGATTTCACTAACCACCAAGTAACATTGGTCTTCCCTTAAACAAGGACCATACAACACCCAGCACCCCTAGCTGATCTCTTCTCTTTGTGGGTAAGAAGGCAACCAACTGTTTCGCCTCAGCCAGGGCTTCTTTACGAGCTCAGAAAGAAACATCACTCTGGTACACACCCTAGTAGTTCTTCCCTTCTAATGAAGGGGAACACTGGTATAGACCCAGATGGTCACCACCAGGCGCAAGCTTCCCTCTAATAAGGGAAACACTTGCACAACAGCCTTCTCTCCAAACGAAGGAGGAACACTTATGAACATAGAAGCAAGGACCTGAAGCCCCTAGATCAAGCTCAAGACAGACAATGAAGTGCTTGATCTGAGACTGAGCCTAGGAAGGAAAGAGTTTACAAGACAAGACTCTCCTTAGGCTAAACCCCAAGCACTCTCTCTCTTAAATACCCAAAGACACAGAGAGAGAATGAGGAAGAAGAAGAAGGCTTGAATGCTTCAGCTTGAATGGGCTCAAGCTCTCTTCCTTTATTGCTTTTAGTGTGTATAGCATTGGATGCTCACCGGATGTACACTCCTTGAATGATCTTCAGGTTCGCACACTGTTATTTATTTTTACCCTTTAGTTCACGTCTTCATCCTTTTAGAGCAGCTTGAAACATATTTGATGAAGGACTAGCCGTTAGAGCTTTTGGCTCTCTTCTTCTTCTTCTTCTCACCTTCTTTGAGTCTAATGGCCCTTCTTGTGCCTACTGACTACCTGGAATGGAGGAAGATGTTCCAGCTGGTGCACACTTCCAAAGATGAGTGAACCTGCAGACATTAAATTCAAGGCAGATGATTAGACTCGTGAAGTCTTTTGTCAGGTGGCTCATACCTTCCTTTTGCCTTCTGTCTGTATTTCTACAGATAGCTAGACATAGAATGTAGGTGATTTTCTTTTGTTGTAGGAAGGAAGAGGTCCTATGAGATAGGCAAAAAGATCTTCAGTTAGAGAAATAATAAGTTAAGCATATGAAGGGCATTGAGTTTTCATTGGGTGCCAAAGCATATGAGGCAATAAATGTTTCATAAAAGTAGTCGATGTTTAAATGAAGAGCAATTGATGTTTGATTTATAACAGTAATCGATGTTTAAGTGAAGTAGTCGATGTTATGAGGCATTCGATCTATAAGGAGGCAATCGATGTTTAAGACAATCGATGTTTGAACATAATCGATGTTTAAGCATAATTGATGTTTAAATGTAATCTATGTTTGAACATAATGATGTTAAGCATAATCAATGTTTGAAACAATCGATGTTTAAGCATAATTGTTTGAAAGATCGATGTGATGTGGAAACTGTAATTGATGTGGACTTAAAACAGTAATCGATGTGGACTTAACAATTGTAATCGATGTGTAATTTTAATCTCCAATCGATGTGGGACTTAGGTCAATAATCGATATGTATTGAAAAACAATCGATTGGGCTTTCCAATGCAAATAATGAAATGATAGTGCCATAATTTTATGAGGAGAACATGATATTAAATATATTCATGATATTTATGTTAATCATGAGTTTTGTTCTCACCAATGTAAAGGCTAAAATATAAGAGTGGTTCAATAATCTCCCATTTTGGTGATGACAAAAACTTATGAGAATTTTCTGACAAAGATGTTGGGTTGAATGCAAATTCATATCATTTCCCTCCTATTTTGATGATGACAAGAGGTGTTCTTAAAGCAATGTAATTGAAACATGTCAAAAACATCATACCTGAAATTCATGTTCCAAAAGTATTTTTCAAACCACATTTATCATTTATGGTCATGATAAATCATTTAACTAATGATATATGTTTTATTTTTCAGGTACAAACATTTTTATGCAAAAGATGAGTCGACACACCCATCAATGGTGTCGACACATCAACACAATTCAAAGGCAAAATGTGTAAAAATGTTGAGATGTGTCGACACATGTCAAGAGTGTGTCGACACGAGTGGCAGTTTTTCAGAAATCAAGCCTACCCAGGTCGACACACTCTCAGAGCAGGTCGACACTAGATTCCGTTCCCAGAACAGCTAGTTTGAGGATTGGGACAGAGGTCGACACACTCAAGAGCAGGTCGACACGGGACCCTCTTCCCAGAACAGCCTTCTACACAGTCTGGACAGTGTGTCGACACTACCACCAGGGCAGGTCGACACACTACGGAAACTTTTCATCCTAAAAGTTGATGGCTGCCACGTGTCCTTCTAGGGCGATCAGAATCTTCCTAGGAATGCGTGCCCTTGTACCCCAAAAGGGTATCTTTGGAATCCTAAGGATATAAAAGGTTTTTTTTGGCCAGCCTTCACATGTGAGAAGGACCCAACTCTCTCAGAGCCTCCAAGAAGCTCCTGGCGGCCAAGAAGAGCCCGTGTCTCCTTCCTCTGCTCTCCAAGTACTTCCAGAAGACCAATTCCCACCAATTCAAGGTGTGGGAATTGGAATTTGATTCCTGAAGACTTCTCTGAAGCATTCCAAGGAGGCAGATTCTGTAGAAGACTTCTTTGGTGAAGAATTCGAGGAAGATCCAACTTCTCAGATTGCAGAGCATCGACTTGGACTTCAAGCTTCACAAGTTCCTTCCCAATTCAAGCTTCTACAAGGGAGTACACTGAAGAACGAAGCCTTTCAATACAATTTACCTTTTCTTCTGTTCTTCTGAGATATCTTTTGAGATTATGCAAGTGCTTCTGCATAACTCTCTTTAGAGTTCTCAAATTTCGACTAGATCTGTTGCTAGAGGATCTAAGTCTTAAGTTGGTGTCTAGCAAGTTTTAGTGTGAGCATTGTGCTCAGTTTGGTGTGAGCCGTCGAGCTCAGTTTGAGTTGTCAAGCTCAAGGTTGGTTTGAGCAGTCTTGCTCAGTGTTTCTAGAGTAGTCTTGCTCTAGAGGTTGTGTGAGTTGTATGCTCTGAAGTGTTGGAGTTGTCAGGCTCCTTTGGGTGTGTAGCCCTGTTGTGTTAGTGAAGCCTCACGGGTTGTGAGGGGTGGATGTAGGAATCACATGGGTGATTTCCGAACCACCTAAAAATCCTTGTGCATTTGTCTTCTGTGGTTTGATTGATTCATCCGCTAGATGTTTGCATAGGATTCGTTTTTAATTCACTTAATCAACTTGCTTCACATCCAAGTTTTTCAACTCACTCAAATCTAATCAGATCTGTAGTTTTTCACTGATAACATTGCCTCTGATTCTAAATAGTTTTCAAATTACTTAAGCTTCCGCAAAAGTGGCTAAGATCTATTCATCCCCCCCCCCTTCTAGATCTCTTCCACACATTCTTTTCGATCCTTCAATTGGTATCAGAGCGGGTTTACATCGATCTGATTTGAACTGAGCAGTTTTTTTTTGTTTCTGAGTATTGAGTGTTTGATTGTTTGCTTGTTTGTTTGCTTGGTTGTTTAACTCTTTCTCTGTGCATTTACTTAAGTGTCATGGACTCAAAGGGTTTCATAGCTGAGGGCCATTCCATAAATAGGCCACCATTCTTTAATGGTTTGGACTATTCTTATTGGAAGAATAGAATGCAAGTGTTTCTAAGGGCCCAAAACTATGAGATCTGGAAAGTTGTAGAGGTGGGTCCCTATGAGAACAGGGAGAAGAAGATACCTGGACAAGGGAACAGATAAGGAAAGCTACACTGAATTATAGTGCCATGAACATGATTCAGTGTGCTGTCCATCCCAAGGAGTATTCGAGAATCTCTATGTGCAAATCTGCCAAAGAGATGTGGGATAAACTCGAATTACTCTATGAGGGAACATCTCAGGTCAAGGAGACCAAGGCAAATATTTTAGTTTCAGAATATGAACTTTTCATGATGAAATCTAATGAATCTATTTCTGAAATGTTTGCCAGATTCATGGTGATAGTCAATGGACTCAAGGCTTTGGGTAAGGAGTATACTGATGCAGACTTGGTAAGAAAGATTTTGCGTTCACTTTCTTCAATTTGGCATACCAAGGCCACTGTTGTTGAAGATTCAAAAGATTTGTCCAAAATTTCTTTGGATGAATTGATTGGATCTTTAATGACATATGAAATAAACTTAAAAAGAAATGAAGAACACATCATTAAGACCAAGCCTATGGCACTCAAAGCATCTTCAAGCAACAAAGATAAAAATCAGGATAAAACAAGTTCTGAAGAATCTGAGTCGAATGAGGATGAGATTGCCCTCATGACCAGACAATTCAGGAAATTTTTGAAATATAGGAAAGGGAAAATGACTGGGAAAAAGAAATTTCCCTCAGGTAAGAAGAATATTTCCTCTTCCAATTTCAGTAAGAATCATAAACCTGATGAGAATGTTATCTGTTACAGGTGCAACAAACCAGGACACATGAAGGGAGAGTGTCCTGAGAACAAAAAGGAAAAGCACAAAAGATTCCAGAAATATAAGAAGCCAAAGGCCATGGTGGCCACTTGGTCTGATGAAGACTCAAGTGAGGAAGAAGAAGAAGAGAAGAAGTCCTCAAGCTCAGAGAGTGAGGAAGTCTGCTTCATGGCCAACAGCTCAGATGGCAAGGTAAATACTTCCTTTGAAGACTATACTGTTGAAGATTGGCAGGATGTGTATGCAGAACTGGTTGAAAAATATTCTGAAATGAGAAAAGAAAACAAACACATCAAAAAGAAAATTGAAAATCTTTACCATAACCAATCCTCAAACAAAAGAATAACTGAACTGGAATCTGAAGTAACAGAAATGCTTGAAGAAAAGGAAAATCTCCTAAACCTAATTGATGAACTGAAACTTGCCTCTCAAAAGGCCTCCCAAGAATTCAGAAACTTAAATGAAAAGCTGGAAATTGAAAAACAAGAAAAACAACAGAAAATTGAAGAAATTGAAGTTCTTAAAAACCAGCTAAAGGAAAGGGAGGAGGTCATCCAAACCTTCACAAAAGGCCAAGATAACCTAGAGGCATTGCTAGGATCCAACATGACAACCACATCTCATGGATTAGGATTCAACAAGAAGAAACCCCAAAAAGACAAATCTGGTGAGAAAAAGGGAAAAGCACCACTAATTAATTTTGTCAAGGGTCCTAATCTGGAAAACACTGAAATCCAACAAACAGCAAACAAAACTTCAAACAAAACACCAAACAAAGCAAAAAATCAAAAACAAAAGAAGAATATCAGGTCGACACAGTCCCCTGACAGGTCGACCTGCTCAACACCAAAAACCAAAAACAACTCAACCAAAAATTCAAATAAAAATCTGAAAAATAAGAAAAAGGGGAAAGAAATAATCCATGAAAAACCTTGGACCTCCAAGACAACACATCAAGAAAATTGGACTAATCCTTGGAACCAATGGTATGAAAATCCCTGTTGGTATTATCCTCAATACTCTTATCCAAATTTCTGGATGTACCAACATAATCCATGGATTCCACCTCCTCCTCTGAACTCAAACTTTCAAATGAAAAACTCCCCTCCAACCAAAAACAAAGATCTTGGTGCTTTCATTCCTAAAGAAAGAACAAACAGAAAAAGGCTGAAAACACCAAAGTAACAAAACAAAAATCTAAAACAAATCAAATTTGGGTGAGAAAGGATTTGATATCTGTGCTAAATCATACTGATGGTCCCAACTCTGTTTGGGTACCAAAATCTTCTCTCCATTGATCTTTGTGCAGGAAGGTCGTGCACCCAACACCAATGTTTGGTTTCTTGATAGTGGGTGTTCACGACACATGACTGGAGATAGAGCCAAATTTTCCTGTCTAATTGAAAAGGAGGGAGGGTCAGTCACCTTTGGAGGTAAAAATAAAGGAAAGATCATTGGATCTGGTAAGGTTGGTCAAACTTCTTCAAACTCAGTAGATAATGTTTTGTTAGTTGATGGACTTGATTATAATTTGCTCAGTATCAGCCAACTATGTGACAAAGGTCACAAAGTTGTGTTTGAATCTGATTTTTGCAAGATAATTGATTCATCAACTGATAAAATCAAATTCTTTGGAAAAAGAGAAAACAATGTCTACATGATCAACCTTAATAAAAACTTTTCTGAAAATCTTTGTTTTGTTGCAAATAAAGATGAAATTGCATGGACTTGGCACAAAAGACTTGGCCATGCAAGTTTCAGAACTTTGAATAAGTTGTTAAGATTGAATCTGGTTAAAGGTCTTCCTGAATCTTTTTCTAGTGTTGAAGGTCAAATTTGTGGGATCTGTGCTAAAGGAAAACAAACTAGGAAATCCTTTAAAGCCTTCAATGAAGTACTCACATCTAAGCCACTAGAACTTCTTCACATGGACCTCTTTGGGCCAACAAGAGTTCTAAGCCTAAGTGGCAAGAGATATGGGTTTGTAATCATTGATGACTTTACTAGATTTACCTGGGTTATTTTTCTATCCCACAAAAGTGATGCATGCCTTGAATTCAGGAATTTCTGTACCACTATCTTAACAACTTATCCATTTAAAATTAAAAACATTTTAACTGATCATGGGGGTGAATTTGATAACACATCCTTTTCTGATCTATGTGCTGAATTGCAAATATTTCACAAGTTTTCTTCACCTAGAACTCCAGAACAAAATGGAGTTGTGGAAAGAAAGAATAGAACTCTTGTGGAAATGGCTAGATCCATGCTCTTAGGGAGTAACCTGCCCAAATCCTTCTGGGCTGAAGCTGTTAACACAGCCAATCACATCCTAAACAGAGCCTTGGTCAGACCAAAGATCAGAAAAACCCCCTATGAATTGTTGAAAAACAAAAAGCCAACTGTCTCTTATTTCAAAATTTTTGGGTGCAAGTGTTTTGTACACAATAACAACAAAGAAAACCTTGACAAGTTTGATGCTAAGAGTCAGGAAGCTATCTTCCTTGGCTATTCTGAAGTGTCAAGGGCTTTCAAAGTGTACATATTGAAAACCAAAACTGTTGAAGAATCACCACATGTTATTTTTGATGAAAATTCCTTTTCCACTAATGATTCTAAATCTTGCAGGGAAAGACAAGACAATGAAGAGGATGACCTAATTGTGGACTCTTCACCAACTGTTGAGGAGATAGACAACATTGAAGAGAACCTGAACAACAACTCACCATCTTCAAGTGGTTCAGGTAACATTGCTCCTGAAGTGGGCACCTCTCAACAGGTAATTTCTGAACCTCGATTTCTGAGAAACCACCCATTAGACAGTGTTGTTGGCAATTTAAATGATAGAGTAAGGACCAGATCTTCATTCTTGCAAAACATTGAAGAAGACCCACTGGCTCTAATTTCCCAAATTGAACCCAAGTCAATTGATGAAGCCTTATCCAGTTCTGATTGGATTGATGCCATGCATGATGAACTTCATCAATTTGAAAGAAATCAAGTATGGGAATTAGTACCTAGACCTAGTGACCAAGCAGTGATTGGTACTAGATGGGTTTTCAGAAATAAGTTAAATGAAACTGGTCAAGTAATAAGAAACAAAGCTAGGCTAGTTGCAAAGGGGTACAACCAAGAGTTTGGAATTGATTTTGAAGAGTCATATGCCCCTGTAGCTAGACTAGAAGCTGTAAGAATTTTCCTTGCTTTTGCATCCTCCATGAAATTCAAAGTCTTTCAAATGGATGTCAAAAGTGCATTTCTAAATGGATATATAAAGGAAAATGTTTTTGTTGAACAACCTCCTGGATTTGAAAATGAAAAATATCCTAACCATGTTTTCAAGCTTAATAAGGCACTCTATGGTCTTAAACAAGCTCCAAGAGCTTGGTATGATCGTTTGAGTTCCTTTTTACTTGAAAAAGGATATTCTAGAGGTAATGTTGATCAAACATTGTTCACAAAAACAGTAAAAAATCAAATAATTGTTGTCCAAATTTATGTTGATGATATAATATTTGGATCAACTAATAAAGGCCTTTGCACTGAATTTTCAAATCAAATGAAGAATGAATTTGAAATGAGCTTAATGGGAGACTTAACATTCTTTTTGGGATTGCAGGTGAACCAAACAACTGAAGGAATCTTCATCAGTCAAACCAAATATGTCAAGGAGCTACTGAAAAGGTTTGACTTTCAGAACCTCAAACACTCAAGCACACCCATTGCAATAAATGCTAAGCTAGAAGAAGACCCATCTGGTAAGTCAGTAGATCAAAAGACCTACAGAGGTATGATTGGCTCTCTGCTCTACCTTACTACTTCTAGACCTGATATTCAGTTTTGTGTGTGCTTATGTGCTAGATTCCAATCTAATCCTAAAGAAAGTCATATGCTTGCCGTGAAAAGAATTTTTAAATATCTTGTTGGAACATGTGACTTAGGAATTTGGTATCCTGCTGGTTGCAAGTTAGAATTGTTTGCCTATTGTGATGCTGATTATGCTGGGTGTAAGTTAGATAGAAAAAGCACAAGTGGCTTGTGTGTATTTCTAGGTGGGTGCCTTATTTCTTGGGCTTCTAAGAAGCAACATTCAGTTGCTCTGTCAACCGCAGAGGCTGAGTATGTTGCTGCAGGTAGATGTGGAACTCAGATTCTCTGGGTGAAACATCAACTTCTTGATTATAACCAAGATTTAGGGTGTGTACCCATCCTATGTGATAACACTAGTGCCATAAATTTGTCTAAAAACCCCATTCAGCACTCCAGAACAAAACACATTGAAATTAGGCATCATTTCTTGAGAGATGAGGTTGCAAAGAAATCTTTTGAACTCCACTTTATTGAAACTGAAAAACAAATTGCAGACATATTCACAAAACCCCTTCCTGAAAATAGATTTTCATCTTTAAGGAGAGAACTTGGTCTTTGCAAGTGTCCACCTTCTTGATTTCTCTCTAAGTTTGGGTTGAGTGCTATGCATTGTCTAAGGGGGAGTTCTTTGCATTTCATAACTCCTTGCTTCCTCAAGCTACATTGTTCATATCTCTCTCACTTTCAATTCTGTTTCCCTTTTTACAATAAATTCTCCACTTCTGATTGTGTTGAAACTTCTTGGTATATCAAATAGTGATTTGGAGAAGGACAAGTTATGCTTGTCTGGAAACTTTCACTATGCGAGAGTATATGTCTCCGCCAAGTACTAAGAAGTTAATATGCAATAATTGAGGGGGAGCTTTTATTGTTCAAAGAGAATTACTTTTCTGACTTCAAAACTTGCACAGTTTTCACTTCCATTTCCTTTTGGCAATGAATTCTTCAACTCTTATTGTATTGAAATCTCTTGGTATATCAAATGGTGACTTGGAGAAGGACAGGTTATGCTTGTCTGGACACTTTCACTATGCGAGAGTATGTGTCTCCGCCAAGTACCAAGAAATGAATAGGCAATTGTTGAGGAGAAGTTCTTGTTGTCCAAGAAGAAAATTTCTTTATGATTTCAAAATGCATATCTTTATTTTGATGAAAAATGGTTGAAATCATCATCTCAGGGGGAGCTAGAAAATTCACAAGTCATCTTTTTGCAAAATTCAAAATCTTTCTTGCATTTCATAATTTTCCTGCATGATGTCCTCATTCTAAAGTCTAGAGTCACAAAATGAACCTTGAGTGATTTATTATATTTTTTCTAATCAACCTGCAACTATGTCTCTCAATCCACAGAAATTCAGATCTCTTCCTAGTCTAAATGACAATTTGTGCCTTGAACTTAAAACATTTCCTTGTTTGCAACTGATGATTGGATGTATTTGAATTCTATCTCACAAACTCTCCAAAAAAAAAAAACTTGTAAAATCCAACAGAGCAATGGCATCTGTGCTGAGAAACTGCACACCTTCACAATGAATGAAGTGCTATGTATGTCATGAGGCATTATTGCTAACTCTGTTCAAAGGGGATCCAAATTGAAAATAACTTCAAAAATTTAAGCAATTATGTGCTATGCTTTTTGATGATGACTGAGTAACTGGAAATATTGGCGTCTACAAAACGTATATTTTCATGTCAAAAGGTCATCATTTACCCCTTTGAGACTTGACAATGATTAAATCTTAAGTATCCAGGGACTATGGTGTGTAAAAAGCACTAGTACTTGAGTGAAAGAGATTTATATCATTTGATAGTTTGTTAAAAAGAACAAAAATATGAAAGCTATTGGAGATTTGTTTAGAAAGAATCATCTTCCTCCTTCATCAAGTTGTTCTTTAAGTTTGTGTTTTACTTTCAACACAACTGTATTTAGTCTAGATGACATCTTTAATTCTTGAAAATTGAGAAACATGGTAGTTTTTGGTTGATTGTTAGATACAATATATCCCTCAATTTATCATTTTGTTGATTCAAGTCTTGGAATGCTAATATCCTGTTGGAAATTGTTTGAAACACTTGAACTGTGATGAATTTTTGCAAAATACAACAAATGAATTTTTAAGCCTCTTAAAAATCCTTGAAATGATAATTCCTCTCATTATTTATCATTATAAAGATGTCCCCAAATTTTCTCAAAAATTTCCTCTCAAAGATTCAAATTTTTCTCAAAGGCTGTGTTGACACAATCCTCTCTCGTGTCGACACACAACCCTAGTCAGGTCGACACAATCCTCTCTCGTGTCGACACACAACCCCAGTCAGGTCGACACACCCTTCCTCATGTGTCGACACTGCCTTCTTGCCAGACCCTTTTCAAACCTTTCGGGTTCACCTTAAACCCTTGTTGTTCCTGCGGGGCAGTATACCACTGCACCCCTTTTGGAATAAGGTCGACCCGACGGCCAAAATTTCATTGTTTCCGGCAAGAACACTTCCCTTTTCTCTCTAGCTCTCATCCTCCTTCCATCATCTCTCCATTCTTCCATTTCCTCTCCAAATTCCACTCCTCTTGCACCATGGTCCGCAAGTTGGGTCCCCGCCGTGGCGCAAGATCAGAGGCCTCTTCAAGGCCAGTTCCGGCAGAGGCTCCGGTTGAACAGATGGAAAGAAGAACAAAAAGGAGAAACGATCCTGCCTCTTCATCTGCACCTCTGAGAGCTTCCAAGCGTGGCAGGACCTCCACTTCAGGCAGAGGTGGTAATGTTTCAAACCCTAGACCAGACAGTCCGGGAGACTCTTTTGAAAACCCTGAGGAATCATCCTCCTCTTCTTCTTCTGAGTCTCAAGAAGATATCCCCTCAGAATCCGTAAGTGCAGCCAAATTGATTTTGAAGCCAAGAATACTAGACCTTTCAGACATCCAACTAGCAGACTCCCTTCCTGAAATTCAAACCTACTTTTCCTTTCAATCTTGGATACCCTTTATTTCTGAATTTCAAGTCTGCTATCCAAGATTAGTTAGAGAATTCTACAAGAACCTCACCTGCACAGAAGAAGGATTTGAATCCAAAGTCAAGGGAATAGTCATAGCCATGCCAACTGCAGTAGCTGCCTCCATTTTAAAAGTGCCAAATGAGGGGGCTGACTACCATGAGTTTGACTTTGATCTACATGAAGCCTATTCAATCTTGACAGGCCTTCCTGCAGATGCATCAGATCCCAAACAGACCTATGTAACCAGGTTCAATGCCAATACATTTCCACCTGTGTTAAGGGTCATCCACCACATTTTGACTACCATTATTACCCCTCAAGGTGGTGGGAGGGATAGATTGACAGACATTCAGAGGTTCATCCTTTACTGCATGGTCAAAGATATAAAAATCAACCTCCATGTGATTCTCTATCAAATCATGTCTGAAACAACAAGGACAGACCTAAAGAGATCACTTCCTTATGGAGCACATCTGACCTCAGTGTTCAAGCACTTTGGTGTGCCATTGGAAAATGAAAAATCCCAATCCATTCCCAAGTCAAACATCTACACTTTCAAAATATCCAGAAGTTTATGGGATTTAGATTGGAGGGAAATCAGATTAGAAGAGGACCAATTGTGGTTGAGGCCCCTCAAGCTCAGGAGGACCAGCCTCAGGTTCAAGGGGATCAGCCCCAAGCACAAGAGGACCAGCCTCCAGCTCAAGGAGACCAATATCAGGAGGATCAGCCTCCACCTCATGAGGGCCAGCCTCAAGTTCAAGAGGAACCAGCTCACTTGCCAGAGGATCAGCCTCTAATGAATGAGGACCAGCCTCATATCCCTCCTGAAGGTGGCATTCAGCTTGAACCCCCTATTCCACCTCAGGATGATCCTTCCTCTTCCTTGCCACATACTTTTGAACCTCCACATTTCCCCTCTACATTCCAATCTTCCACTTCTTCTGGTGGGTCCTCAATTCCACCAGAATTGTTCTCTTTCCTCAATGCCAAATTTGATACATTGAACTCCACCATTCAAACAATGTCAGACCAATTTGAATTGAGAGTTCAAAGACTAGAGAACACAGTGTCAGCTAAATTTATTGAGCAGAAGGCAGCTTCAGATTATGTAGCTCAAAGGTTCAATAGGTTGATTGGCACAATGGCAGATGCCTCTCTACAGCTAAAAGAACATCAAGATAAGTTGGAGACAGTTCTTAAGGGAATATTGGCAAATTCCCAAGCAGATGTCTTCAACACCAACCAAACATTGCATGAGATTTCCAGCACCAGATTGTCATTTGCTCATTTTGTGGATGATTTAGAAAGTATGAGAAACTTCAATGAGCACATTGACAGGCAGCTTACAGATTTGACCAAGGAGTTCAAGATAATGCAAAGACCTGGTTGGTCAGCTGGCTCATCAAGTTCTCAACCTGTTTCAGATGAATTGAAAAGAACTCAAAGCACCTTGATAGAGCATTCTGATAGAATGGAGCATTATCTTCATACTAGGCTGACAACTATCCATGAACAAATAAAGTCAAGCATGAAGTCAATGGACAAAAGACTGTCAGACATTGAAGTTCTTCTTGCTCCAATTCCTCCTCCTCCTCCATCTTCTACCTAATGTACATTTGTTTTGATAATGGCAAAGGGGGAGAAGAATGAATGACTTGAATGTAATATTTTGATGTAATGATCTTTTGAATGAAATGAAATGGTTGTTTTGGCTTCAATGCAAAGTATTGTGATTCTGAATGCAAATCTTTGTCTTTGTGTTTGAATACTTGTCCAATTGTTTGACTTGTGTGCACAAAATTTCTAATTTCAAGTAACACTGTATCTCACAAACACATCATCAATTGTTACTGAACAATATCAAAAGGTCCTTGACAAGTATGAACAAAAAGGAAAACAAAAAAAAATTTAAACAATCAAAAATTGCTTAAAATCACACTTCATCAAAACCACATTGAAATATGGATTTAATGTTGCCATCATCAAAAAGGGGGAGATTGTTGGGTTGAATGCAAATTCATATCATTTCCCTCCTATTTTGATGATGACAAGAGGTGTTCTTAAAGCAATGTAATTGAAACATGTCAAAAACATCATACCTGAAATTCATGTTCCAAAAGTATTTTTCAAACCACATTTATCATTTATGGTCATGATAAATCATTTAACTAATGATATATGTGTTTATTTTTCAGGTACAAACATTTTTATGCAAAAGATGAGTCGACACACCCATCAATGGTGTCGACACATCAACACAAATTCAAAGGCAAAATGTGTAAAAATGTTGAGATTGTGTCGACACATGTCAAGAGTGTGTCGACACGAGTGGCAGTTTTTCAGAAATCAAGCCTACCCAGGTCGACACACTCTCAAGCAGGTCGACACTAGATTCTGTTCCCAGAACAGCTAGTTTGAGGAATTGGGACAGGAGGTCGACACACTCAAGAGCAGGTCGACACGGGACCCTCTTCCCAGAACAGCCTTCTACACAGTCTGGACAGTGTGTCGACACTACCACCAGGGCAGGTCGACACACTACGGAAACTTTTCATCCTAAAAGTTGATGGCTGCCACGTGTCCTTCTAGGGCGATCAGAATCTTCCTAGGAATGTGTGCCCTTGTACCCCAAAAGGGTATCTTTGGAATCCTAAGGATATAAAAGGTTTTTTTGGCCAGCTTTCATATGTGAGAAGGACCCAACTCTCTCAGAGCCTCCAAGAAGCTCCTGGCGGCCAAGAAGAGCCCGTGTCTCCTTCCTCTGCTCTCCAAGTACTTCCAGAAGACCAATTCCCACCAATTCAAGGTGTGGGAATTGGAATTTGATTCCTGAAGACTTCTCTGAAGCATTCCAAGGAGGCAGATTCTGTAGAAGACTTCTTTGGTGAAGAATTCGAGGAAGATCCAACTTCTCAGATTGCAGAGCATCGACTTGGACTTCAAGCTTCACAAGTTCCTTCCCAATTCAAGCTTCTACAAGGGAGTACACTGACGAACGAAGCCTTTCAATACAATTTACCTTTTCTTCTGTTCTTTTAAGATATCTTTTGAGATTATGCAAGTGCTTCTGCATAACTCTCTTTAGAGTTCTCAAATTTCGACTAGATCTGTTGCTAGAGGATCTAAGTCTTAAGTTGGTGTCTAGATAGTTTTAGTGTGAGCATTGTGCTCAGTTTGGTGTGAGCCGTCGAGCTCAGTTTGAGTTGTCAAGCTCAAGGTTGGTTTGAGCAGTCTTGCTCAGTGTTTCTAGAGTAGTCTTGCTCTAGAGGTTGTGTGAGTTGCATGCTCTGAAGTGTTGGAGTTGTCAGGCTCCTTTGGGTGTGTAGCCCTGTTGTGTTAGTGAAGCCTCACGGGTTGTGAGGGGTGGATGTAGGAATCACATGGGTGATTTCCGAACCACCTAAAAAATCCTTGTGCATTTGTCTTCTGTGGTTTGATTGATTCATCCGCTAGATGTTTGCATAGGATTCGTTTTTAATTCACTTAATCAACTTGCTTCACATCCAAGTTTTTCAACTCACTCAAATCTAATCAGATCTGTAGTTTTTCACTGATAACATTGCCTCTGATTCTAAATAGTTTTCAAATTACTTAAGCTTCCGCAAAAGTGGCTAAGATCTATTCATCCCCCCCCCTTCTAGATCACTTCCACACACTCTTTTCGATCCTTCAAAAGATACTCAAAACATGGAATAAACAGAAAATTCATAGTTTAAACTTACTCTCCCCCTTTTTGTCAATAACCAAAAAGGAAAAATCTTACCATTTGTATTCTCCAATTAAAAAATATTCTTAGTATGTTGAAGGAGAGGGGTTCAACAATACGTTTACTATGGTCATTGTTTATTGCTCCCCATAGTGTTTGCTCCCCCATGAATGTGATGCTCCCCCTCAGTGCATGGGTCTGTGGCTTGATGAATCTTCAATCCTCTCCTTGTCTGTTGACATCTTCTATTGTATTTTCATTTGCTATTCTATGGGAGGTCTTTACGAAGTGTCCCTACATTGATCACAAATTCTTGCAAGGATATTAGTAGCATTGTAATTTAGGGAGTAAATAATAAAAAGAAATGTAAGTTTAAAAACAAAAACAAAAAAAGGAACTAAGGATGATTATTTCCTCTTTAAATAGGAATGAAGTGAAGAGTTGGTAATCACCAACCGGATGCTTTTTGGGCATCCTCTAATCATACCCATTTGAATGGCTCTTTCTTTTGTCCATTAAAATGAATTTGGCATTCTCTTCTTCTTCTTCAGTGCTTGAGCTGTCTGAGGTGTTATCCCATGTAGCTGTAAAGGTCTTCCTTTTATATTCTTATATTTCTCCTCTTTTCTCTTCTTCTTTTTCTCTTTCCTCTTGACTAAGATTTTTCAGATAATTTCTTCTTTTTTGTTAATATTACTGCTCTAACTGGAAGTGGCTTCATCTGAAGTGCTTTCCTCAGCCTTGAATGCATTGTTTAATCTTCTTTTGAAAGAACTTTCTCCTAATCTCTCCATGTTGATCTCATGAGCCATGAGAGATCCAATAAGCTTTTCCAATGTCATTGTGAAGATGTCATTTACTTCTTCTATAGCAGTGACTTTTGGAGTCCACTCCTTTGGGAGAGATCTTAGGATCTTCCTGATCATATCTCCCTGGCTATACTTCTTTCCGAAATTTGCAAGTCCATTTACAATTTCAGTAAACTCGTTGTACATCTGAGATATGGACACACCTTGTTCCATTTGGAACTTCTCATATTTTGACACAAAGATATCAATCCTGGTTTCTTTTATGTTGTCAGTCCCTTCATATGTGAGCCTTAGTGTTTCCCACATATCCTTTGTTGTTTTGCACACAGAAATTCCATTGAACTCTTGCTTGGTCAGTGTGCAACACATGAAGCTTTTGGCCTTACTGTTTAGAGATATCTTCTTTTTTCTCTTCAGCTATCCATTCTTCCTTGGGCTTGGAGATTTGGAGATCTCCATCTTCTATGATGCTCCAGATTTGATAGTCATAGCCTTGTAGGAAGAACTCCATCCTAGTCCTCTAGTATTGATAATCTTATCCATTAAATAGTGGAGGCGGAAGATGGATTGGCCTTATGCAAATCCTTGGGTTGCCATTTGATCTTTGATCTAAGTTCGTTAGATCTTCTTGATTTTTCATAGACCAAGGCTCTGATACCACTTGTTGGCCCACTTACGGTTGGCAGCAAGACTAACCTAGAGGGGGGGTGAATAGGTAATCTAAAAAACTAAAATAAAAATCACCACTTGTAAATGTTTGGTTAGTATAAATAAATATGTGCAAGGAAATTAAAGGCTCGGAAGCAAGCACACAAGGAACACAGAGATTTATCCTGGTTCGACCCTTCAAATGAAAGTCCTACGTCTAGTCCCCAAGCAAACTATTGGGATTTCACTAACCACCAAGTAACCTTGGTCGTCCCTTAAACAAGGGGCATAAAACACCCAGCACCCTAGTTGATCTTCTTCTCTTTCCGGGTAAGAAGGCAACCCACTATTTCACCTCAACCAGGTGCTTCTTTTACGAGCTGAGAGGTAACTCACTAGTACACATCCCAATAGGTCTTCCCGTCTAATCAAGGGGAACACTGGTACAGACCCCAGATGGTCACCACCAGGCGCAAGCTGGTCTTCACTTCTAATCAAGGGGAATGCTTGCACAACAAGCCTTCTCTTCCCACCGAAGAGGAACACTTCTGAACACAGAAGCAAGAATCTGAAGCCCCTAGATCAAGCTCAGGATAGACATGAAATGCTTGATCTAAGACTGAGCCTAAAAAGGAAAGAGTTTACATAACAAGACTCTCCTTAGGCTAAACCCCCAACTCTCTTTCTCTCAAATACACAAAGACACAGAGAGAGAGAATGAGGAAGAAGGAAGACGGCTTGAATGTAGCATTGGATGCTCATAGAATGTACACTTCTTGAATGATCTTAAGGTTCGCACACTATTTCTTTTTCTTACCACTTCAGTCTCAAGTCCTCATCCTTTTATGGAGCAGCTTGAATAGATCTGATGAAGACTAGCCATTGGAGCTTTTTGGCTCTCTTCTTCTTCTTCTCACCTTCCTTTGAGTCTAACGGCTTCCTTCTTGTGCCTACTGGCTACCTGGAATGGAGGAAGATGTTCTAGCTGGTACACACTTCCAAAGATGCCAACGGTAGGTTCAAGATGTTGACTAAGAGTAGAAGTGAACCTGCAGACATAAAATGCAAGGTAGATGATTAGACTCGTGAAGTCTTTTGTCAGGTGGCTCATACCTCTTTTTGTCTTCTGTCTGTATTTCCTGCAAATAGCTAGAAATAGAATGTAGGTACTTTTCTTTTGTTGCAGGAATGAAGAGATCCTATGAGATAGGAAAAACATATTCAATCAGAGAAATAATAGGTTAAGCATATCAAGTGCATTTGAGTTTTCATTGGGCGCCAAAGATATTTTGAAAGGTTTGAAATATAGAGGCAATCGATGTTTCATAAAGGTAGTCAATGTTTAAAAGAAGGGAAATTAGAGTTTGATTTTATAACAGTAATTCATGTTTATGTGAAGCAGTCGATGTTATGAGGCAATTGATCTATAAAGAGGCAATCGATGTTTAAGATAATCGATATTTGAACATAATCGATGTTTAAGTATAATTGATCTTTAAATGTAATCGATGATTGAACATAATCGATGGTTAAGCATAATCGATGTTTGAACACAATCGATGTTTAAGCATAATCGATGTAAAAGCAATCGATGTGATGTTGGAAGAGTATTCGATGTGGGCTTAAAATAGTAATCGATGTGGACTTGAAACAGTAATCGATGTGGACTTTTATTCTCCAATCGATGTGGCACTTAGTCAGTAATCGATATGTATTGAACAACAATTGATTGGGCTTTCCAGCGCAAATCAAGAAACAATAGTGCCATAATTTATTATTTTTACGAGGAGAAAATGATATTAAATATATTCATGATATTTAAGTTGATCATGAGTTTTGTTATCACCAAAATAAAGGATAAAATATAAGAGTGGTTCAACAGTACATAATAATAGGATTAAAGTCAGATCATGGAGGAGAATTTCAAAACAGAGAATTTGTGAGCTTATGTGAAGATCAAGGTATTTAACATAACTTCTCAGCACCAAGGACACCTCAACAGAATGGAGTTGCTGAAAGGAAGAACAGAACATTGCTCGATATGGCAAGAACCATGTTGTGTGAATACAACTTGCCAAGATATTTTTTGGCAGAAGCAATAGCACTACATGCTACATAGTCAAAAGAGCAATGATCATGCCAATCCTAAAAAAGTCAACATATGAATTGTACAAGAAAAAGAAGCCAAATGTAAGCCACCTCAAGCCTTTTGGATGCAAATGCTTCATTCACAACAATGGTAAGTGAAATCTGGATAAGCTAGATGCAAAATCTGATGAAGGTATATTTCTTGGTTACACTTCTAAGCCTAGGGGATATAGAGTTATCAATAATAGAACCTTGTTAGTTGAATAAACTGTACATATTATATTTGATGAATCTAACCCTTCCTTGAGAAAGGGAATTACTAGTGATGATGAAGGTATGGAAGACCTATCCAAAAAAATACAAGATGTATCTATCAAGGATAATGAAGATCCACCACTGGAAGAATACAACAGAAAGATCTAATCCATAAGGATCTTCCTAGGGAATGGAGATATAAGAAGGATCATCCAAAAGAAATATCATTGGATATCTAACTGTAGGGGCAAGAACTAGAGGTAACATTATTCCCTATGATTATTATCTTTTGTTTCTCAAATTAAGCCTAAGATAGTTAATGAAGCACTGACTGATGAATCTTAGATTCAAGCCATGCATGATGAACTAAATCAGTTCAAAATAAACCAAGTCTGGTCCCTTATTCCTAGACTATCATATCATCATGCGATTGGCACCAAATTGGTGTTTAAAAACAAGTTGGATGAAGTTGGTGTTATCACTAGAAATAAGGCTAGATTGGTAGCTCAAGGCTATTCCCAAGAGGAGGGCATATATTATGATGAAACCTATGCACCAATAGCTAGACTTGAGGCTATTAAGATTTTATTAGCATATGCATCTGCATGTGATTTAAAATTATTTCAAATGGATGTGAAATCTACATTTTTAAATAATTTTAGAAAAGAGGAAATCTATGTTGAAAAACCTCATGGCTTCGAAGACATAGACCATCCTAATCATGTTTTCAAATTACATAAGGCACTATATGATCTGAAACAAGCACCTAGAGCTTGGTATGAAAGACTAAGTGCATTTCTTTTAAAACATGGTTTTATAAGGGGTAAAGTAGATAGCACACTGTTTATTAAATCATGCTCTCAAAATATCTTAATTGTGCAAGTTGATGTTGATGATATCATTTTTAGAGCTACTGATGAATCTCTTTGCAAGCACTTTGAAGAATTAATGCATGGAGAATTTAAGATGAGTTTTTTGGGGGAATTGACTTACTTCTTTGGACTCCAAATCAAACAAGACAAGGAGGGAACTCACATAAATTAGACCAAGTACATCAAGGATTTGCTAAAGAAGTTTTGCTTTGATCAAGCAAAGCATCTAACCACTCCTATGAGCACTTCCACCAGGTTAGACAGTGATCCTTAAGGTAAGAAAGTAGATCAGAAATCATATAGAGGTATGATTGGTTCTCTACTATACTTAACAGCAACTGGACTAGACATCTTATTTAGTGTTTGCATGTGCACAAGGTATCAAGCAGATCCTAAAGAATCACATTTAATTTCAGTCAAAAGGATTTTTAGATATTTGGCACATACATGTGAATTAGGTCTATGGTATCCAAAATCATGCAAGATGAACTTAATTGGTTATACTGATGCTGATTATACTGGATGCAAAGTTGATTGAAAAAGCACCAGCGGCTCTTGTCAGTTTCTTACAGGGTGATTGATCTCTTGGTCCTCAAGAAAGCAGAACACTATGGCCTTATCAACAACTAAAGCTGAATATGTTGTTGCTGGGAGTTGTTGCACTCACTACTGTGAATCAAACAACAACGTGAGGATTATGGACTAAACAACTTATCTGTACCCTTGTTATGTTACAACAACAGTGTAATCAATCTCACAAAGAATCCAATACAACATTCAAGAACCAAACATATTGCGGTTAAGTATCATTTTATTAGAAATCATGTTGAAAATAATAACATTAGTATTTCATTTATAGATACTGAGAATCAGTTGGCAGACATCTTTACAAAAGCCCTTCTTGAAGAAAGATTTACCTCTCTCCAAAGAGAGCTGGGCATGTGTAATTTGTAAAAGATGTATTTCTGCATTAACTAAAGAAAAGTAATTTTTCAGAGTACTTTGGAAATACATGACTCCTAATCATTGTTGAAAACTTCTTGTATTTCATGACTGTGTCGACACATTCTTTACTCAAGCTGATACAACTCCATTATCTATCAACACCTCCTTACATCAGGTCGACACATCCTTCATTCAAGTCGACCTGTAACATCATCCTATTGCAACATCTACTCATTTTATTTTGATCCAATATTTAATTTCCACTCTCACTATGGGTCATCTTCATGACCAAGTTCCCTACATTTAACTCCTCTATCTCTTTACATGGCTTGAACTGAGGGGAAGCCTTGAACTAAGGGGGGACTTATTAAATCCTTCTCCATATCTTTCCTTTTGGCTTCATCATTTCTATTCCATAGACCTTCCATTCCTTTTATTTTTTTGGTCATTGACAAAAAGCGAGAAAAATACTCTGAAATACATACATACTGTGAATAAATCGTCATATTTTTTTTAGCATTATGATTTCGATTAGTTTTGTCATCACCAAAAAGGGGAGATTGTTGACTCCTTTATCTCCATGACTATATATTTTGGTGATAACAAAATTCATTAGAATATTCTTATATTTATCTAAATCATCTATTTTTAGCTTAATATCATTATGGTTAAGTCTGTCAACATGAGACTCAAAGAAAATAAATAATACTTCAAGGATCACCATTGTAAGTATTCCAAGTATTTCCAAAATCACTAGATGGTGTTCAAATGCTTGTAAGTCTTTGTTGTCATTCATAGTTTTTAAACTTCATTATCCAAAGTCATTTTTTTTATATATGAATTCTTCAAGTTCAACTCCGACTCTTGTAAAGTCGAAGTAGTTCAACTCCGACTCTTGTAAAGTTGAAGTGGTTAAGCTCTGACTCTTGGACAGTCGAAGTGAGAATGATTACAGTTCACTTAAACATTGATTACTGCTTAACATCGCATCGATTGTGCTCTCATTGATTACATATAAAGATCAATTGTTTTCCATAAACATTGATTGCTTTGTACTTAAACATCAATTGCGTAAGATATCGATTGTCTTACACATAAACATCGATTGCATTGAAACATCAATTGCATTAAAACATCGATTTCTCTTACATCGATTCCTTTCACAATCGATTGCTTATATCTATTATATTAAAACATCAATTTCTTATACTGATTATCTTAAAACATCGATTGTCTTCAAACATTAATTGCCTCTTTATAGATCAATTGCCTTTATAAAACATCGATTGTCTTGAATAAACATCGATTACTCCTTGAACATCGATTGTGACTTAAACATTGATTAACATGTATTTCAATTTCAGATAAATTATTGTCAATACCTTGATCATCTGTTTCAAAACAAGTATCTTTACAATAATCATGCTGATTATGATTGAAATTTAATTATATTTGTGTTATGATCAAATCTTGGCGCGTAATATTTTTTCAAACCATTTTTTTAAAGATGTGCATTTCAAATTTCTGGCCATTTCTGACATATCCTTCTTACAAAAGCATTCTAAAATATCCTCCTATGTATGGTCTATCTATGGATACAGTTCCCATGCACATCATCATTTGAAGTTTGCCATTTTTATGATATATCCTTTGTAGCTTTAAATGATGATAGTATGAACATATCCTCTTTAGTATATCTTCTCACAGTATGATTTTTGACTAAACTACTATCTTCATGATAAGTCTTCTAAAACATTACGTATGAACATAAAAGAACATATCCGTCTGTGGCTTGCTTAGTCACGGGACTCAGCTCCCTTGCAAAAAGCGCGTTATGATTTTCCATTCTTTTAACAAGTTTTTCTTGTGATTTATATGGTGACAGAATGGACATATCTATTTTTGTATAACACCTTTTTCTGTTGACGAAAGATTTGTCTCCTAGCATTAAATGGGTGCAGGTTTCTGGTAGTCACATGTCTCCACAACATGAGACTTGCTGCGACTACATGGATACAAGCAGCAAGGAATAAGAGACAATGGACACTTCAATGGACACGTCTGAAGGTAGCTGAAGTGCTTATAAAGAAGAAGACAATGGTTGTGAAAAAGTAATATACATAGAAGTGAACCAAGAAAGAAAGTTTTGACAACCTCTAGAAGAGCAGTGTGCCCTCATTTAAAGTCTATCTGCTCTGAGTTCTCTCAAAGCATCTTTTCATTTATTTTGAGAGCTTGTTGTCTCTAAGAGAGAAGCATCATAGCCTCTTCTTCTCTCTCTTAGTTCGTGCCTCAGATTAAGCACTGCATTGTTGTATAAACTTGGTCTAGGGGCCATCCCTTGAACTCTTCTTTAAGAGTGCTCCTCTTCTTGTGATAAGAGAAGACCTGCTGTAGGTAGGTGGTTTATTCCCCTTGTTGAAGGGAAGACCTGTTGCTACAGGTGGTTGTATTGCCTCTTCGTGGGTTGAATTGAAGGCTAGCGGGTGCTGGATGTGTAAGTGCCCTTGAGGGGGACTGTACCATTGGTTAGTGTATCCCAAGTAGTTTCTTGGGCACTGGACATAGTACTCCTGGGTCCGAACCAAGATAAAAATCCTTGTGCATTTTGTGTGATTGTTATTCTTTTATTTTCTCTGCTCACTAACTCCAACACCAGCATTTAGTGTTTCTAGTTGAAGTTATTTTTAACAAGAAAATTAATAGATATATTTTGAAGCAACCCATTCACCCCCCTTTGAGCTTGCAACCTGCTCAACCTAGTCTTCTTTGGTACTTTTGTCCTTGAAGTCTTTAAAGGAAGTTGTAGACAGTGGGTTTCTTTTCCTCAAAAATTTCCTAAAGCATTGATGTAACTTGGCAACTTCTTCCTCATCTTTGCTTGACGAGTTTTCATCTGAGCAAATTGCCTTGGACTTTTTAGTAGCTACATCTTTCTGCTTGATGATTGCTTGCTCGGCCTCCTCTCTTCTCAAATTAATCTCATACGTCATGAGACTTCCAATCAACTCCTCCACAGTAAGGCTTGACAAGTTCTTGGAGTCTTCGTTGATTGTGGCTTTTGTATGCCACACCCGTGGGAGGGATCTCAAAATTTTATGGACTATTTTTGTGTCCGTGTAGTTCTTACCAAGAGCCTTCAGTCCATTTGTGATTTTGGAGAGCCTAGCGAACATATCAGAAATTGACTCCACTAGGCTCATCTTGAACATTTCATATTCAAGGACCAGAATATTTGCTTTGTTTTCTTTGACTTTTGAAGTGCCTTCATAAATCAACTTGAGCTTATCCCACATCTCCTTCACTGGGCTGCACATGAAGACACGAGAGTATTCATCAGGATCAATAGCACACTGCATTATATTCATAGCACTAAAGTTTATATGGGATTTTTAAATATTCTCCTCTATCCACTTTCCCTCATGCTCTGGCAGTGTGTATGGACCGTTACTGACAACTTTATAGATCTCATAGTTTTTAGCTTTGAGAAAGATGTGCATATGATTTTTCCAATATGAGTTCTGATACTAATTGAAGAGTAATTTTTCCATCAAAGTATGGTGGACGGTGGATGGAATGACCTTCAGGAACAACCCTGATTGGCCATCACATATAGGATCACTCTAATATCGAGAGCCCTACTCTGATACCATTGTAGAGTAAAATATGTGAACATATGTGCGATGATCAACCAAGAGGAGAGGGGTGAATTGGTTATCTCCTATAGCACCCCAAAAAATTATTTTGAGAAAATTATAAATAATAATTTAATATTCTAATAATAGTAAAAACGTATGTTCCATTATCATATGTACAAAAACACATCGAAAAACTTCGTAAAAATTATAGTTCAACTTCAAATAATATTCCCAAATGACCCACGAAGAAATTCGTACAAAGAAAAAATCCGATTGGCCATGATTAAGGTGTTTTGTGACTTATTATCATAATTAGAAAATAAGTCAGAAAATCAATATCACATGTACCTAATGGAGTCCAAAAATATAATAAAAATTATGGATGGACTTTAAACAATAGGTATTGACAACCCAATGAAAGAAATGGCTAAAAGAGGTCTTTTGTGCCACAAATAAATTTATGCTAGGAAAATAACCTGAAATCTAGAAATTTTCAATAATGTACCATAAAATGGTTAATACTCACCAAATACACACTTAATGGACTTCAAACCAAGTCCAACTCATGGTTGCAACCTAAAGTATGTTTTCATATCAGTTCCATCACGAATTGGGGAGAGAAATCTCCAAGTTGAGGAAAGATACACCCAAATTTGCACCTAAAGGTACACCCAATTTGTGCCTAAAGGTTTCCTAATCTAATTAGGAAACTAAAGACACCTCTCTATATAAATAAAGCCTCTCTCTCCCATGGGACGACCCGTAGGGTTATTGAAGGCATACATGGAGGATGTGGTGGATGGAGATCTCGAGGAGAAGGCTAGAGCAAGAAGGAACCTCATGCTCTTCCCAACTCGGATCTGCAACGACCTGCACAAAAGAGTCAGATTGATCATCATCAAAGGTTAGTGAAACCTTGACCAAACCATGCAAGACATATGCCTTGGAAAGCTGTTCGAGTCTAGTTTCTTATGACAATATTTTTCCCAATTTCTAGCGAGTAGTTCGTGAGTGTTAGGCATTCTTCTACAACTAGTCAATCTAGGGTTTTCTGGAGGACTACTTTTCTTCTAACCAAAAGGTAGGTAGTCTCTAGGGCAAAATCTAATTAAACTCGCACATGCTTGCATACACATGTTCAAATCATGCGCTTATCATTTTCCCTAATTTTTTTCATGTGGATTTCATGTAGTGAATCTTGCATGTTTGGGACATTGTGTTGTCCTGTTAAAACCTTGAGTTGTTATACGAATTCTGTATCTTTATTTGAATCGTTTTCAGATCGAGCACCAAACATAAAATTTGTTCCTCTATGAGTATAGTTTCATTTGGCACATTTCCCCCCAATTTTTATTGTTCATACAAAGAGTATTATCCTACACATGACTACTACATCAGATTCAAGTAGACAGTCACAAAACTTCTTATTAACCTATCAAAAGCCTATTGTTTTCTAATTCCCAGTTATTGTAGGTAGGTTAGGAAGACCCCTAACTAACAGAAGCCGTTTCACGTGATTTGAATCACCCTACAGATTGTTTTAGATTTTCAAATGGTCCCTGGGTCAAACCCAACCCGAATCAGAGTCGGATTAAATCATAAAAGGTAACCAAGAACTCATGTTTAGAAAACGACGAGTCGACCTATCTATTATGACTGCGAAAGGATGTAACGACCCCCTTTATACCCATACGATTATACCAATCCCCATCGGTACAAAGAGCATCGTCACACTGGGATAGTAACCCAACACTAAACGATAAGGTTGATATGTCCATGAATAATAAAAGAGTACAGTGGAATTAAAAGAAATATTATATTTCATTCCATCATCACCACACATTCCACAGTCTATATAGTAAAAGAAAGTACTAGAGTCCACATTATTACAACTTGAAAAGAACTACATTGTCCGTACATTGTCCATATAAATAACATTATTCAAACTATAAATTAAGGAACTATCAAAAATAAAATCTCCTCAATTGCTATTCCTTGTATGTGGTATCAATCTTCGCTATTCTCTCCTCAGCTACTGTATACCTGTCACACCTGTACGCCGAAGCAAGTATGAGTCTTTCAAGACTCAGCAAGTAATCTAAAACATCAAACTTATACATATTATATACACATTAAACTACCAACAATAATGAAACACATGCTATCATACTAATCACGTAATTCACATAGCAAAAGTTTTTTATGGTTAACAACACCTATGTTTCCCAAACACATTCCAGATTAACACATGCTCATATTAAATCATAAAAATAACATACATCTACACAAGTTCTCTACACATTTTATATATTCTATGATACATGGTTCAAATCTTTATTATATCATTGCATAATTTAATCAAATTTAAATACAAGGTTATGTATAAGATGATGAATACTTTTAGCATAGTATTTGGTCAAATTCCCATGTATTCACGTCACTTTATCATACAACTAACTTGCTGTTTTAATGTACAATTTATCATACACTCATGACACTTGCACATGTTTCTAGTAAACTTCATAATATGATATTAATCTTTCTAACATATTTAAGCATAAACCATTAATACATACATGACATGAACATATGCACTCTTAAACACCTATCATGTAACATGATATATTAATCTAAACATTTTTCCTTATTGTGTAATAGCTCTACCAATTAGAACATGCAATTATACATAACGTAGATAACAATCTAACATGATCTCTATTTATTTTTCACATGCACTTTTCTCATTTATTTACACATTTCATTTGCTGTTTTAATATGAATAATTCACCATGATATCACCTTTATTAAACATGGAATGAAGATTTAATACACATTCAAATCGGATGGCAATCATCTACAAATTAAGCATGAAACTACATACTAAATGAATAGCAATTCTATCATGGAACTTAGACATTATTTTGTGTGTTTATCAAAAACAAATATCATTTAGCTTGCTGTTTTGACATGAATTAAACTTAATTACATGGATTTACACTTATTTTCATGCCATCTTATTCATTTGTCAATTATACACACTCAATTGTCTACATTGCGTTTCTTTACATATTTACATGCACATATTCATACACACCACCATATGGAGATGGTTAAACTATATCACATAATACTAAACATGATATTACAATTATGATGGTGACACATGAATGACATAAGTAATTACACATGTATTAATATATTGGTTTTCACATGAAATTATACTTTTATTATCTTTTACTCTTCCCTTTCATATCAATTCACACTCCTTCCATTTCCTTTACTCTTACATTCACATTTATCACTTAACACTATATTCACATTTAAACTCTTAAGTTGCGATGACACATAGTCCTAACTACCAAGTTGAGGAAAAAAATCACTTTGGCACTCAGTGCTTATCACTTAGCACTTAGCACTCACTTTCACATATTTGTCACCTAGGCAATGCGGAGGCAATCTAGGTAACTGCGCAGAACCGGGAGAAGCCCTCTCCACCCTAACCAGCAGTACTTGTCCACCTCCAAGATTTTATCCTAATGCCCTTAGGATTATCTCATAACTTTGAGCCTTCCATAGGGATTTTTCTATGGTACAGCTCTCAGACCCCTATGGTAGCAGTGTCATACATGGCTAAATATTTCATTAATCACTTTATCATTCTTATCACCTTTTACTCATGCTCATACACATATTATTCATCTCATTTCACATACACTTTACATAATCTTCACATTTCCATTTATAGAAAATTCACCTTACTGTTAAACAGTGATAAATAACTTAAGATAAGATATTACATGCTGCTAACTCTTAAATTATACAAAATTAACTCTAACATGCACAACATGGCTGTTTTCACATTTAAAACCATAAAAATACCTACTGTCATCAAAACATCATGAAAATTTTTATCAGAGGTTAAGAAAAGCAACCATAACATGTACTCAATTTTTCATATTTTTATGAACATAAAATATAATTATAACAGTTAAACCAAATCATAGGTGCATTTCTCACTAATTTCTCTAAAGCAGAAATTCTAGTAAGACAGTCTAATATGCCAGTGTCAATGCGTATATACGATAAACATATCATTACAAAAATTCACCAAACTCTAACCACAATTGTCCTTTTTACACAGATTAACCATGGTTATTTTATTATCATAATTCAATTTCTAGAATTTTAATAATTAACATAAATCATGAAAATCATGAAAACCTCATGACATGACCTACTGATCACCCTTGACCCCACATAAAAGTTACAGCATGAACACATACCCAGAAATCATTTAAATATATTAAAGAAGATCAAATAGCATTTTTTAGAACACTGAAGAACATAACTGCACAGTCCTGGCCGCCAACTGAGTTAATTGCGGCATCCCTTGCCGTCAACTCAGAACTTGATGGCAGGGGATGTTGCCGTCAACTTCCAAACAACAACTACACAGACAACACTCACATGCACGGGGAAATGGAGGGTCCAGGACTCGAGGAAAAATCCATAAAAAATCTAGGACCTAGGGGACTTGTCTAGATTGATATACATAGGTTACTTGCCTGTAATAATATCCTAGAAGATCAAATCTTGCTGTTGAAGCCCTCCTCAGACAAAGCAAGAGGGTGCTTAGAAACTCCTTTGATCAGGTTCTCTAGTCGTTGTAGGTCGTTCCTCGGGGTTGGGGATGCCTCCTTGATGGTTGGACTACGCTCCAGTTGTCGTAGATCTCCCGGAAAATCCTCCAGTCGCCGGATCAGAGCTTGGGAAGTCCAGCATTTCTCACAAAAATACTAGGGTTTCACAATGACCAAAAGGGCTTTGTGCGGCCAGAAATGGGTTTTTATAAACTTGGATAGGTTGGGCACGCACTGGGGTAGGTTACCCAAGGTTTAGGAATGGTTTCCTAAATTGGAACTAGCCATAAAGCGAGCATTAACAAATCTGGAACTGTTACGCAGGAGGATATTGACGTCATCATCAGTTGTAGTCACTGCACAGTTGACGTCAGGGGCTCGCCGCCAACAGCGGGTTGGCGTCCAGGGGGTGGCCGCCCACTGTGGGTTGGCGTCCAGGGATGTGGATGCCAACCACACTGGCGTCCAGGTCTTGGCCGCCAACTGCACAGTGCAGTCAAGACCCTGCCAAACCCCAAAATAAATGCGTAAATATCTCTAAACAATTTAGTATATGTAAAAATAATTACATATATCCTTACCACATAAAATACATGCATTACAGGATATTTAATTAAATACAACTTACACTTATCATGATTAAGGATAATATGCATCAATATATATGCACATACACATTCACATTACATAGTCACATACATTGTGAATGAATTTATAATGAAATGTGTTCATTATTAGTTGAGTTCTACCTGTACATTATCATTCAAGCACCTTACACATCATAATAATTTAACATGCTTAAAGTAGATAAATATCATTTAAACAAGATTAGCTTTTATATATTCCTATACACACCAGGTTTACTTACAACATGCATAAAATAACTAAATGCAATAAGCACATCAATAATTAAATAATTGCATGCCCACTTAAATATGTATTTGCATGTACAGAAATAAACTCATAATTATTTACAAAATGTATGACAATAATTTCATACTATGAGCACATATAATATGCATGAGGTTTATTGATTTATTACATACTTTGATAGCTAAATAATACATGCACACTTATATTTATATTTGTACCCATACGAAAATGGCTCTCATGCACTTACAGGCCTATAGCATTACTTACCTATCACATGCACAATATTACTTAACTATTTTATGCCTCAGATATTTTTTTTTTGTATACACATTATACATAAATTTAACTAATTGCCTATTCTTCCCTAACTATCCTGTATATAAATGCATGAACTAATGAGAAGTATAGTAATGATAATATGCACAATTGAATACACACGCTACTCACGCGACAAGTAAAAACATATGCACCATATAAAAGAAAGAAAATTTCGGGGTATTACACTCTCCTCCCCCCTGTGAAAAAGATCTTCATCCTCGAAGATCGATTCAAGTACCTCTGGTGAAGTCATTGGTGCCATCTACGAAAAATAATGAAATCCTCCTTCTCTTTGGCTGGTGATTGAAGTTCTGCTGCTGGCTATTTTGATGTCGATGTTGTAGCACTTTGGGATCAAACTTCTTCAACTTCGACATTCTTTAATCCGATGGTCCTTGCTGCTGCATTTGAGGCACCTTCCTTCCTTTGCCCAACACTGATTCCCGCCATGGTGTTTATTGTTGTGCATACACATGGGTTTCCCGCTAGCTATATAGGTCGCAAACCTTGCCGTGCTAAGAAGCTCGTCAAGAGTGTGGGGATCGCATTCCAATAGTCTCGCTCTCACTGCTGGTCTGAGTCTCATTATGAAGTTTCTCACCTTGCATTTTTCTTCATGCTCCCTAGCCCTAGCCTCATGCTTTCCTTGACTCACCATTTACTGCAAATCCAATCTAGTTAAAGTCTAACTTATTAAATCCTATCTACCTTTCTTACTATCTTTCATTCATTATTATTACTTTCTACACATATGGACAAATTTTCTATAAAGACTTTGTAATATTGTGAGATGATGGTTTATTCATGTACAGTCTCAACCTTGATTCTCTGATACCAATCTCTGTAACGACCCCCTTTATACCGGTACGATTATACCAATCCCCATCGGTACAAAGAGCATCGTCACAATGGGATAGTAACCCAACACTAAACGATAAGGTTGATATGTCCATGAATAATAAAAGAGTATAGTGGAATGAAAAGAAATATTATATTTCATTCCATCATCACCACACATTCCACAGTCTATATAGTAAAAGAAAGTACTAGAGTCCACATTATTACAACTTGAAAAGAACTACATTGTCCGTACATTGTCCATATGATAACATTATTCAACTATAAATTTAAGGAACTACCAAAAATAAAATCTCCTCAAGTGCTATTCCTTGTATGCGGTATCAATCTTCTCTATTCTCTCCTCAGCTATTGTATAACCTGTCACACCTGTACGTCGAAGCAAGTATGAGTCTTTCAAGACTCAGCAAGTAATCTAAAACATCAAACTTATACATATCATATACACATTAAACTACCAGAATAATGAAACACATGCTATCATACTAATCACGTTAATTCACATAGCACAAGCTTTTTATGGTTACAACACCTATGTTTCCCAAACACATTCCAGATTAACACATGCTCATATTAAATCATAAGAATAACATACATCTACACAAGTTCTCTACACATTTTATATATTCTATGATACATGGTTCAAATCTTTATCATATCATTGCATAATTTAATCAAATTTAAATACAAGGTTATGTACTAGACGATGAATACTTTTAGCATAGTATTTGGTGAAATTCTCATGTATTCATGTCACTTTATCATACAACTAACTAGCTGTTTTAATGTACAATTTATCATACACTCATGACACTTGCACATGTTTTCTAGTAAACTACATAATATGATATTATCTTTCTATCATAGTTAAGCATAACCAATTAATACATACATGACATGAACATATGCACTCTTAAACACCTATCATGTAACATGATATATTAATCTAAATATTTTCCTTATTGTGTAACAGCTCTACCAATTAGAACATGCAATTATACATAACGTAGATAGCAACCTAACATGATCTATATTTATTTTTCACATGCACATTTCTCATTTATTTACACATTTCATTTGCTATTTTAATATGAATAATTCACCATGATATCACCTTTATTAAACATGGAATGAAGATTTAATACACATTCAAATCGGATGGCAATCATCTACAAATTAAGCATGAAACCACATACTAAATGAATAGCAATTCTATCATGGAACTTAGACATTATTTCGTGTGTTTATCAAAAACAAAATCTCATTTCGCTTGCTGTTTGGACATGAATTAATCTTAATTACATGGATTTACACTTACTTTCATGCCATCTTATTCATTTGTCAATTCTACTTACTCAATTGTCCACATTGCGTTTCTTTACATATTTACATGCACATATTCATACACACCCCATATGGAGATGGTTAAACTATATCACATAATACTAAACATGATATTACAATTATGATGGTGACACATGAATGACATAAGTAATTACACATGTATTAATATATTGGTTTTCACATGAAATTATACTTTTATTATCTTTTACTCTTCCCTTTCATATCAATTCACACTCCTTCCATTTCCCTTACTCTTACATTCACATTTATCACTTTACACTTTATTCACATTTAAACTCTTAAGTTGCGATGACACATAGTCCTAACTACCAAGTAGAGGAAAACAATCACCTTGGCACTTAGCGCTTATCACTTAGCACTTAACACTCACTTTCACATATTTGTCACCTAGGCAATGCTGTGGCAAATCTAGGTAACTGTGCAGAACTGGGAGAAGCCCTCTCCACCCTAACCAGCGCTACTTGTCTACCTTCAGGATTTTATCCTAATGCCCTTAGGATTTATCTCATAACTTTGAGCCTTCCATAGGGACTTTTCTATGGTACAGCTCTCAGACCCCTATGGTAGCAGTGTCATACATGGCTAAATATTTCATTAATCACTTTATCATTCTTATCACCTTTTACTCATGCTCATACACATATTTTCATCCCATTACACATACACTTTACATAATATTCACATTTCCATTTATAAAATTCACCTTACTATTAAACAATGATAAATAACTTAAGATAAGATATTACATGCTGCTAACTCTTAAATTATACAAAATTAACTCTAACATGCATAACATGGTTGTTTTCACATTTAAAACCATAAAAATACCTACTGTCATAAAAAATTCATGAAATTTTTATCAGAGGTTAAGAACAGCAACCATAACATGTACTCAATTTTTCAGATTTTTATGAACAGAAAATATAATTATAACAGTTAAACCAAATCACAGGTGCATTTCTCACTAATTTCTCTAAAGCAGAAATTCTAGTAAGACAGTCTAATATGCCAGTGTCAATGCGTATATACGATAAACATATCATTACAGAAAATTCACCAAACTCTAACTCACAACTGTCCTTTTTTCACAGATTAAACATGGGTATTTTATTATCATAATTCAATTTCCAGAATTTTAATAATTAACATAAATCATGAAAAATCATGAAAACCTCATGGTGACCCCACATAAAAGTTACAGCATGAAAACATACCCAGAAATAATTTAAATATATTAAGAAGATCAAATAGCATTTTTTAGAACACTGTAGAACATAACTGCACAGTCCTGGCCGCCAACTGAGTTAACTGCGGCATCCCTTCCTATCAACTCAAGAACTTGACGGCAGGGATGTTGCCGTCAACTTCCAAACAACAATCAGCACAGACAACACTCACATGCACGGGAAAATGGAGGGTCCAGGACTCGAGGTAAAATCCAGAAAAATTCTAGGACTAGGGGACATGTCTAAGATGATATACATAGGTTACTTACCTCTAAAAATCCTAGAAGATCAAATCATGTTGTTGAAGCCCTCCTCGGCCAAAGCAAGAGGGTGCTCAGAAACTCCTTTGATCTAGTTCTCCAGTCGTTGTAGGTCGTTTCTCGGGGTTGGGGATGCCTCCTTGATGGTTGGACTACGCTCCAGTTGTCGTAGATCTCCCAGAAAATCCTCCAGTCGCCGGATCAGAGCTTGGGAAGTCCACCTTTTCTCACAGAAAATACTACGGTTTCACAATGACTGAAAGGGCTTTGTGCGGCTAGAAAATGGGTTTTTATAAAGTTGGATAGCTTGGGCATGCACTGGGGTAGGTTACCCAAGTTTAGGAAGGGTTTCCTAAACTGGAACCGGCCATAAAGTGAGCATTAACAAATCTGGAACCGTTACACAGGAGGATATTGACGTCAACATCGGTTGTAGTCAACTGCACAGTTGACGTCAAGGGGCTGGCCGCCAACACGGGGTTGGCATCCAGGGGGTGGCCGCCCACTGTGGGTTTACGTCTAGGATGTGGACGCCAACCACACTGGTGTCCAGGTCTTGGCCACCAACTACACAGTGCAGTCAAGACCCTGCCAAACCCCAAAATAAATGCTAATATATCTAAACATTTAGTATATGTAAAAATAATTATATATATCCTTACCACATAAAATACATGCATTACATGATATTTAATTAAATACAACTTACCCTAATCATGATTAAGGATAATATGCATCAATATATATGCACATACACATTCACATTACATAGTCACATACATTGTGCAGGAATTTATAATGAAATGTGTTCATTATTAGTTGAGTACTATCTGTACATTATCATTCAATCACCTTACACATCATAATAATTTAACATGCTTAAAGTAGATAATATCATTTAAACAAGATTAGCTTTTATATATTCCTATACACACCAAGGTTACTTACAACATGCATAAATAACTAATGCAATAGGCACATCAATAATTAAATAATTGCATGCCCACTTAAATATGTATATTGCATGTACAGAAATAAACTCATAATTATTTACAAAATGTATGACAATAATTTCTTACTATGAGCACATATAATATGCATGAGGTTTATAGATTTATTACATACTTTGATAGCTAAATAATGCATGCACACTTATATTTATATTTATACCCATACGAAAATAGCTCTCATGCATTTACATGGCCTATAGCATTACTTACCTATCACATGCACAATATTACTTAACTATTTTATGCCTCAGATTTTTTTTTTTGTATACACATTATACATAAATTTAACTAATTGCCTATTCTTACCTAACTATCATGTATATACATTCATGAACTAATGAGAAGTATAGTAATGATAATATGCACATTGAATACACATGCTACTCACGCGACAAGTAAAGACATATGCACCATATAAAAGAAAGAAAATTTCGGGGTATTACAAAGGACCACTGTCGCCTTCACACAAAGAAGGAGTCACCTTCCCACTGAGAATGCGATAGCCATACTGTCGCCTTCAAGGTGGCAATAGTATGGGAATCACCTTCTGACCCACGGGGCGGACCACCTTGTTTTCACCTGTCTTGTGTCATTTCAAGGGCTCGTTTGTCATGTCCTAATAAAAGGCTATTTATCGGAAGTGACAGAAATAGACACAAAAGGTAATAATTATTTATCCATTCATAACGTCATAAGCGGAAGTTTTATTACACAGATACTCATCGTAATAACTAAGAGAGGAGTAGATCAAAACAACTTAATTTATACATCTCATTTCACACTACTAAACAGAAACGGGTTAGCTTTGCTTGACACGGTCGGTCCACTCAGCACACATGCCCTTAAACTTCACCCCCATCTGAGTTACCTGAAAAGAGTAGGAAATAGTGAGCTAACTAGCTCAGTAGAATTCAAATATATAATTCAAGGGTGATTAGACGATAGCCAAGGCAAGGATAAATCGGATATCAAGAGATAATACCAGATTTCAGAACAATAACTTGATACAATGACAGTAAACTCAGGTTATGCTCAGGTATATAGCTCAAGAATTGGTTCATATGTCAGTTACATAATACAGGAATCATGATGACCATAGTCAAAAAGTATTTGATGCAATGCCAGACATCCCGACGCCCTTTATCATTCCACGTGGTCCGAAAATGAATTTGGGTGCTCCTCCCAGGACTGGACCAGCCCTATTTGCACAGGCATATTAATCAAAGGGTCCAAGGACCCAATAAATGTCATCATCATCAATTATCATATGTCACATGGTGTTCAAGCATTTGAACTCTCAAGACATCAGGTTATATGAACTCAATTACTGAATACAAGAGAATGGACTCAACGGAGTACCATTCGTAGTTGACGACATCAAGGATAATTCAATGTTGAGTAAGGTACTTCATGGGTAATCTTTACAGTAGAATGATAGAAAATACCCAAGTAATTAAGGGGTAACTTGGTAGGCTATTAGGATGAAGTTTATGCAAGAGTTCTATCATGAAAGTTGCTGAAATACAAGGCAGGAGGTGTCGACAGCCAGGAAGGGGTTGTCGACAGATGGCATCAGATAGAGCCTAGGTTTGCTGGCTCTCTGAATATCTATTGACAGCAACAAGAGGGCTGTCGACAGATACACATAGTCCAGAAATCTGGAGTTCTGGAAGACATGCGCCTGTCGATAGCTTTGGGCTGGCTGTCGACAAGTAGCAGTAGAACTTCCAAAAATGATGTTTAAATCCGTTCTAAACACCCTCATTATAGAACTTATAAACCAATAAATTTTTTATATCAAATGGAAGAGTCTAATTGGAGTTCTCACAGTGGTTTATAAATTGAACAAGCAAGATGAAACGAGAGGTTTATAATTCAAGCTTGTCTAGCTAGAACTAGACATATGTAGTACTGAAGCCTGATCTTGTTAACAATGGTTATTGGGAAGATTCCTACAAGATAAACACTAAAGCTCCAAGTGTTTCATGGATCTAAATCATGGCTTGGAGTACTTAACAATTAAGTAAAAGTTCTCACATAGTTCTATAGATATTAAAACTTCTACATAACTCCAGATCATGAACAAAGATCAAAGGTAGAGGAAGAGGATAGGAATTGATTTCTAAAATAGAACCAAGTTGTTCCTTTCCCAACAAGAGTAATCTACCATGACTGGAAGGAAAACATAGAATCACAAGTATAACAACTTATCCGTTCCTCACGAATTCCTTGTTACATATGGAGAACCGAATTGAAGCAGAGGGATATGAATCCTACCTTACTAAACAGATGAACTTGCAAGAATCCTTGATGAAGATCCTACACCCAGCAAGAGCAGTGTTTCCCCCCTTAACGTGGATGATGTGTCAGCTACGTTCACCTTAAGTGTAGCAGTTACAGTAGCAACAGGAGCAGAAATGGAAGTGGTTGCAGGTGCAACGGCAATAGCTCCCAGCAAATTCCAGTGCTCCTCCAACAGCACCTCTAGTAGCAGGAGCAAGAAGACAAGAACAGGGCAAGAACAAAGGGTGTGGAAAGATGGTTTCGAAGCTTGGGGGAAGGTACTTATAACCAATGCTTCTCCATGCACAAAGGCACATCGGTTGCCCATGGTCATGGTAAAAATCTTTTGATTCTTACCTTAACACGTAGCTCATGCAACTTTCATCTTGGTTACATGCACGTAACCTTAATGATGGCCCAACCCTTGGTGTAGTGGCTCTTTAAGAGCCTTACATGTAGGATCGAAGAAGGATGAACAATCTAGAAGGGGGGGGGGGGGTTGAATAGATCTAGGCCAACTATTGCGGAAGCTTAGCCATTTAAAAACAATCCATGGAATCAGAAGCAATTTGAAAGAGCAATTTATAGATCTGATGAGAGATTGTGTGAATTAGATGATTGAAGTGGAATCAGGTTGATTAAAGTGAATTCGAAAACCCTATGCATACATCTAGCGAAATGTGAATTTAGATCACACACAAACCACTACACAGAGATTTTTTAGGTGGTTCGGAAATCACACCATATGATTCCTACATCCACCCCTCACACTGTGAGGATCCACTAAACAACCTGGATACACAACACCTGGGGCCTGACAACTCCAACACAATGAGTTCTACAACTCCTAGAGCAAGACTACTCTAGACACTTTAGCACAATTGCTCAACCACAACTGAGTGCAACGACTCAACTCTGAGCACATAGGCTCACAAACCACTTGCTAGATCAAAAACACAAAGATCCAGATCCTCTAGGAATGATCTGATCTCAAGAGGTTCATTCAAGAAGATTAATGCAATAGTTCATGCACAATCTCTGGAATGACCATGAAGGAACAAGGGAATGAGGAATGGGGTGAAATATCCTTGTTCTTCAAGAAGACTCACTTGTAGAGCTGAATTGTGAGGAGGCTTGATCTCCAGAAGTCCCTGGCCGATGCTCTGCAACTTAGTCTTTGGGATCTTCCTTGAATTCTTCACAATCGTCTGCTTCTACTTGATCTGCACCCTTGGAAGTGATCTCATTGCTCATCTTGCATCAGACTTCTCTTCTTGTGCTTGAAGATGTGCGAATTGGGGTGAAGGAGCACAAGGGGGGCAAGAACAAGGAGTTGAGCTCTCTCTGCCGCCAAAACGATTTCTGGAAGGCTCTTGGAGGCTCTCATGGTTGGATGGCCAATTAGGGGTGTATTTATGCCCTAAAATGTCCAAAAATACCGTTGGGGGTCGTGGGAACATGATCCAAGGCCGATCCACCAAGTCCCTAGAGTGCCACGTGTCCAGATGTGACTTTAGGTCAAAATGTTTCCGGAGTCTGTCGATCTGCCCATGGATGTGTCGACACACTTTCACAGACTGGCAAATCAGCTTCTCTGGGAAGGGTCTCTAGTGTCGACACAACTTCATCTAGTGTCGACACACTGTAGAAAACTGCAAAATAGGCCTTCTGGGAGAAGCATCTAGTGTCGACCTGACTTGATCTAGTGTCGACACACTATAGACAATCCTCAAAACAGTCCTTCTTGGAAAGCCCTCTAGTGTTGACACTACTGCATCTGGTGTCGACCTGCTGTATGGGCCTGTTGACAAGGTTCTCTGGGAGCCGCCTCTAGTGTCGACCTGACTTGGTCTAGTGTTGACTCTACTTCATCATTTCTTCAACATTCTGCCTTCACATTGAAGCATTGTGTCGACACCAATAGGAGGTGTGTCGACACTACCTTGGCAAGAAATGTTTGTCCCTGAGAAATAAACACATAATCATTTGTCCAATGTATTATCATGAATATAAATGATAAATGTGTTTGGAAACATGCTTTTTGAATATTTTTATTTATGTATGATGTATTTCACATGTTCCAATTATTGTGTATCAAAATTACAACTTGTCATCATCAAAATATGAGGGAGAATGAATTATATTCACACTCAACCCAACAATCTCCCCCTTTTTAATGATGTCAATATTGAGTCACATTAAAGTTTGAATTTTTGAAGGATTGTGATTTTCAAGTATCCATTCATATAACATCCATTCTCATACACACTGAATAGCAATGAACACATTCACATTCATTCAATTTTCGTTCACATCATCAAAAGCCATTTAGCACAATTTAGTAACAATTGACATTCTTCATAATCAAGAGGCACAATGTTACTAATAACCATAGCTCTCCATTAATGGCCAAAAACAACACATTTTGAGATCTACAAACATTTGTTCATTCACATTCATTACAAAAGGTTCACATTAAAAAGGATGTCCTTCTCCCCCTTTGACATCATCAAAAAAATGAAGTCCATTAGGAAGATGGTGGAGGAGGAGGAGGAATGGGTAGCAAGATAGTCTCAATATCCATTAGTCTTTTCTCCATAGAAGTCAAGCTGAACTTCATCTGAGCTTGGATAGTTAAGAGTCTTGTATGTAATAGATGTTCCATTCTTTCAGAATTCTCTGACATGGTTGCTTGAAGCACACTGAGATCAGCTGAAATGGGCTGTGAAGATGAAGAGGAACCAGCTGTGCCACCATGTCTATGCAGAGATTTGAATTCCTTTTTTAGAGCAGACATTTCTTCATCAATGTGAGCAGATAAATTCTTCATGCCCTCCAAATCATCTACCGTGTGGGCAAAAGACAGTCTTGTCTTGGAAATTTGATTGACTGCTTCCTAGCTATTGAAGAGATTCTGTTGGGAATTTGCCAAAATGCCTTCAAGAACCTTTTCTAACTTTTCTTGATGCTCCTTTAGTTCAAGGGAGGCATCAGCCAGTGTTCCAATAAGCCTATTAAATCTTTGGGCTGCATAATCTGAGGCTTCCTTTTGTTTGATGAACTGAGCAGTCACTGAATTTTCCAATCTTTGCACCCTGAGCTCAAAAACCTCGGACATCTGTTGGATTGAAGAAGTGATGGTATCAAATTTTTCATTGAGAAATGAGTATAGCTCTGGTGGAACAGAAGGTCCACCAAAGGATGTGGAGGCTTGAGCTTGAGGTTGTGGAGAAAATGAGGGAATGTCCATTTCAATGTTTAGTGAGGAAGAGGGCTGAAGTTGAGGTGAAATTGGTGCATTCAGGGGTACTTGAACTGCATTCTCAACATGAGGCTGATCTTCATTTGCTGGAGGTTGGTCCTCATTTGCTGGAGGCTGGTCCTCTTGAGCTGGAGGCTAGTCCTCTGAAGCTGGAGGCTGGTCCTCTGCAGCCACTGGGGCCTCAACGACAGCTGGCCCTCTCCGTACTTGATCACCCTCAAGTCGAAAGCCTATAAACTTTTGGACATGCTTGAAGCAGTATATGTTGGACTTAGGAATTTTCTAAGACTTCTCATTTTCAAGAGACACACCAAAATGTTCGAAAACGGGTGTGAGATGAGCTGCATAGGGAAGAGATCTGTGGAGATCTTTCCTAGTGGTCTCAGAGATTATCTGGTACATAATCACATGGATGTTTATCTTGAGGTTCTTCTTCATGCAATAAATCACAAATCTCTGAATATCTGTGAGTCTGTCTCTGCCACCACCCTGGGGTGTAATGATGGTGGTGAGGATGTGATGGATAAGTCTCAACACTGGTGGAAAAGTGTTTGTGTTGAACTTTGAGACATGAGTTTGTCTAGGGTCAGACTCATCAGATGGAAGACCAGTCAAAATAGAATAGGCTTCATGAAGATCAAATTCGAAATTATGATAATCTTCGCCTTCATCAGGAACTCTGAATAGAGTTGCAGCCAAGGCAATGGGCATGTCTATCTCAACACCTTTAACCTCAGACTTGTACCCGTCATCAGTGCATTCCAAATTCATGTAGAATTCTTGTACAAGACGAGGATAAATAGTCCGAAATTCATAGATAAAGGGTAACCAAGTCTGGAATGAAAAGAAACGGTGAATTTCTAGGAATGCAGCTGCTAACTGATCATCTGCCAAATTGACTGCTCTAGGTTTCAAAATCATCTTCCCTTCACTAACCGACTTAGAAGGGGTGGCGTCAGAGGGCTGGGAAGAACCAGACGATTCAGAGGATTCTGCAGAAATCTCAGGGGAAGATGCCAAAATCTTCCTCCTAGGGTGTCTAGGACCCTTTGGAAGGACCTCTACTTGAAGAGGATGCCTTACCTCTCTTGGAAGGAGTGGGAGAGGCAGATGAAGATCCGGCCGCTCAACTGGATCATGGCGACGTTTGCTCCGTATTTCAATAGGAGTGTGCTCTTCCATCGGAGTGGGCCTAGCAGTGGCCCTATACCTTGCTCCACGGCGGGGCTACTGCTTGGGGGCCATGGATGCAGAGATGATGGAGAACAGGGTTTCGATGTGGATGGTGGGAGGAGGAAGGAACAAAGATGGAGTAGAGGAGGGAAGAAGGTGGAGTGGCTGCTGGTTTCAGAGGTGAAAGGCGGCCATGGGGTCGACCTTACATATAAAAGGTGGTTTTGGAGGTGCAATGCTCTGCAGGAACAAGAAGACCCTAACCGGCGCCCAAGACCTGAACCGACCAGACAGGGGTATGTGTCGACACTAGAAGAGTTTAGTGTCGACCTGGGCTGGACTGTGTCGACACTAGATGGAGGAAGTGTCGACCTGGCCTGAAGAAATTTGAGAATTCGAGCATGGGAAAATTTTGTGAATTTTGGGACATCTTTAATATGATGAAAAATGGATGGAATTAGCTTTTCAAGGATTTTTAAGAGACCAAAGAATTCAGTTGTCATAATTTTTGCAAAAATGCAACAAACTTCAAGATTTACTTAACAACAAGTAGGATATATTCATTAAATGACTCGACCCAGTAAAATGATAGTTTGAGGGATATAGGACATCCAACAATCAATACAAACTACCATAATCTCCAAATCCAAGGAAATGAAAATATCTTTTTAGATTGAAATCAAGTGTGATGAAGATAAACACCTTGAAAGCAAATTGATGATAGACAAAGATGGTTATTTTTAGCAATTCTCCTTGGATAGTTTTGTGTTTTTAATCAAACTGTCAAATGTAGGAAATCTTGTTCACTCAAGAACTAATGCTTTTTACACACCATAGTTCCTGGATACTAGAGATTTACTCATTATCTAGTTTCAAAGGGCAAATGACAACCTTTCACATAGAAATATACGTTTATCAGACGCCAATATTTCCAGTTACTCACTCATCATAAAAAATAGAGCATTTGTTTTTAATTCTTGATTTTGAACCCCTTTGAATAGAGATAGCAAAGATACCTCATCACATACATGGCACTTCATTCATTGTGAAGGTTTGTAGTTTCTCAGTATTTGTGCCATTGCTCTGTTGAATATCAAGTGTAAGGATAATTTTATAAACTTGAAACCATTTATCTCACATCAGTTGCAAAAAAAAATGTTTAACTTCAATGCACACATTATCCTTCAGTCTGTGAAAGAGATTTGAAATTCTGTAGTCTTGAAGAGTATAGTTGAGAGTTGATTGTGAAAAAATGTAGTAGATCACTCAAGAGATCATTTTGAGGTTCTAGACAACTCAATGAGGACATCATGCAAGGAAGTTGATGTAATTCAAGAAGAGTTTTGAATTTTGCAAAAGAAATGAGTTATGAATTCTCTAGCTCCCCCTGAGATGATGATTCCAACAACTTGTCATCAAAATAAAGATGTGCAAGTATTTTGAAACCAGAAATGATTCTCTTTGAACAATAAAAGCTTTCCCTCAATAATTGCATATTCATTTCTTGGTACTTGGCAGAGACATATACTCTCGCATAGTGAAAGTGTCCAGACAAGCAGAACTTGTCCTTCTTCAAGTCACAATTTGATATACCAAGAAGTTCAATACAATGTGAGTTGAAGAATTCATTGTTAAAAAGAAATAGAAGTTGAATTGCGAGAGATGTGAACAATATGAATCAAGGAAGCAAAGAAGAATGATGAAACAATGTCTCCCCCCTCAGAATATACCTAAACACTCAACCCAAATGAGAGAGATCAAGAAGATGGACATTTACAAAGACCAAGATCTCTCCTCAATGATGAAAATCTACTGTCAGGAAGAGGTTTGGTGAAGATGTCAGCAATTTGATTTTCAGTTTCAATGAAGTGGAATTCAAAGGATTTCTTTGCTACCTCATCTCTCAAGAAATGATGCCTAATTTCAATATGTTTTGTTCTGGAATGCTGATTGGGGTTTTTAGATAGGTTTATGGCACTTGTGTTATCACAAAGAATTGGAACACAACCTAACTCTTGGTCATAATCAAGAAGTTGATGTTACACCCAAAGAATTTGAGTGCCACATCTACCAGCAGCATCATACTCAGCCTCTGCAGTTGACAGAGCAACTGAATGTTGCTTTTTAGAAGCCCAAGAGATTAGGCACCCACCTAAGTACAAACACAAGCCACTTGTGCTTTTTCTATCTAATTTACACCCAACATAATCAGCATCACAATAGGCAATCAAGTCTAGCTTGCAACCAGCAGGATACCAAATTCCAAGATCACATGTTCCCACAAGATATTTAAAAATTCGTTTAACAGCTAACATGTGACTTTCTTTAGGATTAGATTGAAATCTAGCACACGCACACACTAAACTGAATATTAGGTCTAGAAGTAGTGAGATAGAGTAAGAACCAATCATACCTTTGTATGTTTTGGGTCTACTGACATACCAAGTGAGTCTTCTTCTAGCTTAGCATTAATTGCAATGGGTGTGCTTGAATGCTTGAGGTTCTGGAAGTCAAACCTTTTCAGAAGTTCTTTGACATATTTGGTTGACTTATGAAGATCCCCTCGCTGGTTTGATTAACCTGCAATCCCAAGAAAAATTTTAAATCTCCCATTAAACTCATTTCAAATTCATTTTTCATTTCGTTTGCAAACTCATTGCACAGGCTCTTATTGGTTGATCCAAATATTATGTCATCAACATAATTTGGACTGCATTTATTTGATTTTTGACAGTTTTTGTGAACAGGGTTTGATCAACATTACCTCTAGAGTATCCTTTCTCAAGCAAAAAAGAACTCAAACGGTCATACTAAGCTCTTGGAGCTTGTTTGAGACCATAGAGAGCCTTATTAAGCTTAAAAACATGATTATGATATTTTTCATTTTCAAACCTGGAGGTTGTTCAACATAAACATTTTCCTTTATATAACCATTCAAAAAAGTATTTTTGACATCCATTTGATACACTTTAAATTTCATGGAAGATGCAAAAGCAAGGAAAATTCTTACAGCTTCTAGTCTAGCTACAGGGCATAAGACTCTTCAAAATCAATTCCAAATTCCTGGTTGTACCCCTTTGCAACTAGCCTAGCTTTATTTCTAATGACTTGACCATTTTCATTCAATTTATTTCTGAAAACCCATCTAGTGCCAATGACTGATTGGTCACTAGGTCTAGGTACTAATTCCCATACTTGATTTCTTTCAAATTGATGAAGTTCATCATGCATTGCATTGATCCAATCAGAACTCATTAGAGCTTCAACAATGATTTTGGTTCAACTTGGGAAATTAGAGCTAGTGGGTCTTCATTAATTGCATTCAGGAATGATGATCTAGTCCTTACCCTATCATTCACATTGTCAACCACATTTTCTAATGGGTGATCTCTCAAAAATCTATGTTCAGAAGTTACCTGTTGAGGTGCACTTAAGTCTGGAACAACATTACCTGATCCATTGGAGTGGGTGAATGATTGTTCAAGTTCTCACCAATGTCTTCATTTTCCTCACAGTTGGTGAAGAGTCCACAATGAAATCATCCTCTTCATTATCTTGACTGTCCCTGCAGATTTAGAACCATGAGTTGAAAAGAAATTTCATCAAAAATAACATGTGGTGACTCTTCAACAGTTTTTGTTCTTGAGAGAATAAACTCTAAAAGCTCTTGACACTTCAGAATAGCCAAGAAAGTTGGCTTCCTGACTTTTAGCATCAAACTTGTCAAGATTTTCTTTGTTATTGTTATGAACAAAGCATTTACACCCAAAGACTTTGAAATAAGACACTGTTGGCTTTTTGTTTTTCAACAATTCATAGGGGGTTTTTCTGATTTTTGGTCTGATCAAGCTCTATTAAGAATGTGATTGCTGTATTTACAGCTTCAGCCCAGAAGGATTTGGGCAAATTGCTTTCTAAGAGCATGGATCTAGCCATTTCCACAAGAGTTCTATTCTTTCTTTCCACAACTCCATTTTGTTCTGGAGTTCTAGTGAAGAAAACTTGTGAAAAATGTGAAGTTTAGCACACAAATCAGAAAAGGATTTGTTTTCAAACTCACCCCCATGATCAGTCAAAATGTTTTTTATTTTATATGGAAAACATGTTAAGGCAGTGGTACAGAAATTCCTGAACTCAAGGCAAGCATCACTTTTGTGGGACAAAAAGATAACCCATGTAAATGTAGTAAAATCATCAATGATCACAAACCCATATCTTTTGCCACTAAGACTTAGAATTCTTGTGTGGGCCAAAGAGGTATGAAGTAATTCTAGTGGCCTAGATGTGAGAACCTCATTGAAGGTTTTAAAAGATTTTCTTATTTGTTTTCCTTGGGCACAAATCCCACAAACTTGATTTTCTACATTAGAAAAAGATTCAGGAAGACCCTTAACCAAATTCAGCCTTAACAGTTTATTTATTGTTCTGAAACATGCATGGCCAAGTCTTTTGTGCCAAGTCCATGGAATTTCATTTCTATTGGCAATAAAGGAAATGTTTTCAGAAAAGTTTTTATTGAGGTTGATCATATAGACATTGTTTTCTCTCTTTCCAAAGAATTTTACTTTATCAGTTGATGAGTCAATTATCTTACAAAATCAGATTCAAACACAACTTTGTGACCTTTGTCACATAGTTGGCTAATGCTCAGCAAATTGTAATCTAGACCATCACTAACAAAACATTATCAACAGAGTTTGAGGAAGATTGACCAACCTTTCCAGATCTAATTATCTTTCCTTTATTTTTACCTCCAAACGTGACAGAACCTCCCTCCTTCTCAATCAGGAATGAAAATTTGGCTTTATCTCCAGTCATGTGTTGTGAACACCCACTGTCAAGGAACCACACATTTGAATTGGGTGCACGACCTTCCTCCCAAAAAACAATCAGTGGAGAGAAGATTTTGGTACCCAAACATTGTTGGGACCATCAGAATGTTTGAGTATTGCCATCAAATCTTTTCTAACTCAAATCTGACTTGTTTTATGCTTCCTTTTTAGTTCATTGGTGGTTTTTGTCTTCTTCACTTTATCCTTTTCTTTTGGAATGAAGACACCAGTGTTCTTTTTCTTATTTGGAAGGGGGTTTTGCATTTGGACATGAGTGTTCAATTGTTGAGGTCCAAACCAAGGATTTTGATGGTACACTAAAAAATTTGGATGGAAGAATTGAGGATGGTACCAAAATGGATTGTAATACCATTGATTTCAAGAATTAGTCCAATCAGCTTGATGTGCTGTCTTGGAAATCCAAGGTTTGTTATGAATGGCTTCTTTTGACTTTTTCTTATTTTTCAGATTTTTACTTGAATTTTTGATTGACTGGTTTTTGTTTATTGAGGTTGAGCAGGTCAACCTGTCCTTGACTGGTGTCGACACATTGGTCACAGATTTCATCTTTTTGTGGACTTGTGTCGACCTGTTAGGTGATTGTGTCGACCTGGTTGGTTTTTCTTTGTTCTGGGTTTTTGAAATTTTTACTGTGTTGCTTGACTCTTGCTTATTTTTTGTGTTTTCAAGACTAGGACCTTTGACAAAATTGATGAAGGGTGCTTTTTCTCTTATTTCACCAGATTTGCTTTTCTTGGGTTTTTGTTTGTTGAATCCTAGTCCATGAGATTCAGATCTCATTCTAGCTCCTAGCAAGGCCTCCAAATTGTCTTTACCTTTGTGAAGGTTTCAATGACTATTTCTTTTTCTTTTAGCTGATTTTCTAAGGTTTTGATTTCATCATCATTTTGTTGTTTTTCTTTTGTTCCAATTTCAGCTTTTCAGACAATTCTTTAAACTCTTGAGTGGCCTTTTGGGATTCAAGCTTGAGCTCATCAATCACATTCGGAAGATTTTCTTTTCTTCAAGGAGCTCAATTACTTCATTTTCTAATTCACAAATTCTTTTGTTTAATGATTGGTCATTCAGAATGTTTTCAATTTTCTTTTTGAGATGTTTGTTTTCTTTTCTTATTTAAGAATAGTTTTCAACAAGCTCAGTATATGCATCTTGCCAATCATCAATTGAATAGTCTTCGAAAGAAGTACTTACTTGTCATCTAAGACATTTGCCATAAGCAAATTTCCTCACTATCAGAACTTGAGGATTTTTCTTCTTCCTTCTCACTTGAGTCTTCATCAGACCAAGTGGCTACCATGGCCTTTGGCTTCTTGAACTTGTGAATCTTCTTATGTTTCTCCTTCTTGTTCTCAGGACACTCTCCCTTCATATGTCCTGGCTTGTTGCATCTGTAACAAATGACAATTTCATCAGATTTCTGATTCATGTTAGAATTGGCATTAGAAAAGGAAGTGTTTCTTTTTCCTGATGGGAATTTATTTTTCCCAGAGAATTTTCCTTTCCTGTACTTTAAGAATTTTCTGAATTGCCTGGTCATGAGGGCAATCTCGTCCTCATTGGACTAAGACTCATCAGAACTAGTTTTCTCCTGATTCTTGTCTTTGTTACTTGAAGAGGCCTTTAGTGCTACTGGCTTGGTTTTAATTATGTGTTCTTCATTTCTTCTTAGATTGATCTCATAAGTCATTAAGGATCCTATTAATTCATCCAAAGAGATTTTGGACAAATCTTTAGAATTTTCAATGACTGTGGCCTTAGTGTGCCAAATTGAAGAAAGAGAGAGCAAAATTTTCCTTACCAAGTCAGCATCTGTATAATCCTTACCTAAGGCCTTCAGTCCATTCACAATGATCATGAACCTGGCAAACAATTCAAAAATTTTCTCATTAGATTTCATCATAAACAATTCATACTCAGAGACAAGAATGTTAGCTTTGGTTTCTTTCACTTGAGATGTTCCATCATAGAGTAACTCAAGTTTGTCCCACATCTCCTTGGCAGATTTGCACATGGAGATTCTTGAGTACTCCTTTGGGTGGACAGCACACTGGATCATGTTCATGGCACTATAATTCAAGGTAGCCCTTCTAATCTGTTCCCTGGTCCAGGTTTCTTCCTCTCCCTGGTTCTCATAGGGGCCTACCTCAACTACTTTCCAGATTACATAATTTTGGGCTCTAATAAAAACTTGCATTCTATTTTTCCAATAAGAATAGTCAGTTCCATTAAAGAAGGTGGCCTATTAATGGAATGACCCTCAGCTATGAACCCTCTAGAATCCATTGAATTAAATAGATGGTGCAAAGAAGGAAACACTCAGCAAGCAAGCAAGCAAGCAAAACACATAGAGCAAATAGAAATCACTCACATCAGATTAGATATAAACCCGCTCTGATACCAATTGTAGGATCGAAGAAGGATGGACAAGATCTAGAAGGGGGGGGGGGGTTTGAATAGATCTACGCCAACTATTGCGGAAGCTTAGCCAATTTAAAAACAATGCATGGAATCAGAAGCAAATTTGAAAGAGCATTTATAGATCTGATGAGAGATTGTGTGAATTAGATGATTGAAGTGGAATCAGGTTGATTAAAAGTGAATTCGAAAAACCCTATGCATACATCTAGCGAAATGTGAATTTAATCACACACAAACCACTACACAGAGATTTTTAAGGTGGTTCGGAAATCACACCATGTGATTCCTACATCCACCCCTCACACTGTGAGGATCCACTAAACACCTGATACACAACACCTGGAGCCTGACAACTCCAACACAATGAGTTCTACAACTCACACAACTCCTAGAGCAAGACTACTCTAGACACTTGAGCACAATTGCTCAACCACAACTGAGTGCGACGACTCAACTCTGAGCACACAGGCTCACAAACCACTTGCTAAAAACACAAAGATCCAGATCCTCTAGCAATGATCTGATCTCAAGAGGTTCATTCAAGAAGATTAATGCAATAGTTCATGCACAATCTCTGGAATGACCAAGAAGAAACAAGGGAAATGAGGAATGGGGTGAAATATCCTTGTTCTTCAAGAAGACTCCCTTGTAGAGGCCGAATTGTGAGGAGGCTTGATCTCCAGAAGTCCCCGGCCGATGCTCTGCAACTTGGTCTTTGGGATCTTCCTTGAATTCTTCACAATCGTCTGCTTCTACTTGATATGCACCCTTGGAAGTGATCTCATTGCTTCATCTTGGATCAGACTTCTCTTCTTGTGCTTGAAGATGTGCGAATTGGGGTGAAGGAGCACAAGGGATCAAGAACAGGGAGTTGAGCTCTCTCTGCCGCCAAAAAGATTTCTGGAAGGCTCTTGGAGGCTCTCATGGTTGGATGGCTAATTAGGGGTATTTATACCCTAAAATGTCCAAAACTACCCTTGGTGTTCGTGGGCACATGATCCAAGGCCGATCCACCAAGTCCCTAGAGTGCCACGTGTCCAGATGTGACTTTAAGTCAGAAAGATTCCAGAGTGTGTCGACCTGCCCATGGATGTGTCGACACACTGCCCATGGATGTGTCGACACACTGTGATATACTGGCAAATCAACTTCTCTGGGAAGGGTCTCTAGTGTCGACACAACTTCATCTAGTGTCGACACACTGTAGAAAACTGCAAAATAGGCCTTCTGGGAGAAGCATCTAGTGTCGACCTGACTTGATCTAGTGTCGACACACTGTAGACAATCCTCAAAACAGTCCTTCTAAGAAAGCCCTCTAGTGTCGACACTACTACATCTGGTGTCGACCTGCTGTATGGGCCTCTTGACAAGGTTCTCTGGGAGCTGCCTCTAGTGTCGACCTGACTTGGTCTAGTGTCGACTCTACTTCATCATTTCTTCAACATTCTGCCTTTGCTTTGAAGCATTGTGTCGACACCAGTAGGAGGTGTGTCGACACTACCTTGGCAAGAAATGTTTGTCCCTGAGAAATAAACACATAAATCATTAGTCCAATGTATTATCATGAATATAAATGATAAATGTGTTTGGAAACATGCTTTTTGAATATTTTTGTTTTATGTATGATGTATTTCACATGTTCCAATTATTGTGTATCAAAATTACAACTTGTCATCATCAAAATATGAGGGAGAATGAAATATATTGACACTCAACCCAACATTACACGTATGCCACTGAAAATTCTAGGAAAATAGTTACCGTAATGGCCCTTAAATCAACTGGCCCAATGATCCCCATGTAAACCTATCCAAATAGTGTCCGTTTGTGTTAAAATTTCAACCATAGCCTAATATGATGGTTTTACAAATTATGGTGATTTTAGTTAAATTTTTAGAATTTATTTTACAGTATGTGAAAATCACCAGAAAATAATCGCGTCGACTTAATCTCAAAATCCGAACGTCGAAAAATTCAGATATTTATATTTCTGAGATCTCGACATTTTTATGGAAATTATGGTGTTCTCAGATTTCATTTTCGTTACAATTTTTCAGTGTCACCATGTGGGAGCGCGCACGTCCGAGTACGACACTATGGTAACGTTAGTTAATACTAATCATTGTCAAATATCAATTATTACAATTTAAGACTAATGTTTAAGTCCAATAACTTTATTATTCATGTTTTCAACAATAAAAACATTCAAGGTTTACAACTCTCCCCCACTAAAAGAAATTTGGTCCTCCAAATTTAATTATATAAGTATAAGATTACTTACCTGGAAATAATTCTGGATACTTGTTCTTGATGGCATCTTCCAAATCCCATGTTGCTTCTTCTTGTCCCCGCTTATTCCATTGAATTTTTAGTCAAGGAACTTCCTTATTCCGAAGTTGCTTGATTTTTCGATCGAGGATTTGTATTGGTCTTTCTTCATATGAAAAATTTCCTTATACATCCAGATCTTAATATCCAATAATATGTTTCGGATCATATATATACTTTCTTAACATTGACACATGAAAGATATCATGTAGATTGGATAATTGCGGTGGAAGTGCCAGTTGGTATGTCATTTCACCAACTCTCTTTAATATTTCAAAAGGTCCAATGTATCTTGGACTCAATTTTCCCTTGATACCAAATCTTTTGATTCCTCTCCATGGTGATACTTTAAGAAACACATGTTCCCCTTGCTGAAATTCTAACTCTCTTCTACGTCGATCAGCATAGCTTTTCTGTCGATCTTGAGCAGCTTTCATCCGATCTTGTACCAACTTGCTAACTTCTGTCGTCTCTTGGATCATTTCTGGCATTTCTGGTCCAAGAATATGTGTTTCTTTTAGTTCTACCCAACATAATGGTGATCTACATTGCCGACCATACAATGTTTCGAAAGGTTCCATTCGAATGGTAGACTGGTAGCTATTGTTATATTCAAATTCCATAATTGCTAGGTGAGTGTTCCAGTCATTTCTGAACTCTAATACACAAGCATGACACATATCCTCAACAATTTGATTCACCCGTTCGGTTTGTCCATCTGTTTGAGGGTGAAATAGAGTACTAAATTTTAATTTAGTTCCCAAAGCATCTTGCAACTCTCTCCAAAAATGCAAAGTAAATCTTGCATCTCGGTCAGAAACTATGTTCTTTGGAATTCCATGCAACCGTACAATTTCCTTCATATATAGTGCTCCCAAAATATTAACAGACTATCTTGTCTTTATTGCTAAGAAATGAGCTGATTTGGTAAGTCTGTCAATGATTACCCAAATAGCATCAAATCCACTCCTTGTTTTGGGTAATCCCACAATAAAATCCATAACAATGCTATCCCATTTGCACTCTGTTATCTCAAGTGGTTTTAATTTTCCTACAGGTTTCTGTGTGTTCTTCCTTAATTTTCTGACCTGTCAAACATTTTGCAATAAATTCCACAATATCCTTTTTCATGTTGCACCACCAGAAATGCTTCTCCAAATCTTGATACATTTTGATAGCTCCGGGGTGAATGGTGTAGTGAGACCGATGAGCTTCTTCTAAGATCTGTTTCTTGATTTCGGATTATCCGATACATACAATCTGTCCCGGAATCGAAGATTTCCATGAACATCTTCATTAAAATCAAGTTTAGAAGCCAATTTTTCTCTGATTCCTACCAGTATAGGGTCATTATCTTGTTGCTCTTTAATTTGCTTCAGCAAATCTGACTGTACTATCAAGTTATTAATTACAACCCTTTCTTCTTGGGTTTCAACTTTTAAGCCCAAGGTAGAAAACTCCTCTAACAATTTCCATTCCCTTACTTGCAACCGAAATATCTTGGCTAAAGGATTTCTACTGAGTGCGTCAGCCACAGTGTTTCCTTTTCTTGGATGGTATTCAATCTTGAAATCATAGTCTTTGATATATTCCATCTATCTCCTTTGTCTCATGTTCAGTTCTTTTGTGAAAACAATACTTGAGACTCTTATGATCAGAGTACACTATGAATTGGTTATCATATAGATAGTGTCTCCCAAGCTTAAGAGAAAAGACCAAAGCGGCCAATTCTAAATCATGTACTGGGTAATTCCTCTCGTGAGTCTTCAACTGTCTTGATGCATAGGCAATAACTTCTCCATCTTGCATTAATACACAACCCAGTCCAATTTTGGAAGCATCGGTATAAACCTTAAATAATTTTCCCTCTACCGACAAAGCTAGAATTGGTGCAGACGACAAACATTCTTTTAACAATTGGAATGCTTCCTCACAATTCTCATTCCATAAAAACGCAGTTCTTTTTCTAGTCAACTCTGTAAGAGGTGAGGCAATTCTAGAAAAATCTTTGACAAATCGCCGGTAGTAACTGGCCATGCCCAGAAAACTTCTTACTTCAGTGAGATTCTTAGGTTGCTCCCATTTCTGTATGGTTTCAATCTTTGAAGAGTCTACAGATAGACCTTCTTTAGAAATAATATGTCCTAAGAACATCACTTCCTTCAACCAAAATTCACACTTGCTAAACTTTGCATGTAACTTATTGTCCCGTAATAATGCAAAGTGATCCGTAGATGAGCTTCATGCTCCTCCATACTTTTAGAGTAGATCAGTATATCATCATGAATACAACCACAAACTGATCCAAATAAGACCTGAACACATCATTCATCAGACGCATAAATGCAGCTGGTGCATTTGTCAATCCAACAACATCACCACAAATTCATAATGTCCATATCTTTTTTGGAAAGCCGTTTTATGAATATCTGATTCTTGAATTTTAAGTCTATGATATCCAGACCTTAAATCAATCTTGGAGAAACACTGAGCTCCAAACAACTGATCAAATAAATCATCAATTCTCGGATGTGGTGCTTATTCTTTATAGTCAATTGATTTAATTGTCGATAATCTATACACAACCGCATAGATCCATCTTTCTTTTTAACAAATAGTACCGAAGCACCCTAAGGTGAGGTACTAGGTCTAATAAATCCCTTCTCTAACAATTCCAATAATTTCCTTTTTAGTTCTTTCAATTCTTCAATTGACATTCTGTAGGGTGTTCTAGAAATTGGTGTGGCTCCTGGTACCAACTCAATTGAAAAATTCACCTCCCTATTAGGTGGTACGCCAGGTAGCTCTTCAGGGAATACATCAAGAAATTCCATTACAATCGGAATATCTTCCAATCCTACTATGTTCTGATTTAATACGGTCACATAAGACAAATATCATTGACAACCTTTTTGTACTAATTTACAAGCTTTCATTGCTGAAATTATTGGTATTCTTTTGATTTGAGGTTTATCAAAGGTCATGGAATAGATTTCCTCTTCTAAGAAAGTCACTTGTCTCAATTGGCAATCTAAGTTTGCATGGTATTTAGATAACCAATCAAACCCAAGGATTACATCATAATCCCACATTTCTAAACATATCAAATCACCAGGTAAATCATGTCCTTTGACCATGATCTGACTAGCAGGGTAATATTCTTTAAACTTTTTACCATCACTTAAAGGAGTTGCAACTTCCAGTTGTGTGGGTAATGGAACTGACTTTACTTCCAAGAATTTAGCAAACTCATAGCTAATGAAAGAGTGCGTAGCTCCAGAATCAAACAACATAAATGCAGGTTTTGAGTTCACTAACAGTGTGCCTTTAACCAATCGCCCTCCTGCGGGGATTCAGGTTCCATTTCCTGAATGGCTTGCAGTCTTCCATGATTTACTAGGGGGTTCTTATTTGTTGGTGCTGTCTTGGCCATTGGGCAGTCCGGGATTCGGTGTTGAGTGCTTCCACAATGGAAACATGCACCCAATTTATGCCAACAATTCTTAACCGTATGCCCGATACGATGGCAATGCTTACAAACATCCTTACTCCCTACCGGAGCCTTGCCTGCCTTCTTAGTAGTTTGCTGAACCTTCGGGGCATTCCCCGACTCATACTTCCTTTTTCGATCTGAAGACCCTTCTCCAATTTCCCTCTAATCTTATCTACAGTTTCATTGGCAGCTTCCAGTGCCAAGGCTCTCTTTACCATTTCTGAATAAGTAGTAATCAGGTGAGCAGTTAGTTGCGTAATAAAATTAGGACGCAGTCCATTCATAAACCTTTTAGACTTTAATTTCGCTGTGGTTATAAGATGCGGAGCATACTTTGACAACCGTGCAAATTGAGCCTCATACTCTGATACTGACATCCTTAGCACGGGCATCACAATCTAACTAGAATGTAGTCAGACGAACCTTTTCTTCTTCTGTACACTTAATTATTCTGAATATCCTTTCAATGTCTTTTAGCCAATTTTCAGCCTCATCCGGATCTGTACCTCCAGAAAATCTCGGGGGATCCAGGCTTCGAAAATCCTTTGACAAGCTTGTCCCATTGTGGCTACCATTTCTGGCTACCGCCTTCATTACTCAGGTTAGATCATGCATAGAACTCTCCATCTTCCTCCAATTAGCATCACCTCCGTCCATTACTAAATGGAGAAAGTATCTGAAACATCCAATAATACACACATTAATTTTCACAATCATTTCAAGCTTACATCCATCACATACACCATTCAAATTCACAGAACACACCATCTATATAAACAAGTCAAATATTTACATTACAATACATTCCCATGTATCCCCGAAATATCATAACCTTTTCCTTCCAAGTTGTCATACTTACAAAATTCCAACCCCCACTAACCTCTCACTCCACATACACATTGGAGTTAGGTATATAAACCCACATTTACACAAAAGGAGAGGTTTACAAAAAGAAGGACAAGTTGCCTAAGTCCTTTCTAGTTCTGGGTTAGGTCTATAACAGATTCTGCAGGTGGTAGCTGTTGTGCTTCTCTGGCTCCATGGTATAATTCCCTTGCCGCATCCGTTAAAGCTTCCCAATACCCTTCAAACTGGTGAAGCAGCATATCTGGCCCCAGCCTGAGATTATCCAACCTACACATAACTTGAGTCATGACATCCAGTGAAGCACCAGGATTGCCGGCAAAGAAAGCACCCCCAGTCAAATTAAGCACTTCTTCCTTAATTTTCATATGAGCTTCCTGCTGGGCTTGAGCATACAGCTCAATGTCTTGACGTAACATTTCTAGCGCTGCCACCATCCTATCTTGGGCATTCATATCCATACTGAAACAAATATCAAGTTAAGCATTTATATAATTTCAAAGTCATGCTAACTAATCCCAAATTTCTACCCCAACTTACTGGTTATCCCTAGGTTTATCGAACTAATGCTCTGATACCAAATTTATTTGTCACGTCCTAATAAAAGGCTATTTATCGAAAGTGACAGAAAACAAGCACAAAAGGTAATAATTATTTATCCATTCATAACGTCATAAGCGGAAGTTTTATTACACAGATGCTCCTCATAATAACTAAGAGAGGAGTAGATCAAAACTTAATTTATACATCTCATTTCACACTACTAAACAGAAACAAAAATGGGTTAGCTTTGCTTGACACGGTCGGTCCACTCAGCACACATGCCCTTAAACTTCACCCCCATTTGAGTTACCTGACAAGAGTAGGAAATAGTGAGCTAACTAGCTCAGTAGAATTCAAATCCATAATTCAAGGGTGATTATACGATAGCCAAGGCAAGGATAAATCAGATATCAAAGAGATAATACCAGATTTCAGAACAATAACTTGATACAATGATAGTATAAATCAGGTCATGCTCAGGTATATAGCTCAAGAATTGGTTCATATGTCAGTTACATAATACAGGAATCATGATGACCATAGTCAAAAAGTATTTGATGCAATGCTATACATCCTGACGCCCTTTATCATTCCACGTGGTCCGAAAATTTGGGTGCTCCTCCCATGACTGGACCAGCCCTATTTGCACAGACATATTAATCAAGGGGGTCCAAGGACCCAATAAATGTCATCATCATCAATTAATCATATCTCACATGGTGTTCAAGCATTTGAACTCTCAAGACATCAGGTTATATGAACTCAATCACCGAATACAGGAGAATGGACTCAACGGAGTACCATTCGTAGTTGATGACTTCAAGGATAATTCAAAGGTGAGTAAGGTACTTCAAGTGGGTAATCTTTACATTAGAATGACAGCAAATACCCAGTAATTAATGGGGTAAGTTGGTAGGCTATTAGGATGAAGTTTAAGCAAGAGTTCTATCATGAAAAGTTGCTGAAATACAAGGCAGGATAGGTGCTGTCGACAGCCAGGAAGGGGCTTTCAACAGATGGCATCAGACAGAGCTCAAGTTTGCTGGCTCTGTGCCTATCGGTCGACAGCAACAAGAGGGCTATCGACAGATACACACAGTACAGAAATCTGGAGTTCTGGAAGACATGCACTTGTCGACAGCTTTGGGCTGGCTGTCGACAGGTAACAGTAGAACTTCCAAAATGATGTTTAAATCCGTTCTAAACACCCTAATTATAGAACTTATAAACCAAGACATGTTTTATATCAAATGGAGAGTCTAATTGGAGTTCTCAAAGTGTTTTATAAATGAACAAGCGAGATGAAACGAGAGGTTTACAATTCAAGCTTGTCCAGCTAGAAACTAGACATAATGTAGTACTGAAGCCTGATCTTGTTAACAATGGTTTATTGGGAAGATTCCTACAAGATAAACACTAAAACTCCAACTGTTTCATGGATCTAAATCAAGGCTTGGAGTACTTAACAATTAAGTAAAAGTTCACACATAGTTCTATAGATATTAAAACTTTTACGTAACTCCAGATCATGAACAAAGATCAAAGGTAGAGGAGGAGGATAGAATTGATTCTAAATAGAACCAAGTTGTTTCTTTCCCAACAAGAGTAATTCTACCATGACTGGAAGGAAAACAGAGAATCACAAGTATAGCAACTTATCTGTTCCTCACGAATTCCTTGTTACATATGGAGAACCGAATTGAACCAGAGGGATATGAATCCTACCTTACTAAATAGATGAACTTGCAGTTATCCTTGATGAAGATCCTACACCCAGCAAGAGAAGTGTTTCCCCCCTTAACGTGGATGATGTGTCAGCTATGTTCACCTCAGGTGTAGCAGTTACAGTAGCAACAGGAGCAGAAATGGAAGTGGTTGCAGGTGCAACGACAATAGCTCCCAGCAGCAATTCCAGTAGCTCCTCCAACAGCATCTCTAGTAGTAAGGAGCAAGAAAGATAAGAACATGGCAAGAACAAGGGTGTGGAAAGATGGTTTCGAAGCTTTGGGGAAGGTACTTATAACCCAAAACTTCTCCATGCACAAAGGCACGTCGGTTGCCCATGTGTCATGGTAAAAATCTTTTGATTCTTACCTTAACACGTAGCTCATGCAACTTTCATCTTGGTTACATGCACGTAACCTTAATGATGGCCCAACCCTTGGTGTAGTGGCTCTTTAAGAGCCTTACACGTATGCCACTGAAAATTCCAGAAAATAGTTACCGTAATTGGCCCTTAAATCAACTGGCCCAATAATCTCCATCTAAACCTATCCAAACAGTGTCTGTTTGTTTTAAATTTTCAACCATAGCCTAATATGATGGTTTTACAAATTATGGTGATTTTATTTTAATTTTTAGAATTTATTTTACAGTAGGTGAAAAATCACCCAAAAAATGGTCGCGTCGACTTAATCTCAAAATCCGAATGTCGAAAAATTCGGATATTTATATTTATGAGATCTCCACATTTTTCGGGAAATTATGGTGTTCTCGAATTTCATTTTCGTTATAGTTTTTTAGTGTCGCCATGTGGGAGCGCGTATGTCCGTTTACGACACTGGGGTAACGTTAGTTAACACTAATCATTTCCAAGTATCAATTATTACAATTTAAGATTAATGCTTAAGTCGAATAACTTTATTATTCATATTTTTCAACAAATAAATATTCGAGGTGTTACATCGTTTCCTCCTGTGAAAAGTTAGTTACTATTATCATGCATTAATTCAACCCATGAAAAAGTGGTAAACATCTTGACATGATTGTAAGTGTTTCTAAGTTAATGATCATGTTCTCTATTTACCGATTAGTCTCTCTTTCTTGCGTTGTTATCATACTGCTAAAATACGCACACAACAACTTTTTAAAAAATTGGTCATGCATGATTTTATTTCCTTATTTAGCACTCGTGATACTTTCCAATGGGAGTTTCCCTAATCAGATAACGAGATATTCTCACACCCGTACTTGAGCGACTCTCACACACGAAACACGCACACACTCTTGCACGATAGGAAAGCCCTTTCTTGGCTCATGGTGAACTCTTCGTCGGATATTCCTTCTGTCGGACTAGTGATCCCTTGACCAAGGCCCCTGTAGGTCTCCTTTTACCATGGATTCCCACATGGCTGACGAGTAGATTGTACCATGAAGATCCCCAATGTTAGTGTGCATCTCTCTCTCTCTCTCTCTCTCTCTCTCTCTCTCTCTCGTCTTAAATTTCTCAAAGCTATTGACCATGACACATGAAAGCAAGTTATTAATTAATGATAGAAATAATGTAAAAGCACCGTTATGCTATTGAAATTCTCTCTTGATCATTGTTATCATGAAATCCTATTCACCTGACTTGCTATGCTTGAAATCATTAGGGACATGACACTATTTATGACACTTCTAACCATTGTTATTGACTTGATAGTCATTAACCTTCTTGACATTCTTGTTCGTGTTACATGCTCTTGAACTTGCTCTTGATATGATAGTCTCAGACTGCTGGTGAACATTGTCCCTTGACATGATCATACTAATGTTCTTGGACATCTTGACATGACATTCTTAAACTCTTGAAAGTACTCTCTTGATCCATTGAGTTGTTGTGGCCCCTACTATTTTCTCCGATTCTGTACTGTCTAGCACTATAACAGGTCTTGCGACTCTATTGGACAAGAATGCATACTACTGAGGACACGGAGAGTGTCCAAGGGGATCCAATCTAGTCGTGGGGGTAGAGAGCCACCTGAAAATACCTGCGGGGGCTAATAACGGTGTCGGTATTTGCAGAGGTTCTGACTACTCTGATTTAGGTAGACACCTGGCTATTAAATTTTTACTGTTAGTCTATTAGTTCAGACGTACAGCACTATTACTGTACTGCCACTATTCTGACTATTACTGAACTACTACTATCCTGTTATGGAGTGGCTATAGCCCATGCTCTCTGTAATACTCGGCTTCTGGCTTTCTGATCTGTCGTCTCGGATGACTGGCCACTAACGCGTCCGGTCTGGGTGACGTGTTAGTGTCATGTCGTGGGTGTCCGACATGACAGTCATCCTTGTCGTGACCAGCTTGTGCGTCATGTTCTTATCGTGCCTGACTTTCCAGTCGCGTCTTCGTGTCGTGCCCAGTCAATGGGTCGCAACAGTGTTCCATCGCTTTGGTCATCGGATGCCTGTCAGGGTTGCAGGCATGTCAGTACGACCTGTTAGGTTGTCGCGGCGTCCCTGGGGGACGCGTTCTGTCATAGTGGGTTGACTCGTCGCGTTAAGGTCCTTAACATGACGCGTTGTGTTACACCCCGATGCAGAATATCGGAACGCGAGACAGTTGCAAGTAAACGGGTATAGAGCAAGTACTAGACATCAAACCATTGCACAATGAATAATACGTAAGAAGATTCTTCTCATTAATATCTTTCCAATGTCTAGTTATAACCACTAATATCAGAGCGATTCTATAGGGCCCAATTACATTGAAATAAGCAAAAGACAAAACTCAAACTTCTAACATAACTACTAAAACTCTAACAGAGTACTAAGACACTAGGGTGCTCTTAACATCACTCATGTTCGTTCCCGTCCTCTTGAGTGTATGGTTCGAGTGTGTGCATGTGTTAAGAGAAATTATAGATAGAGAAAGATCATGTGCATGTATTTTAATCACACATAAATGTTTAATTTATGACAAGTGTAATTTTCTTTGTGTATGACTGTTAACTAAGTGTACAAGCACTGTAGATAGTAAGAGCATCAAAAATTGGGGGTTTTCATGCAAAATATGAAATCGCGGCGCACCCTAGTAAGGGTCATGATGGGGTCAACTGAGAACGCGACATGGCCTTGTACAGATTGTGACGGCCTTGTCAGTTCGGGCAGGCAGATCGCGACGGGGTCGCTTGAGGGTCGCGATGGGCACGTCAGATCGCGACGATAGATCCTGTCGTGATCAGATCGCGACGGAAGGTGCTGTCGCGACGGCCCTAAGAACGCGGCCTATCGGGCCGTCGCATTCACAGGGTCTGCACCCGAGTCTGATAGGGAAAGGACAGTGCATTGGATTGCAGACCAGACTTACCCTATTTTGACATAGGGTTTCAGAAAATCATAACTAATTGTACAAGCGATGAAAAATCATGAAACCAATTACAAATTGATCTAGAATGCATGGGTACTTATAGTAAATAGGAATTTGAAAAGATAGGGTTTCGACATCTTTTGGTCATGTGTATTCATGAAGAACATAGAACAATACACAGATTAGATCAACGAATTAATTCGCAAGATAGGATGGAGGAAAATTAGGGCTTTTTTGGGCAAAAGAAGCCTAACTATCATCAGTGTTTCCCATAAAAATTTCGTAGCTTGGGGTTTAGTATACATGGAGATCAAGAATTAAAAAGAGGGTTCGGGGTCATGGAGTTTACAGAACATCAAATATTACGAACAAAAGATTTGTTAGATGGAAAAATATGAGACAAGAGGGCTTTGAATCCTGTGCTTTAGATCAACCTACAAACGAAATTGATTTAGTTTTGCTCATGAGAATGCCTACCTTTGATCGTTTTCCTCTTCTATGGCTAGAACTTGATGAACTCGGGTTGAAGCTTTGATGAAGCCTCCTTCCCACGAATTCTCCTCCTCCTTGGCCTCCTCTCTACGTCCTGAAACCCTTGGCAACGAGCTAGGGCTGACCATGGGGGATTAAGAGCGTATTTACGTCTCTTTGGTTTCTACTTCCTAATAGGATTCTAACTTCTATTTAATTCTGAGATTTCCTATTTCTCTCCTCTTTCTAAGCATGCCTATTCCAATTTGGGTTTGGTTAGACCCAAATTTGTGGCCAACCTATTAGGGTAGGTTTAGGAATCCAAATCCAACCCAAACTTCTTACTTAATGCATTAAATATCTCTTTCTATTTAAGTAATAATTAAGTTACGAATTTAGGGTATTTTCCTATTAATCCCCTTTTAAAAATCCTTATTTTGGCCCATAAATTTCTAATGAGTCCATTTCACAAAGCCCATTACTTCTTTTCATTTAATGGGTTTTATTTAATTCTCTTTTATTTGATTTCTAATTACTTTTATTTCTATTATTATTAAATTTTTATTTTTGAAAAAATCCAGGTTGCTACACGTTGCCGCATCGCGACTTGGGTGCCGAAGGCTTAAGGACTTGGCCGGAGACCCCTTCTTCCCTTTCTTCTTCCTGTTCCCTTTCCTATTCTCTAGCAGTGCTCCACCTCCCTTTCTCCCCTTTGTGCATTTTAGGCGAGGAGGAGGGTCGTTCGTGGTGACTTGGCATTGTAGAGCTTGCGTGGAGCGAGTAGGAGGTGCCCAATCTGACGTGAAGGGCACTTATGGGTTCCTTTCTTCATTTAAGGTAGGGATTGCTTGAACCCTTCTCGACCCGGGTGGATTGGGAGTCTCTCGTGCTTTTCCATGCTCCCCTTACCCATGTGGTATGTGTTGTGTGTGGGTGGCCCTAGGATGGAGCATCTCGTGGGTCTGCCTCTCTATTGGTGTCGCGACAGCGGTGCACGTCGAGACACCAGAAGAGGTGTCAGCCCAGTTGGATGCGACCTTGTCACGATGGGTTGCCCCGTCGCGATAAGGATCACTGTCATGACACATTGCCTCATCGTGATAGGGTTGCTGTCATAGTGCCCTTCCCCATCACGATGGTATGGCGATGGCTAGGGGGGACACTATAGTACTTGTGTTGCCTCGGGTGTTTCCATGGCCACGGTTAGCATGTCGGCATGAGCCTCAGGGCAAGCTTGACCTTAGGACTTTCAGGTGGGGAATGCGGCATGTTGCCTCACTGCATTCAATTACTGAAAGTGACACCTTCGTGGCCGTGTCTTGGCGGCGGTGCCTAGAGGCTCGTGTCTATCTAATAATCGATTGTTTGGTGGTCAATCGATTATTAGTAGAGCTATGTTTTATATACTAACTGGTAGTGTTTCTAAGGTTCTGGCTTGTTCGTTTGTTCCTTGGTTACCCGACGGCCCTCTCGAGGGTCCGTGCGTGACTCATGCTTGCTGGGCTTTTCGTGGGTTACAAGCCAGCAGCGCGGCGTGGTTTTTGTTGTGCTTGCCCTGTCTGTTTACATTGTGCTTGGCACTTGAGGGCTTCTCCCATTCAGAGGTTGTCTCCGTTGCCTAGAACCCCCATCCTTGGGAGCCTGTTCATGGAGTGCTATGGGTTACGAGTGTGCTCGAGTTAGCAGCCTAGTTGGTGGACTCTAGAGCGGAGGGGGAAACGAGGTTTGGACAGCGGCGCTAAGTCATTTGTAGGGCTCTCTTGTCTGGGTTTTTGAGGTTTTTTCTTCTTGGTGCAGCCCAGACAGTCCTTTTTCTCACTGCCTCTCTCTGCATTGGTTCCGAAGCCACGTAGTGGTGCTAGGCATGGGGCCATAGCTTGGCCAGGCTGCGGTGGTGCGTACGTTCTTATGGTGTTTCTATGCTGGCTCTGTCTCGCTCTTCTAGGGAGGTTAGAGGAAGGAGCCAGGCTAGCGAGCAGAGGGAGTGTCCTCCTCTTAGCTGCCAGTGGCGGTGGCTTGGTTGTTGTTGTTGTGACAGCGTTTCCTCACGACATTTCCAAGTGTTATCCATTGCCCTAGCTTGCACGGCGGTTGTAGCCAGTCGTGCCCAGTTTTCGTAGGCATCGTTGGTCTAGCCTTGTCGGCCTGTGCTTTTTCTAGTTCCTGCTTCGGTGTTCTCTCGATTTTGTGATCCCATTCTTGGTACCAATCTATGGTAGCACTGGGATGTGTGGTTTCCTAACCTCGTAGTGTGTCCAGGGTCTGGGGATGTTCTGCTTGTGGGCCCTCGACCTTGTGGAGGTCTGAGGTGGCCGTGCTTGTGGTGAGACGCCCTTCTCACGTGGTTGCTCGGTGGTCTCTGTGAGACCCCTATCTCGGCAGGCATGCTAAGACTTGTTTCTGTGTTGTGTCTGACTCTGTTGGTTTCTGCGGGAGTCGTGTATGTGTCACGACCCTAGGTTGGTAGTCATGGCATTGCATTGTTCCGCTACTTAGTAGTACCCTACTATAGGTGTTCCACACTTTACAGCTTTCTAGTGTAGTTTTATGTTTTCAGAGTTCTTGCTGCTTTGGCTGGTGAGGGACTGGTAATCCCTACTAGGCCTTGTTCGTGAGGCTCACACCCCTACTCTCTTCAGCTAGGGGCTCGCTGTCGCGAGAGCACAGTGTCGAACGAGTTGCAGAGACGGCTATGGCGCCGTGTGCTGTCAGCAGCAGTGAGAGCGAGTATTGTGAGCTCTTGTACCTGAGTGAGTTGAGAGTTGTGCTTTGCAAGTTCTCAGGGTATGCCCCTTCAGGATTGCACCTTTCTTCTTGTACCTGTGTTTTTAGTTGGGACATGTTGTACAAACTTTTGTATATTGTATATATTCTTATAGTTATTTAAACTCAGTACATATCTCACTATAATATTTCTTCTAACGCTTCCAGGTCTTTGGATCCGTGGGTGGCGGCGTGAACTTTGGGGTACCTATTGGGGGTCCGGGAGGTCGGGTCGTTACACTCTCCTACTGCACTCCTACTGCACTGCTCTTAGTTTAGTTCAAAAATGAAGAACATAGGTTTTGTTGTCCAAAATTAGAAATACTAATCCGATTGGCCTCCGGTTTGTTCCAGCACGACCTGGGCGATAAGTGTGACTTGTCGAAACTGATGGAGTTCAAATCGGACTCCTGATTTGAGCTCGGTGCTCACATTCACATTAAGCAAGTTAATTTAGTTAAAAAACAAAAAAAAAAATTAGGTTTGGGGGTCCAAAATTAAAAATACTAATTTGATTTGCTGACGGTTTGTTCCAGCACGGCCGGAGCGATGAGTGCGACTCGTGGAAACTGATGGAGTTCAAATCAGACTCCTAGTTTGAGCCCGATGCTCAAATATACATTAAGAAAGTTAGTTTAACTTAAAAAAAAAAACTTAGATTTGGAGGTTCAAAATTAGAAATAATAATCTGATTGTCCTCTGGTTTGTTCCAAGATGACTGGGGCGATGAGTGTGACTCATGGAAATTGACGGAGTTCAAATCGGACTCCCTACACTACAAAAAAAATGACCTATAGCTTCGCATAATAACCGTAGGTATATGCCACAAATCCGAAGGTAAAACCATTTACCTACGGAACGCGCTACGGTTTGAATCCGACATGCATGCGCCCGTGACTAAAGACTATACCCACAGAAAAATAATCGTAGGTATATATCGGGTTATTCATACAAATATTAACCGTAGGTAAAGAGTTTTATAAATCATAGGTAAATTTCCTAAAACTCATAGGTATTGCTATCTATACTTATGGTTTTATAACCGTAGTAATATATTTTGAGATGATGATAAATAAATGTAAGTATAGAGATCATCTATACTGATTGTTTCATAACCGTAGTAATACCATTTTTTTGAGATGATAAATAAATGAATGAATAAATATTACAATATATATACTTATGGCTTTAAAATATTGTATGTAATGATAGTTAGTCATGAATATTAAAAACCGTAGGTGTTATTTTTATTTTTTATTACAAATATAAACTAAATACCTATCCACATCTGATGTAAACATGAAATACAAATACAGATATATTAACATGGCTAAAATAAAACTCAAATCCTTATCCACTCATCTGCATCACATAGGCATAACAACATTAAAATCCATAATATTCACATTCACATCCATAACATTCACATGTCCACTCAAATATCCATTATTAATAAAAATCATAATATCATCTGCACCAGGTAAAATAGGGACTGCATGCGCATCATATCAAATTCACATCCATAACATTCACATGTCCACTCAAATATCCAGCATTAATAAAAATCATAATATCATCTGCACCATAATATCATCTGCACCAGGTAAAATAGAGACTGCTTGCGCATCATATCAAATTCTCTTTTCTATTCTTTTTTGGATGATTGCTTTGCTTACAGAAGATGGAGATAGTAGAACCCTTCGCAGAAAATTTACACAGATCTCCCGTTGTGGAACAATGTGAAACTCCCTCATTATCAAACAAGGATCTCGAGTAAATATACAAGCTGCTATTGTCAGTCTCTTTTTTACCCACTCTAGATTACAGGTCATATGAGTTAAGATTCCAGGTACCAGATACCATAGCACCACAGACATGTTCCAGAGGTTACCAGTGCTTCCTGCTGCAGTACACAATTTAATAGAATTTCCCACTTTGTGTTTAGATAAATAGCATAGCTTCTCACGGTCTCATGGAAGACAAAGTTGTCCCATAAATGTGTGCCATTGATGTTTGTTGTTCTTCATGATCACAGTTCCAGACCTTGGTGTGGGAGCAATCAAATGATGAGGTAAAACCTGTTAACTTTGTACATTATTGCTGCCAGGGAGAAAGGCAATAGCCCTTCTTTCAGCATGTCCTCAATATTTCCACCAGAAGGCATCAATGGTCCAGAGTAGTGAATTTTGTTCTTCTTGGTGCCATAGCCCTGATTTTTTATGATTAAATGCAAATTTCAGTGGCTAAATTGAGTAATGTGTAGATATGGGTTTTTTCTTCTGTTTCTATGCTAGAGCCTAGAAGTAGACAAGTTTCTATTGAAGAAAAAGGGCATGCGGCTGAGATGTTCCATGGTTCAGACTTCAAAGCTTTTTGCTGACATCTGAGTTGGGTATTCACATCCCAGATTGAACAGTGATGGAGCTGACCTGAGCAATGGGCAGTGGTAGATGCAGCTATGACACTACCATGTTTTATTTCTCAAGCAAAGTGAAAGAAAGATATGAATGATAAGAAAGGGAAGGTACTTTAGAGAGAGAGACCCACTTGCCTATTTAATATTCATATGGTGATATTAATATGTGAATATTAGCTACATGAGGTCCAAAATCATAAAAAATCTTCCTCCAAGGCTCCAATAACTAGAGGGCTCTATTTAATCACCAAGCAGTAACCAAGATGGCTCCATTTAATCGAAAAACCATCACAAGGTATCTTTTGTTTTTCTTTTTTTTACACCCTTAATGTTGGGGCCCCTCACTGCAGCTCCAAAGAGACAAGAGTTTCATTTTTTTTCTTTTTAGGTGGGTTGAAATGATATGTTGGATTGGTTTGGGAATGAATCCCAAGTAATTGATTGGCAGTGAAAATTAAAATAGAATCTAACTCATTCAATTTGGCATCATATTGACGAGCATCAAACTGAGATCCATATAGTTCAGTTGGTGCCAGGACAAGTGCTTGGCATTCAACTGAACCATATAGTTCAGTTGCTGTAGAATTCCAGAACAGAATTAGGTTGCAGTTTTTCTAGTACCAGATTGTGCCTACTGGATGACATGAAGTTCCAGAACTATACCCCTTTGCTGAATTGCAGAAGGTTTCTCAAAACCTAATGGATAATTTGTCAAAATGCTACTAAAAGGATGTAAACTGGGAGAATAAACTTCATAAACGAATACTCTAAAATGAAAAAAATGGCATGTGACTTTACCATAACTGAAGAAGTGAAAAATACAAACATTTACAGCTAGTTTTACCAAACCAAAAACAATGTATGAGAAAATAGGAAATGGTCACATAGCCAATCTTAATTTGAAGATTTGATTCCCCTTGTATACAAATTAAAAAAAAAAAAGATAAGAACATGCATCTATCAAAATTAAATTCATGGAAAGCTGTGGTAAGACATCACCTGACATGCCATTTGAGTGGCATTCTAACTTGTCATGTTATTGATGACTAAGGAGCTCACTGTAAAGTAGTAAAAAGTGCCTACCCGATATCAATACGTTGATGTATACGGCAGTAAGTCTCAAAAATGAACAAACTTGCATTTTCAAGGAACTCATCTCTTAATGGTATAGTAGAGAAAGTACCATCTTTAAGTGTAGATGCCAAGCAAGGGATGTGCAAATCGGTGCTGCTTTCTTTGTTGGGTTCATGTTTTCCAGACTTGAATATATATATTCAAATAACCCTAAAAGCTTATAGACCTACAATCAAAGGCAAGAGTAGTCTCAGGAACAAAACATTGCCACTGGTTTTCTTTCTACAGGTACTCGATGAATAAGAAATAAACTCTCTCCCCATTGCTAATATAGTAGAAAAAAAAACAAAAAAGGTTCCAGACCTATTTTCCAGACAAATGAAGGTGGAACTTCTTTGGAGCATGGTAATTTTCTTTGATTGCATAAAAAAATTCACCTTCACTTAATGGAGGGCAACGCCAAATTATCCTGAAAGAAACTTGGATTCACCGAAACTGATCATTGCAGACTGACACAAGATATTGCATTGTAATCATTCGGCAGAAATTTTCTGCTTAGCTCATATGTACAGGAAGCACAAAAGGAAACACAAAATTCAATATGAACACACTGTTTCATACAGGGGACATACAAGGTCACCAAAATTACATCTTGTTGAGATTGACTTCAATGAGATCAATACTTAACATATTAGAATCAGGTACCATATTGGATGACCGATATACATAGGTCCAACTTGTAGAGTAAGTTCAGTAATTGTTTCAGACTTTATTTTACATATATCACACAGTGATTAGTAAGTTTGACCTGGTAAAACCAAATGCAATCTCGAGCACAGAAGATAACTGGACAAAGTTTCTAATATTCACAGAAAGTACATTGATAAGACTAATGCACTGATTTCAAAAGTAGGCAACAATTATATATGCAATGGACGGATGAAAAGGAATATATTTGAGGCACTCAATACCATAAACACACAAAGTCCACCAATAATGAATTCACAGAGTAGATAAATGATTTACTGATTTACCTTGTTCTCAAACATAACCGAAAAGCGCTCATCCCTCAACAATTCACTGCGTACTGTTTTCCTTTTCTGTGATGACTTTTTCTTATCAGATGTACCATCCTTGTCCACTTCACCTTCTTCAGCTTCCTGATTCTCAAGAATGCTAGCTGCATACAAGCTGTTCACCTTGGGTAGGTTCCTCTTAATCTGCAACAGAAAAGGCCAGGGTAAAGTATTCACATGTATAGCAATGCAAAAAACAAGAGAAACTAACCAAAATCACATAATTCTCCTAATAAGATCAGGACTGAGCAAGTGGTACTCCAAGGATCATGGAAAGCTTTCAACACATCGTCTTTGTTTTTCTATCACACTGTTTTTGCATATATAAGAAGAAAATGAAGATAATGACATGTTTCTCAAAGAACAGTCTTATTATTGTGCCTGTAGCTGACATGACAGTTCCAGTAGACTTTCTTTTCAGATATTTTACTTAGTTTAGATTCATGACAAAAAATAGAAAACAAACAGTACAGTTGAAATTCATGGACTTCTAATAATTTCTAAAGAAATTTATTGATGAAACAGTACCTTGAAAAAATCAAATATCATGTTTCATATTAACTTGCAGCAACTCAGAGCTATTTGAATTTTGATCAAGTTCAAGGGCATTAAGGACTGCAAAACTCAAACTCATGAAGATAATAAATCAAGAAGAACCATATGCACATTTTTAACCGCAAAGAAATAATTAGAATGTTGATCATCAAATTCCCCAACAGATTAGTCTCCAACCAATGATCGTAAATGTTACCAAGATAAATTGTAAGGATTGCCAACATCAAACAGATTGATTATAAGATCTGCATCTATTTGCTCATACCAAACTGAGACAGAAGCAAATGAAACAGATATAGATGCTAAGAAATATATATATATATATATATATATATATATATATATATTACTCCTCCAAGCATCCCAAACTGAATTACAAAATGTAGAACGAAGAAGAAAGGACCAACCGTAATGCGAGAAACACGTTCAGCTTCCAGTTTTTCTTGTTTCTTCTTCTCTATGTAATCTTCATATTCAAATGAATTTGCCAAAGCTCGTGCCTTGAATAAAAAATAAGGAAAAAAAATAAAATGTAAATTATTTGAAACAACATGAAAAGCACTGCATGTTGTAAAGAATCTCATTTTAGGAACAAGATTTCTTAGTCTCTCAGCCATCATCTAGTGCTATGCTTTCAGAGAAATCAAAATCCATGCAATTTCTAGATATACATGAAAATTTAAGACCATACCTTTATGTACACCTCGTAGTTGATAAAGTAGCCGTGCAACTCAGGCTTCACAAGATTCGTAGACTTTAAGTATCCCAAATCCAACCTTTCAAGCTCTTCTTCAGTTACAAATTTCAAATTCTCATATGATTGTCTCAGCACTCTCCTCCTCATCCTGTCATGTGGGAAAAAAAAAACAGAACAGTAAGCAAACAGTATATATGGACATACTTTTGTTTTCATTTAAAGCAAGAAAAAATCTAACATTAAAAAAATTCATGCTGTTAGGAACGCAGAAAAGACCATCTCACCACTATCTTATCAAGGTTCTCAATCCATTTTGGAGCAGGTCCAAGGGCAGGTATGAAGTAGGAAGGAATTTGACTATGGTCAAGAGCAAACAACATCAAGCCACTCCCAGAAAAGATGCATACATCATTAATATCTCCACCACTAGGCTGAATGCTGGTCAAATTGTCTCCCTGGAAAACATACAAGTTATGCTTGCACCAAACAGCATCGCAAAACGGTCAAAAATTACTGAAAAAGAGAAAAAGGACAAAAACATCACTTAATTCTTACAGTAGAACTTAACAGACCACCGACTCCCAAGATTACTTATTCCCCATCCAGGATAGTATAACCTACTTTGACAGACCAACTATCAATTTTTCTCTGCAGTGTCGCAAACAAACTCCTTCACATATTTTCTTTGTGGACATTTCTCTTGTCAGTTTCTATTCTCAAAAATTTTTATATGATCTTTATCAACCAACAGAAAACAAAGACACATCAACATCAAATAATTACACCCACCAGTACTTTTTAATTGCATCCCTCTCAGGAGGGGAGAAAAAAAAATCTATAATTATAACCTGTAACGTGAAAAAGTAATATTTTACAAGGAAAGGAAGCAACAATAGTAGCAAAAAAGTTCACACGAACTGAAATGCAAAGAAAAGCCTGCTGTTCCAGCTCAAGTGCAGTCCCAAGAAGAATCCCTTACCGTATCAGGATCCCAGATATTGACAATGTGATGATCTGCACTGATCAGTTTTGGTGACACTGAACTGAGAGTCTGGTGCCATTTTATGCTCAATATTGGGCTGTCATTCCTATATGTCATTAACTCATGTATAAGTAAATAATCATCCCACAATAGGAAAGAAGAAGAGGCTATAAAAAATTACAATGTGGTTGAGAAGAATTGTGGAATCCACATAATACTTACTTGTGGTCCTTCTCTTTAATGGGATTAGATGAACGCAAGTCATAGATCAGTACCTGCATTCATGAAATAAATGTGGTGAGGCAGAGAAAAATGTTGCCACCCATTGTTGACAGAAATTGCTCAGCAACCCATCCAAACAGATATGAATATAGGAAAAAGAAACAACAGGGGAGAAGTCTAGAAATGACAAGCTATTTTGCATGGTTAGCACCCAATTTAAGTGACATGTAAAAGTATTCAAATTGATTGAACTTGTACATGCACACTGAAATGCAGCAGCTCTTGCCCACTTAAACACTCATCCTCAACAATTGTCACTCATAAGGAAATGGCACCACTAAGAGGAAATATTGATGCATTTTCCAAACTGCGGACAAAGATGACCTTACCATCTCAATCACTGTATCGATGATCCCAAAACTAAGATCTTCATCTATCGAAGTCTGTGACATGATATGTTTATGAAACTAAAAAGTTCTACACGCATTTCCCATTCCGCTAGCAGATAACTGCCATTATCCTGGTGGTGATAATCCCACTGCCATAGTACCCAGAATATGACAAATTTGCATCACATTATGCTGAAAGTACCATTCTAGCAGACCAAATAAATATTCATGGTATTGATGCCTTGAAGTGTTGCCATCACCTTTGAGTAACCTTAAACCATTTGGAAGAGTTAACTAATTGATCAAAGATTAACACCCAGAAATTAACAAAGAAAGAAGTTTTCTAATGCAAAGTGTTAGGACAAGACAATCAGAAAAAGATGAGAATTAGTTGTCATAGACCAAACAAGGTCTCGGAGGATAAGTATACATTAAATCATTAACAAAAGCTCCATCATGGGTTTTCAGGACTACCTTGCCAAAGCTACTTCCAACAGCCAAGCGAAAACCACTATCATGATCAAATTGCAATGCAGTGACCTCCTGCACATAGTGCAACTTTGAATGAGCTTAAAAGGTAAGTAATCACTTGAATCAAAGCTGTACTAGGAGGAAGGACATTTACTATAGAGTAATATGTCAACAAAGAGATTACTTTAAGAAAATCCATACTTGGCAACTACACAGATATCGTATTAGAATATTAGAATCAGGATAGAAGAGACTTCTCATATCAACTTTGGGACAACTGAACCAGCTATAAGAATTAAAGAGTGAAGGCTGAAGCATACTAGCAACCTACGAGATTTTAATGGGCAAGTGGAAGAAGGAACACTGCCCTGGAATGGGGAAATGTTCTCCTAGTTCGTGCGAGGATAGAAATGTGGGACTGTGATGCGGTGTTGGTGGGTCGTACCTTGGATGGAGGAGCAGAGGCGGCAATGACGACCCACGCTTCTCCTCGAGCTTGGAAGCAGGGGCTAGAAAGGGCACAGAAGAAAGCTTCGGGCGTGGACGCGAAGACGACACTGGAGGGTTGAGACGACGATTGCCGCGGTCGACCAGGTCGCCAGGTCGTGCACGACAACAGCAGGTGATGACGGCGGCGTGCTAGGGCATAGATGATCACGGCGGCGTCTGGCTTGGACGACGACGATGGTGACCGAGGGCGCGGTCGGCGTCCGACTTGGACGATGACGATGGTGGCCGAGGGCGTGCTAGCTAGGGTGTGGATGATCACGGCGGCGTCCGGCTTGCACGACGACGAGGGTGCGGTCGACGTCGGGCTTCGATGATGACAAGGGTGCGGTCGGCGTCGGGCTTGGGCGACGATGAGGGGGCAGTCGGCGTCGGGCTTGGATGACGACGAGGGCGGCGCAGGTGCGGTCGGCATCGGGCTTCGACGACGACGAGGGCGCGGTCGGCGTCAGGGGCTTGGTCGTGCTAGGGCGCAGTCAGCGTCGGGGGTTCGTCGTGCAGAAGGAGGTATCCGCCGAACCCCTACATATCCCAGGCTTTTTATTTCCCGCCCAAGGGAAATGTATTGCCGCCACAACTATATACTCACGGTTCCTATTTTTTTAGGATATTATGAATAGACCAATACCTATATTTGGTAGCTTTTCATAGGTGTATACATCTTTTTGTTACACTTATTAATAAACTATGGCTAAAATAAATATATTCTCTCACGATTTATAAAAACCGTAACTATATATTCGTATCTACATATGGTTAAAAAAAGCCTGTGCATAACCTTGCAACGGACAGATTTAACATGTATAATTGTGGTATATACCTACGTATTACCCTACCGTAGGTAAATTCTGTGGGTATAGCTCCAATTTGTTGTAGTGCTAGTTTATTTCATATTTTAAATTTATATTCATTAAATTAGTTTAGTTTAAAAGTGAGTGAAATAGAAAAATAAATTCTAAAAATTTAAATAATTTATTTCTTATAGTATTTGATCTTAATATATTATTCTTATATATCTATTGTAGGTTCCTTCATCGTGTGGCGTCAGAGGACATGAGGACGAGGAGGATGCAGAGGATCCATGATTTTCTTTTCATTGTTATGGACATTTTATTATTGTGGACATTTTATTTATTATTATTATGGACATTTTATGGAAATTTTATATTATTATTGACATTTTATGCAGTGGACAGTTTTTATTTTTATTATATGTACACAAGTTATTTTTTTCAAAAATATATTTACTTTTTAAAAAAATAATTAAAAATTTGGCGACTGAGTAACGACTGATTATATTGGTCATTATTCTAATCACTATTTTGGGACTGAACTTGTGACTGAATATATCGATCACTACTTCAGAGTATAGTGACCGACATATTTCAGTCAGTATCCTGTGATAGAAACAGTGACCGAAATGATCAGTCGTCGATAGAGACTGAAATATTTCAGTCGCTATTTTGTGACTAAAAGAGTGACCAAAATATTTCAGTCGCTATATTGATTTAGAGACTGAATTGTTATGATCTCTGATCAGGAGACTGATTAGCGACCGAAAAACTTTGGTCACAATATTGTAACCAAAAGTTCTTCACCAACATATTCGGTCACTAGTCGGTCGCAATTCGGTCACTATTTGTGTTAGTGACCGAATTTGTCGATTGCTATTTCCATTCTTTCTTGTGGTGTTTGATGTCTGTTTTACACTCTATACTATATATTAACTGTAGCTCGCTCCGATAATATGCGTCAGGACGTTACAGTGCAAGAGTTCCTAGCACTGACACAAAGCTCCATGACCATTCTGAAGTACAATGTGAGATTTGTATATCTATCCAAGTATGTGCCTCACATCGTGGTAGACGAGCAGAGGAAGGCCAATAAGTTCGTCATGGGGCTCAGACCATCACTTAGGACAAAATTGGTGGCCTTCGACCACAGGACTATAAAGGAGGCTCTTAGTGCGGCTTGCAAACAAGAGATACATGTAAGAGAAGAAGTCAGCCTAGAAGAGATTAGTTGCATCGTTTCAAAGGTAGGATAAGAAGACGACGGCAGCAATGCAGTAGTGTGTACAAGTTCTCAACAAGTTAGTTCTCGTACTACAGTATGGAGGGTTCTCACCTTGTGACAAGATGGAGTGTACCCATTGTGGGATAGTGTTGGAAGGTCACTAGCAAGTGCTTGAAATGTGGTAGTCAAGATCACTAAATACGAGATTGTTTGAGGCTTAAGCAATTCACTCCAAGAGGAGCTCCACCACCACCAGTAGCAGTAACGATTACACCATCAATAGGAAAGCCTTGAAAGCCTTAAGCCCAAGCCTGAGTGTACGCTTTAGCATGTGAGGATGTAGAGCAGGCAAAAAATATCATGGAAAGTACTATCTTAATCATGGGTGTAGCACCCTGAAAATTTGTAATAAGATTGGAAGAGCAAACTAGGGTTGTACTAAAGCCTTGTCTAGTAAACAATATAATGTTGGGTTTACATGTGTTATGTTTGTTTTTGATGATGCACAATCCAAATTGATGTTATGAGCATAATTGAAACATGATCAAGAAAATGATAAGTAAGAAAGAACATCTCACGTGATTGTCTAAATGTTCTTTATATGATCTTTATAACTCACTAACAATGCCCTTAAATGTAGGTGTGAGTGTAGACAAGACAATGTACCAAATTCCAGAGCAAAAACTCAAGAAAGTCACATTCAACAAGTGCCTGTCGATAGACCCACAAGTCCCTGTCGACAGCTACACACAGGGAGATCAGACAGGTTTCAGGACAAGTGTACCTGTCGACAGATCCAAATCGCCTGTCGACAGATACACACAGGAAATTGTTTCCCACAAGGCCAGTCTTCTGGATTTTGCATACCTATCAGCACCTGTCGACATATGCATAGTTTGCTGTTGACAGACGAAGAGAAGATCTCAGTTCCGCGATTTACATATGTTTCCTATATGGGTGTTTCCTTCTACCATGACTCTCCATACTTAAACACCCATATATAAGGAACATTTTGAAGAGATTTTTGTATAGAAAGCAGCCACCATATCAAACTCTAGCAAAATCTCAAGAGAAAAGTCTCTCCCTAATGCTCTGCTTCAGCACTCCGTCCAGAACAAAGAAGAACAATCTTCTGAACGAAGTTGAAGCCGGTTCGTCTGTGATTAAAGATTCTCCATCAACTTATACCTGTCAAGACGAAGTTTGAAGCACATCTGGATGACCATCTTGAAGAGTTCCATCTTAGGATTTGATTCTACAACTCTGAACTCTTCTCTGTCTCTATTTTTCATACTCGGTGTGTGTGTTGTTGGGTCAAGTGTCTCTTGTGCTTGATTCACGTGGGTCATGTTGTTCTGATCGTGTGTTAACATCAGACAACGTGAGTGTGTGTGTTGTAGTGGTTTGAACTCGCTCATAAGCAATCCTTCTGCGTGTGTGTGTGGACGGTGGACATAGGATACACAAGTTGTATACTCCGAACCACCTTAAATCATTGTGTCCTGTGGTTTGCACGTTTTCACGATAGATGGTTGGTAGGCACACTGATTCTACACACGTTAGATAGGCTATTCATGTTCTGCTCACAACAAGCACACTAATTGCAAGTCGAACTAATCCTGAATCTGGTTAAGATTTCAACAAGTCTGTGTTTCCATTGAAAAGAAGGCAATAGTGGCTCTAGTTTACAGTAATCTATTCAACCCCCCCCCCCTCTAGATTACCATATTATATAATTCTGCATATCTTTCAATTGGTATCAGAGCGAGGTTTCTCCGATTTACTGTCTTAATTGTTTGATCTTACGATCAGAAGATTCTCGATCTCATGGAATCTAACAAGGGGTATATGGCCGAGGGACATTCAGTGACCAGGCCACCCTTCTTTGATGGCACTGATTATCCTTATTGGAAAAATCGTATGTAGGTGTTTCTGAGAGCTCAAAATTATGAGCTTTGGAAAATCGTCCACAATGGAGCGTATGTGCTGCCCGAGGATGAAGATACGTGGACAAAGGACCAAATTGCTAAGGGATCTCTCAACTCCAGTGCACTTAACATAATGTAGTGTGCTGTGCACCCCAAGGAGTATTCAAGAGTCTCCACATGCACTTCAGCAAAAGAGATGTGGGACAAGCTTGAACTCATCTACGAAGGTATGTTAGAGGAAAGGGAAACCAAAGCAAGCATGTTAATATCTGAATATGAAATGTTTAAAATGAAAAATGATGAAACCATATCAAATATGTTTGCTAGATTCATGTTAATAATCAACGGGTTGAAAGGTCTTAAGAAAGAATACTCAGAGAGTGACTTAGTTAGGAAGATACTTCGGTCTCTTCAATATTAATGGAATACTAAGGCCATTGTCATTGAGGATTCTAAATATCTCTCAAAAATGAAACTGGATGAATTAATTGGTTCCCTGATGACATATGAAATAAATGTAAAAAGAAAAGAAATTGAAGAGAACCCAAGGAAGTCAATTGCTTTAAAAGCTTGAAATAAAAATTCTTCAAGTTCCAAAAAGGATGTTCTACAGGAAAGTGATGAAGACGGAACATCTAGTGATAGTGAGAGCGATGAAATGGCAATGCTCAGTAGACAGTTCAAAAAATTCCTTAAGTTCAAAAGGAAAGGCTCAGGTAACTCCAAATCCTTTCAGAAAAAAGATTTCTTAAATAAAATTGAGTCTAACAGAAAATCTAACATTGTATGCTATGAGTGCAAGAAACAAGGGCATATGAGAGGAGAATGCCCGGAGCTCAAGAAGAAACTGAAGAAGGAGAAGTTCACCTTCAAGAAAGCCAAGGCCATGTTGGCAACTTGGAGTGATGAAGACGAAGATGAGGATGCACAAGAAGCCTCTAGAGATGAAGAGATTCAATGCTTAATGGCAAGAAGTGACGACTCAAATGAGGTAAATTCTTCCATTGAAAGTTATACTGTTGATGAATGGGAAGAAGCATACACTATCTTATTTGAAAAATTTTGTGAATTCAAGTCTGAAAACCAAGCAATGAAAAAGAAGATCAACTCTCTTGTTCATAGCACACCCAATGATGAACAGATTGAAGTCCTAAATAAAGAAATTCAAATGATGAAAATTGATGAGGAAGCTCATAATGAAGAAATGGATTGCATAAAAGTTAAATTGCAAGAGAGTGAAAAAGAAAAACAAAGCCTAATCATTTCCCTTGAAACTCTTCAAAATGAACATCATGAGATTAAGAAAAAGTTGGAACAAGCTGAAAAAGATCTAAAAGGAAAATCTGAAGATCTTACAAGATTTGTAAAAGGAAAACAAAATCTTGAAGCTATCTTAGGATCAAATACCTTTATTGCAAAGAATGAGATTGGATTTCAACCTGTAAAACAAAAGAAAATTGGTGAAACCTTGATAACCTCTTTTGTTGATTCTAGCCAAAGCACAAGAAAACAAGCCCCTTCTAAGAACAAGAAAAATCAAGCTAAGGGTAAGCAACAGCAACCTAAACAAAAGCTCTCAAGTGCTCAAAAGAATAAGCAGTCTGTCGACAGGCTCAATAAAAGTTGTCGACAGGACTGGAAGAATGCTGCCAAGGGACAGCCTTCCAGACAACATAGAAGAAAAAGGCAATTGAATGTACAAGAAAATAACAAAACAAATGTTTTAATAAATCTCCATCATGCAATGTGTGTAAGAAACATGGCCACAATGAAAGTCATTGCTGGAATAATTCAAACAAACTGAAACTTAAACAAATTTGGATTCCAAAGCATTTACTTTTGGCATGAATGATACATTGGGACCCAAAGTAATTTGGGTAGAAAAACCTCTTGTCTGATCCATATATGCAAGAATGTCTAGCAGTCCAAAATCAAAACAAATGGTACTTGGATAGTGGCTACTCGAGGCACATGACGGGCGACAAAGACAAATTTTGTTTGCTGGTGGAAAAAGACGGAGGTCAAGTTGTCTTCGAGGGTAACAATAAAGGTCAGATCATTGGCTCAGGTAAGGTTGATATGTATGCCTCTAACTCAATATACAATGTTCTGTTAGTTGATGGTCTTAATCACAATTTGCTTAGCATAAGCCAACTGTGTGATAAAGGTCATAAAATTGTTTTCGAATCAAGTTCATGTCAAATTGTTGATAAGGAAACAAGACGTCTTAAATTTTCTGGAAAAAGGGTGAACAACATTTATTTAGTTGATTTGGATGATCTAGAAAATGAAAATTTATGTCTTGTTACAAATAAACAGGAGGAGCTTACATTGTGGCATCGTAGGCTTGGCCATGCAAGCTACAATGTCTTGCATAAGATTATGAAGCAAAAATTGGTAAGTGGACTTCCTGAAATTTCTTTCAATGAGAATGAAAGTTTTTGTGATGCATGTGCACAGGGAAAACAAACCCGGAAATCCTTCAAATCAAAAGCATGGGTAAGCACCTCTAAACCTTATGAACTGTTGCACATGGACCTTTTTGGACCTACTAGTACTCTAAGTCTCAATGGCAAACGGTTTGGTTTTGTCATTGTGGATGACTTCTCTAGGTTCACTTGGGTCAAATTCTTGGCACACAAAAATGAATCACTTAAAGTCTTTGAAGATTTCTTTATGAAGATTGAGCATGGAAATGTTCATAAGATATTCTCAATACGCACTGATCACGGGGGAGAGTTTGATAACAACTCTTTTTCTGATTTTTGCAGGCTCCATGGGTTAGAACACTTGTTTTCCTCTCCAAGGACTTCGGAACAAAATGGTGTAGTAGAGAGAAAGAACAGGACCCTGGTGGAAATGGCTCGCACTCTTCTGGTCGAAAGTCAACTCTCAAGGAGCTTTTGGGCAGAAGCGGTGAACACCTCTTGCTATATTCTTAATAGAGCCATGGTAAGACCTGTGATGAAGAAAACTCCCTATGAACTGTTAAAAGTTAAGAAACCCAGTATTGGGTACTTTAGGCTTTTTGGCTAAAAAGTGTTTATTCATAACAATGATAAAGTTGATTTGGATAAGTTTGAAGCCAAAAGTGATCAAGGTATTTTTCTTGGATACTCACAACACTCTAGAGCATATAGGGTGTTTAACAATAAGAATAAAACTGTAGAAGAAACTCCACATGTTGTCTTTGATGAGCATCATGCAAAAACTAACAATTCAAATCTTCACATGACTCAAGATGGAAATGATGGAACGATTCTCCACGAACAACAACAAGGAAAAGCAAAAAGAGATTCTCATGCAGCAGCAAAAACTAAAAGTGGATATTTTCGCAAGTACGATGATGATGACCATCAAATCCTTTTCAAAAAGGGAGATGATGAGCCTAATGAAGATCCACAAGAGGAAGAACCTCAAGATGAACCCCCTCAAGCAAGCTCTCCTCAAGAACAACTTTCACAAGAACAAGATCAGCCTGGTCCATCAACAATCACCAATGTGAGGTATTGCAAAGATCACCCACTTGAAAATGTGATAGGGAATGTAAATGATAAAGTTCAAACTAGGTCTCAGGTTAGACAAATAGTTGAACATGATCATTTAGCTTTTGTCTCTCAAGTGGAACCTAAAAATGATGAAGAGGTTCTAAAAGAAAACTTATGGATTGATGATATGCATGAGTAGCTTGGTCAATTTCAAAGAAACAATGTTTGGAGTTTAGTTTCTAGAACCCCTGAGATTTCTGTCATAGGCACTAGATGGGTATTTAGGAATAAGCTAAATGAAGAGGGTAAAGTGGTGAGAAATAAGGCTAGACTCGTAGCAAAAGGATACAATCAAGAATTTGGTGTAGACTTTGAAGAATCCTTTGCTCCTGTAGCTAGACTTGAAGCAGTTAGAATTTTGTTGGCATATACATGCTCAAATAAGTTCAATCTTTTTCAAATGGATGTTAAAACTGCTTTCTTGAATGGCTACATCAAAGAGTAAGTCTATGTTTATCAACCACCTGGTTTTGAAAATTTTGAAATGCCTAACCATGTTTACAAGTTGCACAATGCTCTTTACGGTTTGAAGCAGGAACCTCGAGCTTGGTATGACAGGTTAAGCAACTTCTTGGTAAGTAAAAACTACTCAAGAGGTAAAGTGGACCAAACACTCTTTACTAAGAAAGTTCGCAATCATATAATTGCCGTTCAAGTTTATGTGGATGATATTATATTTGGTTCCACTAACCCATCACTGTGTGAGGAGTTTTCTAAACATATGGACATTGAATTTGAGATGAGTCTAATGGGGGAGCTTCAATTGTTTCTTGGTTTGCAGGTAAAGCAACATGAAGATAGATTCATCATTAATCAAGAAAAATATGTTAAGGAGCTTCTCAAAAGATTTCAATTTGAACAAGCCAAACCTGCCTCAACCCCAATAAGCACAAGCATTAAACTTGAAAATGATGAGAAAGGTAAACCGGTAGATGCAAAGCAATTCTGAGGTATGATTGGCTCACTCCTTTATCTTACTGCAAGTAGACCGGATATACAGTTCAGTGTTTGCCTCTGTGCTAGATATCAATCTAGTCTAAAGGAAAGTCATTTGGTTGCAGTTAAGAGAATAATCAGATATCTCTCAGGTACGTATGATTTGGGTCTTTGGTATCCAGCAGGAAGTTGCTTTGATTTGATATCATATTCTGATGCTGACTATACTGGATGTAAAATTGACAGAAAGAGCACTAGTGGGTACTGTCAATTTCTTAGTGGTTGCATGGTTTCGTGGGCATCCAAGAAGGAACACTCGGTTGCACTCTCCACTGCAGAGGCAGAATATGTTGCTGCAGGGAGCTGTGCTGCTCAAGTGTTGTGGATTAAAAGTCAACTGTGTGATTACAACATTGACATTGGATGCACACCTATCCTATGTGACAACACTAGTGCCATCAATCTCTCAAAGAACCCAGTCCAACACTCTAGAACAAAACACATTGAGATTTGACATCACTTCTTGAGAGATGAAGTAGCCAAAAAATCCTTGGAGCTTAGCTTCATACCCACTGATAAGCAATTAGCTGACATTTTCACAAAACCATTGGTTGAGGATAGATTCACAACATTGAGAAGAAAATTGGGATTGTGCAAAATGCAATGAAGCCCATACCAAATCTTGAAGTGTATGTTCTTTGTGTGCACTGACTATGAGGTATATCAAATGGTAAACTGTGGAAAAACAAGTTATGCTTGTTTGGAAACTATTATTATGCATGAGAAATTATTCTCCGCCAAGTATCCATAGTCAAGTTGCATATAAAGGTCATTCAATTCAAATAAGGTATATGGTTTCTTTTCCTTTTGCCCACTAATTTTTGCAAACAAATGGATGTCTGTGTTGGAATGTTTTATTTATGAACCTGTGTGCCATTGCTTGAATGTTGAGTATACACATGCACACACTATAGGGGAGCAAGTTTAGGTTAGATGAATGAATTCTTGAGAGAAACTCTTCATTTTTTACATCTTTCATTTTCCCTCGCATGGAGTTCCATTTTTCTACTCATCCTAGACTTCAATTTGATTTGTAGAAATTCCTGTCGACAACCCCAATTTCATCTGTCGACAACCATGCCTCCACAGAACCCAGATCTTCAACCCTGTGTGCCTCTGTCGATAGACATGCATAGTTTCAGATCTCCCCGAACTCAATATCTTCCGTCTGTGTGCATCTGTTGACCGCTGAAACCCATCCGTCGATAGCCATGATCTGTTTGAACCCAGAAGTCTTCAACTGTGTATATCTGTCGACAGGTTCACATCAGCCATCGACAGATACATATTTCACAAGCAATTCCCTATTCTATCTCACCAGTCTTTATGAGCAGGTCCATACCTTTAATGTACGGTGTAACTTGGGTATTTATGTATGCTTTTAATCTTTCATGTCCACATTATATTAAAGACATTGTCTCAATCCCAATGATTTTGACCTACTATTCTTGTATGAGTCTAGGTTGTATCATTTGGAGTACATTGGACAAATCTAATGGGTCTAACCTAACTCACTTGAATACCACCTTTGTGGCTAATCATTTTCACCGGTGATGTGATCAGTCCTATGGTCATTGCACTTTATGTCTTGCATTAATTGTTACTATACACATTCTTTGACCTCGATTTTCAAACAAAAAAAAAATAACAGAAAAAAAGGGGAGAAAAGCTACCTATTTCTTACAATCAAAAGTTAATAACGAGATAAAGATAGAGCAATGATGTGTATTGTTGAGTAATCGGGGACATGGGCATCACAAATGTCTGCCCTCGCGTCAAAAAGCTTACTCATTATCTCTGTAGAATGGTATGATGGTCACTCCCGCTGAGTAACTGGGGGTACGGGCACTTCACATGTCTATCCTCACATCAAAAGGTGTTAGTGATCCTACTTACCAATTTTCCCATTGCATTTTCTTCTAAATAAATCAAAATTGAAATAGTGTGAAGCCTCCAATGTTTGATTAATCTTGGGATCCTTAATGTTTGTGGTTATCTACTCATGAAGACATCTTTTTCATAAACCATTTGACCATCACCCACTTGGAATTATGTTTTTCTACAATGGTTTTTATTCAAAGGGGTTATCTTATTTTCCTATGTTTTGGTACGATGTCCTCTTAATTTTCCACCATAGAATCCTAGAATATTATTTTTAAACCATTGATGATTTTGACTTGTCTTAATATTAGTGGGAATGACAGTTTAAAATGTCATACCTCTTTTACACGTCATCTACATCTTGGACGATCATTGCCATAAAAATTTCTATCAAAACTCCCATCTGGCACAGTTTCCGTGTGCACCTGTCGACAGATACCTCTGCATCTGCCGACAGCCGGCGGCAGGCCCTATTTTGGAAGCCCAACGGGCGTCTCTTTAGGGTTGGATTTTGTGGGTCCCTGACCTTTGAAATTCTTCCCACTCTTTAAAAGAGAACCCATGACCCTTTCCTCCCTTTCCACTTCCAAAACTCCCTCCTCCTTCCTTCTCCACCAAACCCTTCTTCTCCAGGGCACCATACCCAGATTCTGCCCCTCCTGGTTCTTTTTTCCTCCTCGTGCTTTTCTTCTTCTTTCCGAGTTCTTCTCCACTCCGAACTCCTCTCTTCCTCATGGCTCCCTAGGGCAAGAAACTTGCTTCCCGTCACCGTCCCCTATCTCCCCAAGCCGGCGAGGGTTCCGGGGCTCTTGACGAACACCGAACCAAGCATCGTGATGATCAGCTACCCGAGCTTGTCGTTCCCCGAGGTTTGCAACTAACCATGGTTCCGAGAACCTTCAGCAAATTTGTTCAGCCCAGCTATGTTGATTTTCCTTCTTTGGGAGACATGTTCCAAAATCTCCTATCCCTCTTTGACACCCAGGGCTGGACGGTATTTCTCTATTCTCACCTGCACTACTCTCCGATTGCCGTTACAGAGTTTTTCAATAATTTTGGTCTGTCTAGGGATGGGGATCTCTACAGCTCTGTCAAAGGTACTCCTTTCAAGCTTACCCCCAACCTCATCAGCACTGCACTTCAAATTCCTAATCCTGGGGCTGATGTGCTTCTCAGCCACCCTTCTGCATCTGAATACTATCATCTCATCACCCTCCAACCTTATGATGCAACTAAGAAAATTGCCAAACTGAATGCCAATTCCTTTCCCCCACTGAATCGAATGATCCATCACATCTTCACCACCCTGATTGCTCCAAAGCATGGCAGTCGGGAACTCGTCACTGAGGTTCATAAATCTCTCTTTTTCTTCCTCCTCAAGTGCGAACAAATCAACTTGCCTGCACTCATGCTTCACCTGATCCGTCAATGCTTCTACAACCCCAGGCGATCAATGCCATATGCTTGCCCGATCACTTCCCTTCTTCTCTTCATTGGGATACATATTCCTGATAGTGAGCTTGTAGCCCTCAAATCTCGTAGTGCCTTTGATCTCATTGCTGCCCATCAGATGGGCTATAAGCTGCTTGATGGGGTTGTCACAAGGGAACTCAAGGGTGAGGACCACGCAGCTGATGATGCTGATGAAGATGAAGCTAATGAAGATGATGCTGATGAAAACTCCCAGTCCGAGCCAATGGATGCTCAGGGAGATGAAGTTGATGTTGCTGCTGATGACCAAGTGCCTGATGAGCCCTCTCTTCGAGATTTCATCTCTGCTCAAATGGCACAAATGCAGCTCCATATGACCACGGGTTTCGAACATCTAAATGCTCGATTGGATCGCTTGATAACAGCTTGGACGCACTGGCTGATACCCAAGTCCAGCTTAAGATAAGGCTTGCCAGGCTCTCCATAGAGCTTCATGGACTCTGTCAGGCCTCTGCACCACCTGGGAATGACGATGTCTAGAGAGTCTAGGCGTCAGTTATCTAGTGTTTATTTTGCTTAGGACAGGGTCTTGTCACTGTTATCTTAGTATGCTATCACAATCATGTTATTTCCTCCCTTGCACTTCTTTTGTCATGACATGAGTCACTTTTGTGACTGTGTGCAATGAATGCTCAATCAATGGAATTCACAGTTCTTTGCTTAAGTTCTACTCATGTGTACATGAATTGTCTTTTTAGATGTTGCTAAAAGGGGAAGAAAAATCACTTACGCATAACTTGAAAATTTTGTCATCATCAAAAAGGGGGAGAATGTTGGGTTTACATGTGTTATGTTTGTTTTTGATGATGCACAATCCAAATTGATGTTATGAGCATAATTGAAACATGATCAAGCAAATGATAATTAAGAAAGAACATCTCACGTGATTGTCTAAATGTTCTTTATATCTCACTAACAATGCTCTTAAATGTCGGTGTGAGTGTAGGCAAGACAATCTACCAAATTTCAGAGCAAAAACTAAAGAAAGTCACATTCAACAAGTGCCTGTCGACAGACCCACAAGTCCCTGTCGACAGCTACACACAGGGAGATCAGATAGGTTTTAGGACAAGTGTACCTGTCGACAGATCCAAATCGCCTGTCGACAGATACACACAGGAAATTGTTTCCCGCAAGGCTAGTCTTCTGGATTTTGCATACCTATCAGCACCTGTCGACAGATAAATAGTTTGTTGTCGACAGACGAAGAGAAGATCTCAGTTCAACGATTTGCATATGTTTTCTATATGTGTGTTTCCTTCTACCACAACTCTCCATACTTAAACACCCATATATAAGGAACGTTTTGAAGAGATTTTCGTATAGAAAGCAGCCACCATATCAAATCCTAGCAAAATCTCAAGAGAAAAGTCTCTCCCTGCTACTCTGCTTCAGCACTCCGTCCAGAACAAAAAAGAACAATCTTCTGAACGAAGTTGAAGGCGGTTCGTCTGTGATTCAAGCTTCTCCATCAACTGATACCTGTCAAGACGAAGTTTGAAGCACATCTGGATGACCATCTTGAAGAGTTCCATCTTAGGATTTGATTCTACAACTCTGAACTCTTCTCTGTCTCTGTTTTTCATACTCGGTATGTGTGTTGGTGGGTCAACGTGAGTGTGTGTGTGTTGTAGTGGTTTGAACTCGCTCATAAGCAGTCCTTCTGAGTGTGTGTGTGTGGACGGTGGACGTAGGATACACTAGTTGTGTACTCTGAACCACCTTAAATCTTTGTGTCCTATGGTTTGCACGTTTTCACGATAGATGGTTGGTAGGCACGCTGATTCTACACATGTTAGGTAGGCTGTTCATGTTTTGCTCACAACAAGCACACTAATTACAAGTCAAACTAATCCTGAATCTGGTTAAGATTTCAACAAGTCTGTGTTTCCATTGAAAAGAAGGCAATAGTGGTTCTAGTTTACAGTAATCTATTCAACCCCCCCCCCCCTCCTCTAGATTACCATATTATATAATTCCGCATATCTTTCATATAATATCAACCCCAATAAGATGTTTAAAGAAGCAATCAATGTTGATCTGCAATTGATGTTAATCGAGTAATCGATGTTGGTTAGCAATCGATGTTAGTAGCAATCGATGCTTAAAGGAGCAATCGATGTTAGTAGTAATCAATGTATAAAGGAGCAATCGATGTTTAAAAGAGCAATCGATGTTTGAGGAGCAATCGATGTTTAGCAATTGATGTTTATCAATCGATGTTTAAGGAGCAATCGATATTTATCAATCGACTGTTTAAGGAGCAATCAATGTTTACAATCGATCATTAAGGACAATCGATGTTAGTAGCAATCGATGTGCAAGGCAATCAATATATCAACTCTGACTGCCAACCTCGACCACCATCTCTGACTGTCAAATTCGACTGGTGGACATACAATGTTGCTAGTCGAAGTGGTCTTCATATATGATGAAGTTAGCTTCGACTAACCATTACCAAATCGTGCATGACGAAGTAGGACTTAGTATATGACAAAGTTGGACTTCATATATGGCAAAGTTAGCTTCGACCAATCAAGACCAAATCATGCATGATGAAGTGGAACTTTGTATATGACGAACTTAGACTTCGGATATGACAAAGTTAGCTTCGATTGATCACGACCAAATTGTGCATGACGAAGTGTGACTTTGTATATGACGAAGTGGACTTTGAATACGACGAAGCTGGACTTCAGATATGACAAAGTTAGATTCATCTGATCAAGACCAAATCGCGTATGACTTCGTATATGACGAAGTCAGACTTCGTATATGATGAAGCTAGGCTTCGTATGTAAGGCCCTCGAACTTTGTTCTCATTATTTGGATTTTTGTCATATCATACTTATTTGCTTTGTGTATATTGTTATGTGCATATGTGTATATATATAGGTATATACTTGTTATTTTCCGTACACATTATCCTTATTTAAATCTGTGTATATTGTATAAAACAATGTTGTACATATTGTATTTAAGTACTATGGTGCGTAGTGTATATACTTAATATATGAATTCATGTTTATTTGATTTTTTGTGTTTTGGCCGAAATGCAAGTAAACGTCAACATCCATTGACGTTTAGGGCATGTTGACGGCAACAAGTGTGCCGTTAACTCAGAGTCGACGTCCGGATCGATGGTCGTTTATTTCTTGTTAACGGCAGAGAAGTGGCCATTTACTTCTCAGTTTTTTTTGCAATTTCATATCGGGAAACGACTGCGTTTTCCCCAGTTCTTGATTTGGAAACCCACCTCCGACGTTAGGATTCTAACCATAATGCGTACCCCGATGCCTAACCGTATAAAACACCCAGATTTGGGGGAGGCTAGGTCTTTTGGCTTTTCTGAGGAACCTAGGGTTTTCTGTGAGAAAACAAAACATTGGCAACTTTGGTCTGATGATTTGGTGCATTTTCTGATGATCTTCATCGAATGGGAGATACTCTAGACATTGGTGAAGCTTCTCCGACTCCGGTGTGCGACCTACATCGACACAAAGATCAGATCTGGTAGGACTTTGAGCACCATCTTGGCTTGGTCGAGGAGGGCAGCTTCGGCTAAATAATCCCATTAGACAAATTTTCAACGGCAAGTGATCTAGGGATTTTATCCCTACCCATGTCCTTTAGGTCCTAGGATTTTATTGGATTTTTCCTCGTGTCTTGGAACCCCCAATTCGTCAAATTATGTGCGTTCAGTCTGAACTTCTGCAGACAGGAACTTGACAGCAAGCTTGCTGCCATCAAGATCTTGAGTTGGCGGCAACATTGTGTGTCGTTAACCCATGTTAGCGGCAAGCCCATTGCCGCCAAGTTCTTCAAGTTTTATAGAATGGCTATTTTGATCTCTGTTGTATGTTTGTCAGATTTTTGGGCATACATGCATGCTGTGAAAATTTTATTTGGTCAAGTATAGTCATTAGGTCATGACATGAGGAGGTGTTGAATTTATGCAAATAGTTTTATTTATTAAAATTTCTGTAATGGGATAATGAGTATGATTTGACCATGATAATTTCTGAATAATTAGATCCACTATATATTAGGGTTTCAAAAATTTTCCATGATGGTATGATGACCAATTTCAGGTGTTTGAACTGTTAGAACCGACTATAGGGATGTGAATCATGTTTAATAAATTTCATGATGAAAATGCCTGAAATCTATCTTAATTACTAAAATTAGATTTACTATTCCAAAAAATCTGAAATTTTAGCTATGTGATACATATCCTGTGTAAAGTCTGTGATAAAAATTCCATTCTATTTTGATAACAGTAGATACTGTTACTAATTTAATAAAAGGAAATGACCACGATGAACACGTTGAGGTTAATCATGTGAAATTAAATGATTAGCAGCATGATTAGGACTGTGATATGATCTAATTATCATTGTGAAATAGTAGCAACATGTTATGGAAACTGAAGCATGTGTAATTGTTTAAAAGTTAATGCAAATGTGTTAAATAGTGCATGTGTATAATGTGAACATGTGAATAAGTGGAATGTGTAAATTATGCCGAGATTGACACTGCTACCATAGAGGGCTGTGGAGCCATACTGTAGTAAAGTCCCTACAGGAAGGCTCATGTGTGTGATATCCTATGGGCATTAGGATGAAATCCTAGAGGTAGACAAGTACCACTGGTTAGGGTGGAGAGGGCTTCTCTCGGTTCTGCGCAGTTAACCAAAATTCGTCACTGTGTTGCCTAGGTGAGGGGTATGTGTATATGTATGTGTGTCCTTCATGTGGTGGTTTGTACTATGTGTCACGGCATCTAAGTGTAAACAATGTAAATATGTGAATGTGAACATGTAAATTGTGCAATTGTGAAAGATGAGCATGTGAAAGTGTTAAATGAATGTGTTAGCATGCAAATAGATGTGAACTTGTGTACATGTGATTTTTTTATATTTTAAACTAAATGTGTAAATAAGTGTGATAATTGCATATGGAAATGAGTGGATATCATGCTAGGTATGTTATTTATCATGTACATAGTTTCATGCTCTAGTTCTGCATAATTGTGAAATGAATTGAATAAGATTTGAGCCTTTGAATCGTGTTGGTTACAATCTGTAGAAAGCATGCTATATGTTTTCATATTTATTTGGTTAAGTGATATGAAGCATGTACCTTGTTTATTCCTAAATGCTTAAAAGGCTAGCATGTGTATGTGATATGTGTATGGATGCCATCTTTTGATTGCTTGCTAGGTCTTTTTAGACTCATACTTGCTTCAGCGTACAGGTGAGACAGGTCCCTCCATTCCCGAGGAGGACATAGCGAGTAGCGATTCCGAGAGCGAGTAGTAGCTCTACTTGTGGACGTGTTACATAGTTACTTCCTTTTTCATTAGTATATAAACTTTGAAATTGTATAATTCATATGGACAATGTATTTTATTTGAAGTTGTAATAATGTGGACATTAGTATTTCTTTTATTACTATATAGATTGTGGATATTTGATGATGATGGAATAAGAATGAGAATTGTTCTTTTATTTCCACTGTACTTTACTGTTATTCATGTACATATCAACCTATTGTTTGGTGTTGGGTAAATGTCCCACTGTGATGGCGTTCTTTGTACCGACGTGGATTGGTATAATCGTACCGGTATAAGGAGGGTCGTTATAGAGATTGGTATCAGAGTAACCCAGGTTAAGATTGTACATGAATATACCATCATCTTCACATATGCTAAGTCTTTATAGAATTTGTCCATATATGTATAAAATGTCTAATAATCAATGAAAGGTAGTTGAGAAAATGGTTAGGACTAAATAACTTAGTTTCTAACTAGATTAAATTGTTTTACAGGCTATGGCTACTCGTGGTAGGTGTGGTGCCCAAGCTCGAGATGACGAGCATAGGCATGAGGACAGGGGTGAGCAGTAGACCTCAGCACCCCAGGGTCCTACTGTACTTCCTCCACCACCGCCTGTGGACTATGGTGTATTCATGCAAGCTCTGGTTCAGGCTATGTAGACCCAAGCGCATACTCAGGTAACACTGCAGGCTCAACTCAGGTTAGAATTGTTAAATAGAGTAGTCTATTTTTATTAAATGTATGATTGTTATATGTGTTGCTTATATTTCTTGTTGTGGCAGGCTTTGGCTCCAGCTCCAATTCCTCAGGAGCAAGGCCATGGTGGTCCTTCCATCATGGAGAGATTCAAGAGGATGACTCCACCCTCTTTTAAGGGGGAGAGTCAGCCACTTTTGGCGGAGAGCTGGATGAGGGAGATTGAGAAGATCTTCCGAGCAATTAGATGTGTCGAGGAGGATAAAGTTAGCTTGGCCTCCTATATGCTGCAAGTATTTATCAATTATGTATTCAAATATTTGTGTTAAGTTTAGGTTTTATCTAGTTAGTGCTTATGGGTTGTATCTTGCAGGAGAGAGCTGATGTGTGGTGGTCCTCTTTACTTCACACTAGGTTCAACGATGGTGCTATCGAGGTGACATGGGATTAGTTTACGAGGTTGTTTCGGGCCAAGTTCATCCCAGAGCATATTTAGGACAAGATGGAGTAGGAATTCCTTTCTCTCACTCAGGGCTCTATGACGGTGTTAGAATATGAGGCTAGGTTTGCTGAACTGTCCAAGTATACTCCTCACATAGTTGCTGATGAGTGCAGGAAGGCGAAGAAGTTCATGATGGGTCTTAAGCCATCACTGAGGTCGAGGCTTGTGGCGTTTGACCACCGTACGCTAGATGAGGCTCTCAGCACTGCGTGTAGGCAGGAGAGCAAGATAGAGCAATATCTGGAAGAGAAGAAGGCATCACAGAAGAGATCCGCACCACTTTTCTAGCGACAAGATAGGAAGAAGGCAGCGTACCAGTCACCGCAGCATCCAGTCAGTAGGAAGTTACTCTGCGATCCCCCGGCGTCAGGCCCAGTGACAAGAAGATGTGCCCTCATTGTGGAAGAACTCATTGTGGTACCGAGTGTTGAAGCTAGCGGGAAATGTCTCAAGTGTGGCAGCTCCGAGCATCAGATCAGAGATTGTCCCAGATGGCAGCAGGCAACAGCACTAGCCACAGGAAGACCAGGAAGGCCTCGAGCCCAAGCTCAAGTGTTTGCTTTAGCGCGAGAGGATGCAGAGCAGGTGGAAAATGTCACGGAAGGTACAGTTCTATTCATGGGTGTTCACGCTCGGGTTTTGTTTGATACGGGTGCCACACACTCGTTCATCTCCGAGCGGTTTGTGAAGCAGTTAGCTATAGAGTCAAGAGTAGAGGCTGAGGAGTTAGAGGTTCCTTTGTCTGTGCACACACCTGCAAGTACGGTATCGACTAGGAAGTGTATCTCGTCTTTATCAGTGTGCAATGAGGACCGAGGTTTAGTTTGGTGCTTTGTTTTGCTCAAGATGAAGGACTATGATGCAATTCTAGGTCTGGATTGGCTAGAGAAGCAATATGCTTTGGTAGATTGTCGTGGGAAGAAGATTACTTTCCGTATTCCTAGTGAGGATGAGTTCTCGCATCCATTGCCAAAGAACTTTGCGGGAAGGTTTGTGATCTCCGCCATGAAGGCGATGAGAATGGTCAACAAGGGGTGTGACACTTTTCTTGCCTGCGTGCTCTTAGTACCGAAGGTTGATCAGTCACTTACCCTTGAGGAGATTGAAGTAGTGCAGGAGTTTCCAGATGTGTTTCCTGATGATTTGTCTAGATTGCCACTGGCTAGGGAGATAGAGTTTACTATGGAGTTGCATCTAGGCTCCTCTCCTATTTCTAAGGCTCCATATCGGATGGCACCTGTGGACTTAGCTGAGCTGAGGAAGCAGTTGCAGGATTTGTTGGACAAGGGATTTATTCGCCCTAGTGTGTCACCTTGGGGCGCACCTGTATTATTCGTGAAGAAGAAGGATGGTCCCCTTAGGATGTGCATTGATTATAGAAAGCTCAACTAGGTGACTATGAAGAACAGGTATCCCTTACCGCGGATTGATGATCTATTCGACCATTTGCAGAATGCATCAGTATTTTCTAAGATTGATATGCGGTCTGGCTATCATCAGTTGAGGATTAGGAGTGAAGATTTGTCCAAGACGGCCTTTTGGACTCGTTATGGACATTATGAATTTTTGGTGCTCCCATTTGGTTTGGCCAACAACCTTGCAGCATTCATGGATCTCATGAACAGGGTGTTTAGACCTTATTTAGATAGCTTTGTCGTGGTGTTTATTGACGATGTGATAGTCTATTCTCCCGATGAGCTACACGTAGTGATCATTTGAGGGTTGTTCTGGAGGTTCTCCGAGAGCACAAGCTGTATGCAATGTTCAGCAAGTACGATTTCTGGATGCGTGAGGTTCATTTCCTTGGGCATGTTATTTCAGGTGCTGGAGTTGCAGTTGATCCGGCAAAGGTCCAAGCAGTATTAGATTGGGAGATTCGAAGAACCCCATTGGAGACTCAAAGTTTTCTTGGTTTAGCAGGCTATTATAGGCGATTTATTGAGGGTTTTGCATCTATCGTCGCACCTTTGACTAAGCTAACCAGGAAAGGTGTGATGTTTGCATGGTCTGAGGATTGCGAGAGAAACTTTCAGTTGCTGAAGGCGAAGCTTACATATGCACCCGTGTTGATCTTGCCGAGTGGTGTAGATGGTTTTGCTATTTACTGAGATGCATCTCGGATTGGTCTTGGCTGTGTGTTGATGCAGCATGGTAAGGTAGTGGCATATGCTTCTCGTCAGTTGAAGGATCATGAGCATCACTATCCGACTCATGATTTGGAGCTTGCGGTAGTGGTTCATGCACTAAGATCTAGAGGCACTATCTTTATGGTGTCCAGCTCGAGGTGTTCACTGACCACAAGAGTCTTAGGTATCTCTTCTCTAAAAAGGAGTTGAACCTACGACAGAGGAGATGGATTGAGTTCCTTAAGGGCTACAACTTCGAGCTTCAGTATCATCCCAGGACGGCGAATGTCGTAGCGGATGCTCTTAGCAAGAAGAGATCGTTGCTCCAACAGGATTGGAAGATGTTGGAGGATGCAGCCTGTGCGATGGCTGAGTTAGAGCCATTTTTGTGCAAGGCTTTCGTGGCTCAGTTGTCTATTCAATCTACGGTTCTGGATGAGGTGATTGAGCAGCAGAAGACTGATCCTAGACTCCAAGAGTTGTTAGGCAAGGTAGGCATTGCTCGTGATGAGGACGGTGTTATTAGATTTCAGCACCGAGTTGTGTTCCCGATGTTGTGGATGTCCGTGAGCATGTTCTAGCAGAAGCTCATAAGTCGAGATTATCTATTCATCCAGGCAAAACTAAGATGTACCAGGATTTAAAGAGATCTTTATGGTGGTCCGATATGAAGAAGGATGTAGCTAACATCAAATCTAGGTGTTTAGTATGCCAGCAAGTGAAGGCCGAACGTTAGCGACCATTAGGTCTTATGCAGAAGATGGAGATCCCACTATGGAAGTGTGAGGCTATCACTATGGAATTTGTGACGTGTTTGCCCAGATCAGTGAAGGGAAATGACTCGATTTAGGTGATTGTAGACCTTTCTCCAGACGGAGCATTTCTTGCTGATGAAGAAGAAGCAATCCGTGGAGAGTTTGGCTAGACTATATGTTAGTAGCATTGTGAGGTTGCGTGGTGTGCCGAAGTCGATTATCTCTGATCGAGACCCAAGGATTACATCGAGGTTGTGGCAGGGTCTTCGGGAGGCTTTGGGTTCTCAGCTGAAGCTTAGTTCGGCATTCCTCCCCAGACAGATGGCCAGTCCGAAAGGACTGTCCAGACACTCGAGGATATGTTGAGAGCGTGTGTGCTTGATTGGAAGGGTGATTGGGAGCATCACTTGCCCCTTGTGGAGTTCGCCTACAACAACAGTTTTCATGCGAGCATTGGTATGGCTCCGTTTGACTCTTTGTATGGGCGGCCTTGTAGATCTCCTTTGTGTTGGGAGGAGACCGGTGATAGGCAGTTGATTGGTCCGGAGTTGGTGCAGGAGACTTCGGATAAGATTCAGCTTATTAGGCAGAGGCTTGTTACGGCACAGGATATGCAGAAGAGTTATGGCGATAATAGAAGAAAGGATTTAGAGTTTGAGGTGGGCGAGCATGTTTTTCTGAAGATTTCTCTTACCCGAGGCGTTGTCAGGTTTGGCAGGCATAACAAGTTGAGTCGTAGATTCATTGGCCCGTATGAGATTCTTAGACGTATGGCAACGTGGCATATGAGCTACCTTACCCCCAGAGCTAGCGAGTGTGCATCCGTATTCCACGTATCTATGCTCAGGAGGTATGTGCGAGATCCGTCGCATATTATTAGCCATGAGCCAGTGGAGATTCAGCCAGACCTGTCGTATGTTGAGCACCCGTAGCTATCCTTGACTGGAAGATTCAACACCTTAGGAACAAGGGTATTGCATCCGTGAAGGTGCTTTTGCGGAACATCTCGCGGGAGGAGGCTACGTGGAGCTTGAGGATGCTATGATGAAGAAGTATCCCCATTTGTTTGATTAGTTTCGTTCTAACTTTGAGGATGAAGTTTTCCTTAAGGGGGACAGGGTGTAAAGCCCTCGAACTTTGTTCTCATTATTCGGATTTTTGTCATATCATACTTATTACTTTGTGTATATTGTTTGTGCATATGTGTATATATATATATAGGTATATACTTGTTTATTTTCCATACACATTATCCTTATTTAAATCTATGTATACTGTATGTAAACAATGTTGTACATATTGTATTTAAGTAATATGGTGCATGGTGTATGTACTTAATATATGAATGCATGTTTATTTGATTTTCTGTGTTTTTGGCCGAAATGCCAGCAAATGTCAACATCCATTGACGTTTAGGGCATGTTGACGGCAACCAGTGTGTCGTTGGCTCAGAGTCGACGTCGAGATCAATGGCCGTTTATTTCCTGTTAACGGGCCGCTTAGAGAGTGGCTACTTCTCAATTTCTGTTGTAATTTCAGATCGGAAGGCTGTGTATTCTCCGGTTCTGGATTTGGAAACCCACCTCCAATGGTAGGATTCCAACCTTAATGCGTACCCCAACGCCTTAACCCTATAAAACACCCAATTTGGGGGAGGTTAGGTCTTTTGGCTCTTGTAAGGAACCTAGGGTTTTCTGTGAGAAAACAGAACTTTAGCAACTTTATTATGACGATTTGGTGCATCTTCCGGTGATCTTCATCGACTGAGAGATCTTTGGACATTGGTGAAGCTTCTCCGACTCCGGTGTGCGACCTACATCGACACAAAGATCGGATCTGGGAGGACTTTGAGCACCCTCTTGGCTTGGCCGAGGAAGGCATCTTCGGCTAAATACTCATTACACAATTTTTCAAAGGCAAGTGATCTAGGGATTTCATCCCTACCCTTGTCTTTTAGGTCCTGGGATTTTATTGGATTTTTCCTGTGTCCTGGAACCCCCAATTTGTCAAATTATGTGTGTTCAGTCTGCACTTCTACAGACAGGAACTTGACGGCAAGCTGCTGTCATCAAGATCGTGAGTTGGCCTGCCGTCAAGATTGAGTTGGCGGCAACATCGTGTGTAGTTAACCCCTGTTGGCAGCAAGCCCTTTCCGCCAAGTTCTTCAAGTTTATAGAATGGCTATTTTGATCTCTGTGGTATGTTTGTCAGATTTTTTGGTATACGTGCATGCTGTGAAAATTTTATTTTGTCAAGTATAGTCATTAGGTCATGACATGAGGAGGTGTCAATTTATGCAAATAGTTTTATTTATTAAATTTTTGTAATGGGATAATGAACATGATTTAACCATGATGATTTCTAAATAATTAGATCCATTATATATTAGGGTTTCAAAAATTTTCCATGATGGTATGATGACTATTTCAGGTTTCCGAACTGTTAGAACCGACTGTAGGGATGTGAATCATGTTTAATAATTTTCATGATGAAATGCCTGAAACCTATCTTAATTATTAAAATTAGATTTACTATTCTGAAAAATCTGAAATTTTAGCTATGTGATACATATCCTATGTAAAGTCTGTGATAAAAATTCTGTTTTGTTTTGATATAGTAGATACTGTTACTAATTAATAAAAGGAAATGACCACGATGAACATGTTGAGGTTAATCTTGTAAAATTAATGATTAGCAGCATGATTAGGACTGTGATATAATCTAATTATCATGTGAAACAGTAGCATCATGTTATGAAAACTGAAGAATGTGTATTGTTTAAAAGAGAATGCAAATGTGTTAATAGTGGATGTGTATAATGTGAACATGTGAATAAGTGGGATGTGTAAATTGTGCCAAGATGACACTGCTACCATAGAGGGATGTGGAGCCGTACTATAGTAAAGTCCCTACGGGAAGGCTCATGTGTGTGATATCCTATGGGCATTTGGATGAAATCCTTGAGGTGGACAAGTACCACTGGTTACGGTGGAGAGGGCTTCTCCCAGTTCTGCGCAGTTACCAAATTCGTCACTATGTTTCCTAGTGACGGGTATGTGTATATGTTTGTGTGTCCTTCTTGTGGTGGTTTGACTATGTGTCACGGCAACTAAGTGTAAACAATGTAAATATGTGAATTTGAACATGTAAATTGGGCAAATGTGAAAGATGAGCATGTCAAAGTGTTAATGAATGGTTAGCATGCAAATGATTGAACTTGTGTACATGTGATTTATTTATATAAAAACAGCAAACTAAATGTGTAAATAAGTGTGATAATTGCATATGGTAATGAGTGATATCATGCTAGGTATGTTATTTATCATGTGCATAGTTTTCATGCTCTAGTTGTGCATAATTGTGAAAGAATTGAATAGATTTGAGCCTTTGAATCGTGTTGGTTACAACGTGTAAAAGCATGCTATAGGTTTTCATATTTATTTGGTTATTGATATGAGAATGTACCTTGTTTATTCCTAAATGTTTAAAAGGCTAGCATGTGTATGTGATATGTGTATGGATGACATCTTTGGATTGCTTGCTGGTCTTTTTATACTCATACTTGCTTCACGTCTAGGTGAGATAGGTGCCTCCATTCCTGAGGAGGACATAGTGAGGAGCGACCCGAGCGCGAGGAGTAGCTCTACTTGTGGACGTGTTACATAGTTTACTTCCTTTTCATTTGTATGTAAACTTTGAAATTGTATAATTCTTTTGGACAATGTATTTTATTTGAAGTTGTAATAATGTGGACATTATTTCTTTTATTGCTATAATAGACTGTGATATTGTGATGATGATGAATAAGAATGAGAAATGTTCTTTTATTTCCGCTGTACTTTACTGTTATTCATGTACATATCAACCTATCGTTTAGTGTTGGGTAAATGTCCCACTGTGATGGCGTTCTTTGTACCGACATGGATTGGTATAATCGTACCGGTATAAGCAGGGTCATTACATCGTATATGAGGAAGTTAGCTTCGGCTTACTACGACCAAATCAAGTATGACTTCGTATATGCCGAAGTTACCGGTCATTACCAATCTATGAAATTCGTGTTAATTATATATCTGATAAGAAAAAGGGGTTAGTTAAGATAAATATGGGAAGTATTGTCCCTCAACCATGATTAAAATTGTGTCCAGCGTGGAGCCCAAATCTGTACAAACCTATTACGGGAACGACTCTTAGTAAAATCCAAACATAGTAGGACTCCTACCAGTAGTTTAGAAACTACAAACTTGGAAGTTGCACCATTGTTAGAATTCCATATTAGCCTAAATTCATGCCTCATCAAAAGGAGGAATTTTCCTAAGGCTTCCTACTGTAATTGGGACGGGAATCCTCCAGACATGGAAGAGAACAGCTAAACCGCAACCCACACCCCTAGTTACAATAGGACTCATAACCACTTTAAACCTATAAATACTCGTCCCAAACCCTTGGGAATGAGTTACCAACTTGCTGGGAGACTTGTGAAGACTAGCTAGAGCACCAGAGAAGGAGGAGATTGCCCTAACCAAAGCTTTCTTCTCCAAACCATGTTCTGCTTCATCCAGTAGAAGGCTCTCTTAGGATCATTCAAAGGTAGGTAATATCAGGCATCAACTTAACGTAGAGTATACCAACTGAAAGTTCTTCAAGTCTAGTCCCTTGTGTCCCTATTCTCTTGATTCTTACCATTCATGTATAGAGTATCAGGTTGTTTCTGAATTTCGAGCATACTCTGAACTTGTGTTTTCTCATCAAATGAACACCATGTATCTGTTTACTTCTCGTCCCTTTAATCTCTTTCGTTTATAGTTTCATCCTAGGAAACTCTAGATTTAGAGAAGAGATTACCCAAGTGAGTCTGAGTCATTTCTTAGTTTTGCCAATATGATGAACAGTCTATGTCTATACTTTAAATCCACCAAGCACATGTTCAAAGTGTTATTTACATGAATATGATTCGAATGTTCTGTATGGGAGTTACTGACCATGCTATCGTCTGATTTGCCTTTCTCGTCCTTTATTTCCAATGCAAAGATATATCGTTTCGATAAAAGCTGTGACAATACATGCTAGGATCAATGTGAGTCTACTCGTTACCATACCATGATCCTGACCATGTCCTGACTCTCCTTATTAGATATGTTTTCTGGAAATTGCATGTACTACCGTTTTTCTGCAAACGTAGTTAGAAAGTCTCTCTTGGAGTTCCCTGAAGTCCTCTGACTCTTTATTTTGTATTCATCCTACTCGTTTGAAGTTAAAGTCATTAAAGTTTATGGAACTAAAAGAAATAATGATCAGTCGCATGCTATCAAGAATGAATCTCTCAACTACTGTTATCATGAAATCATGTTCACATGACTATCTTTCTTGAAATCATCATGAACATGATATTGATTGTATACTCCTTGAAAACTCTTGGCCATGATTGACTGTGGATAACTACATTTGAAAATAGTGAGATGTGGATCGGGCACGACGAGTGTCCAAGGCTCTAGTCTAGCTCCAACAACAGAGAGTTGTAAATATACTATTAACCATGGGCTATAATGATTACTGGCTTTGCATCTATGCTTGGAGTACTTGTGCGTTGAATGTTAGATACAAACTGCATGCACGTACTCATGGTGTGCATTCCAAGGTGGCATAGATCCATAGTGTGCACTACGGGATCGTACCTGATTATTGTTATATGTTAAAGTTTTTGCTCGTGCGTGCTTTCTTGCTTGCTTGATATGGCCTCCTGCGTTCTTACAAATGACTAAATCCTGCATGCTTGTACGTGCTGCTCTACTGCTAGTTCTTTCTTATTAAATCATGCCAGATCTTGTTTCATCACTCTTGTTCAATCTATATTACTCATGCACCATGTTTAAATGGATTTATCGTTCATGCATATCTTGATTACCGTGCTTGTCTAGTTCTCAAATATAACTTATATTACTGCCCGTGCGTTGAGGTGTAATCCTACTAGGCTAGTTTGCTCATACCTGCTTCTTAACATTTTAGGTGATATAGACCAGGAAGAGGAAGGCCAGGCATCTGATGGGACACCATCTTAGTGATGAGTGCATTCCATCCATAGTATCTATTGTTCATTACTTTGAAAGAAGTTCAATGTAGTAGGCTGCGAGGATTAAAGACTTATGTATTTTTTCCTTTCTCGTGTCATTATGAGTATGGAATTAACAGTGTGGTGTTTAGCCTTAATGTGATTTGAATATTAGATTAGTTGTGTTTATTATGTGGGACCTATTATGTTGTGTAGATACACATCTAAAGCTCGCTAGTTAGAGACTTATTTGCTGACTATTCTCGTCTCATAATATCGACTTTAAATCCTTAACAGTTCCCCTGCGTAAGATCTCGGGACGTGGCAATTTAGTGGTATCAGAGCCTAGAAACCAATAGGAATTTGTAAGTCCTAGGTTTTAGTGATACCCAAGAATTTAGGTCATGGATATAACATATAGTACCTGGTGAGAATGGATAGAGACCGAGAATAAACTAGTTTTATGAACCAAGCACCCATACCCATCAATCTTTTAGATATAATTAAGGACATTATTGGTTGCTATCCTTTCCTCAAGAACTTCATTCATTCCTTAGCAATGGCTCACAACTAGTGGCAGGCGATGTAGGAGACAATTGCAAGAGTTACTCAAGCCCTGTAGAATGTAGTACAAGCGGAAGCTCAACCTGAAGCTCGGAATGGAGCAGGAGACCTGCACCACAATTTCGGTAGCTTGAACCCCCCTAGCTTCTCTGGATCTCCTGACCTAGATGAGGCAGAAAATTGGCTTGAGTAAATGGAAAGAATTTCCCAAGTATGCAGTGCACCAACAGGGAGAAGGTATTACTAGCTACCTTCCAACTGAGCAAGGATGCTGGAGCATGATGGAAGGCCACATCAGCCCATCTACCTAATGTTACTGAACTTGAATGGGAACGGTTCCTGGAGATATTTCGGGGAAAATACTTCTCTTAAAGGGTGCAAGGAAGGAAGGCGTCCGTGTTTGCAGCGCTGAAACAAAGAGGTATGTCTGTGGCTGAGTATGATGCTCAGTTCGCACTGTTGGCACAGTATGTGCCACATCTGGGGGTACTGAAAGGTTGAAGGCAGATCGTTCATGGATGGGCTACATCCCATGTTCATCGAGAAGCTGGGACCACACAACATCTGTACATATGAGGAGATGGTTCAGCGAGCTCAATTAGTGGAGGATACTATGGCCAAGGTAGAAGGCATGAAAGGAAAAGAGACTACGAAGCCAGTCTTTGTTAAGAGAGGAGCGGTCAATACAGCTGGTGCTTTCCGTAACACAATGACAACAACAACAACAAAAAGGCCAAGTACTGGTAAAGACTATGGCATAGAAAAGAAGTCAAAGTGAAAGGAAGACAATTAGCTGAGAACTGTAGGTTCTGTGACAAGCCAGGGCACCAAGCAGAAGAGTGCTGGAAGAAGTTGGGAGCTTTCCTGAGGTGTGGTGGTCATGACCACCACATACCCGACTGCCCTATGTTGAAAGACCAGCTTGGGAGTTCACAGAATGTACCCCAGTGTCAGGGACGCCTCATGCAGTGATAGAAGCTAATCTACCCGAGGAAGGAGTTATGGTGGAAGGTACCATCCTTATCCCTCTCAACCTGCTTTTGTTCTTATTGATAATGGAGCTGCATATTCATTTGTTTCCAATATATTTACTGCAACCCTACCTGTTAAACCAATCCCCATGAAATCCAAATCACTATAGCTTCTCCCCTTCGCTCGGAATCTGAATTTACACACTACCTTCCATAATGTGAAATTATGATTGGATGGCAGAATCTTCTTACCAATCTCATCTGTCTAGATATGAAGGGGTATGACACTATACAAGGTTTTGATTGGTTAATTAAGTATGACACCGATGTCAATTGTTGTCATAGGAGGGTCACCTTTAAAATACCAACCTTCCAAACTCTCTTTTCTTAGCATCTGTTACCACACACACCCTATCCTTATCTCTTTCCTTAAAGCTTCTAAGCTAACCAACCAAGGTTGTGATGTTTTTCTAGTTTCAGTTACTGAGACTGAGAAGAAGAAACCCACTCTAGAAGAGATTCCCATAGCCAGAGACTACCCTGATGCCTTTCCTGAAGACTTACATGGAATACCACCTGAACAGGAAGTAAATTTCACAGTTGAATTACTCCAAGGGGTAGCTCCTATATCCAAAGCACCATACCACATGTCACCTACTGAATTGCAAGAGTTGAAGAGGTAGATCCAAGAACTATTTGATCAAGGTTTTATCAGGCCCAACATATCTGCATGGGGTGCACCAGTAGTTTTTGTCAGAAAGAAGGATGGAACAATTTGCATCGACTATCGTCAACTGAATCAATTGACAATAAAGAATAAGTATCCACTATCATGCATCGATAAGCTGTTTGATCAACTTTCTGGTGCACAGTATTTCTCTAAGATCGACTTAAGATCAGGTTATCATCAGCTAAGAATCAGGAAGAGGATATCTACAAGTTTGCATTCAGAAGCAGATATGGACATTATGAGTTTTGTGGTCATGTCGTTCAGCTTGACAAATGCTCCAGTGGCCTTTATGCAACTCATGAACAATATATACAGGCTATACATAGACCAGTTCATAGTAGTATTTATTGATGATATTCTCATCTACTCCAAATAAAAAGAAGAGCATGAAGACACTTGAAGATTGCTATATAAGTGCTTAGAGATAACCAACTCTATGAAAACATAGCAAATGTGAGTTATTGATGGAGGATGTGTCTTTCATTGGTCATATCATATACAAGGAAGGTATCTTTGTGGACCCGTCGAAAGTAGAGGCAATGAAGAGTTGGGGGAGGCCGACAACTATGTCAGAAATTTGAAGCTTTCTGGGTCAAGCTAGATACTATCGATGATTCATTAAAGACTTTTCAAAGATAGCTCTACCATTGACCAGACTTACCAGGGAGGAGAATCCATTCACATGGATGGCCAAATGTGAAGATAGTTTCTTGTCATTGAAAGAACATTTAACTTCAGCACCTGTGTTGACACTACCTATAGCTGGAGGAAGCTTCGAGGTATATGCAGATGCATCAGGATTGGACCATGGTTGTATGTTGATGCAAAACGAAAGGTGATATGCTATGCTTCTAGACAATTGAAGAAGCACGAGGATAATTATCCTGTACATGACCTGAAACTGGCAGTCGTAGTCTTCGCTCTGAAGATATGGCGTGACTACTTATATGGTGAGAAGTTCATTGTCTTTTTTTACCATAAAAGTTTGAAATACCTGTATTCTCAGCAGGATTTGAAATGAGATAGCGGAGGTGGTTAGAGTACTTGAAGGACTTCGACTTCACTATCCAGTATCACCCAGGAAAAGCAAACACTATAGCAAATTCCCTTAGCAGGAAGCCAATGGCTTCCTTATCAAGTCTCATGGTGGGAGAATGGCGGTTGCTAGAAGATTTTCCCAGTTGAACATAAATGCTGATCCCAAGAAGAAGGGTGTTTGATTGCCAATACTAGAGCCCAACCCACCTTGCTTGAAGACATTAGAGCACTGCAAGACAATGATCATATGCTTGTAGAGGTAAGGTTAATCTGGACCAGAGGCCAAATTTTCCTTAGCAGAAGATGGAAGAGTGTTTTTCTGAGGGCGAGTTTGTGTGCTGACCATGAGGAAACAAAGAAAGCGATCATGGATGAAGCCCACAAAAGTAGGTATCCATTCACCTAGGAACTACTAAAATGTACTAAGACTTAAAAAGAATTTTTTGGTGGCTAAACATGAAGAGGAAGTGGCGAGTATGTCGCCAGTGCTTAACCTGTCAGCGAATCAAAGCATAACACTTGCGACCTGTAGGCAAAGTAAAACCCTTAGAGATTCCAGCATGGAAGTGGGAAGGTGTAGGGATGGATTTCATCTTTGGACTACCCAATCCAGAAGTGGATTTGACGAAATATGGGTGTGATGCCCTAATGTTTATTCATAGATTTTAATTACATTTGTTATCTATTTTCCTGTGCATTTAGAATTTCTATGGGTTGTATGAGTAGTTAAGCTTTCCATTATATCTGTTGGCCTGTTCTTGGCAGCACAATGGTTGTGTCGACCTATGTTGTTGACGGCAACATCGATTGCCGCCAACAATAGGTAGACGACAACATCGATTTCTGCCAACAATAGGTAGATGATAGCATCGATTTACGTCAACCGTGGGTAGATGACAATCACCTTTGCCGTCAACTTCCTGCGGTGCTAACCGCGGACTTTTCGCTACCCACCTCCGGTTGGGATATGTTAAGGGCGAAATCTTCGATAACTTCCCGAGACACTACTCCTACCCTCTTGGGACCTAGTAAGGGAAGGAAAATCCTTTTTAAAAAGGGTGTTTAGACTCCTTATTTTTTATTTGGAGTCTCTTCAAGTCTCAAGGCGATAGTAGAAGGGAGATTCGGTGATTTGATCTATGTGGAGACCAAGATCAAGTGTCTACGAGTTAGGAGGCCATGCCATTAGAGGTTGAAGTCGTCTCCATTGTGCTTCTAGCGTAGGAGGATGTCTGGTTGAGGATTTAACCTCAGTGAGGGGAACATCTTGGTTCACGAAGGTGGGCTTCATCGGCTAAAATTTGTAGCCTTCTTAGTGTTTTAGAGACAAGTAACCTAGGGATCTGATTCCCAACCCTAGTTTCTACCTTTTTTTGATTTCTGCACAATTTTAGAAAATAAAACAGTTGTAAGATTTGTGCATTGTGTGATTTCTAGAAGGCTTTTGTCTCTTGTCAGGTTAACGGCAACCTTGATTTCCGCCAAGGATGAAATTAACGTCAAATCACCAGAATTGATCCTTAAATAAAGATGAATAAAGTATGAAGAATATAAGGAAAAAGACCGTGATCGCCACTGATAGCCCACGAATGCGTCGTTAAACATGTGACTAACAATCTCAAATAATCGGCCTACACTAAATATTTTAACAGTAGTTAAGTGGTGAGACCGAGTCGAATCCACGGGGAACTAGATTTTAGAGTTGAAAACGTTGAGTTTTTAGTTAGGAAAACAATGTGATGATATTGAAACTATGTTGCACTAAATAAGACTAAACTAATTAAAATAAGTAAATAAAGAGAGAAATAAAGAGTAGATTAGAGACAAAAAGATAAAGATCTAAAATTGCATTCCACTAAATAAAATGGTTAACAAAAATTGTTTGATACTAAACAAAGTAAATCAACAACTACCCTAAGAAATACTGGAAGATAGAGAGAGAAACGAGAGAGAGAGAACAAAAGATGAGAGAGAAGAGAGAGAGACGAAAGAGAGAGGAGCGATAGGAGAGAGAGAGAAGAGAGGAGAGAGCGCGTGAGAGAGAGGAGAGAAGAGAGAGAGGAGAGAGAGCGCGTGAAAGAGAGAGGAGAGAGACGAGAGAGAGAGACATGAGAGAGGAGAGAGCGCGTGAAAGAGAGAGGAGAGAGGCACGAGAGGAGAGAGAGAGAGGAGAGAAGAGAGAGAGCGTGCGAGAGAGAGAGCGATAGAGGAGAGAGAGAGGCGCCTACGTGCATGCAAACGCATGCACGTAGGCGCTGGCGCTGGCGGGCTCGCGCAGGGGCAAGGCAGCAGGCAGGCGCGCGGCCGGGCGGGTGCGTAGGGGCACGCTGGCGGGCGCGCAGAGGCGCGCGGGCGACCCGGTGGGCCGCGCAGGGGTGCGCAGGGGCGCGCCTGTTGCCGCTCTGCAGGAAAAAGGGAGAGACCGGGGGAGAGGAAGAAAATAGGAAGAAGAAGAAGATAAGAAGAAGGGAAAAGAAGAAGAGGAGGTGTGTGCGCAGCAGAGAGGGAGAGAGAGGAAGTGGGAAAAAGAATCATCAAAAGAGAGAGAGAAAGAGAGTTTATAAAGTAGTAGAGGAAAGAGAAGAAGGAGGAGAAATTAAAGGAAAGATATTTTTGAAAAATAGAAGATGAGATTTTAAAAATGAGAAAGAGTTTTAAAAAAGAAATAGAGAGGGAATATTTAAAAATTAAGAGAGAATATTTAAAAATAAGTCTCTCATTATTCTCTCTTGATCCAATTGAATTCATTGGCCCATTTGACACTTCATTTCTTGACCCATTAATCCTGCAAACACAACACAGAATAGATTTAATCAATTATCATTTTGTAATAAAGTGACAATGAGTTTGTGTAAAATTAAGGACCATAAGATAATAAAATAACACGATTATCATCAATAATAGCGCAATTATCACACCCCCCAACTTACTCATTGTTAGTCCCTTAGCAATGCACATAAGTGAATAATTGGGACAAACAAGAGTTCAAAACAGCATACTTCATGACAAGAAGATAAGAATGAGAATGCTTGATCATAAGTATTTCAAGTCCCAATCGAGAGTGTCAAAGGCAAATATGTCAGTTCATGTCATTAGATAGTTCCTCAAGATACAAACAAAATTTCAAGACCTTTTTATTCAATGTTTGAGCATCAAAAAGAGAATGCATGGGATTTTACCTATCATTCAAAGATGATATCAACTCTACACTCCTTAAATTCGATCTTCAGATTACAGGTAGCTTCCACTCTGCCTAGTTCCTTTTTTTCATACTTATTGCCTTTTTTCTTATTAGGCACATGATGTTGCACCTCCCTTCACTTTTTGACGTGAGCCTCAACTCTTGCCTTAGGAGCAGCAGGCCTGGTTACTAAGATCTGGGATATGTTCCATATTTTTTTTCTGCTATTGCTCACGTTTTCACATTTATTTGTAGGCAGGTAGCTTTTTCCCCACGATTGATCTTCAATAAGAGTGTAGAATATCAATCAATCAACATGAATGTTAGGTAAAACTCTCATCATCCATTGAATAGCTTCTAACAATACTTTTCTGTGTTGATGAAATTTCAAATGTATTTTGAGGAAGATGCTAAAAACATAACTAGTTAACTCACCCCTTCAACTCACCACCTTCACAAGTACACACTATGAGTCAAGCTAGAAAAAAAAAATATTCTTGCATGAAATATGAAGCATGAAGCACAATGTTAGGGTCAAAAATTTGAAATACAATTTGTCTCTCCCCCCAACTTAAATGACATTGTCCTCAATGGCATAAAAGTAATGAAAATAGAATAAAGCCAATGTAAGTTAAGAAAGGAGAGATGCAACCTGATGATCACATGCGGGTGGTTGCACACTAGCTTCATCAAAGGATAGTGGCCAGCAAACACCTAAGACACAAAATAAAAACTAATTAAATCAAGAGAAATCAATTTTTCTAAAAATATTAGGTTGCCTCCCAACAAGCGCTAAGTTTAATGTCTTCAGCCAGACACGGGGGGGTAATAAGGTCACGTAACACCCCCAATCAATTGACGCCAATTTTTTTCTTTATAAGACATCACCAGCCATGGTGGGTCAAGTGGGCCAAACTTACCCATCAGATCATTAAATGATAGAGAAATTGGGGTAGTCAACATCATATCTTCAATTATGAAATATTCATTTGGACACTTAAAATCTTTATATGTGTTGAACACATCAATGCGGACTTTATTGTTTTCACCATTTTCACCCACAACTTCCATTTTCAGATCCACTTTCATGATGTTCAGGTCAAATTGAGTTGAATACTCAGAGGATTGTTTGAACTCCACAGGTTGACTTGTGTCAAAAATAGTAGCATGATCTGGAATGAAATGGATATGACTTTCAACACAAGGATGCTTAAATGGTTCAACTGTAGTTGACCAATCAGCTAGTGGTAGCATGTCCACAAACATATTGGATTTGCGAAGGTCTGGGAGAGGTAGGAGTTCTATGTCTTTCTAGAAATCAAGAGAGACTCAGTCAATGTGGACTTCAGGCAGAATTTCTAATTCATCTCTTACCCAATAAGAATGATTGATGATTACACCTAGCTCTTTCTCCACACTCACCTCTTCTTTGTCACCCACTTGAAACAATGTCACATCAAACTCGGGCCCAACATCTGGTTGACACTCTTTCTCTTCTCCCCCCAACTTGAATTCAACTAATTCACTAGAGCTTTTCTCAAATATGACATTATGGGTGGAGTCTTCTTGATGGTCAGTTTCAAGTTGGGCCAAGACAATAGATTGATTTTCAGTGGCACCCATTTCATCCTGATTTGACTCATTAAAATTATCTCTCATTTTCCAAGTGGGCATGTCCACAATTATATTGGACTAAGAAGTTCCAATGGAATTTGAGAGTCAAATTGTTGGTCACAATCAAGATAATGATGTTCATATTTCTCAATGGGTTGGCATGATGACTGACTATCTTGCCTCCTTCTGATTTCCATCAGTTGAGTAATCAAGAGGTCAGTTTTGACAAATGATTGCTCTAATTCTTGTTGTTGTTGGGTGAATGTTTGCTCAAAGACTTGTTGGTTATCATGGAATTTTTGCATAAATTGCCCAAATTGATCATCAAATGGTCCTGATTATGGGGGAGAAGTATAAGTGGACTGTAGATATACATGTCCCTCATGATGGCTTTTGTCATGAATATCAATTTGGCATTGGGCCCAATGTTGAAAGTTGTGGATAGGTGGACTTTGGGCTTGGGCCAGAATAGGTTGATCTCTAAGTGTTAAATGTGGCATTACTTCTCCAAGTGGTTGGAAGGGTGTGCCTTCAGGAGCATTTGTTAAGCACACCGGCAGATCAATGCCAAAAAATTTTTGATCGAACCATGATATGATTTCGGCACCTAGAAAGGGTCCTTGAATTTCCCCTTGAGGATCTTGATAGAGTAAACTCAATTTTCCAGGGGGGACACCTTGGTCAACTTTTGAGTAAGGAGTGGGTGTGGATAACACTTGAAAGGTTTGGGTCTATTCTTGGGTTGAGGGAGGTGATGAGGTGTAAAGTGGGTCAACATAGTTCCTCCACCCCGAATCATTCATGTGATTTGTAATTGGGTGAACATTAATCAAATGGGCTTGAGTCCATTTGGAGCCATTGGACTGGTAAGTAGAGGTTGATGGATAAAATGGGTTAGGTTGAGAGTGAATACCATAAATCGGCTGATCCAATTTGTCCAAATGATGTGCCCATTTCATAACCATGATTGTCAACCCACATAAATCCTCTTTTTTTGCTTTTTTTTATTTTTTTTATTTTTTGAAATATTTGATTTTTTTTATATTTTCACACAAGTTAGCAAGCAATTAATCCTATGACACCTATGGTCCCCTAAGATATAAACATTTGATTTCTCACTAATCAACTGAGGCCTAACTCAAATCCACTCTCAAGCCCGTTAACTGGCCAGGTAAGAGGTGGGAGAGTGGGAGGTTCCCCTGCTCTTGCAGGGACCTAATAAATAACCACTTGTCCACTTAGGCGTTTGCCTATGAACCTCTAGCCTTAGACACCAGTTTCCAAACTTGATAATGGGCCTAAGTGGGCCTAAGTTTCAAAGCGAACCCGAGGTCAAGTTTCTACTTTCTTTTATTGGGCTTGAGAATGCAAAAGATGCAGGAAGTTGCGGTTTGTGGGCTAAGGAAGGGTGATCAAATCCCCACCTTACCTTGTTAAGGAAACTGCCCTTAAAATATTTTTAGAAATGATATGCACACCACAAAATCACGCAAGGGGTTCTATGCAAGAATGGCAATGCATGATCATACTTTTAAGAAAGTTGAGATTCTCACCTTGTCTCCCGCAATCTTCGACAAGAAAGGAATCTTTTCAAAAGGAAAATTACCTAAAGATGGAAATCTAAATGATGCATTTTCTAAAGATGGAAAGTTTCTAATCTTGGCATGACATCTTTTATTGGATTCAAATGATTGATTTTTTTTATTTTTTAATTAATGATCTAAATATGGCAACTAAGAAAAGGAAACTCAATCATGAGGGTTTTAACGGTACTTACCTCCAACGCACTCCCTCATTCTTTTGGAAATTACAACAAATAGAAAGAGTGAGAGAGAAAAGGAAACTCACCTCACTAACTTTTTTTTTCCTGATTTTTTCTACAATTTCGGATGTTTTTCAAAACAGAACCTTTTACCTACAGATTCGGCTTTCAGCGACAGTTTCTGACAGATTCTTCAATTTGCAATTTTCAGGATTTTCAATTTTTTATTTGATACCTACAAAAAGAAAGAAAAATGTTAGCATGAATATATACAAAAGACACCAAGATTATCAAAACTAAAAATCTAATTCCCCGGCAACGGCGCCAAAAATTGATAGCCCACGAATGCATCGTTAAACACGTGACTAACAATCTCAAATAATCGGCTACACTAAATATTTTAACAGTAGTTAAGTGGTGAGACCGAGTCAAATCCACGGGGAACTAGATTTTAGAGTTGAAAACGTGGGTTTTTAGTTAGGAAAATAACGTGATGATATTGAAACTATGTTGCACTAAATAAGACTAAACTAATTAAAATAAGTAAATAAAGAGAGAGATAAATAGTGGATTAGAGACAAAAAGATAAAGATCTAAAATTGCATTCCACTAAATAAAATGGTTAACAAAAATTGTTTGATACTAAACAAAGTAAATCAATAACTACCCTAAGAAATACTGGAAAATAGAGAGAGAAACGAGAGAGAGAACGAGAGAGAGAGAACAAAAGATGAGAGAGAAGAGAGAGAGATGAAAGAGAGAGGAGCGATAGGAGAGAAAGAGAAGAGAGGAGAGAGCACGTGAGAGAGAGAAGAGAGGAGAGAGGAGAGAGAGTGCGTGAAAGAGAGAGGAGAGAGACGAGAGAGAGACATGAGAGAGGAGAGAGGCGCGAGAGGAGAGAGAGAGAGGAGAGAAGAGAGAGAGCACGAGAGAGAGAGAGCGTGCGAGAGAGTGAGCGATAGAGGAGAGAGAGAGGTGCCTACGTGCATGCAAACGCATGCACATAGGCGCTGGCGGTGGCAGGCTCGCGCAGGGGGCGTGGCAGCAGGCGGGCGCAGCAGCGGGCAGGTGCGCAGGGGCACGTAGGCGGGCGCGCAGAGGCGTATGGGCGGCCAGGTGGGCCGTGCAGGGGTGTGCAGGGGCGCGCCTGTTGCTGCTCTGCAGGAAAAGGGAGAGATCGGGGGAGAGGAAGAAAATAGAAGAAGAAGAAGATAAGAAGAAGGGAAAAGAAGAAGAGGAGGTGTGTGCGCAGCAGAGAGGAGAGAGAGGAAGTGGGAAAAAGAATCATCAAAAGAGAGAGAGAAAGAGAGTTTATAAAGTAGTAGATGAAAGAGAAGAAGGAGAAGAAATTAAAGGAAAGATATTTTTGAAAATAGAAGATGAGATTTTAAAAATGAGAAAGAGTTTTTAAAAGAAAGGGAGAGGGAATATTTAAAAATTAAGTCTCTCATTATTCTTTCTTGATCCAATTGAATTCATTGGCCCATTTGACACTTTATTTCTTGGCCCATTAATCCTGCAAACACAACACAAAATAGATTTAATCAATTATCATTTTTGTAATAAAGTTACAATGAGTTTGTGTAAAATTAAGGACCATAAGATAATAAATAACACGATTATCATCAATAATAGCGCAATTATCAGCCACCAAAGTAGTTGCAAGAGATGATAATATGAAGAGAAAGTGCTAACTACCTTCGAATTAGAGAAAAAGTGCAGAAGGAACCTAGTTCACTAAACGTGACAAGGATCCTGTCACTTTCTTTATAACACAACTAGATTGGCGTCGCCTTCTACTATAGAAGAGGGAGACTATAGTTCTTGTTCTTCCTGCTCCTTAGCCGGCCAAGGAACAAGAGCCTCGTGCTTGTGCTTTCTTTTCCAGCCTGCCAAGAACATTAAAACAAGAGAAAACCCATTAGAAACTTGTTTTATGGACTATCAATGCCAAAATATTTGAAAAACATGTCAATATGGAGAGAACTCACGTGGGGTGGTGTTTTAACCCCTTTAGGTGTTTAAAACAAGTGTGTGGGATGTGATCTAATGTGAAACTATGAAAAGAAAGAGATCTAAACGTGCATGTATGAACAAAATTGAAAGAAAAGCATGAAGAACATGAGAGAGAAAGAATAGAGGGGAAGAAAACACCCTGGTGGGCACTTCCTGGTCATTTGGAGGCTGATGTGTCTTCTGGAGATTCGTAGCTCTCTGGGAGAGGAAGAAGCAGATGCCAAGAGTTTTAAAAAATGTTCCCTATGGACACTTTTATATGCCATTATTCTTGATTGGTATGTGAATGGAATAATGAGATAGAATCAAAGTTTAGGCAATTGTGGTGGTGCAAAGAGAGTTAGAATGTGGCAAGGAGGTTCTGAGAAGGTTTCCTCCAAGTTTGGCAAGATTTGAAGACTTCTGGGCCCTTAAAAAGATGGATTATTCATGAATAGCAAGGGTCATATTGGGAATAAGAAGGCCATGCTGCATGTGTATGGAAAGGAGACAAGACTACGACAGGCCGTCTGTCGCTACCAAATAGCAACGCCTCGATACATCGTCTTCCTTAGAAGGAAGTCTTGAAGCATTTTCTGGCGATTCGGAGAATTAAAGGCCAAATGAGAACGTGACATATCAGGTTGTCGCCTTCTTGGAATAATCGATGAATTCATGAAAATAATTGGAAGGGGACATGAACCCGACACGGAAGCCATCGCGACATGAATATGAACGCGACAAGGGTATTGGCGTCTTCATGATCTTTCAGCACATGATTTGTTCAAAGTGTCCTTTCTCCTTGCATGAGTATCGAATTGACACACGGTTTTTGGCGTTGGATTCCCAACTCAGAGAGCTATAAGATGATGAAGGAGACTGATTGATTAGACTAGGAAGAACCCCCAGAGTGATGAACTAATAGAGAGATACCATGTTCGGATAAAGCCAGCTGAGCGATGATGAGCCAATGTGGGGCGTCAATGATGTGACAAGGAACTTGACTCAGCTTATGAGTCTGAAATGGGTGTCTATAGATTTCCCCCGCTTGATGCCTACTTTGCAAGGGAGTTGAGCGATGGTGGAGCGGAGATGGCATGAAATGACGTTGTAGTGGAATGAAGTGGAATGAGATGAAAAGCGGGCATCAAGGTAAAGAGACACCCATTATGAATGAATAAGTAGCAAGAATTATCTGGAGGACTTTGAACATGGCTGAAACTGAGTGCACAGATGGTTCCAATCTAAGACAAATAAAGATTAAAAGAAAAGAAATGATCAACCTCTTGATGAAGAGGTGCCCTGGCCATGTTAGGCTTGTATGTTTCGTTCATTAGGAAAAAGGGGCTGTCCCAGCAGGTTGATTTGACTCTGGCCTTCGAGCGGTTCGCGGCTAATGAGTGGATCAATGTGGAATGAGAATATAATGACCCCAAGAACTCGACCTCGCCCAAGCGGAGGACCCATTTTTGCAATCGCCACCCATGGATCGAGGACCCAGAAGGGCTATAAGACAAGTCTAATAGAATATGTAAGGGAAGTAAAAGTCAACTACTGAACTAGGAGCACACACGCGGAAACAGAAAAGAAAAGAGCGAGACCGCTGCGTATCGCTCTAGGTACAGTCCCGACACACAACAAGTACAAGTAAGCAAAGGGGGAGAATAAGGCCCTTAGGGGCATACCTCATGGGTGAAGTACAACTGAAGAAAAGGGGAGTCCCACTACTAGCTACGGGGACGATGACGACTGCCCCGTCCACTCCGCCCGATGCGCACCCTGCCGCTGCTGGGAAGTCTCACATATAAAAAGGAGGGATGAGCTTCACCACAGAAGCTCAGTAGGGACTACCAATCGCCTACTGGCTCTAACAAGTGGGAAAGAATATATATAATTAAAGTAAATGACAGTAGTTTATTTCTATTCTATCACAGGAGAGTGCGGAAGCAACGCTAACCAACTAGCAACAGTACAGAGAAATGTAACACAGTCAGAAACTCCATACAATCTGCACGTTGTGACCACCACACGGATGGTAATACAGACAAAGGGAACCCTATTTAGACAAATGACACTAGCTATGGAAACCGCTACAGTCAACCAGTCAGAAGCATCCACTGACGTCTTACACTCGGCCTAGGTCCAGACCTCCATGTCTCGTCAGAGTGGAGCCAGGAACACAAAGTAACCACAAGAGTAACTACCATAGTCTTGCCATACAATGGTCCCACGCCTGGCTCACTAGGTGGTTTTGGGGCCACAAAGAGTGAGGCAGTGAGAAGAAGGACTGACTAGCCTGCGCCGAGAAGAACACCAAATGTCCTCGATGTCCTAGACCAACCAAGAGAGCTCTACAAATTACTCGACACTGCTGTCCTAGCCACCATTTTCCCTTCCGCTCAAGAGTCCATGACTCGAGCATGCCCGTCGCCTGGAGCACTCCCTCAATGGGTGCACAGGGACGGGGGTCCCAGGTAAACGGTAACAACCTCTCATGGGACAAGCCCTCAGGTTCCGAGCACCAGGTGAACGACTAGTTTAGGACCATACTAGAAACTAGCACTGGTTAAACAAGTACAGAATGAAAAAGACTAAATGCGAATGGACTTTGCATGAACTTACTGAATCTGTTATTGTCACAATGCCCATGGCTGTCGCGACGCCAAGGTCGGCCGCGACAATTTCATGATGCCCTAAGCTATCGCGATGATGTTGCAGCGCCCATGCCCACTACGACAGCCAAAGCTTAACGAGGTCGGGGCATACATCACGACATCATCGCGACCCTTAGGCCGATCGCAATCTCAGACAGTTGGGGTCCCAGTACAGTCCACTTAAGGATCACGCCAAAAACACCACAAACCACACCATCTAGTGGAAGGGAGCATGGGAGACTCTAGGAAAGCATTAAATGATGGAAACTACCCTCAAACCCCATGGATCATGCATTAAACAAGAAGTTCTACACTCAAGGAAACCACTCCACGAATGGAGCATGGATCTCTCACCCTAAACCCCAACACTATGGTGAAAAAAGGATATCAAGGGGAAGGGGAGCATGCTAGATCAAGCGGAAGAAGAGAAGTCCCTACCTCAAGGAGTAGAGCCAACCCATTGAGGCCTTCTCGTAGGAATGGCCGCCACCTTCTCGCTCCAAGCACCACACGGTCGTCACCTACACAAAGGGGACGTCACCACCTAGGAAAGAATGCCACAAAACCACCGGAGGAGACATGAAGGCTCGAAGGAGGAAGAAGGAAGAAGAAGAAGGAAAGAAGAAGGGGAGGGGGAAATGGGTGCCTGCCTTGGTTGTGAACCGATGGCCCCAGAAACGTGACGAGTCGGAGCGACGAGACATGAACATTGTCGCGACGGCCCTAGAGGCCGTGACACCATGTCGCGACACTGAAAGAGGCCAAACCAGAATGCGAAGGTCTACCGGGTCGTGTCAACGGTCGTACGCGCACTGACACCCGACAAGGCCGTTCTGGCAGGAAGGACAAGTGTCAGAATGGTCAGAAGCAAAGTCGTGTCGCCTCCACATGCCACGACAAGAACATGTCGCCCACCTCTGTTGCCACCTTAACGCGATGGACAAGGGTGTCGTGACAAGAATCATGTGACGACGGGCCCTGCTGTTGCGACACTATCACGACCAGCGGGTCCGTCGCGACCCTGAGGACGGGGCCATGGCCCAAGAGAGGCTGATCTTACATCCTTCCTCCCTTCAGAGATTTCATCTTCAAATTGAAAAAAAACTCAGTTTCTGGAAAGGAAAGCAGTAAGGGGAAACAACATACTAATCACTCAAACAAGTATGGAAACTCTTCTCTCATCTCGTCCTCACGCTCCCAAGTGGCCTCGCCACCAACTTGGTTGTCCCAAACAACCTTGATGAGTAGAATCTACCTCCTGGGCAATTGCTGCACTCTGCAGTCCACAACTCTAACTCGGTAGTCTGGCACTGACAAGTCTTGTGCATCCTCGATCTGTGAGTATTTCAACACATGTGATGGATCTGCAATGTACCTCAGCAGCTGCAAAACGTGAAAACACTGTGCAATGCTGCTAACTCTACTAGAAGACTTAACACGTATGCGACCTCTCCGATCCTCTCCAAGATGAGAAAGGCCCAATATACCTCGGACTAAGCTTTCCCCTCTTACCGAACCTAATAACACCCTTGGTCGGCGAGACTCGTAAGAACACAAGGTCACCTGCCTCGAACTGCAACGGCCTCTTGCGAACATCCGCATAACTCGTCTACCTGCTCTACATAGCCTGTAGTCTCTACCTGGCTATGCTGATCGTATCTACACACTGTTGTACCATCTCTGGCCTAGGAGCTGCCTCTCACCTACCTCGAACAAATGAAGTGGCGTCCTGTATGGCTGACCATACAAAGCATCGTATGGTGCCATTCCGATACCAGAGTGATAGTTGTTGTTATACGCAAACTCTACCATCGGAAGGTGCAACTCCCCCGTGCCACCGCAGTCCAAACAACATGCTCTCAGCATGTCCTCCAAAGTCTGAATAGTCCTCTTCAACTTGCCATCTATCTGCGGGTGGTACACTGAACTCACCTCAACTCTGTGCCAAGATCCCTATGCATACTGCACCAAAACCCTAAAGTGAACCTCAGATCTCTATCAGAAACAATAGAAACTGGGGTTCCATGCAACGAACAACTCGGTCCATGTACAATATGGCAATCGGTGCACTGACCAAGACATCCTGACTAGAAGGAAGTGCGTTAACTTGATCAACCTATCCACAATCACCTAAATGCCATCATGCCTCTGTGGAGAATGGGGTAAACCAACCACAAAGTCCATGGTGATGTCGTCCCACTTCCACTCAAGAATAGGCAACGATTGTAGCCCACCACTAGGACACTAATGCTCTGCCTTCACCTGTAGACAAGTAAGGCAATGAGCAACAAACTCCGCTACACTCCTCTTCATTCCAGAACACTAGAAGAACCTCTTCAGGTTATGATACATCTTAGCGGAACCAGGATGAACAACATACCTTGACTTGCGAGCCTCTGCCAATAGCGCCTACCGTGCATCACAAGGAACGTACAATCTGCCTCTGAACCTGACCTCACTGTCCTTATCCAGCTCAACCTCTGGCATCTACAAAATGCCGGTTACTCTTTATCTACTTGTTGTGCCTCTAGCACCCGACGGTAAACAGATGGACGAACTGACAATCTGGTCATCACAACACGCTCTTGTGCCTCTAAGGATAGAAAACTCCCTAAGCAAGGTCCTCAAACAGCCTCCACTCTCTGACCATGAACGAGCTTAGACGAACTCGTCTGCTCAAGGCATCCGTCACGATGTTAGCCCTTCCCAAGTGATAAGAGAGGGTAATATCGTAGTTCTTCAAGTACTCCATCCATCTTCGCTGCCTCAAGTTCAAATCCTTCTGAGTGAAGATGTACTGCAAACTCTAGTAATCTATAAAGATCTCAAATGCCTCACCGTACAAGTAGTGCCTCCACAACTTAGAGCGAACACCACGGCTGCCAACTCTAAGTCATGGGTAGGGTAGTTCTCCTCATGCTTTTTCACTACCTAGAAGCATAGGCAACAATCCCACCATGCTGCATCAGCACTGCACCCAAACCTGACCTCGAAGAGTCAGTGTACACCACAAAACCTCTGTTACCTGATGGTAAGACTAACACTAGCGCTGAAGTCATCCTCTCCTTCAGCTCCTGAAAACTCCGCTCGCAGTCCTCTGTCTAAACAAACCTGGTCCCGAGTCTGGTCAATCTAGTCAATGACTCTGCTATCCTGGAAAAGTCGTGGATAAACCTCTTGTAGTAGCCTGCCAAGCCATAAAAGCTGTGAACCTCTGAGATTGTAGTGGGCTGCTCCCAAGACAACACAACCTCAACCTTGGGATCCACCTCCCTCAGCCAAAACTCGCACTTGTCGAATTTGGCATAAAGTTTGTGACTCCGCAACGTCTCCAACACAATCCTCAAATGCTTTTCATGCTCCTCCTCAAAAGCCGAGTAGACCAAAATGTCACTACAAAGATGACCACAAACCTATTCAAGTACTCGCTGAACACTCCGTGCATCAAATCCATAAAAGCTACTGGCACGTTCGTGAGCCCAAACGACATCACGATGAACTCGAAGTGACCATACCTCGTACAAAAAGCTATCATGCCAATATCTCACTCTCTAATCCTCAACTGGTGGTACCCTGATCGTATGTCAATCTTCGAGAACACTGTGGATGACTACACTGATCAAACAAATCATCAATCCTAGGCAATGTATACTTGTTCTTCAATGTGACCTGGTTCAACTGTCTGTAATCGATGCACAACCTCAAGCTGCCATCCTTCTTCATCACGAACAACACTGGCGCTCCCCACGGCGAATGGCTCAGACGAATGAAGCCCTGCTCAAGCAACTGGCGCTTCAACTCACGTAACTCATTTGGAGCCATCCGTTATGGTGCCCTAGACAAAGGCACCATCCTCGGCAAAAGCTCAATGGATAAGTCTACCTCCCTCTCAGGCGGTAACCCAGGTAGGTCCTCTGGAAAAACATCAAAAACTCACACACACAGGTATATCAGAATCTTACAACTCTCTAGGCTCTGATGTACAAATAGAAGCAAGGTATGCTACACAACCATCACGGATCAAACGTCGAGCTCTACAAAAATAAATAAAGGTCGACGAGTAGACCGGATACCTCGGAAGTGGAGAAAAGGTGCTCTAGGTATCTCAAACCTCATGGTCTTCCACTGACAATCCACGACAGTTGAGTGAGCCTCAAACCAGTCCATGCCAAGGACAACGTCAAAGTCACGAAGCTGCAATGCGTACAACCTAGCCAGCAACTAGTGTCCCTGGACCTCATATGTGACATCCTCAGGTAGACAAAAGAACACATGTAATCACCAGACGAAAGATCAACCATCACGTCACGCTGCCTCTTAGGGGTGTGACAAACGAGTGACTCGTAAAACTCCTCAGAAGTAAAGCAAAGTGAAGCACCGAGATCAACCAGAACATGAGCAGTTCTACTAAGGATAGGAAAAGTATCTAAAACCAGGTTTGACGCCTTGGCCTCCTCCCTGGTAAGAGCCAAAACACTACTACGACCACTACCACACTGCGGCGCCTACTGGGGCTATTGGTGTTGTGGTGGCTGTTGGGGCTATTGTTGTTGTGGTGGCTGCTGGTGCTATGGAAACTGCTAATGCTGGTACGAATAAAACTGCCGAGGTGGTTGGTACTGCTAGAACTGCTGAGGCTGTTGCTGCTATTGCCCTTGATGCTGCTACCGGGGTGCCTGCTGCTATGGAGGGTACTGTGCTGCGACAACTACTGAGTAAACTGCATGGGCTATTGCGGCTGCTGGATTTGCGCCATTGGGCAATCCATCCTGTAGTGGCCTGGTAAACCGCAAGTGTAACAAATCACCTCCTGCCTGCTCTGCTTGACTCCCTATTGGACCAACTGCTCTACAAACTGCGACTGGCGCTTCTATTGCCGGCTCGCCCACCCTCGCCAGTGGTCATCTGCCTGAACCTCAAGCACAGACTAGAACTACTCGAGCGCAAAGAAGAGGAAGAAGTCGCACTACCATGAATACCAGTGGGACGCTGGTACGGGGTGGTCCTAGAGGAAGCTCCTCCCTGCTACTACGGTTGTTTCTACTGTTGGGCTGCCAGGCCTCTCTCTCCAAGGTGGTGGCCTTAGCCATAGCCACTCCCAAAGTGGCACACATATAGCGGTCACACCCACCACAAATCTAGCCTCAGTTCTACAATGAACCTCTTTGCACAAGCCTGCTCACTGCTGGTGACATGAGGAATATGCCTCACTAATCGGATGAACCTCTGATGATACTAAGCAATCGTCATATCACCCTATGCCAACTCATGGAACTGATCTCATCTCTCACGTTGAGCATAATCAGGAAAGTACTCGCCGTGGATGACCTCCAAAAACTGCTGCCAAGAAACATAATCCAATCGCTGCCCTGGGAAGTGTGTCTGCCTCTGAACTCTCCACCACTCATGGGCTGGTCCCTTGAGTTGATGCACTACCAATGTCACTTGATCCTCCTCAATGCACTCCATGGTCTTAATGTATGCTCCAACTCGTGAGTCCAACTCTCAGCCTTTTCTAGGTCATAGTCGCGGAAGAACGTCGGTGGCTGAAGATGCAAGAACCTCTCCAAGAGGGCAGTCCTATCCTCTGTTATTGCCATCCTCACCGTACCAACTCGGGTACTCCCAGTACCCAACGCCTGCTCAACTACTGGCTGCACTACTGGTGGATCTACCTGCTACTCTAGGACCATTGAAGGAGGTACTAGTGGCTGCCCTCCTGCTGCCGCCTGCCCAGTCTTCCATGCCCTCTGAAACATGGTCCTAAAAAGCTGCTCGGCCATGGGGAACAAAGCCTCGTACTGCAGTGGTGGGGCCTGATACTACTGCTACTGCTGCTCACCTTGTGTTGCTACTGCCGCGGGCTATTGTGGCTATGCTACAGACTCCTCTGCTGACATATTCTCCTAACCCTAACCTGGCGCAGGCATATCGGACTCTCCTTGTTGCTCCATCAACTCTCTAGTCTACCTGCGTCTATGTGGAGCCATATCCTGCACGACACACAACTAACAAGGTTACTGACACTAACTCGGGTGGCTAGCAGTGTACTTATACTTCTGTTGGGGCTTCCTGTTGCAGTTTAAATCCACTACAAGTCCTGATAGACTCTCGCTCTGATTCCAACTGTAATGACCCCGAGAACCCGACCCTCGGCCAAGCTGAGGACTCTATTTCGCGGTCGCCGCCCATAGATCCGAGGACCCGAAAGGGCTATAAGACAAGTCTAACAGAATATGTAAGGGAAATAAATGTCCACTACTGAACTAGGGGCACACATGTGGAAGCAGAAAGAGAAGAGCGAGACCGTTGTGTATCACTCTAGGTGCAGTCTCGACACACAACGAGTACAAGTAAGCAAAGGGGAAGAACAAGGCCCTTAGGGGCATACCCCGAGGGTGAAGTACAACTGAAGAAAAGGGTCCTCCCAACGTGCACCCTGCCACTGCTGGGAAGTCTCACCTACAAAAAAGAGGGATGAGCTTCACAACAGAAGCTCGGTAGGGACTACCAATCGCCTACTAGCTCTAACAGGTGGTAAAGAATATATAATTAAAGTAAATGGCAACAGTTATATTTCTATTCTATCATAGGAGAGTATGGAAGCAATGCTAACCAATTAGCAACGATACGGGGAAACTTAACACGGTTAGAAACTCTGTACAACTTGCACGTTGTGACCACCACACTGCTGGTAACGCAGATAGAGGGAACCCTGCCTGGACAAACGACACTATCTATGGAAACTACTACCACTAGTCAACCGGTCAGGAGCATCCACTGACGTCTTACCCTCGACCTAGGTCCAAACCTCCACGTCTCGTCAGAGTGGAGCCAAGAACACAAAGTAACCACAAGAGTAACTGCCATAGTCTATCCGGACTAGGGTCCCACGCCTAGCTCTCTAGGTGGTTCGGAGGCCACAAGTAGTGAGGCAGTGAGAAGAAGGATTGACTGGCCCGCGTCGGGAAGAACACCAAACGTCTTCAGCATCCAAGACCAACCAAGACAGCTCTGTAAATGACTCGATGCCACTGTCCTAACCACCATTTTCCCCTCCACTCTAGAGTCTGTGACTCGAGCACGCCCATCCCCTGGAGCACTCCCTTAATGGGCACACGGGGATGGTGGTCCCAGGTAAACGGTAAGAACCTCTCATGGGACAAGCCCTTAGATGCCGAGCACTAGGCGAACGACTAGTGTAGGACTATACTAGGAACTAGCACTGGTGCCATGAGTACAAAAAGAACCAAGAACATCGAAGACTCAAGAGAAACCGACTTCGCATGAACATACCTAAATCTGTTACTATTGCGACACCCAAGGCTGTCGCGACACTGTTGCAACGCCAAGGCTGGTCGTGACAATGTCGCGACACCCTAAGCCTTTGTGATGATTTCGTAGTGCCCATGCCCGCCACGTCAGCCCAAGCTTGTCACGGTCGGCACATATGTCACGACACCATCGCGACCCTTAGGCTAGTCGCGATCTCAGACAGTGGGGGTCCCCGGTACAGTCCTCTCATGAATCACACCACAAACCACACCATCTGGGGGAGGGGAGCATGGGAGACTCTAAGAAAGTGTTTAAATGTGGCAAACCACTCTCAAACCCCACAGATCATGCATTAAACAAGAAGATCTACGCTCATGGAAACCTCTCCATGAACAGAGCATGGATTTCTCACCCTAAACACCAACAAAACGGTGACAAGGATCTCAAGGGGGAGGGGAGCATGCTAGAACAAGAGGAAGAAGGGAAGTCCCTACCTCAAGGAGTAGAGCGAACCCGTTGGGGCCTTCTCGTAGGAATGGCCGCCACCTCTTTGCTCCAAGCACCAAACAGAAGTTGCCTACACGAAGGGGACATCACCACCTTACCTAGACAACAAAAAACCACCAGAGGAGACAAGAAGGTCGGAGGAGGAAGAAGAAGGAGGAAAGAAGAAGGGGAGGGGGAAATGGGCACCTTCCTCGGTTTGAACCGACGGCCCGAGAAATGAGACGGGTCGGGGTGGCGTGACAAGAATGTTGTCGCGACGGCCTCAGAGGCCATGAGACAATGTCGCGACCCCGAAAACGGTCAAACCAAAGACCGATCAAACAAGAACGGGATGGCCTGCTAGGTCGCGTCAATGTCCGTACGTACATTGATACCCGACAAGGCCGTTCTGACAAAAAAAAGCATGCATCAGAATGGTCAGAAGTTAAGTCGCATCGCCTCCAGACGCCGCGACAAGAACGCGTTGCCCACCTCCGTCTCCACCTTAACGCGACGGACAAGGGTGTCGTGACATGAATCATGTCACAACCGTCCTTGCTATCATAACCATCAGGTCCATCGCGACTCTGAGAATGGGGCAAAGGCCCAAGAGAGCCGGATCTTACAGAGATGATTGACATAATAAATGGGGATGAGAGGAATCCTGGATAGGAACCATACTGGCAGACTGGACCGACAGCTAGCTCAAAAAGAACTTTCAAATTCGGAGTGGAATGGTATTCCTTATTTATGAAATGAAGATTTAATTGAACATCATTGCAAAGTTGGCTTTGACTAATCATGAAATGTGAAGCTCAAAGTCCTACATGATGCATGCTGGGCTAAAAAGGAAAGAAATCATAAATTAATGTGCAAAGAAAATGAGAAAATACAAATTATCTCAAGGATAATATTGCTAAAACGAATAAGCAAGGGTCAAGACACTTCGTAACCCTGGCATGCGATAGAATCCACCGTCCCCGAGCCATACGACCTAACAGCCTATCCAACGATTAACAGTGTGCACTTAGATCATCCTTGTTTTTGTTGAAAGGGGAACTCAGATCCCAGAACACACTGAGAACTAGCTAGTCCTTGAGATAATATAATATAGTAGATATCATGTAGTAATGCACGAGATTAAAGTTAGAAATACTTACTTGAACTTACTGACAAGCCATCTTTTGATTTTCTGATTTTATGATTTTTTATGAATTTTTTGATATTTCTATGAGTTTTCAAGATATAGATCTAAGCTTCAATGAAAAAATCAAAAGAATTTACCATAAGTGCAAGGAAACATCTTGAATTGGCAAAAATAGTCATGGCAATGCAAAAAATAGGCCAATAGATGATCATACAATGAAACCGACAGAGGGCGTGTCACTACCTAGATAAGAAGGCGACAAGTTGCTTGTCACGACAGGGTGGCGATGTGAGGGAGCAATCGAGGGGGGCACGACAGGGCCGAGGGAGATGTCTCCTCCACCCCCATGCCCGCCTGAGGGTACAGGGGACAGCAGTTGAGCACTTGTACTCACTTTTTATTTATCATGTATTATGATGATGATGATATAGAATGAATCCTTTTTTGGCGATGGAATGCAATTGAGTGTGTGTGACAGTGATGAGTAAGATATGAGTGTTGCTTTCTTTCTTTTGCTATGATCTGCACACTTAAGCAAACCATGAAACCAAGTTAGGTCCGTTCTATGACATAGCCCCTTGTCTTGAGCATGATAAGTGACCAACCTTGATAATGGTCGAAGGGCTAAGCTTTATTAAAATAGGTGGAAACAAATAAGTAAACAAATGACATGCATGAATGAATGATTGGGGTTTTGAAATCATTTGATTTGAAAATATTTGATTTTTTTTTTACGAGTTTTGGAATATTTGAAATTTTTTGAGATTTTGAAATATTTGGTTTCTTTTTTAGTTTTGAAATATTTGATTTTGTAAGATTTTGAAATATCTATTTTTTTGGGGGGTTTTAAAGGCACCTAAAGCCGGCGTTAGCCCTTCCCAAAATAAGACGCGTGAAATAGAAGGTACCTACCCTTTTGGGCCACAACACATATACTAATTCAAACCATTGGTTAGGTGTCTTGGTCACTTCCCCTTTCACCATGGGTGGCTGCCCCTACTTCACATTGCGGCTACCTAGGCCATATCTAAGAGATGACCCGATCTTGTAAAGGGAAGTGGAAGATTATTAAGAAAGGTCAAATGTAGGTTTAAGGACGTTGGGTTCAACTTCTTTCCTCAGCCTACCCCTCAAAGATTAGGTATGTTGCATAGGGACTTTGTGGTCTTTTCTTATAGATTTGTATTGCCTGGGGCATGCGTACGACCAGGCTCATGAGCATCCCGCAGGGACATTGTCACTCTTTGCCATGCCCCTATTCTATCATTTTATTTTTCTTTCTTTTGCTTCTTTATTTCTTTTATTTTGCTATTTTCATACTTGACCGTCCCTGTTTGAGACTTCCTCTTATCAGGGTGGATTAAGGTTGATGGCCTCACCCTTACGACCTTTGCCCCTACACTTTGACCAATTTAGGAAGAGAATGACCTTTGCACCACTTAAGCATGGCCTTCGTAGCCACGAAGTCTACTAAGTGCAGCCGCCAAGGTTTGTCGTGTGTGTGTGTTGGTCCTAACTTAGGGCCATCCTTGACGACTGGGGAAGCAATTTTGGACTTTTAACATGGGATTACCCCTAATCTAAGTGTTGTGACCTCACACCTATAGACCTAGGGATAGAATCTTTTAAGGTACAACCCATTCCATGGATGTGACAATTATGCGCCCTCAACATTGATTAGGCGATAGGCATTCCCTGGACACACCTCCTTCACTACATATGGACCTTCCCAATTTGGCTACAATTTAGACCTAGGACCTCCAGGTTTGACAAAAATGCATTTCAAAACCATATGAACCTCTCAGAATTTTCGTTCAATTACCTTTTTTCAAAAGACCTTGAGATTCGCCTTTGATATGAGAGCACATGATCGGTTACCATTAGCCGCCTTTCATCTAAGAGTTCCAACTGGACTAGCAACGCCTCTTGACATTCGTCAAGATTAAATTCAATATCAAGTTGGACTCTTAGTGAAGGAATCAAGATCTCGTATGGAACTACCGCCTCCATCCCATAAGTAAGAACATTCGGGGTTTGCCCCGTGGGAGTACGGACAAAGGTACGGTAAGCCTATAGAGCCTCTATTAGCTTTTCTAGCCAATCAGCGAATTTATGCGATTCAAAAGTTTTCTTTATGGTTTTAAGAAGGGTTTTGTTAGTTACTTCAGCTTGGTCATTGCCTTGTGCATAATATGGAGATGAATGATGCAGAGTGATGTTGTATTTCTTACAGAGGTCCTGAAGTTCCTGTGAGATGAACTGTGGCCCATTATCTATGACGATGCTACTTAGCACTCCAAACTGTGAGATGATATTCTTCATGATAAAGTGGCACACTGTGGATGCTTTGATTTTCGTAAACGCTACTACTTCTGCCCACTTGGTGTAATACTCAGTTGCTGTTAGGATAAAGAATTTTTGGTTGATTTGAGCAATAGGATCACCATGGTGGCCAACAATATCAAAATCCCACATGGAGAACGACCATGGTGTGGAGAGTGGATGAAGTGAGGATGAAGGAGAGTTAATTCTATCAGCATGGAGTTGGCATTTGACACACCTACGGACGTAGATGGCACAATCTTCTTCTAGGGTTGGCCAGTAGTAGCCTTGCCTAATGATCTTCTTAGCAAGCATATAACTATTGACATGCCCTCTGCACTCACTAGCATGGTCTCCTTCTACCACTTTCCAAGCCTCGTCATCATTAAGACATCTCAAAAGAACTCCATAAGAATCTGCCTGTACAAAACTCCTCTGATAACTGTATGCCTTAGGGTAGCTCTTCTTATGGCCTTGCGATCCTCCGAGTTAGCACCTTCGGGATAAGACCCATCCTTGCAATACTGCTCAATCTCAAAATACCACGACAATTCCTCTTCATCTAAGATCTCTTCAAGCTCAGCTAGCATGATCTATTGCACTTCTCTCTTCCTAACTCTGTCTTCTAAGGTCGTCCAAAGATTCTTGAACCAAGGATCTTGAGGAGATGAAGTATTGATCCATTGGATGACAGTTGTTTGAGTACGATGGCTGGGGGAAGGATAGAGAAGAGGCTAGTGACACCAAGGCATGAACCATGATATTTTGTGAGCAAGGAGTGTGGACATGGATAAGCTTGCAAAATTTCGTTGCCAACAACATGACCAAATCTTGATATGGTTTAAGCTTTGGGTCATGAGTGCGGTAAGTTGAGAGCACCTGCCGTAGAGCAAGCTGAGAGTCTCCTATGATTCTATGGTGGGATGCACCAAGGATATAAGCACACTTAAGACTAGTTAGAAGAGCTTCATAATCAGACATGTTGTTAGTGGCAGAAAAGGTGAGTTGAAAAGCAAAGGGGACGGTAATACCCTCCGGGGTGAGCAGCACAACTCCAATGCCCCATCCCTGAGAGTTGAGTGCACCATCAAAATGGAGGGACCAAAAGGGGTCCTTGGAAACAACTGAGAACTCTTCATTGGGAAACTCTTCTCGAATGGAATTGCCTTGAGGCAGCGGCAAATGGGCAAGGTGCTAGGCGATGGCATATCCCTTGATGGCCTTTTGGACCACAAAGGAGATATCGAATTGGGAGAGGAAGCTCTGCCAGCGTGCAAGCCGATCATAGAGGATAGGTTTTGTAAGAGATACCTAAGTGGATCCATCCTCGAGATTAACTTGACCTCGTGGGAAAGAAAGTAATGTTTAAGCTTTTGGACTACCCACATGTGCGTGACACAAGTCTTGTCCGCGGTGGTGTTGAAAAGTCTAGAAAGATAGTATGTTGCCTTTCATTCCCTTAATCATCATGTTGTGCAAGGACAGTACCTAAGGAGTCCTCACTGACTGAGAGATATATGATTAGTTATTTCCCAGGTACAAGAGGTTACAAAACTTGGGGATTCATGAGATACCTCTTCAAATCGTCAAAGGCTTCCTGTCACTTGTCATTCCATTCATACTTTGCCCCTCCTTTCAAAAGATCATAGAATGGGCGGCATCTTTGTGAATGCTGTGATATGAATCTTCTAATGAATTGCAAATGCCCAATAAAACCTCTTAATTGTGAAATCTTCTTTGGAGGCGGCATTTACACAATAGCATTAGCTTTGTTTGAATCGATCTCAATCCCCCGCTTGCTGACTATAAAACCTAGCAACTTTCCTGATGATACCCCGAACACACACTTCTTGGGTTCATTCTTAGTTGGTATTCCCTCGATCTTTGCAACACCTTAGCCATGATCTCGGGGTGTTCTCTCCTTGTTCTTGACTTCACCAAGATGTCATCCACATACACTTCTACATAGACATGCATCATGTCGTAGAAGATAGCCATCATCGCCCTTTGATAGGTAGCCCCAACATTCTATAGCCCAAATAGCATGACTACATAACAATATGTACCCCAGGCATGGTGAAGGAGGTTTTCTCTTGCTCTTCAGAAGCTAGATGGATCTAGTTATAGCCATAATATCCATCCATGAATGAGAGGGTCTCATACCCAGCAGTGTTATCAATTAGTACATCAATGTGAGGAAGCGGGAAATCAACCTTGGGAGATGCCCTATTCATGTCCTGAAAGTCAATGAAGATTCTGATTTTTCCATCCTTCTTCATCACTGGGACTATGTTCGCTACCTAACTAGGATAAAGTACCACCCTGATGAATCTAACTTTGTGGAGTTTGTCCAACTCTTCATTCATCTTCAGGGCCATCAGTGGGTGGAATTTTCTAAGTTTTTTCTTTATGGCCTTTGCCCCTTCTTTCAACATGAGTCGATGTTCCACTAATGAGGGGTCTAGGCCGGGCATGTCCTCATATGACCATGAAAATGTGTCTTTGTACTCCCCCAGAATTTTCACCAATTCCTCTTCATCAGAAGGAAGATTTGCTATAATCATCACAAGCCTGGGATCCTCTTATGTTCCAGGTTGATTTCCTTAGTAGGTTCATCCACCACCGTTGTAGGCTCATCAAATCTTCTTACGCCACTGGCGTATATTTTGGCGGTGTCGTCTACTTCGCCATCCTCTTCATCAACTGGGTCCTCATCATTCAAGATTTCATAAATACCAAATCCGTCTAACACCACCACTTCTTTTGTAAACTCCTCTATCAAAAACAATGCTTGACATCACTGAGCTAACTCTTGAAGGTATCAAAGGGGAATAGCCTTGTTCCATTGCTTCCTAGGGTGATGCTTGGACTTAGTGGGCGGTGGGTTGAACTGACTCCCTACCCTAAACTCACCCAGACCAGAATTGGACTCTCCTAACCAAGACGCCTCTACCTAACTAGACGACTTTACACTACAAGTTGAGGACATGGGGTCCTCAAAGAGGATGGATTCTAATGAAAGGGCTGAAGGGGAAGCCCCAGTTGAGGGGTGCCCTTGATTAGGAAGGTGAAGGAGGTATGTTGGCTCCTCGACCTCAATGTGCATTTCAAGATTGGCATATTTTTTGGGATCCAGTGGAGAGCATGCAACACGAGAGAGTGACCTCATAGTTTCTCAGATTAGATTGCAGGGTAGTGAGGACTGAGTGTGGGAGACCAAAAGTGATGATGTTATGCATAGTTACCAAGATTTGGGGAGAGAGACAGATGATTGTGGGTGGTGATGGAGGGATAAGAGTTGGACGAAAAGAGCAAAAGAGTGATGGATAGATAGCTAGGCATGTGCTCCTCCACAGCTCGTCTACTGTCTTCCCTTCTTCATAAGGGATGTATGATTCTCCCAGATCTGTGGCATCACTCATCATGTAGCAACCTGAATTTTTATGAAAAAATAAAAATTTAAATAAAGAATTTAAAACCTAGCTAAATGGATATTTAAATAGAGCATTAAATAAAACTCATTAGATGGAAAAGAGTAATGGGCTTTGCTTAATGGATCTTCTAGAATTTATTGGGTCAAAAATATGAATTTACAAAGGGAGAATAATAGGAAAATACCCTAAATTCGTAACTAAATTATTACCTAAATAGAAAAGGGGTATTTAATGCATTAATTAGCTAGTTTGAGTTATAATAGGATTCCTAAACCTACCCCATATGGGTTAGCACGAATTTGGATCTCTTCCTAGTCTAAATAGAGATTGGAAAGCAAGGAAGGAAGGAGGAAGTAAGGAAATTTCGGAATTTAAGAGGAATTAGAGTCCTATTAGGAAATAGAAAGAGAAGAAGCTTAAATACTCTCCTAAAACCCTCATGGCCGACCCAAGCTCGTGCCAAAGGATTCCTGGACCATAAGGAGAGGCCAAGGAGGAGGAGATTTCGTGGGGAGAAGAACCTTTCAAGCTCTCAACCCCGTTCTTCAAGTTCTAGCCCTAGAAGAGGAAATCGAGTCAAGGTAGGCATTCTCACAAGCAAAAATCCTAAAACTTCGTCTATAGATTGTTCCATACATCAGGAACAAAACCCTCAAATTTCATAATTTTCCATCGAGCCAATATTTTCTTCTTGAATTTAGAAGTTTTGCAACTCTCTTGACCCCGAGCCCTCTTCTTAACTCTTGATCTCTATGTAGACTTGATCCCATGCTACGAAATTCTTACTGTAGATACTTCATGATGTTAGGGATCATTTGCCCCTAAAAAGCCTAAATTTCATTGAGCATGATGCTCAAATTCAATCCATCTTGCTCTCTATGTCATGTTCTGTGTTACTCGTTGTTGTTCATGCTCAAACCATGTTCAAACCATGCTCTCTCTCTAATTCTGATTTATTGGAAGTACCCTTACATGTCTAGTTTAATTTGCAACTGATTTCATGATTTTTCATCTTATATATTATTAGTTATGGATTTCTGAACAACCCTCTATCAAAAATTGAAATCCCTGGTCCGCAATCCAATGTCTGGTCTGACTCCTGTCAGAGTCAGGCGCAGACAACCAGAAGGCGACACCTCGACATGTCGCTTTCTGGGGCCGGATTGCGACAGCCTCCCTGTCGCGACCAAGAAGGCGACAGGTGAGCCGTCGCGTTCCCAGTACCCGATTTGCATGCCCTGTCGCGACCTGTACAAGGCCCTGTCGCGATCTGCCTAGCACATGTCGCCACCCTTACAGCCCTATGTCGCCTTCACAAGTTTTGATGAAAAACCCATAAAAAAATAAAATAAAATATTTCTGTCACTTTCTAAATAACGCCTTCTTACCGTTATACCCCCAGTAAAAACCCTACTTAAAAAGGATGCTATATTGAATGATTTAAAATACATGTTCACGACTTATTTCTATCTATGATTTCTCTTGCACTTGCACACACTTGAACCATCCATTTATGGCTGAAATATTGCAGAAAATATCTCATAATGTGCCTGGTAATTTATTGAAATAAAGTACATTAATTGCCCTATTTTAAAGGACTTGTATTCGTTTCTTGCATTGTTTATAATACCGACATCGATGCTCCACTGTCCTAGAATTCCTCTAGAACGTCGAGCACCTGTTTTATATACACACTTTTTCTTGGCTTGTGGTGAACTCTCCGTCGGATATTCCTTTCGCCGGACTAGTGAACTCTTGCACAAGGCCTCCGTAAGTCTCCTCTGATCATGGATTCCCACATGGTCGACGAGCCGGTTGTACCCTAACACCCATTACACCTTAGGGATCAATATGATCCAAACGGCTATTAGAGATTCACTCTCGTCTTAAATCACGCCGGACCTCTGGACCTGTGCATAATAAGGCCAGTGGTAGGATCGTGAGTTCCACCTGACTGCCAACACGACGTGCGCGTGTTGTGCAACTGTTACTATCGCCTGTTTACTCGACGCATTACGTACAAAGACCACTAGCTCTCATCTGTACTCTACTCGCTCGTCTATTCACGTTCACTCTGTTTTCTCTTCTATTCATCTAGTGCTCTCATCTACTTCTTGGTACTCTATATTGGCCATTGACTGATTGTCTAAAGATAAACAATATAACCAATGCTTGGCAATATATAAAGGGCCCGATCTGGTACTGGGATGTGCGCCCGAAAGTGCTAGTGCCCATGGGAGTTAAATGATCAGAGTGTTTGGCATTACACTCAAGTGCTATCTATCTCGACTATCTATGTGACAATCAAAACACAAAACGTGCTATACTCTCTCGATGTCTAGAATGACAAACAAATGCTATACTCGTCGTGCTATTACTATACTTGTGCTAGTTGTGTTATGGCCATCCTGCTATTCATGCTATACTCGATACTTGTGCTCTTTTTGGAAACTATACTCGCTCTCGTGCGATTGTGCTATCTCTTGCTATATTTTGACTCTCTTGTACCTGCTATCTTTAGATACTCTGCTATTAAATGCATTAATTACTTAAAGCCTGCTTGAGCCTGAGATTTAAGTCCTACTGGGCGTTATCGCTCACCCTGCGTTATTTGATGTTGTGTTCTCAGGTGAGACCGAGGATGACACATACACTCACGAGGAAGGGAATGACCAAGAGTGAAGCCAGGAGTACCCTCGAGTCGTTATTTTATCTTAGAGTTTTAGTTAGTTATTTCCTTCTAATGCAATGTAATTGGGCCCTATAGAATGGCTCTGATATTAGTGGTTGTAACTAGACATTTGAAAAATTATTAATGAGAAAGATTTGCTTTAGTATTATTCAGTGTGCAATGGTTTGATGTCTAGTATACGCTCTATACCTTTTCTTGCAACTGCCTTCGCGCTCCGATATTCCGCGTTGGGGCGTGACACATCAATTGCCTCTTAGATGTGATGGATGTAGAAGGCTCTGGCAGTTCATATGCAGTGGGTGGTCATGTTCGTTCGTCATCCCAAAAAGATGATTGAAGGCTATGGTGATGTCCTCCATGTCAAACCAGTGATACAATTTAGCCTCTGAGTCACCCGTCTTCCTTCTTTTCTCTGGGCGGAGTGTTTCTAGTGCCTTATATATGAGCATGGAGGCTATGTGCCGAGAGAATCTATTGCCATGTACATCATGTTGTGAAAGCTCTGCCTCGATGACTACTGTGTTGTATCCTGGTCGGGTTGGGCCTTTGACAAAATGACACCATAGTGTCCAGTTGAGCGGTTGGCAGTCGGCCTTAATAGTGGATGTGTTGGATGACTACGGCTTGGATTTTTCTCTGTAACTGAGTCCGCATCGACTCTTCATCATAAGGTCTGGGATGGGCTTAGTGATGCCTTATAGCTCTGCTCCTAGGCCTTTTCCTTCTTCATAGCCTAGCTTCATCATGATTTGCCACCCTTTGGTGTTTAGTGGCTCCTTTCTCTTGACAACATTGACCTGTGTTGAACTGGCCTCTTGCTTGGAGTGGAATGAGTAGGCCCAAGGGTAGTTAATGTCCAACACAAAGATAATGGGCTTGATGGCCGGCCAGACTGCTGGAAGTATAGTGTCATTGATGGCATCGACTACATGGGCAGTGGCTATGCTTTTCACTTTAATGACTCGTACTTGGAAGGGGAACTTCAAACATTGATGTGCGCTGGATGGGGCGGCCCCCAGTGCTTCTAACCATGGGTGTCCTAGAATAGACTTGAACATGGGGTCGATATCAAGTACATAAAAATTGACAGTGATAGCTAACGGCCCCAGTTCGGCTTTTACAATCACCATGCTGTGATAGGATCTCTTGGAATTGTCGTAAGCGACTATGGTGGTTGGTGTCGGTCTTAGCAATGCTTCTGACACATCACATGCTCTTAGGGTGCTTAGTGGGCAAACATTGATTATTGTCCCAGTGTCGACCAGTGCTGCCCCTACTGCTACATGGTTGATAACCAGAGTGACACAGAGAGGGAGCCTTCTGGCTTCCGGCGGTGCTAGCTCATTTTCTGCAAATGTAATGGCCGATCCATAGGTTACCATGGCTAATGCACTTGGCAATTTGTCGGCAACCATGTCCTCATTCACCACTACCCTTTGCAGAAAGTTCTTGAAAGCTTCTTGGTGCTCTTTGGATTTCATTATCAATTCTAGTATTGATATCTTGGTAGCCACATGATCTAGATGCTTGAGAATGTCATAGTGTGTCCCAGGCAACAGCTCGATCACACCCTCTTCTTGCCCTTGCCGCTGAGGTTGTTGCTGATGTGGTTGTAGGACCCATTGGGGATTGTTTTGGCTGGTGGAGGTAGTGAAGATGGGTGGATAGGGCCAACGGAATACATGTATGCTCGGCAGGGTAGTTTGTTGGGTGATGGGCTATCTGGTGGAAGATAGTGTGGCGGCGGAAGGTTGAGGGTCCAGCCCAGGTGGTGGAAAGATGGTGGGTGCGGATGTGGAGCGGAAGGAAGTCTGTGAATTTTGTGAAAAGCCAAGGCATCAGGTTGATAACTGTTGGAAGAAATTGGGCAGATGCTTGCGATGTGGAAGTCAACAACATCGAGTCATCGATTGTCCAATAAAGAAGAACCAAACTTCACGCCAAGGATGATTACAAGCCCTTGTGGATATAAATCATGCCAACGAAGATGGACAAAGTATCATCACTAAACCCATAGTTAATTTCCTATTATTTTCACGATAGTAAAGCCCTAAGTGGGGAGATGATGGAATGAAATATTCAGAGTAAGTTGGTAATTGTATCATATCATATGAATTTGGGGACCAAATTCTTTTTAAGTGGGGGAGGATGTAGCAACCCGGAAATTCAGTATTTAAAAATTTGAAATAATAAATGTCACGCCCCGACGCGGAATATCGGAGCGCGAAGGCAGTTGCAAGAAAAGGGTATAGAGCGAGTACTAGACATCAAACCATTGCACATTGAATAATACTAAAACAAATCTTTCTCATTGATAACTTTTCAAATGTCTAGTTACAACCACTAATATCAGAGCCATTCTATAGGGCCCAATTACATTGCAATAGAAGGAAATAACTAACTACAACTCTAAGATAACATAACGACTCGAGGGTACTCCTGGCTTCACTCTTGGCCATTCCCTTCCTCGTGAGTGTATGTGTCATCCTCGGTCTCACTTGAGAACACAACATCAAATAACGTAGGGTGAGCGATAACGCCCAGTAGGACTTAAATCTCAGGCTCAAGCAGGCTTTAAATAATTAACGTATTTAATGGCAGAGTATCTAAAGATAGCAAGTACAAGAAGTCAAAATATAGCAAGAGATAGGACAATAGCATGAGAGCGTGTATAGTTTCCAAAAATAGGACAAGTATCGAGTGTAGCACGAATAGCAGGATGGCCATAGCACAACTAGCACAAGTATAATAGCATGACGAGTATAGCACTTGTTTGTCATTCTAGACATCGAGAGAGTATAGCACGTTTTGTGTTTTGATTGTCATATAGATAGTCAAGATAGATAGCACTTGAGTGTAATGCCAAACACTCTGATCATTTAACTCCCATGGGCACTAGCACTTTCGGGCGCACATCCCAGGACAAGATCGGGCCCTTTATTTATTGCCAGGCATTGGTTATATTGTTTATCTTTAGACAATCAATCAATGGCCAATATAGAGTACCAAGAAGTAGATGAGAGCACTAGATGAATAGACGAGATAGTAGAGTGAGCGAGTAGAGTACAGATGAGAGCTAGTGGACTTTGCACGGAATGCGACGAGTAAACAAGCGATAGTAACAGTTGCACAACACGCGCACGTGGTGTTGGCAGTCAAGTGGAACTCACGGTCTTTCCGCTGGCCATGTTAAGCACAAGTCCAGAGGTCCGACGTGATTCAAGGTAAGAGTGAACTTCTAATAGCTGTTTGCATCATATCGACCCCTAAAGGTGTAATGGGTGTTAGGGTACAACCGGCTCGTCGACCATGTGGGAATCCATGATCAGAGGAGACTTACGGAGGCCTTGTGCAAGAGTTCACTAGTCCGGTCAGAAGGAATATCCGACGGAGAGTTCACCACAAGCCAAGAAAAATGTGTATATAAAATAGGTGCTCGACGTTCTAGAGGAATTCTAGGACAGTGGAGCGTCGATATCGGTATATAAACAATGCGAGAAACAAATACAAGTCCATTTAAAATAGGGCAATTAATGTACTTGATTTCAATAATTTACCGGATACATTATGAGATATTTTCTGCAAGATTTCAGCCATAAATTGATGGTTCATGTGTGTGCAAGTGCAAGAGAAATCATAGATAGGAATAAGTCGTGAAGATGTATTTAAAATTATTCAATATTACCCCATTTTTAAGCAAGGTTTTTACTGGGGGTATAACTGTAAAAAGGCGTGAACGCGACATGGGTCAATGAGGATCGCGACAGGTGTAGGCAGATCGCGATGTAGGTACTGTCGCGACGGCCTTGTGAACGCAACAGAGGCGGGAAAGGGTCGCGACAGGACAGGCACAGGGATAGCGACGACTCACCTGTCGCTTTCTGAACGCGACGGGTAGGCTGTCGCAATTTGACCCCAGAAGGCGACATATCGGGCCGTCGCTTTCTGGTGGTCTGCGCCTGACTCTGACAGGAGTCAGACCAGACATTGGATTGCGGACCAGAACATTCAAATTTTGATACAGGGTCATTTAAAAAATCATAACTAATTGTATACATGATGAAAAATCATGAAACCCATTGCAAATTAAACTAGACATGTAAGGGTACTTCCAGTAAATCGGAATTAGAGAGAGAGCATGGTTTGAACATGAACAACAACGAGTAACATGGAATATGACATAGAGAGCAAGACTGATTTAATTCGAGCAACATGCCCAATGAAATTTAGGCTTTTTTAGGGGCAATGATCCCTAACAACATGAAGTATCTACAGTAAAAATTTCGTAGCATGGGATCAGGTATTCATAGAGATTTGAATTAAACATGACATCTCAGGGTTATCATATTTGCAGAACTTCAAAAATTAAGAACAAAAGATAGGATGGATGGAAAAATATGAAACTTGGGGGTTTCGTTCAAGAGTGTAGGAAGAACCTACAGAAAAGTTTCATGATTTATGCTTGTAAGAATGCCTACCTTTGACTCGATTTGTCTTCTAGGGCTAGAACTTGAAGAACAAGGGAAGAAGCTTCAAGCTCTTCTTCTCTCCACGAAATCCTCTCCTCCTTAACCTCCTCTCCACGTCCAACAACTCTTGGCAACGAGCTAGGGTTGCCCAAGAGAGTTTAAGAGGTGTATTTATGCAAGTATGTATTTCTATTCCTACTACTACTCTAATTCCTCTTAAATTACGAAATTTCCTTACTCTAACCTTCCTTCCTTGCTTTCCAATCCCTATTTAGGCTAGGAAGAGATCTAAATTCGTGCTAAACCATATGGGGTAGGTTTAGGAATCCAATTCCAACTCTAAATTCCTATTTAATGCATTAAACACCCCTTTTCTATTTAGGTAATAATTTAGTTACGAATTTAGGGTATTTTCCTATTATTCTCCCTTTGTAAATTCATATTTTTGACCCAATAAATTTTAGAGGATCCATTAAGCAAAGCCCATTACTCTTTTCCATTTAATGGGTTTTGTTTAATGCTCTTTTCATTTAAATATCCATTTAGCTATGTTAAATTATTTATTTTAAATTTTTATTTTTCTTAAAAATTCAGGTTGCTACATCGTCCCCCTCTTAAAAGAATTTGGTCCCCAAATTCATATAACCTTTCGGGAGAGAATGACTTACCGAATAGATCATGGTAGTTGCGTCTGATAATTCCTTCTAGTTCCCATGTGGCTTCTTCCACTCCGCGGTTATTCCATAAGACCTTCACCACGTGAATGGGATGATTTCAGAGTTGTTGCACCTTCCGGTCCAATATCTTGATCGGCTTCTCCTCATACGTCATGTCCTTGTTTAACACCAGATCATCATGGCGAATGACATGTGTAGGATCGTACACATACTTTCTAAGCATGGAGACATGGAAGACATTGTGCACACTTGCCAAATTTGGCGGCAAGGCCAGTCTGTAAGCAACTTCACCAATCCTTTCAAGTACTTCGAAAGGACCAATGAATCTTGGACTAAGTTTTCCTTTCACTCCGAATCTTTGAATACCACGGGTAGGAGATACCTTCAATAGCACATGATCTCCTATTTGAAATTCCAGATCCCGTCTTCTCTTATCAGCATAGCTCTTCTGTCTAGACTGAGCAATCTTGAGTCGATCTCATATCAGTTGTATATCCCAGGTTGTACTTTGTACCATGTTAGGTCCTTACCATTGTTGTTCTCCTACTTCATTCCAGCACACAGGAGATCTACAATTCCTGCCATAAAGTGCTTCAAATGGTGCCATTTTAATACTCGCCTGGTAACTGTTGTTGTAGGCGAATTCAATCAAGGGTAAGTGTTCATTCCAATGACCCTTGAAATCTATAATGCAGGCTCTTAACATGTCTTCTACAATTTGATTTGTCCTCTCAGTTTGCCCATCAGTCTGCGGGTGAAAGGCAGTACTAAAATTAAGCTTCGTACCAAGGGCAGTTTGCAGACCTTTCCAAAAATGAGAGGTGAACCTTGGATCTCGATCTGAGATAATAGATGACGGAATACCGTGCAACCGCACGATCTCCTTGACATATAATACAGCTAGCACCTCCACAGACCATATACTCTTTATGGGTAAGAAGTGCGCAGATTTGGTCAATCGATCAACGATGACCCATATGGCGTCGAGTCCACCACAAGTTCTGGGTAAACCCATGATGAAGTCCATGCCAATGCTTTCCCACTTCCATTATGGGATATCTAGTGGTCTGAGTACACCGGCAGGGCGCAGGTGTTCCGCTTTTACTTGCTGACATGTGAGGCAATGAGCGACATGCTCGGCTACTTCCCTCTTCATATTCGGCCACCAAAATGTTCTTTTCATGTCTTGATACATTTTGGTATCTTCTGGATGAATAGTGTACTTAGTTTGATGAGCTTCATCCATTAGTTTCCTTTTTAGGGCTTCGTTGTCTGGGACACAAGTTCTCCCTTGGAATACTATCCTTCCATCTTCAGTCATGGCAAAATCCGGTCGGTCTGCTAAGGTTTCCTTGACACGAACCAAGAATGGATCATTGTCCTGTAGCACCTTGATTTCCTCCAGCAGAACAGATTGGATCTTGAGATTGGCAATCAATACATGATCATCCCTATGTTCAATATTTAAGTCTAGCCTCGCAAATTGTTCAAGTAATTGCATCTCGCCCAGGACTAGACTTGAGATAGATGCCATTGGCTTCCTACTAAGAGCATCAGCCACGGCGTTTCCCTTACCTGGATGGTACTGGATGTTGAAATCGAAGTCCTTTAGATATTCCAACCATCTTCTCTGCCTCATATTGAGTTCTTTCTGAGAGAATAAATACTTCAGACTTTTATGGTCTGAGTAGACAGTGAATTGCTCGCCATATAGATAGTGTCTCCAAATCTTCAAGGCGAAGACCACAGCAGCCAGCTCGAGATCATGTACAGGGTAGTTGACTTCATGTGTCTTCAGTTGTCTTGAAGAATAGGCGATGACCTTCTACTTTTGCATGAGTACACATCCTAGCCCAATTCCTGAGGCATCGGTTAGACAGAGAAACCTTCTCCCTCTATTGGCAGAGCAAGAATCGGTGCTGAGGTAAGACAGTCTCTGAGGGTTTGGAAACTTTTCTCACACTCTTTACTCTAGTAGTATGGATTCTCCTTTCGTGTCAGACGCGTGAGAGGAACGGCGATCCTTGAGAAGTCCTTGATGAACCGCCTGTAGTAGCCAGCCAGTCCTAGGAAGCTTCTAATTTCTGTGACATTGGTTGGTCTCTCCCAGTTGAGTACAGCTTCGGCTTTGGAAGGATCGACAGAGATGCCGTCCTTTGATATGACATGGCCCAAGAAAGACACTTCCTCGAGCCAGAACTCGCACTTGCTTAATTTTGCATATAGTTTGTTGTCTCGTAAGACTTGCAGTGCGGTCCTCAAGTGTTCTTCATGCTCTTCCTTGGTCTTTGAATATATGAGGATATTGTCGATGAAGACGACCACAAATTAGTCAAGGTATGGCCGATATATGCTGTTCATGAGTTGCATAAAGGCTGCAGGAGCATTGGTTAGACCAAAAGGCATAACAACAAATTCGTAATGTCCATACCTGCTCCTGAAAGCCGTTTTGAAGATATCGTCATCCTTGATCCTCATTTGGTGATAGCCAGATCGAAGATCGATCTTGGAGAAATATTGCGCTCCAGAAATTTGGTCGAATTGTTCGTCGATCCTAGGCAATGGGTATTTGTTCTTGATGGTAAGCTGATTGAGTTGTCGATAGTCGATGCACAGCCTCATCGACCCATCCTTCTTCTAGACGAATAGCACAGGTGCTCCCCAAGGGGAGGTACTTGGTCTGATGAACCCCTTCTCTAGCAGCTCCATCAATTGTGCTTTTAATTGTTTCAATTCGGCAGGCGACATCCGGTACGGTTGACGCAATACCAGTGCAGCTCCAGGAGTCAACTCAATGGCGAAGTTGATGTCACGTTCAGGAGGGACTCCAGTTAAGTCTTCTGGGAATACATCTGGGTAGTCTTGGACTATGTGGATGTCTTCTATTTTGGAACCCTTCTTTTCGACTATGACGGCCGCAAGGAAAGCAAAACATCCTTTCCTTATCATGATATGGGCTTTTATGGCGGAGACTAGAGACATCCGCTTCTTATGTCTAATCCCAGTGAATGCTAACTTAGGGAAGTCACTAAACGTTACCCTCCCTTTCTTATAATCGACGCTTGCCCCATATGTGGACAACCAGTCGGCTCCCAATATGACATCATACCCTTCCATGGACATACATACCAGGTCGGCCTTTAGGTTATGGTCTCCGATCATTACATCGGAAGATGGAAAGTATTGGTTTAGTTTCTCCTTCTCCCCCAAGGGTGTTGTGACAGAGAATTCACAACCCATGGTTGTAGGTTTTGCGGTCAGGGTATCAGAAAAGTGTTGAGATATGAATGAATGAGTAGCTCCAGTATCAAATAACACAAATGCTAGCAAAGAAAAGACTTGTAGGGTACCTTCTACCACGCCACCTTCCTCGATGGTTTCTTCATTGTGCAGGGCTTGCAGCCTTCCCTGTCTCTTAGGCATAGCAGTGCGCTTCTCATTTTCTTTCAACATCGGGCACTCGGGTATGCGATGCTCACGACTTCCGCAGCGCAGACACGCTCCGGCCTTTCTCCAGCATTCATCAGCAGTGTGTCCAGGTTTATCAAAGTGCTTGCAGTTACCTTTTGCTGGAGTGTTGGGGATGAAGACCTTGGGTTTCCTATCTTGGCTGAATCCCTCAGTTGGGTGGAAAGGACGCTTTTTGCCATTGGTCGGCTTGGCAGATGCTGGTCCCGATGTCATTTCTTTCTTTACGAACTTCCCCTTTATATGGTCGGTGAAGTCCGTAGCATCTTCTAGCAGCTGGGCCTTCTTAACCATCTTGGCATAAGTTTGTATGTCGAGTGGCGCCAGTTGAGTAATGTACTGAGGCTTTAGGCCATTTAGAAAGCGCTTAGCCTTCATTCTCTCAGTGTTGATTAGATGTACTGCATAGCATGCCAGTCTAGAGAACTGGGCTTCATACTCTGCTATCGTCAGGCTTCGCTGTTTAAGAGCAGCGAATTCAGCAGCTTTCTTTTCCTGTACTCGTTCAGAGAAGTACATAGCATTATAAGCTTCCTTAAATTCGGCCGAAGTAAATTGGTCGTTTTCCTTTGTGGCTTCCACGGACTCCCACCATGCGCGGGCATCCTTCTCCAGTTGGAATGTTGCTAATAGGAGTTTGTCTCCATCTGCACATTGCATTACACGGAAGATCCTTTCCGTTTCCTTTAGCCAGTGCTCCGCTTCATCTGGATCCGTAGACCCACTGAACCTAGGCGGGTTCAGACCCCTGAAATTACGATGCAGCTCGCCTGCACCAGGTTGATTCCCTCCGCGATTACCACCGCCTTGCTGGGTGGCTTGTATTATGGCACGAGTCTGATCCTGGAGGGATTGTTGCATGCCTCTCATCTGGGCACGTTCCGTAGTCATTGTTGCTGTTTAGCTCCCACAAAATAGTTTAATAGTTATAATGCTTATTAAAAGTTTAATTTGTGCGTGTGTGAGTTTATTTTAGCTGATTACCCATGGTTCTACCCACATCTCTCATAGGTAGGATTACTAACTCTTAGTCGAGGCTGGTCAACCTAGATCACCCTATACTTAGAATAACCTAGGCTCTGATACCACAAAACTGTCACGCCCCGACGCGGAATATCGGAGTGCGAAGGCAGTTGCAAGAAAAGGGTATAGAGCGAGTACTATACATCAAACCATTGCACATTGAATAATACTAAAAAAAATCTTTCTCATTGATAACTTTTCAAATGTCTAGTTACAACCACTAATATCAGAGCCATTCTATAGGGCCCAATTACATTGCAATAGAAGGAAATAACTAACTACAACTCTAAGATAACATAACGACTCGAGGGTACTCCTGGCTTCACTCTTGGTCATTCCCTTCCTCGTGAGTGTATGTGTCATCCTCGGTCTCACCTGAGAACACAACATCAAATAACGTAGGGTGAGCGATAACGCCCAGTAGGACTTAAATCGCAGGCTCAAGCAGGCTTTAAATAATTAACGCATTTAGTGGCAGAGTATCTAAAGATAGCAAGTACAAGAAGTCAAAATATAGCAAGAGATAGCACAATAGCATGAGAGTGTGTATAGTTTCCAAAAATAGCACAAGTATCGAGTGTAGCACGAATAGCAGGATGGCCATAGCACAACTAGCACAAGTATAATAGCACGACGAGTATAGCACTTGTTTGTCATTCTATACATCGAGAGAGTATAGCACGTTTTGTGTTTTGATTGTCATATAGATAGTCGAGATAGATAGCACTTGAGTGTAATGCCAAACACTCTGATCATTTAACTCCCATGGGCACTAGCACTTTCGGGCGCACATCCCAGGACCAGATCGGGCCCTTTATTTATTGCCAGGAATATGTTATATTGTTTATCTTTAGACAATCAATCAATGGCCAATATAGAGTACCAAGAAGTAGATGAGAGCACTAGATGAATAGACGAGATAGTAGAGTGAGCGAAAGAGTACAGATGAGAGCTAGTGGACTTTGCACGGAATGCGACGAGTAAACAAGCGATAGTAACAGTTGCACAACACGTGCACGTGGTGTTGGCAGTCAGGTGGAACTCACGGTCTTTCCGCTGGCCATGTTAAGCACAAGTCCAGAGGTCCGACGTGATTCAAGGTAAGAGTGAACTTCTAATAGCCGTTTGGATCATATCGACCCCTAAAGGTGTAATGGGTGTTAGGATACAACCGGCTCGTCGACCATGTGGGAATCCATGATCAGAGGAGACTTACGGAGGCCTTGTGCAAGAGTTCACTAGTCCGGTCAGAAGGAATATCCGACGGAGAGTTCACCACAAGCCAAGAAAAATGTCTATATAAAATAGGTGCTCGACGTTCTAGAGGAATTCTAGGACAGTGGAGCGTCGATATCGGTATATAAACAATGCGAGAAACAAATACAAGTCCTTTTAAAATAGGGCAATTAATGTACTTGATTTCAATAATTTACCGGATACATTATGAGATATTTTCTGCAAGATTTCAGCCATAAATTGATGGTTCTTGTGTGTGCAAGTGCAAGAGAAATCATAGATAGGAATAAGTCGTGAAGATGTATTTAAAATTATTCAATATTACACCATTTTTAAGCAAGGTTTTTACTGGGGGTATAACTATAAAAGCCGTGAACGCGACATGGGTCAATGAGGATCACGACAGGTGTAGGCAGATCGCGATGTAGGTACTGTCGCGACGGCCTTGTGAACGCGACAGAGGCGGGAAAGGGTCGCGACAGGACAGGCACAGGGATGGCGACGACTCACCTGTCGCTTTCTGAACGCGACGGGTAGGCTGTCACAATTTGACCCCAGAAGGCGACATATCGGGCTGTCGCTTTCTGGTGGTCTGCGCCTGACTCTGACAGGAGTCAGACCAGACATTGGATTGCAGACCAGAACATTCAAATTTTGATACAGGGTCATTTAGAAAATCATAACTAATTGTATACACGATGAAAAATCATGAAACTAGTTGCAAATTAAACTAGACATGTAAGGGTACTTCCAGTAAATTGGAATTAGAGATAGAGCATGGTTTGAATATGGTTTGAACATGAACAACAACGAGTAACTCGGAACATGACATAGAGAGCAAGACTGATTTAATTCGAGCAACATGCCCAATGAAATTTAGGCTTTTTTAGGGGAAATGATCCCTAACAAAATGAAGTATCTACAGTAAAAAATTTCGTAGCATGGGATCAGGTATTCATAGAGATTTGAATTAAACATGACATCTCGGGGTTATCATGTTTGCAGAACTTCAAAAATTAAGAACAAAAGATAGGATGGATGGAAAAATATGAAACTTGGGGGTTTCGTTCAAGAGGGTAGGAAGAACCTACAGAAAAAGTTTCATGATTTATGCTTGTGAGAATGCCTACCTTTGACTCGATTTGTCTTCTAGGGCTAGAACTTGAAGAACAAGGGAAGAAGCTTCAAGCTCTTCTTCTCTCCACGAAATCCTCTCCTCCTTAACCTCCTCTCCACGTCCAGCAACTCTTGGCAACGAGCTAGGGTTGCCCAAGAGAGTTTAAGAGGTGTATTTATGCAAGTATGTATTTCTATTCCTACTACTACTCTAATTCCTCTTAAATTACAAAATTTCCTTACTCTAACCTTCCTTCCTTGCTTTCCAATCCCTATTTAGGCTACGAAGAGATCTAAATTTGTGCTAAACCATATGGGGTAGGTTTAGGAATCCAACTCCAACTCTAACTTCCTATTTAATGCATTAAACACCCCTTTTCTATTTAGGTAATAATTTAGTTTCGAATTTAGGGTATTTTCCTATTATTCTCCCTTTGTAAATTCATATTTTTGACCCAATAAATTTTAGAGGATCCATTAAGCAAAGCCCATTACTCTTTTCCATTTAATGGGTTTTGTTTAATGCTCTTTTCATTTAAATATCCATTTAGCTATGTTAAATTATTTATTTTTCTTAAAAATTCAGGTTGCTACAATAAATTTCTATAAAAACAGAATAATAGAAACATACATACTATTATCGTATGTGCAAGAACACATCTAAAAATTCTATAAAAATTATAAATCAACCCCCAATATTATCTCTAAGTGTTCCACGAAGAAATTTGTGCAACAAAAAATCCGATTGGCCAAGCATACGTCACAAGGTGACTAATTATCCAGATTAGGAAACTAAGTCAGAAAACTATTAACACAGAAAGATAACACGCCCATAAATTAAACGAACCTGTCGGAGAGACTTCCAACGTCATGTAATGATGACCCATTAAGAAAATTGTGCTTAGAAAAATAATTTGGACCAAGTTTTAGAAATTGAGGTGACTTATTATTGTAATTAAGGAATAATTCAGAAAACCCATTATCATATGAGCCAAGTAGATTAACAATTAAAATAAAATGATGGGTAAACTCCAAACAATATGTAATGATAATCCATCATTAGAAATTAGATCAATGGACCTCCCGTAGCCCATGAATAAAATTTGAGACTCTATTATTCTCTAATTTAAAAAGGGAATTTTATAAGTTAAAACACATTAAACAAAAAGAAGTAGTGGGCTTTGTTAAATGGATCATATAAAAGTTATTAGGCCAAATAGCGATTTTTAAAAGAGAAATAATAGGAAAATACCCTAAATTCGTAACTAAATTATTACTTAAATAGAAAAGGGGTATTTAATGCATTAAATAGGAAGTTTGAGTTAGAATTGGATTCCCAAAACTACCCTAGTTGCTTGGCCATGAATTTAGCTCCCATCCTATCCCAATTAGAAGTTCTCATGCTTAGAAAGGGGAGAGAAAATAGGAAATTCGGAATTAATGGGAATTAGAGTCCAAATACGAAATGGAAAGAGAGAAAGCATAAATACTCTCTTAAAACCCCCATGGCCGGCCCTAGCTCGTACCCAAGGCTTGCTAGACCAGGAGGAGAGGCCAAGGAGGAGGAGATTTTGTGGGAAGAAGCCTCTCTCAAGCTCTCTCTCTCGTTCTTCAAGTTCTAGCCCTAGAAGAGGAAAACGATTAAAGGTAGACATTCTCACGAGCTAAATTAATGAAATTTCGACTGTGGGTTGTTCCAAGCATCAGGAACAAAACCCCTTTTGTTTCATAATTTTTCGTTCACTCAATCTTTTGTTCTTAATTTTCAATGTTCTGTGAACTTCATGACCCCGAACCCTCTTCTAAATTCTTGATCTCCATGTACGCTCAACCCCATGCCATGAACTTTTTGTTGGGGATACTGTTGCATGTTAGGCGTCTTTTGCCCTAAAAGCACTAAATTTCATCCACCATGTCTTGCGAATTAATTCTTGCATCTCAACTCTTCACAGTATTCTATCCTCCATGTTTGACTTGATTAAAGCCTGTCGTATCCAAGTTTTTTTCAAATTCCTAATTACTGTAAGTACCTATGTAAGTCTAGATCAATTTTCAACTAGTTTTAAAATTTTTCATCGACTACATGATTAGTTATGATTTTCTGAACGACCCTGAGTCAAAATAAGGTAAGTTTGGTCCGCAATCCAAGGCATGTCTTTTCCCTGTCAGACTCAGGCGAAGGACCTGAGAACGCGACGGCCCGATAGGCCACGTTCTCAGGGCTGTCGCGACAGCATCTCTCGTTGCGATCTGATCGTGACAGGATATCCCGTCGCTATCTGCTTGCCGATCTTACGAGCTCGTCGCGACCCTCAAGCGACCCTGTCACGATCTGCCTGCCCGAACTGACAAGGCCGTCGCGATCGGTACAAGGCCATGTTGCGTTCTCAGTTGACCACATCACGACCCTTACTGGGGTGCGTCGTAATCTGGGTTTTTGCATGAAAACCCCCAATTTTCGATGCTCTGACTCTCTACAGTGCTTGTACACTTTGTTAACAGTCATACACACAAAAAGTTACACTTGTCATAAATTAAACATTTATGTGTGACTAAAATACATGCACATGATCTTTTTCTATCTACAATTTCATGACACATGCACACACTTGAACCATCCAATTTGGCTTAATTTGGCATCAAAATATTCCATAATGTATCTGGTAATTTATGTAATTAAATTGCCATATTTTAAATAGACTTGTCCACGTATTCTCGCAATGTTTTGGGAATACCGTTATCGATGCTCCACTGTTCTAGAATTCCTCTAGAACGTCGGGCACTTGTTTCTATATACACACTCTCTCTTGACTTGGACGAACTCTCCGTCGGATACTCCCTCTGCCAGACTAGTGAATCCTTGTTTAAGGCCTCCGTAAGTCTCCTCTGTCCATGGATTCCCACATGGTCGACGAGCTGGTTGTACCCTAACAGCTATGACACCCTTTAGGGATCAACATGATCCAAACGACGAATAGAACTTCGCTCTTATCTTGAGTCATGCCGGACCTCTGGACCTGTGCGTAACATGGCCAGTGAAAGGGTAGTGAATTCCACCTGACTGCCAACACCGTGCGCACGTGTTGTGCAACTGTTACCATCGCTCGTTACTCGACGTTTCATGTGCAATTGACCACTAGTTCTCATGTATACTCTACTCGCTCATCTATTCATGTTCACTCTACTATCTCTTCTATTCATCTAGTGCCCTTATCTATTTCTTGGTATTCTCTATTGGCCATTAATTGATTGTATAAAGATAGACAACATAACCAATGTCAGCTCAATATGACCCGATCTGGTTCTGGGGAGAGTGCCCGAAAGTGCCATTTGTCTACGGGAGTTAAATGATCAGGATGTCGGCATTACATCCAAGTTCCATACTATCAAGATTAATCTAAGACAATCAACACAAAGTGCTATATTCTCTCGATGTCTATGACAAAACAAAAGTGCTATATTCTCTCGTTGTCGATTGACGACAAAAGTGCTATATTCTCTCTCAGCTATCTTCGGATAACCAAAGTTCCATTACTATTTCGATTGACGAAAGTTAATCAAAAGTGCTATACTATTTCGATTGATAAGAAATCAATCAAAGTGCAATTTACTCTCTATATGGCCAACTACTTCCTCTCTCCTTTCTATACATGTTGCTTGCTATTGCTTGACGTTTACGTTATTTGCCATCGTGTTGTTATCGTTTCTATCGTGACTTGACTTTAATTAGCATGCTATACTTGATTCAGCTGCTATCTAAACATGTTACTTGTGCTATTACTTTCTCGACTTTGCATGACTCGCACTATCATTTATTACTGTAGCACCCCGGAAATTTTAATTCAAAGTAAATGGAAATAAATAATTTCCATAATATCAGAGTATTTAAAACATACGTATCATTATCGTATGTGCTAAAACACATCGGAAAGTTCCGTAAAAATTATAAATCAACCCTAAATATTATTACTAAATGTTTCACAAAGAAATTGGTGCCAAGAAAAATCAGATTATCCAAGTTTAAAGTGTTTCGCGACTTATTATCGTAATTCATGAATGAGTCGTAAAATCACTATCACACGTATGTGGATGAGTCAGAAAATTAAAATCATATATGGACTTCAAATAATATCCTCTAATGACCCATCAAGAAATTTGGTTCAATAAAAATCATTTGGGTTAGGTTTAAGAGTTATTGCGACCGATTATCTAAATAAGGAAACAAGTCGAAAAACCGTTAACACGGAGATACGACGCAATCAAAGATTAAATAAAGTGTTGGAGAGATTTTCAACATTATATATTAATGACCCAATATCTTAATTGGGCCAATGGACCACATATGACCTAAAAATCAAATGAAGCAAGAAAATACATAGAAATTCGTAACCATAAATAAGCTGAAATTAAAAAGAGGCAATTAGAGTTGAATTGGGATGCAATCATGCATTCATGGCAACCCAAATTCGTGCCTAACTATGAGGGGAGGTTTCCTAATGCCTCACACACTCAGAGGGAGGAAGAAATCATCAAAAATAGGAAACCAACATGCCAATCCCGCAACCCTTCTTTCCTAGTTATAAAAGGACTCCTAAACACCATGATTACTTAAATACTCTTCACCCAAACCCTAGGGACGAGTTTAGAACTTGCTGGGGTCGTGTGGAGGAGTTCTTGGTGGCTGGGGAGCAGGAGATCGTCCACACCAAGCCGTTCTTCTTCCCCTTCTTGTCTGCTGCGACCTGCACAAACCATCCACTTGAAGTCGACCAAAGGTTAGTCAAACCATAACCAACTTCCATGCAGTATACACGGAGTAGTAAGCGTTTTCCTCCCAGTAGTCTGAACACAGGTTTTCTAGAATAACAGTACTTCTTAAACCCATAAGGTAGGTTTTCTCAGGCCAAACCTTAACATATCCTATACCAATGTGTAGAGCATCAAGTTAACTTTCATTTCCCACTGGTTTCATCGAATTTCATTTAGTAGATTTTGAATTATAAGCATTTTGCCAAAGTTGCGAACTGTTAGGGCTTTTCCCGTTCTTAATATGTTGCACAAGATTCAAGACCGAATTAGAGTAAACTCATAACATGAAAGTTATTCTACTACATGTCCTCGTCAGGTTTCATGTTGAACATTTTGTCTAAATCACATTAGTTATAGAGTTATAAGTGTGGCAATAGGGTTGCTGCATGAAACTACGGTTTTAGGTTACACTTGGTCTGATGTTGTGTTCGACTTGACCAAAGCCTATCGAAACCATCCTTATTTTATAATTCTGATTTACTGGGAGTACCCTTGTATGTCTAGGTTGTTTTAAACCTGGTTTCGTTATTTTTCATACATTGTACAATTTGTTCTCTATTTCGGAAGCACCCTGTGTAAATATATAGTAGTTCTGGACCGCAATCCGAGAACATGTCCTTGCTCTGGCAGGATCAGGCGCAGACCCTGTGAAGGTGACGGCCCGATAGGCCGCGTTCTGAGGTCCTATCGTGACAACACCGACCGTCGCATTCTGAAGGCGATGAAGCACTCCGTCGCGATCCTGCTGCCTGATCTGACCGTCCAGTCGCGTTCTTCACAACACCCTGTCGCCTTCTAGTCCCGACCCGTCGCGATCCTTGCTGCGGCCTGTCGCGATCTGACCTTCGAGCCTGACAGCCCCATGTTGCCTTCCTTGTAAGACCCTGTCGCGACCTGACCCCGGGCCTGACAGCCCTATCGCTATCCTTGTATGCCCTTGTCGCGATCTCAGGATTTTTGCACAAAACCTCACTTACTTTCTTGCAAACCTAACCGCTATACCTGAGGTCTGGTTAATACGATATTTAGTGTGTGATTTCACATGTTTTGGGTCTGATCATTGCATGGTGGTTATTTTAATGGCTTAAAAGTGATTAACCCATTTAAAAGCTTTAATTATATGAATGCTATTCTAATTGCTCCTTAAATGTTATGATCCATTCATGCAAACTTATGATTTAACCATTCCATTATTCTACCATGTTTAAAATGATAATTATTGTTCTTAAAATCTTGCAAACCGATGTGTAGTTAAATGCATTGTTCAATTCGTGCCATCATGTTAAGTGCTTTCCGCGAGTTTGAAACCGATGGTTTGAGAATTAAGACACGCGTACATCACTACACACTTGCACATCTAGTCAGCCCTTTCTTGGGAAATTGGAAACTCTCTACCGGTCATTCCGAATCGGTAGACTAGCGACCTTTTCACCAAGGCCTCCGTAAATCTCCTCTGACCATGGATTCCCACATGGCCGACGAGTTGGTTGTACCATTGAAGTTCCCTGGAGATAGCGCGCACTTTCTTTCTCTTCTTGTTCTCGTGAGTGTGACTTACAAACTAGACTAAAGCCATTAATGTAAAGATTGAACGATAGTATAAATCATACCGTTATGCTGCCGAATTTATCTCTTGACCATTGTTCTCATGAAATCATGTTCAATTACTTATTACTTGTTCTCATCATCATCATGAACATGACAATACACATGCTTACTTATTGAAACTCTCATTGGCCATTAATAATGACTGTGGGTATCTTCATTTAAAAATTTACATGAGATGCTGATAGGGCACGACGTGTGTCCAAGGGCTCCAATCTAGCCCCAATGACGGCGAGTCATAGATATATTGTTAACCATGGGGTATAATGATTACTGGCGTTGCATCTGCGCTGGGAGTCTTGCTTGCTTGTTGAATGATAGATATAATACAACATACACGTGTCCTGGTGTACATTCTTGATGGATCTTTTCTCGGTGTACATTAGTGTCTACGTGCCGGATTAGTGTTACTTGATCGTGCTCGTACCTTCTTGCTTGCTTGCTTGTGTGATATGGCAATCCTGCATTTAATGCAATTAGTGATATCTTGCATTCTTGAAAGCTATTAACATCAAATGAAATCTTGCGTGCTTGTACAAAGTGATCTATTGCTAGTTCTTTCTTGTCACCTTGTTCAAAAATCTTATTCTATCTTGTTCACTCTATCCAGCTTGTTTTCATGTATCAAGTTTTATTGAGTTTTATTCGTACATGCATATCATGACATTCATCGTGCTTACCTAGTTCTAAATTGCTAATCACTTATATCATTGCACGCACATTGAGATATAAATCCTATTGGGCTAGTTTGCTCATCCCCTACTTTTACCCAATCTATCTGACTATGACATCCAAGAGGAAGAGCAAGTCGAGGATGGGAATGCGTCCGAGTGAAGAGCGTTCCAATTATGAGTCTATCTATAGTTAGTTTATTTTGAGTGTTAGATTCATGTAGTAGAAAGTGAGGAATAGAATGTACTTTTCCTTTTATTGAGTCTTAGTCCTGTACTAGTTTCTTTTTTTTAAATACACTTGAATACAATTTATGTTGAGTTCAATATTTGGGCCCAATGATGATGTATGTTGTTATACATTTAGTGCGAGCTAGCTAGAGGCTTATTTGCCGACTGTTCACGTCTCGAATTGTCGACTCGAATTCTTCGAACTAATATCCACTGCGAAATTCTTGAGACATGACAGTTTAGTGGTATCAGAGCCTAGGAAAACCAAATAGGATATATGTCTCAGGAATAGGAGATACCTATGGAACCTAGGTCATGGAAATTAAATACAATACCTGGTGAGAATGGGTAGAGACTGGGAATATGTTAGCAAGAATTAAACACTCCTACCCATTGACTTTTATAATGTATCTAGAGACATTAATTGGTTTCCATCCTTTTCTTAGGAACCCTCATAACTCTTACACTCAACTGCAATGGCTCGCAACCAATGGCAAGCTATGGAAGAAATAGTAGCTGGATTGACTCAGGCCCTGCAAAATGTGGTTCAGGCCGGAAATCAGGCTGCTGCAGTTAGAAACGGAGCCGGTGATTTGCACCGCAATTTTAGGAGTTTAAACCCTCCTCGTTTCTCTGGATCCCCTGATCCGGATGAGGCAGAGAATTGGCAAGAGGAGATAGAGAGGATTTTCCAGGTGATGCAATGCACTAATAGAGAGAAAGTGGTACTGGCCACGTTCCAATTTACTAAAGATGCTCGAGCATGGTGGAAGGCCACCTCGGCCCACCAACCAAATGTAGCTGAACTGGAGTGGGCTGGATTCCTGGAGATATTCCGAGGAAAGTATTTCTCCGAGAGAGTCAAGGAGAAGAAGGTAGTAGAGTTTGCCGCAGTAAAACAGAAAGGGATGTCCGTGGCTGAGTATGAGGCTCAGTTCGCTCGACTTGCTGTGTATGCCCCACATTTGGTGGGAACAGAAAGATTAAAGGCTAACCGTTTCATGGACGGGCTCAGGCCCATGTTCATCAAAAGGCTCGGACCACACAATATTCAAAATTACACTGAGATGGTCCAAAGAGCTCAGCTGGTAGAAGACACCATGGGCAAAGTGGAGGGCATGAGGGGCAAGGACAACTCCAAGCCGGTCTTCATCAAGAAGGGTGCACCTAATATTGCTCCAACCTTTCGTAACAACAACGTCAACAACAACAACAAGAGGCCGAATGCCGGAAGAGATGCTGCGGGAGACAAAAGAGTCAAAATGGAAGGTATGCAGTTGGCTGAGAATTGCAAATTCTGTGATAAACCAGGACACCGAGTTGAGGAATGCTGGAAGAAGCTCGGGGCATACTTGAGATGTGGTGGTCGTGACCACCGTATTCCTGACTGTCCAATGATGAAGGACCAGCCAGGTAGAGCTCAGAATGCACCACAGCGTCAGGAACGCCTTAATGCTGTCATAGAAGCTGACCTACCCGAGGAAGGGGGTATGGTGGAAGGTACCATTTCCATACACTCTCAACCTGCATTTGTGCTTATTGATACTGGAGCTGCTTATTCATTTATTTCCACCACATTTGCTGCAACTCTACCTGTCAAACCTGTCCCCTTGAAATCCAAGATCACTGTAGCCTCTCCACTAGGATCAGAATCTGAACTCACTCACTACTTGCCGAAACGTGAAACTATAATTGGAGGGCACAATCTCCCTGCCGACCTTATCTGTTTAGACATGAAGGGTTATGATGCCATTTTGGGTGTCGATTGGCTAATTGAATATGATGCCGATGTAAACTGTCGCCATAGGAGGGTCACTTTTAAAAGACCAAACCTTCCAACTCTATCACTACTTGGCACCCGTTATCACAAACACCCTATCTTGATATCCTCCTTAAAGTCTTCTAAGCTGATCAACCAGGGTTGTGATGCTTTCCTAGTTTCCGTCTTGGCAACTGAAAAGAAGAAACCGACCCTAGAAGACATTCCAATAGCCAGGGACTATCCTGATGTATTTCCAGAGGAATTACCTGGTATACCACCTGAGCGGGAGGTAAACTTCACCATTGAGTTACTCCCTGGGGCAGCCCTGTTTCGAAAGCCCCGTGCCGCATGTCCCCTGTTGAATTGCAGGAGTTGAAGAGACAGATCCAAGAATTGCTAGATCAAGGTTTTATCAGGCCTAGCACATCCCCGTGGGGAGCACCAGTGCTATTTGTCAGAAAGAAGGATGGGACAATGAGGCTATGCATTGATTACCGTCAGTTAAACCAGTTGACAATAAAGAATAAGTATCCACTGCCCCGCATCGACGAGCTGTTTGACCAGATCTCCGGTGCACAATATTTCTCCAAGATAGATCTAAGATCAGGCTACCATCAACTAAGAATAAAGGAGGAGGATATTCACAAGTCTGCATTCCGGAGTAGATACGGTCACTATGAGTTCGTGGTCATGCGTTTGGTTTAACAAATGCTCCAGCGGCTTTCATGCAACTTATGAACAATATTTATAGGCCATACTTGGACCAGTTTATAGTGGTGTTCATTGATGACATCCTCATTTACTCCAAATCCAAAGAAGAACATGAGGAACACTTGAAGGTTGCTCTACAAGTGCTCAGAGATAATCAACTCTATGCTAAACTTAGTAAGTGTGAATTCTGGATGGAGGAAGTGTCCTTCCTTGGTCACATCATATCCATGGAGGGAATCTCCGTGGATCCATCTAAGGTGGAGGCAGTAAAGAACTGGGAAAGGCCGACAATGGTGTCGGAGATTAGGAGCTTTCTGGGTTAGCCGATTATTATCGTCGCTTCATTAAGGATTTCTCAAAGATAGCTGTACCATTGACTAGGCTTACCAGGAAGGAGAATCCGTTCGCATGGACTGATGAATGTGAAGAAAGTTTTAGGGCATTGAAAGAGCACCTTACCTCAGCACCCGTACTGACCCTGCCAGTTGCTGGGGGTAGTTTTGAAGTATACAGTGATGCATCCGGGATCGGCCTTGGCTGTGTGCTGATGCAAAATGGGAAAGTTATATGCTACGCGTCCAGACAATTGAAGAAGCACGAGGACAATTATCCTGTACATGATCTGGAGCTAGCTGTTGTAGTCTTTGCCTTGAAGATATGGCGTCACTATCTATATGGTGAGAAATTCATTGTGTTTTCTGACCATAAAAGCTTGAAGTATTTGTTTTCTCAGCAGGACTTGAATATGAGACAGCGGAGGTGGTTGGAGTATCTCAAAGACTTTGACTTCACGATCCAATATCATCCAGGAAAAGCAAATGCTGTGGTAGATGCTCTAAGCAGAAAGCCAATGATTACATTGTCAAGTTTAATGGTAGATGAATGGAAGTTATTAGAAGACTTCGCCAAGTTAAATATTGATGCTGACATCAAAGAGAAGGGATGCTTTGTTGCTAGTGTTAGAGCACAACCCACACTATTGGAGGACATCGTAACACTCCAAGACAATGACCCTGTACTTGTGGAGATTAAGGCTAATCTGGACCAGAGGCCGGATTTCTCATTAACTGAAGATGGAATGCTATTGTTCTGGGATCCAGTCTGTGTACCCGGCCATGTGGAGACAAAGAAAGTGATTATGGGTGAGGCTCACAAGACTAGATATACTATTCATCCTGGAACTACCAAAATGTATCAAGATTTGAAAAGAAGCTTTTGGTGGCCTAATATGAAGAGAGAAGTGGCGGAATATGTCGCCCATTGCTAACATGTCAAAGGGTCAAGGCGGAACACTTGCGACCCATAGGTAAACTCAAACCCCTATAAATTCTGGCATGGAAATGGGAAGGTATAGGGATGGACTTTATTTTCGGACTACCCAAATCTAGAGGTGGATTCGATGGTATCTGGGTTATAGTCGACCGCTTAACTAAGTCGGCTCACTTCTTGCCAGTGAAGAATAAGTGGTCAGTAGATGTTCTAGCCGCATTGTATGTGAAGGAAATAGTCAGATTACATGGAGTACCAGTGTCTATCATGTTTGATAGAGACCCTAGGTTCACATCCCACTTTTGGAAAGGACTGCATTACTCCTTGCGATCTAAACTAAACTTTAGCACGGTTTTCCATCCACAGACAGATGGTCAGACGGAGAGAACCAACCAGGTCATTGAAGATATGCTTAGAGCATGTGTCCTAGATTTTGGAGGTAGCTGGCACGAACACTTATCTCTGGTGGAGTTTGCTTACAATAATAGCTATCAAGATAGCATTCAAATGGCACCATTTGAAGCACTCTATGGCAGGAGTTGCCGATCTCCAATATGCTGGTTTGAAGTTGGCGAAAAACAAATGTTAGGACCAGAGATGATAAGGGAAACCACAGAGAAGGTAAAGCTTATTAAAGAAAGAATGGCAGTGGTGCAGCAAAGTCAAAAGGCATATGCAGATAACAGAAGGAGAGACCTGGAGTTTCAGGTGGGTGAACATGTATTCTTAAAGGTGTCTCCAGGCCGTGGGATCAGGCGTTTTGGCATTAAGGGCAAGTTGTCACCAAGGTTTCTCGGGCCTTTAGAAATCCTCGAAAGAGTCGACGAGGTGGCATATCGTCTTGCTTTACCACCACAAATGGACGGAATACACAATGTGTTCCACATATCCATGTTGAAAAAGTATGTACGAGATCCATGGCATGTCATAGAATACGAGCTTCTGGAGTTCAACAAAGACGGAACATAAAGAGAAGCCAATTAAGATCGTGGACCGGGAACTGCGCCAACTAAGGAACAAGGTTATTCCACTAGTAAGGGTTAGATGGAATCAACATATGGATGAGGACGACACGTGGGAAACCGAGGAAGCAATGCGCAAGAGATACTCGGAGTTATTCACAAGTAAGTACGCCTCACTTGTACGATAATTTACTATGCATGAATTTGGGGACGAAATTCTGTTAAGTGGGGGAGGGTGTAGCACCCGGAAATTTTAATTCAAAGTAAATGGAAATAAATAATTTCCATAATATCAGAGTATTTAAAACATACGTATCATTATCGTATGTGCTAAAACACATCATAAAATTGGTAAAAATTATAAATCAACCCTAAATATTATTACTAAATGTTTCACAAAGAAATTTGTGCCAAGAAAAATCAGATTATCCAAGTTTAATGTGTTTCACGACTTATTATCGTAATTCATGAATGAGTCGTAAAATCATTATCACACGTACGTGGAAGAGTCAGAAAATTAAATAAAAATCATATATGGACTTCAAATAATATCCTCTAATGACCCATCAAGAAATTTGGTTCAATAAAAATCATTTGGGTTAGGTTTGAGACTTATTGCGACCGATTATCTAAATAAGGAAACAAGTCGGAAAACCGTTAACACGGAGATACGACCCAATCAAAGATTAAATAAAAGTGTTGGAGAGATTTCCAACATTATATATTAATGACCCAATATCTTAATTGGGCCAATGGACCACATATGACCCAAAAATCAAATGAAGCAAGAAAATACATAGAAATCGTAACCATAAATAAGCTGAAATTAAAAAGAGGCAATTAGAGTTGAATTGGGATGCAATCATGCATTCATGGCAACCAAATTCATGCCAACTATGAGGGGAGGTTTCCTAATGCCTCACACACTCAAAGGGAGGAAGAAATCATCAAAAATAGGAAACCAACATGCCAATCCCGCAACCCTTCTTTCCTAGTTATAATAGGACTCCTAAACACCATGGTTACTTAAATACTCTTCACCCAAACCCTAGGGACGAGTTTAGAACTTGCTGGGGTCATGTGGAGGAGTTCTTGGTGGCTGGGGAGCAGGAGATCGTCCACACCAAGCTGTTCTTCTTCCCCTTCTTGTCTGCTGCAACCTGCACAAACCATCCACTTGAAGTCGACCAAAGGTTAGTCAAACCATAACCAAACCTTGGAAGGCCTATACCCCTGGAACGAGGGTCAAGCCTACATTCTAACCCAAGTGGAATGCCCAAATTCCATGTAGTATACACGGAGTAGTAAGTGTTTTCCTCCAAGTACTTTGTACATAGGTTTTCTGGAATAATGGGACTTCATCAACCCATAAGGTAGGTTTTCTCAGGCCAAACCTTAACATATCCTATACCAATGTGTAGAGCATCAAGTTAACTTTCATTTCCCACTGGTTTCATCGAATTTCATTTAGTAGATTTTGAATTATAAGCATTTTGCCGAAGTTGCGCACTGTTAGGGCTTTCCCCGTTCTTAATATGTTGCACGTGATTCAAGACTGAATTAGAGTAAACTCATAACATGAACATTATTCTACTAGATGTCCTTGTCAGGTTTTATGTTGAACATTTTGTCTAAATCTCATAAGTTATAGAGTTATAATCATGGTAATAGGGATGCTGCATGAAACTACGGTTTTAGGTTATAGTTGGTCTGATGTTGTGTTCGACTTGACCAAAGCCTATCGAAACCATCCTTATTTTCTAATTCTGATTTACTGGTAGTACCCTTGTATGTCTAGGTTGTTTTAAAACTGGTTTCGTTATTTTTCATACATTGTACAATTTGTTCTCTATTTCGGAAGCACCCTGTGTCAATATATGGCAGTTCTAGACCGCAATCCATGAACATGTCCTTGCTCTGGCAGGATTAGGCGCAGACCCTGTGAAGGCGACGGCCCGATAGGCCGCGTTCTGAGGTCCTGTCACGACAGCACCGACCGTCGCATTCTGAACGCGACGAAGCGCTCCGTCGCGATCCTGCTGCCTGATGTGACCGTCCAGTCGCGTTCTTCACAACACCCTGTCGCCTTCTAGTCCCGACCCGTCGCGATCCTTGCTGCGGCCTGTCGCGATCTGACCTTCGGGCCTGACAGCCCCATGTCGCCTTCCTTGTAAGACCCTGTCGCGACCTGACCCTGGGCCTGACAGCCCTATCGCTATCGTTGTATGCCCTTGTCGCGATCTCAGGATTTTTGCACAAAACCCCACTTACTTTCTTGCAAACCTAACCGCTATACCCGAGGTCTGGTTAATACGATATTTAGTGTGTGATTTCACATGTTTTGGGTCTGATCATTGCATGGTGGTTATTTTAATGGCTTAAAAGTGATTAACCCATTTAAAAGCTTTAATTATATGAATGCTATTCTAATTGCTCCTTAAATGTTATGATCCATTCATGCAAACTTATGATTTAACCTCTCCATTATTCTACCATGTTTAAAATGATAATTATTGTTCTTAAAATCTTGCAAACCCATGTGTAGTTAAATGCATTGTTCAATTCGTGCCATCATGTTAAGTGCTTTTCGCGAGTTTGAAACCGATGGTTTGAGAATTAAGACACGCGTACATCACTACACACTTGCACATCTAGGCAGCCCTTTGTTGGGAAATTGGAAACTCTCTACCGGTCATTCCGAATCGGTAGACTAGCGACCTTTTCACCAAGGCCTCCGTAAATCTCCACTGACCATGGATTCTGTAACAACCCAGAATCCGCATTACCAGTAACAACCAGTAACCCGAATTCTGACCCGCTAACCCACGAGACAAGCTCAGAAGGGTAGGAAGTGAAAGTCCGAGGAGACTATATGTAAGAAGATACACACCATGCAAAGCTGTAAAATTTCACTATATGAACATATCATATACATCTCAGAGTCTGAGCAAGTACAGAGTACAGAAGTACAACAAAAATAGTACTACACACTGCAGCTAGGGAGCACCAACACCGGAGTGGCTAGACTCGTCTGGAACGGGAGTCGACGAAGACCCACCTGAAAGGGAAGGGAGTGAGTCTCAAGAAAGAGACCCAGTAGGGAAAAGTAACCCCACCGGTAACAGTTCTAAGTGCGGAAAGTAAACTGAAAGTAAGTACAGATCGCACCACACACAAAATTGTAAACCACGCGGCTCAGTAAACACACACTCACACACACACAGTAAGTAGGACTCAGCTAGGGTCTGTGGCTCGGCGTCCCGTCACCACAGAGGCTCTCAACCCCAGCCACGTGTGCACACTACAGACGCTCTCTCTCGTGTCTGGTCCACGACCGGTTTTTCCCCTACGCTTGACCCTAGCGGTAGAGAAGGGGCTCCACGGAGACCGGCTCAAAACGACCACAAGGATTACGCACAGGACAGAGTCGCACTCAACATCCTGGCTCACTAGCGGAGGATAACCACACACTAGTCGTCTAGACGGAGTCGCACCCACGCCTAGGTAACACAACAGAAACGGGTACACGGTAACGCAACGCGCGTACAACAGACGGAACACACTCAACGTCTGAAACCCCGTACAGTAGTAAACACCTCGTGCCACAATCAACTACTCTTATGCACAGGCGGAGTCACACCCTAAGCCTGGCCCACATGTGTTATTAGGGCGGACATCACATGTCAATCGCCTCTAAACACAACTTAAGTCTGCTGGGACACAGGAGATTAACGGCCACATCGATTGCCGCCAATAAGAGGTAAACGGCACTCACCATGTCGTTTATCCTGATTAAACGGCAATCGAACTTGTCGTTTAAATCACCCCTGAGGATCTCAACGTCAACAGATGTGGACGTTGATATCTTCAGTCCCCTAAATCCAGAACTGAACCGAATCAGTTCCAATGGGTAGAAATACCCAACAGAAGTTCGACTGATGGAGGGAAACACTTCCTCTCATCAATCAGAACTACCAGAACATCAAATCTAAACAGTTTAACACCTAGATTGTCTAATTTATCCAAAATCCCGGCATGATACAACCCAAACCCTAAACCATGATTTGCACCCAAATTCACTTAATTGGACATGCTGGTTTGCTGGGGAAGGTTGTAGGAGTTAAGTCCCTACCTCAGAAAACCTTAAGAATCCCCAAACAGCCACCAATCGTGCCGGATTCCCCGAAGACTCCGCGCGAATCACCCCAAAATCTCGCGATTCCCGCCCGATCAAGCAATGCCACACGATCTAGGGCCTTCCCACGAGCTCAAATCACCCAACAGAGGCTGCGGAAATCAAGAAAAGCAAAGGTGGGAGGAAGGAGAGGAAAGGAGAAAGATGGGTTCTGCTCTCGGGCTGCCCTATTTCAACAGGACTGGTTAGTCGACGTCAACATCTCTAGCCGCCAACTAAACTGCCAACAGACTGACATCCAGATCTCATGTCGTTGAGTTCATCATCAGACGTCCACATCGCTGGACGCTGACTCTGACTCAACGGCAAACCCTGGCCGTCAACAACACAGAACCTCAAATAGACCCAATAAGGATCCACTAAAGACCCGAGACCTTACAGCCCTCCCCCCTTAAGGAATTTTGCCCTCAAAATTCACACAACACAAGGAAAGAAGACTTACCAAAGAGGTACGGAAACTGCTCGCGCATTTCGTCTTCCTGCTCCCATGTCGACTCACCACCGGAGTGCCGCTGCCATACAACACGAACTAAAGGGATTGCCTTGTTCCTTAACCTCTGAATTCGGCGATCCTCAATGTGCAACGGAAACTCTGGTACAGTCAACACTGGAGTCACCTCAGACCACTCTGCACTCTGCAGAACGTGAGACTCGTCAGAAAGGTACTTCCGAAGCATCGACACGTGGAACACGTCGTGCACTGCTGCCAATTCTGATGAAAGCTCAAGTCTGTACGCCAAACCTCCGACACGCTCAGTAATGGTAAAAGGACCAATAAAGCGAGGACTCAACTTTCCACGCTTACCGAACCTCACCACTCCTTTCATAGGAGACACACGAACAAACACCTGGTCTCCTACCTGAAACTCGAGCGGTCGCCTGCGCTGATCTCCATAACTCTTCTGCCGACTCTGAGCTGACTGAAGCCTCTTCTCACAAGCTGGACTACCTCAACTGACTGCTGAACCAACTCTGGCCCTGTGACAACACGCTCGCCAACCTCGAACCAGTCGAGAGGAGTGCGACACGGTCGTCCGTACAAAGCCTCGTATGGTGCCAAACCGATACTGGAGTGATAGCTATTATTATATGCGAACTCGACCAACGGCAAGTGAGCTGTCCACGACCCTTGCCACTCCAGACAACAAGCTCTAAGCATGTCCTCCAAAGTCTGGATAGTCCGCTCTGACTGACCGTCTGACTGAGGGTGGTAGGCGGAACTAAAAGCTAACTCTGTCCCCAAAGCTCTCTGGAAACTGCGCCAGAACCCAGAAGTGAAGCGAGGATCCCTGTATGACACAATAGAGATCGGCACTCCATGCAAAGGAACAATCCGCTCTATGTACAACGCGGCCAACCTACTCACACCCCAACTAGTCCTGACAGGCAAGAATCTGGCAGTCTTCGTCAATCTGTCCATAAGAACCCAAATGCTGTCAAAACCTCCAGCTGTCCTCGGCAAACCACAAACAAAGTCAGTCGTCACGTGGTCCCACTTCCACATCGGAATCTCTAACGGCTGCACAAGTCCTCCTGGACGCTGATGTTCGGCCTTCACCTGCTGATAGACCAAACATAGCAACAAAAGTTGCTATGTCTCTCTTCATCCCAGGCCACCAAAACTGACGTCTCAACCTGTGGTACATCTTGGTTGCTCCTGGATGAATAGAGTACCTGGAAACCATGTGCCTCCTGCAAAACAACTCTCCTGATAGACTCCTCAACAGGAACATAGAGTCTATCTTGGAACCTAACAGTCCCGTCCTCACAAAGCTCAACCTCTGGAAGAAGCAACATACTGCGCAACTCGGGATCTGCCTGCTGAGCCTCAGCAACCTGTCTCACAACTGCGGGAGCTGCTAACAAACTGCCCAACACAATCTGACGACGACTAGACGAAACTCTGAAAGACCCCTCTGTCGCAGACTGCCACAACTGCCACTCTCTAAGCATCAGATGACTCATCTGCGCTTTCCTACTTAAGGCATCTACAACTACATTCGCCTTTCCAGGCTTATACTCAATACTGAAATCATAGTTTTTCAGATATTCCATCCATCGACACTGCCTCATATTCAGATCCCTCTGAGAAAACACATATCTCAAGCTCTGGTGGTCGGTACGGACTACAAAACTCACTCCGTACAGGTAAAGACGCCAAATCCGCAAAGCAAACACCACAGCTGCAAGCTCTAGGTCGTGGGTCGGGTAACTCTCCTCGTGGGGCTTAAGCTGGCGAGACGCATAAGCCACCACTCGGCCCTGCTGCATCAAGACCGCACCCAAACCAACACCTGAGGCATCTGTGCAAACCTCAAAACCCTCATCACCTGAAGGTAAGGCAAGAACTGGCGCCGACGTAAGTAGTCGCTTCAACTCTATGAAGCTCTGCTCACACTGCTCCGACCACACAAATGGAACTCCCTTTCTCGTCAACCGAGTCAAGGGTGCAGCAACCTGAGAAAAGTCTCGAACAAACCTGCGGTAGTAACCTGCCAAACCCAGAAAGCTACGAATCTCAGACACAGATCTGGGACTCTCCCACTGCAAAACTGCCTCAACCTTCGCTGGATCCACTGAAACTCCCTCACCTGAGATCACGTACCCCAAAAAGTGAACCTGTTATAGCCAAAACTCACACTTACTAAGTTTGGCATACAACTGGTGCTCTCGCAAAGTCTTCAACACGATCCTCAGGTGCTCGGCGTGCTCGTCCTCCGAAGCGGAGTACACCAGAATGTCGTCAACAAACACTACGACAAACCGGTCTAAGAACTAGTGGAACACCCGGTGCATCAGATCCATGAAGGCTGCTGGAGCATTGGTGAGCCCAAACAGCATCACCAAAAACTCAAAGTGTCCATATCTGGTCCGAAAAGCAGTCCTCTCAATGTCCGAATCTCTAATCCGCAACTGATAGTAGCCCGATCTCAAGTCAATCTTCGAGAAGACACGAGCAGACTGAACTGATAAAAGAGATCATCAATCCTAGGAAAAGGATACCTATTCTTGATGGTCACTTGATTTAGCTTCCTGTAATCAATACACAATCTCAGGCTACCATCCTTCTTCCGGACAAACAAAATAGGTGACCCCCACGGAGAAAAGCTAGGACGAATATAGCCCTTCTCCAACAACTCCTCAAGCTGCCTCTTCAACTCCCTCAACTCCGCTGGTGCCATACGGTACGGTGCCTGAGCAAAAGGTAAAGTGCCAGGAACCAACTCCACAGTAAACTCAATCTCTCTCTCTGGTGGTAGACCAGGCAACTCTTCCAGAAAGACATCCGGAAACTCACACACTACAGGAATGTCTCCCACTCCCGAGGCAATCTGGTCAAGAGTCACTGCAGAAACTAGGAAACCTGACAACCAGAAGCAAGTAACCTCCCTGCCCTCAAAGCAGAAACTAAAAAGCGAGAAGTAAGAGGTACGATACCCTGGAAGTAGAACGCCGCTTCCCCAGGTATCCGCAAGTGCACCCTCTTCTTCTGGCAATCCATCACTGCACCATACCGCTCTAACCAGTCCATACCCAAAATCACATCATAATCATATAACTGCAAGGCAAACAGACGAGCTGAAAACCACTGATCCTGTAACTGCACAGGTACCTTCTCGAGACAGTAGGACGTAAGAACAAAGTCCCCTGTCGGCAACTCTACTGCCAACTCAACAGACTCTCCCGAACTCAACTCTCCAAGGGAGTCTAAAAAGTCCTCAGACACAAAAGAGTGAGAGGCACCGGAATCAAATAAAACTCTAGCTGCACAACCAAAAACTGAAACAGTACCTTCCACCAGGTGAGCTGCCTCCGCGTCTGCACGGGTCAAGTGAGTAACACGACCTCTACCTCTCGACCCACCAGAACCTCCGGTCTACTGACGCTGCTGCACAGGTGCCTGCTGCTGCTGCTGCTGCTGCACTCGAGGCTGTGTCTGGTCTATCTGCTGCTGGGCACACGAGGTAACAAAGGACAATCTCGCGCCATGTGACCCATCTGGTCACACCGGTAACACTGGCCAGCAAAAGTACGATGTACCTGCTGCGAAGGCTGTCCTGCCGGCTGCTGAACACTCCCAACCGACTGCTGCCTCTGCTCTGCCTGCCTCCTATCACGCCGAAACTTCCTTCGAGATCCTGACTTCGCCGTCGTCCCAGTAGAAGTGGACGCGTAGGAAGTCGCAGTCCTCGGGGTCGTCTGCACACTACCCTGCTACTGGTGAGGCTGAGAAGTAACTACTTGCGCCTGAACCTCTGCGCTCCGAGCACGAGTCCGTTAGGTATCTGCCTCCAACGCTGCCGCTGTCTGATAGGCCGCATCTAAGTCTGTGACACGAGCAACTATCAGTGCCTGCCTGAGCTCTGGCCTCAAGCCTCTCACAAACTGCTGAGTCCTCAGACCCTCATCTCCCATAATCTACGGAGCATAACGCCCCAGCTCCACAAATCTGGCCCTGTACTGCACCACAGTAGAGTCCCTCTGCTGCAAGTCCAGGAACTGGTACAACCTCTTCGTCCGGACGTAAGTAGGACAGAAGGCTCTCTCAAAAGAAACGACAAACTCCTGCCACGGAATCTGCCTAAGTGGACGAGACTGAAAAGTAGTCTCCCACTCAGCGGACCACCAAGTCAACGCCTGCGCCTGCAACTGGTAACTAGCTAACAGCACTCGCTTCTCTGGAACACACTCCATGGAACGAAAAGTCCGCTCCACTGCATCTAACCATGCTCGCGCTGCATCTGGATCAGGCTGGCCCAAAAACTGAGGAGGCTGAAACTGCAAAAACTCCCTCAACACCCTCCCAGTACCACCCTGGGGTACCGGCGCGTCACGGTGCTGAGCAACAAACTGAGCCATCCCCTCAAGAAATCGAGTCATGTCTAATCCCTGAGCTACCTGAGGTGGAGGTGGCGGAACAATACCACTATGCGCATCCTGTGGCAAAGGCTGCGTCTGCTGAGGTGGCGGAGCATCTCCAACCTCCTGACGACTCGCCTGCTGGCTACTCCCTCTCTAGGACGTCGCCTAGGCGCCATATAACTACACACAAAACAAAAATACACACATAAATACACTAACTACTCCGGGCTAGTTAGCTAGCTACAGTTGCAGCTGTACTCTTTAAACTCTGAGTTAACATGATGGGTATTTCTTATATATATCTCATCAGACCAGTCTCTGATACCAAACTGTAACGACCCAGAATCCGCATTACCAGTAACAACCAGTAACCCGAATTCTGACCCGCTAACCCACGAGACAAGCTCGGAAGGGTAGGAAGTGAAAGTCCGAGGAGACTATATGTAAGAAGATACACACCATGCAAAGCTGTAAAATTCACTATATGAACATATCATATACATCTCAGAGTCTGAGCAAGTATAGAGTACAGAAGTACAACAAAAAAAGTACTACTCACTGCAGCTAGGGAGCACCAACACGGAGTGGCTAGACTCGCCTGGAACGGGAGTCGACGAAGACCCACCTGAAAGGGAAGGGAGTGAGTCTCAAGAAAGAGACCCAGTAGGGAAAAGTAACCCCACCGGTAACAGTTCTAAGTGCGGAAAGTAAAAACTGAAAGTAAGTACACGTCGCACTACACACAAAACTGTAAACCACGCGGCTCAGTAAACACACACTCACACACACACAGTAGGTAGGACTCAGCTAGGGTCTGTGGCTCGGCGTCCCGTCACTACAGAGGCTCTCAACCCCAGCCACGTGTGCACACTACAGACGCTCTCTCTCGCGTCTGGTCCACGACCGGTTTTTCCCCTACGCTTGACCCTAGCGGTAGAGAAGGGGCTCCACGGAGACCGGCTCAAAACCACCACAAGGAGTACGCACAGGACAGAGTTGCACTCAACATCCTGGCTCACTAGCGGAGGATAACCACACACTAGTCGTCTAGACGGAGTCGCACCCACGCCTAGGTAACACAACAGAAACGGGTACACGGTAACGCAACGCGCGTACAACAGATGGAACACACTCAACGTCTGAAACCCCGTACAGTAGTAAACACCTCGTGCCACAATCAACTACTCTATGCACAGGCGGAGTCACACCCTAAGCCTGGCCCACATGTGTCATTAGGGCGGACATCACATGTCAATCGCCTCTAAACACAACTTAAGTCTGCTGGGACACAGGACATTAACGGCCACATCGATTGCCGCCAATAAGAGGTAAACGGCACTCACCATGTCGTTATCCTGATTAAACGGCAATCGACCTTGTCGTTTAAATCACCCTGAGGATCTCAACGTCAACAGATGTGGACGTTGATATCTTCAGTCCCCTAAATCCAGAACTGAACCGAATCAGTTCAATGGGTAGAAATACCCAACAGAAGTTCGACTGATGAAGGGAAACACTTCCTCTCATCATCAGAACTACCAGAACATCAAATCTAAACAGTTAACACCTAGATTGTCTAATTTATCCAAAATCCGGCATGATACAACCCAAACCCTAAACCATGATTTGCACCCAATTCACTTAATTGGACATGCTGGTTTGCTGGGGAAGGTTGTAGTAGTTAAGTCCCTACGTCAGAAAACCTTAAGAATCCCCAAACAGCCACCAATCGCGCCGGATTCCCCCGAAGACTCCGCACGAATCACACCAAAATCTCGCGGTTCCTGCCCGATCAAGCAACGCCACACGATCTAGGGCCTTCCCACGAGCTCAAATCACCCAACAGAGGCTGCGAAAATCAAGAAAAGCAAAGGTGGGAGGAAGGAGAGGAAAGGAGAAAGATGGGTTCTGCTCTCAGGCTGCCCTATTTCAACAGGACTGGTTAGTCGACATCAACATCTCTAGCCGCCAACTAAACCGCCAACAGACTGACGTCCAGATCTCATGTCGTTGAGTTCATATCAGACGTCCACATCGCTGGACGCTGACTCTGACTCAACGGCAAACCCTGGCCGTCAACAACACAGAACCTCAAACAGACCCAATAAGGATCCACTAAAGACCCGAGACCTTACAGATTCCCATGGCCGACGAGTTGGTTGTACCATTGAAGTTCCCTAGAGATAGCGCGCACTTCCTTTCAATTCTGTTCTCATGAGTGTGACTTACAAACTAGACTAAAGCCATTAATGTAAAGATTGAACGAAAGTATAAATCGTACATTATGCTGCCGAATTTATCTCTTGACCATTGTTCTCATGAAATCATGTTCAATTACTTATTACTTGTTCTCATCATCATCATGATCATGACAATACACATGTTACTTATTGAAACTCTCATTGGCCATTAATAATGATTGTGGGTATCTTCATTTAAAAATTTACATGAGATGCTGACAGGGCACGGCGTGTGTCCAAGGGCTCCAATGTAGCCCCAATGACGGCGAGTCATAGATATACTGTTAACTATGGGGTATAATGATTACTGGCGTTGCATCTGCACTGGGAGTCTTGCTTGCTTGTTGAATGATAGATACAATACCACATACACGTGTCTGGTGTACATTCTTGATGGATCTTTTCTCGGTGTACATTAGTGTCTACGTGCTGGATTAGTGTTACTGATCGTGCTCATACCTTCTTGCTTGCTTGCTTGCGTGATATGGCCATCCTGCATTTAATGCAGTTAGTGATATCTTGCGTTCTTGAAAGCTATTAACATCAAGTGAAATCTTGCGTGCTTGTACAAAGTGATCTATTGCTAGTTCTTTCTTGTCACCTTGTTCAAAAATCTTATTCTATCTTGTTCACTCTATCCAGCTTGTTTTCATGTATCAAGTTTTATTGAGTTTTATTCATACATGCATATCATGACATTGATCGTGCTTACCTAGTTCTAAATTGCTAATCACTTATATCATTGCCCGCACATTGAGATATAAATCCTACTGGGCTAGTTTGCTCATCCCCTACTTTTACCCAATCTAGGTGACTATGACATCCAAGAGGAAGAGCAAGTCGAGGATGGGAATGCGTCCGAGTGAAGAGCGTTCCAATTATGAGTCTATCTATAGTTAGTTTACTTTGAGTGTTAGATTCATGTAGTAGGAAGTGAGGAATAGAATGTACTTTTCCTTTTATTGAGTCTTAGTCCTGTACTAGTTTCTTTTTTTTAAATACACTTGAATACAATTAAGTTGAGTTCAAATTTGGGCCCAATGATGATGTATGTTGTTATACATTTAGTGCGAGCTAGCTAGAGGCTTATTTGCCGACTGTTCACGTCTCGAATTTTCGACTCGAATTCTTCGACCTAATATCCGCTGCGAAATTCTCTGGACGTGACAATTACTCTACCTTTTAAAGCACTAATTATTTAAAGCCTACTTGATTCACGAGATTTAAGTCTTACTGGGCGTTATCGCTCACCCTTCGTTATTTATTATTGTGTCTCAAGTAAGCTAGATGACGTCACACACACTAATAAGACGGGACCAGAGTGATGAGCAACCTGGAGTCAGTTGAGGAAGTTTCCCTAGTACAATGGAGTCTAGTAGTTGTTGCTTAGATTTCTTTTCCAATGTATTGATGTCAATGGAGCACAATGTAGTGGCTCCAAATAGTGGTTGTAATTGTCTTAGCGAATTTAAATGAAATGAAGAGTTTTTTTTCCAATTATTGTCATTAGATGCTCTGAATCATTCAACTATTGTACATTCTACTCTACTAGGTACTTTGCTCATGCCTCCCTTATTTATTCCGCTACTAAATTGGCGGGGCGTGATAGGACATGTGCACATCATGGTGCTGCTAGGGATTGAGTTGCTTTTGCAGTTCTTGGAGCTCTTTCTTGATGGACGCCCACTTAGACATCATGTCGGGAGCGGCAGAGGGTTGAGCATATAAAGAGGTGGCACGAGATGCCAGCTTGACACCTGGCTCGAAGTGCTGTTGTGAATAGCAAGGGAGATAGGGGGGAGATCAGGGCCTTGATTCATGTAGACGATAGTGCTCAGATTCAAAAGGAGTGAATCAAATTGCCCTTGGATGAATGGGAGTGTTCTCGGCTTGTCCCGTGACGACATGGGGGCCAGAAGTGGGTGCCATGGGGCAATAAGTGCCCACTCTAGGAGAGGGTGATGAGATGGTCTTCCCTTTGACAGCCATCATGAGAACTTGGATTTATGATTGATCAAGCTGAGGAATAAGCAAATGAGTTGAGCAGCTTGATCATCTGCCTGAGGGGGATGAACAGAGTGAGATGGGCCATCATCGTCAGGATGGTGACTCTCGCTGGCACGGACTGTGGCAACCAAGGGCTAGGCTGACCCCTCGAAGAGATCATGAGGATGGGACTCCTCATAGTGTTGGGTGGTATGGAAGGCAGAATCTGATTCTCGTCACTATAGATTGGGTTCAGAAAGGACTCCATATTTGGAATGTGAGAGCCATGACACACCAAAACAAGGGACGCCTATCCAGACTTAAGAAACAACTTTCCTAAATAAACACCTATTTCCTAAACAAGCAATCGTATTTGAACAAAAGAAAGAGAAGATGTCTCACCCAAAGAAAGCAATTGACAATGATGATGGTTTCTTTATTTGGTAAAAGTTTGCCTTTAATGGATTGACTATTTAGCAAGTTCCCTCAAAGGACGGGCTTCCTAAAGAGAGAAGGCTTCCAACATCAGGTTTGACTAGGATTTTCATAGACTCACCAATGCATGAACCTAATTCCAAGGTGACAACAGGTACAACTAGTCTGGTGGCCGTGTGGGAATCCACGGTTAGTGGGGACTTACGGAGGCCCTCAAAAGAGTGCTCTAGTAGGATACAAGGAATATGTGGCCGAGAGAGCTAGTGTCGCCAAGGAGGACAACCTAAACTATGATATGGAGATATGTATGTTGAACCACTCTTATTATATCCTTTATTTTGATGAGAACAAAACTCATGATTAACTTGAATATTATGAATATAGTTAATATCATGATTTTCTCATAAATACATCATACTATGGCACAATCGTTTCATGATTTGCACGGGAAGCTAAATCGAGTGTTATTCAATGCATATCAATTACAGACTAGGTGCCACATCGATTACGGTTCACTAAATATCGATTTTGTTAATCATTGATTTCACTGAACCATCGATTTCGTTTAGAACATTGACTTCAGTTGAACATCAATTTCATTCAAACATCGATTTCGTTAAACAACAATTTCAACATTGATTTCACAGAAACATCGATTTCGTTCAACAACGATTTACTTAAACATAGACTATGTTTCAACAACGATTACACTCAACATTGATTACATTGTACATAGATTACTATGTTCACATCGACTTCAACACGATTATCTAAACATCGATTACATTTAAACATCAACTATCTTTGAACAGCGATTATGTTTAAAACATCAACTCTATTTGACATCGATTGTTTCTAACTTAAACATCGACTACCTTTAAACATCCATTGACTCTCACTTCAAATGTTTCAAAATACCTTTGCGCCAGTGAAAAAATTCAAATGACTTTCTAATATTATATTGTATTTCTCTGACAGATAAAAAAGGTCTTATAGCAAGCTGTCAGCAAGAAAAGCACCTACATTCTATTCCTAGCTATCTGAAGGAAAACATGGACAAAAGGAAAAAGAGGTATGAACCATTTGACAAAAGACTTCAAGAGTCTAATCATTGCATTGCATTTAATGTATGCAGGCCACCTCTCACACACAGTCAACATCTTGGACATACTGTAGACATACTTGGAGTACGCACTAGCTGGAACATCTTCCTCCATTCCAAGTAGCCAGTAGGCATTGAAGGAAGTCGTTAGACTCAAGAAAGAGAGCTGAAAGAAGAAGAGAGCCAAGAATCTCCCACGGCCAATCTATCAACGAATCACTTCAAGCTGCCCATAAAAGGGAGAAGGAAAAGTAGAAGAAGAACAAGAAGACTGAGCGAACCTGAAGATCATTCAAAGAGTGTACATCCAGTGACTATCAAAATCGATGCACACTCAATCAAGAAAGGAAGAGAGATCGAGCCTATTCAAGCCGTCTACCTCTTTTCTCATTCTCTCTATGTGTGTCTCTATGTATTTGAATGAGAGAACTAGGGGTTTAGCCTAAGGAGAGTCTTGTCCTGTAAACTCTTTCCTTCTTAGGCTCAGTCTCAGATCAAGCATTACATTATTTAAATAGAGATTGATCTAGGGGCTTCAGGTCCTTGTTTCTATGATTAGAAGTGTCCTCTTTGGGTAGAAGAGAAGGCTTGTTGTGCAAGCATTCCCGGTTGAAGGGAAAGACCAGCTTGTGCCTGGTCCTACTGTGGGTCTGTACTAGTGTTTCCATTATTTGAAGGGGGAAGACCTGACGAGGGTGTGTACCAGTGAGTTGCTTCTGAGCTTGTAAAAGAAGGACCTGGCTGAGGTGAAACCAGTGGCCTGCCTTATTATGCCGAGGAGAAAAGAGAAGAAGACCAGCAGGGGGTGGGGTGTTATATGTCATAAGGGGGGACTATACCCCTTGGTTAGTGAATTCCCAAGAATTTGCTTGGGGACTAGACGTAGGACTCCTGGTTCATAGGAGGTCCGAACCAGGATAAATCTCTATGTTCCTGTATGCTTGCTTCCATGCCTTTAATTTGTTTGCACATGACTTTTTAGACTAACGAAACATTTTCAAGTGGTGATTGTTGTTTTAGTTTTTCAGATTACCTATTCAGCCCCCCTCTAGGTTAGTCTTGCTGCCAACCGTAAGTGGGCCAACAAGTGGTATCAGAGGGTTGGTCTCTAAACTTCAAGAAGATCTCATGATCTTAGAGCAAAGATCCATGGCAGCTCAAGGTTTTACAAATGGTCAATCCATATTCCAGCCACCACTATTTGATGGAGAAGATTATCAATACTGGAAGACTAGGATGAAGTTTTTCCTTCAAGACTATGACTACCAAATCTAGAGCATCATAGAAGATGGTGATCTCAAATCTCTAAGCCCAAGGGAGAATGGACTGTTGAAGTTAAAGAACAAGCTATCCTTGAACAACAAGGAAAAAGCATCATGTGTTGCGCTCTGACCAGCAAGAGTTCAACAGAATTTCTGCCTGCAAAACAACAAAGGACATGTGGGGAAACGCTAAGGCTCACATATGAAGGGACTGACACTGTAAAAGAAACAAGAATCGATATCTTGGTGTCAAAATATGAGAAGTTCCAATGGAACCAGTGAGTCCATAGCTCATATGTACAACGAGTTTACTGAAATTGTAAATGGACTTGTAGGTTTAGGAAAGAAGTTTAGCCAGGGAGATATGGTCAGGAAGATCCTAAGATCTCTCCAAAGGAGTGGACTACAAAGGTCACTTCTATAGAAGAGCTAATAACCTCTCCAAAACGACACTGGAAAAGCTCATTAGATCTCTCATGGCTCATGAGATCAACATGGAGATATTAGGAGAAAGCTCTTTCAGAAGAAGCCCAAATAATGCACTCAAAGTTAAGAAGAGCCTTCGGATGAAGACACTACTAGTGATAGTAGTGATGTTGACAGTGAGGAAGAAATCATCCGAAAAATCAAAAGCCAAGAGCAAGGAGAAAAAGAAGAAAGAAAAAAATAGAAGAAAACAAGAAACATGAAAGGAAAATCATAATAGCTACAAGGGATAACTCCCAGACACCTCAAGCACATAAAAAGATGAAGAGAATGCCAATCTACTTTGATGAATAAAATAGCAAAAAGGTATTCAAATGGGTACGGTTAAGAATGCTCAAAAGTATCTGATTAGTGACTATCTACTCATCACTCCATTCCTATCTGAAGAGGAAATAGTCATCCTTAGTTTTTAGTTTTTGTTTTTAAATTTACATTTCTTTTGTGGTTTACTCCTAAATTACAAAGCTACTAACATCCGCAAGGATTTTATCTTTTATATAGATCAATGCAGGGAATATCCTGAAGACCTCCCAACATAACAACAAATGCAAATACAATAGGAGATGTCGACAGACAAAGGAGCCATACACAAAAGGGGAGCCTCACATTCAGGGGAAGAAATACTAAGAGGGAGCAATAAACTCTGAAGCTATAAACGTATTGCTGAACCCCTCTCCTTCAAATGGTAAGAATATTCTTTATGGGGGAGAATGCAAATGGTAAGATCCTTCCTTTTGTGTTATGACACAAAAATGGAGAGAGTATCTTTAACCTGTGAATTTTCTATCTATTTCATGTTTTAAGTATCTTTGTTAGAAAATTCTCATAAGTCTTGTCATCACCAAAAAGGGGGAGATTGTTGAACCAATTCTTTATTATATCCTTTTTTTGGTGATAAAAGACTCATGATTCACTTAAATATTATGAATATTGTAACGGCGCCGATGCCCGGACCCCCGATTTCCACCAAGGATCTGACCATCAGCACCACTGCCCATTGGCCCGGAGACCCAGAAGGGCTAACGGACCAGTGTAACAAGATATGTAAGGGGAGTAAGTGACAACAAAATGCACTAAAAAGTACTAACAAAGTGAAGGAAGAGAGTCCAAACAATGTACAAGTCTAGTACAGTCCAATGTAGTAAAGTAGAAGTGCAGATAAAGTAAAGGGGATAACAGATCCCTTAGGGGCATACCCCGAGGATGAAGTAACAATGTACTGTGGACAATGCTCACGGAAGACGCCGTCTACTACGGCCCCGTCTCCTTAGCTCGCGCGGAAGGTGCTGCTGCGAAGTCTCACCTGTAAAAGAGAGAATGAGCTTCACGAAGAAGCCCAGTAGGGACTACCAATCTCCACTAGTTCTAACAACAGAATAGATCTATATGTGCACAATTGAAATAAAGTAGTAAATCTATTCTACTAACAAAGTAAGTGCGGAAGCGTAAAGTAACTACACTATCATCGGTCTAAGCTAAAAGTCAGGATCGGAACCCGTGTAAACCACGACACTGGGAAGAACCCAAGCCTATAAACACAGACAGTAACAACTGCTCGGCCAAAGACACTAGCTACAAGACCACTACATTAGTCAAACCGTCAGGTGCGCCACACGCCTTACCTCGACCGACAGCATGTCTAGCACCTCCCGTCAGAGTGAGACGCGGAACTAAGGTAACCATAACTGCCGTAGTTTGGCCAGACTACGGTCCCACACCTGGCCCCTCTACGTGGTACCGCAACCAAGTAGAGTGAGGTAGTGAGAAAAGGAACTAGCTAATCTGTGCCAGAAGAGCACCAAACCACCTCGGCGTCCCAGATCAATTAAGAGAGCTCTATAAACGACTCTACACCACTATCCCCACCGTTTTCCCCTTTGCTACTAGATTCTGTGACTCGAGCTCACCTGCCGCCCAGAGAACTCCCTCAAACAGGAGCGCAGGCACCGGGGGTCCAGGTAATGATAACAACCTCTCTCACGGACAAGTCCTCGAGTGCCTAGCACCGGGGAGAAAGACTAGAGTCGGACCGTGCTAGGAAAAACAACACAGGTGCCAAGAAAATCGAGTCGCAGTGGAACGGAAAACTCAAAACAGGTCTCTAGTCGCTCTCTGTCAGAGAGGCGACGCAAGTGGTGGTCTGTCACGACCTTATCGCGACGACCCTGCCAGACGTGACCCGGGTCAAGAAGGCTACCCAAACCCCGTCACGTTACTAACGTGATGGGGCAGGCCGTCGCCACAAAATAGGGACCTGATGAATGCGACGCATATACCCGTCGTGATTAGGAAACATAACGGGTACTGGAGACGCGTTCAACAGGACGCGATGGGGCGATACGTCGCGACATGGTCGCGACCAGGAAACCCGTCGCGACCACAAACAGAGGCCACCCGAGGCCTCCAAAAACGCCCCTAAAACTACAAACCTGGTGTGCACAAGGGGATTGGAGCATGTAGAATGATGTAAACACATGTAAGGAGCTCAAACCACCCTCAATCACACCCATGCATGCCCAAGAAATGGATCTACACTCAAGAATATCACATGCAAGCATGAAACCCTCTTTACCCAAACCCCCAATCCAAGCCTAAACCAAGCATCATATGGATCCAACAAGCACACATGCATCCCTATCATGAGTTTCTAAGGCATTGGGAGAAGGGGATTGGACCCTCGCATGATCGAACTAGGGGGAAGCAAGGAGTCCCTACCTCAACTGGAATAGCCACCCTGTGGGGTCTTCTCATGTGTGTGGCCATGCCCTTGCTCCAAGCTCCACGAAGACTCCGTCCACGAGCCATGAAAATCCTACACGCCAAGGAAGAGTCACCAACGCGAAGTGGAAGCCATGCCAAAGAAGAACGCCAAGCCAGAAGGATGAACCACCCACACACCTCACACCACACGTCACACTCTCCCCGGAGGAAGAAGCACAGAGAGGGGGTCAGAGCGGAGAAACACAGGCAAAATAGGAAAATAGAAGAGGTGCTCTGTGGCCTGTGCACTTAAACCTCGATCTTCAAAATGCGACAGAGCTGACTGTCACTTTTAGCATTGCTACGCGATGGTACTACGTCATGATCTGGAAGGACTCTCAGACCTGATGGTCAAACCCACTATGCATCGCGTATGCAGACCTGACATCATGAACGGACAGATTGGCATGTCTCATTCATGCATGCGTGACGACAGGTGTCTCAACCGTCCCGATAGCAAACCGACAAGGAAGCATGTGTTGTCAGAGTGAGTCACGACAGGGGCGGCTGGTGCATCCTAATCTAGAACGCGACGGTCACCTCCGATGCCTTCAGAAGGCGATGGCTCGAAGCGTCACAACCTCAGACGAAGGTGACTGACCCACAAGAGGGAGGATGTTATAAAAATAGTTAATATCATGATTTTCTCATAAATACATCATGTATGGCACAATCGTTTCATGATTTGCACTGGAAAGCTAAATCGAGTGCTGTTGAATGCATATCGATTACTGACTAGGTGCCACATCGATTACGGTTCACTAAAATATCGACTTTGTTAAACATCAATTTCGTTTAGAACATCGACTTCAGTTGAACATCGATTTCATTCAAACATCGATTCATTAAACATCGATTTCACTGAAAACATCGATTTCGTTCACAACGATTTCACTTAAACATCGACTATGTGTCAACAATGATTACATCTCAACATTGATTACATACGTACATAGATTACTATGTTCACATCGACTTCAACATCGATTATTTAAACATCAATTATGCTTGAACATCGATTACGTTTAAATATCAACTATCTTTGAACATCGATTATGTTGAAACATTCAAATCTATTTGAACAACGATTGTCTCCTAACATAAACATCGACTACCTTTAGACATTGATTGCATCTAAGATCATGTTCAAAATACTTGGTGCCTAGTGAAAATTCAAATGAATTTCTAACTCTTATATTGTCATTTCTCTGACAGATAAAAAAGTCTTATAGCAATATGTCAGCAAGAAACAGCACCTACATTCTATTCCTAGCTATCTGCAGAAAACATGGACAGAAGGTAAAAAAAGGTAAGAGCCATTTGACAAAAGAATTCATGATCTAATCATCTGCGTTGCATTTAATGTATGCAGGTCTACCTCTACACATAGTCAACATCTTAGACCTGCTGGACATCCTTGGAAGTACGCACCAGCTGGAACATCTTCCTCCATTCCAAGTAGCTAGTGGGCACTAAAGGAAGCCGTTAGACTCAAGAAAGAGAGCTGAAGAAGAAGAGAGCCAAGAATCTACACGGTCATCTATCAACGAATCTCTTCAAGCTGCTCCATAAAAGGGAGAAAGGAAAAGTAGAAGAAAAACAAGAAGACTGAGCAAACTGAAGATCATTCAAAGAGTGTACATTAAGTGAGCATCAAAATTGATACCACTCAAGCAAGAAAGGAAGAGAGCTCGAGCGTATTCAAGCTGAAGCATTCAAGCCGTCTTCCTCTTTGCTCATTCTCTCTCTGTATGTCTGTGTATTTGAAAGAGAGAATTGGGGGTTTAGCCTAAGGAGAGTTTTGTCTTGTAAACTCTTTCATTCTTAGGCTTAGTCTCAGATCAAGCATCATGTTTATATAGAGTTTGATCTAGGGGCTTTAGGTCCTTGCTTCTGTGATCAGAAGTGTCCTCTTCGGGTAGAAGAGAAGGCTTGTTGTGCTAGGGTTCCCCTTGTTGAAGGGAAGACCAGCTTGTGCCTGGTGGTGACCTGCTGGGTTCTGTACCAGTGTTACCCTTATTTGATGGGAAGACTACTGTGTGTGTACCAGTGAGTGGCTTCTGAGCTCGTAAAAGAAGCACCTGGCTGAGGTGAAATAATGGGCTCCTCTTGCCGAGAAAGAGAAGAAGACAAGTAGGGGCTGGGTGTTGTATGTCCTAAAGGGGGACTGTACCCTTGATTAGTGAAATTCCAAGAGTTTGTTGGGGACTGGACGTAGGCCTCCTGGTTGATAGGATGTCCGAACCAAGATAAATCCTATGTTCCTTGTGTGCTTGCTTCATGCCTTTAATTTCTTTGCACACGCCTTTTAGACTAACAAAATATTTTCAAGTAGTGATTGTTGTTTTAGTTTTTAGAATACCTATTCACCCCCCTCTAGGTTAGTCTTGGTGCCAACCATAAGTGGGCCAACAATGTATGCACTTATGTGCACCAGAGTCTATGCAAAGTCTAACCTGAAACATGCAAACAAAAACCAGGCCGACCTGCTCTCAGAAGCGGAAGGCAATGAACATCTTGTCGCCACCAAGATAGCGACAGAATGTGCATCGCATTCCTCTTCTCAATGGATAGAGATCAAGTTGGACCTAGTATGCATGGAAAAATAGACCACCCTATAGAAACAAAGACTGACAGACTCTGAAAAGCATGGATCAGGCACAAAATAGCTCATATATGTATGTAGTACTTAAAAGAACCCAGAAATTCAAGAATAATGAGAATCAGCAGGGACTCACCAGATCGCGACGACCTCCCTGTCGCCTTCTTTATAATGAACCCTTGCACGTCGCGTTCTAACCTAGTGTATTAGAACTAAAAACAACAGTGAAATAAAACGAAAAAAAACACATAATCTAAAAGCAATACATACACATGGAGGCCTAGATAATGCAAGAAAAGATAGGGTCTGAAGAATAACTAGAACTAGCAAGACTCACGTGATAGCGATGATCTCCCTGTCGCCTTATGTATCGCAACCTCCTTCACGTCGCATTCTCACCCAGTGCAGTAGAGCTCAAAACAACAATGAAATAAAATAATAAAACACATGGAATATTAAAGACAACCACATGGAGGACTGAACAAGGCAGAAAAAGATATAGACAAGCACGATAGGCACTAGAGGTCCCACCATGATCGCAAAATGTGTAATCACGGGAATTGATCCCCAAATAGATGAATAAAGTACAAAGAATATAAGGAAAAAGACCATGATCGCCACAAAAGTAGCTACAAGAGATGATAATATGAAGAGACAGTGCTAACTACCATGGAAATAGAGAAAAAGTGTAGAAGGAACTAGGTTCACTGAACGCGACAAGGATCTCATCGCTTTCTTTAATGCGACTAGATTGGTGTCACCTTCTGCAATAGAAGAGGGAGACTGTGGTTCTTGTTCTTCCTGCTCCTCAGGTCCTTGTGCTGTGCTGTCTTTTCCAACCTGCAAGAAAACATTAAAACAAGAGAAAACCCATTAGAAACTTGTTTCGTGGAGTATCAATTTCAAAATATATGAAAACACATACAATATGGAGGGAACTCACATGGCGGCGTTGTTTTAACCCCTTCAGGTGCTTAAAACAGATGTGTGGGATAGGATCTAATGAGAAACTATGAAAAGAAAGAGATCTAAACATGCATGTATGAAGAAAATTGAAAGAAAAGCATGAACAACATGAGAGGGAAAGAATGAAGGGGAAGAAAATAGCCTGGTGGGCACTTCCTGGTCGTCTGGAGGCTGAAGTGTCTTTTGGAGATTCGTAGCACTCTGGGAGAGGAAGAAGCAAACGCCAAGAGTTCTCAAAACTGTGCCCTATGGACACTTTTATAGGCCATTAATCTTGATTACACAACAACTTAAACGAAGGTTAGAGTTAGAGGAAATGAAACAGCAAACGCACAGAACACAACCACATGACACAAGGATTTTATCCTGGTTCGGAACTCCTATCCACAGGAGACCTACGTCCAGTCCCTGAGCAATACCTCAGGATATCACTATCAAGGGTACTATCCCCCTCACGAATCCTTACACTCAGCCTCAACTAGTCTTCCTTCAACCTGAAGGGAATACAACCACCCTGGATACCACCAGGTCTTCCTTCACACAGAAGGGAATAAAACAAATAAGAGTAAGCACAAGAACAGGCTTTAGGAACTAGCTCAATCAGCTACGATCTGAAGCAAACAAGCCTTGAGAGAGAAAGGATTTTGACACTGGTTTCTCTCAGAGACTTCACTGGCTCTCACAGGAATTTCTCTTTGAACACAGAGAGCTAAAGAGCTGAGATCTATATGAATGGAGTGCCTCGCTCTTGTTTGAACTACTAAAGACTTGAAGGATTGCTATTCTCTTTCTCTGAATATTGTTTTCTTCGAAAAAGGTATGTTCTCAATCTTGAAGTCTTGTATTTAAGCTTCTACTTGAAATTTGAACGTTAAGAACCGTTGTCTCTCATTCTGGTGTACGTTAGACTGGTCTGATAGGAAGCTTCTGATCTTCAGTCTTTTATCTTTTAGTACACGCCAAAGAATTGTTTTGATATCTTATATCATTTGAGTCCAACGTTGTACAGATAAATCTTGTCAGGTATCTGCAAGCATGTCAACAATAAATAGGAGACAGCTAGGGCTGTCGTTGATCGTTACTCACAGTTGGAAAAGATATTGCTAGTTTTAGCAAAGCTCCTTTCTATCAAAATAAAGATGTAGACAGCATAGCACAATGTGGAAGATATCGTCTGCATGCATGAGAGATACGTTCAGAGTGCATTGAATGCATAGCAGTCAAACAGACGAGATACGACTTTGACTATTTAACGCATAAAAGAGTATTGATATAACAATGAAATCGATATGAACAAAGCCATGCCTTTATGACTTATGAAATTGTTATAAGTTGATAGGCAAATCGTTATGACAGAGAAGTATTTAATTATAATAATGAAATCGTTATAAGCACTTATGAAATCGTTGTGCAAGACAAATCGTTATGAGATGCAAATTGTTATTTTCTGAAGAAATCGATATGAAACACTTAACAAATCGTTATGAGATGCAAATCGTTATGTTTCTGAAGAAATCGATATGAAACACTTAACAAATCGTTATGAGATGCAAATCGTTATGTTTCTGAAGAAATCGATATGAAACACTTAACAAATCGTTATGAAATGCAAATCGTTATGTTTCTGAAGAAATCGATATGAACACTTAACAAATCGTTATGAGATGCAAATCGTTGTGTTTCTGAAGAAATTGATATGAAACACTTAACAAATCGTTATGAGATGCAAATCATTATGTTTCTGAAGAAATCGTTACGACGACTTATGGAGTCGTTGTCACGAGCAAGTCGTTATGAGCTTCAAGGGAAGTCGTTATGATAACTTACAGAATCGTTACGGCGAGCAAGTCGTTGCGAGTTCTAAAGAAGTCGTTATGACAACTTAAGAAATCGTTGCGATGAGCAAATCATTATGAGGTCTTAAGACAACTTAAGATATCGTTACGGTGTAAGAAGAAGTCGATGCAATGACTTGGAAAAAATATGAAGTGAGAGTTTTACCTGATTGTCTTGAACTTCCTTTTATTTTTATTTCCTGTCCTCAAGGCTCAAGTAATTCATTAGTATTGTTTTGTTAATCATCAAAATTTATATATAAATAAGTAAGTAATTTACATGGGAAAAGTTTGGTCTTCAATCTCTCCCTTTTTGATGATGACAAAATATACTAAATAGCATAAATAAACAGACATGTTTTTCAGAGTTGCTTTAGTTTTCTCCCCCTTTTTGTCAAGAAGCAAAAAAAATTCTATGAGACAAAGAAGAGAGAAAGCTTGGGATTAATTAGGAGTAAGATAATACAATGGAGACAAGAGAGAGGCATGCTGAGAAATGACAGCCCATGCCTTGATCTCCATATCTTCAAAAGTCTGGTGGAAAACACCAGGAGCAACAGAGAAGGAAGAACCCATGGCTGGAGAGATCCTCTGAATGTTAGCTGCCGCTGCTCTTCCAGGATCTTCATACTGATCTCTGTCCAGTATGAATCTGAAGTAGGTGCTCTTTCCAAAACTGGCACGATGGAGAAATCTATCCAGAGAGATTGGATAGAAATGCTTCTGATTAAGAAGATCCTTCTTTAAGGCATAGAAGGCAGTATATATGGCTGCCCACTGAACATAGATCTCTTGAATGGGATTTATGGAGTTGAGATCCATGAAGGCTTCGGCTGATAGAATAGGTTTAGCTTGACGAATCAAGGAACTGTTGATGGCTTGCAACTGAAGATGGGGTTCCTTGTAGAGCGATTCCCATACGGTGGGAGAAAGCCTCTCACACTCAGAAATGAGTGGAGCCAAAAACTTGGGAGGAAATACGGCCAAAGTGGTATTCTCTGAAAATAAACCGCAAAAAGGAAGGCATTCTACCTGCTTGGCTGACATTCTGCCCATCTGCTTAGCAAACATATCAAAGGCATGGGAGCCTGCATCTGAGTCAAACACTAAGGAGTGTAGCTTCGGCAGAAGAACTGAATCGTCAGGTTTGAGGTTTGCAAAATCCACTGTGAGTGGAAGATTTAATGGCTGTTCTGATCGCATCAGCACTATAGAGGAGTGAAATTGGCTGAACTGAATTTCAGGCATCTTGTTCAGGTAGCAGAAATCATTGTTACAACTGAAAATTCTTGCTATCCTGATCTCTTTCAGAATGAAAGGCCCCCAAGAGGTCTTATGCCGAAGAACGAACCACTCAGAAAGAGTGAGTGGGTGATCTCTATGAGTGGGTCTCTGTACGGGCAGTCAAGTATTTAGAGTACTGAGGCTTGTTGCCTTGACACTGGCCCCACTGCTCTTCAGTCTTGAACTCAGTCCCCTCATAGATTTGGATTTTGAGGGGGGTGAGCTGGCAAAGAGGAAGAACAATGTTTAGATGCTCAGAGAGGTTGAGGAAGGGAATCCATAGATAGTGGAAAGGATACATTTTTGAAGGTATTCCTTATAGATGGATCTTCTCTGAGGTTCAAGGGTAAGAGAGTATCAAAGAGGAGGAAATAAGGGTGTGGAAAGGATGCTGACAGAGGATGAATGTTTCCACTTTTTCTTGGCAGGACTGGGAGGATCAGTCCTGTGAACATGAGTGGCAGTGGATAGTATGGAGATGAGGGTACTTCTCTAAAAGTCATCCGGAATATTAGTGTCAAAGTCACTGTGAATTGAGGTGATTCTGGAATGAAAGTGACAGAAGAGGGAGAGTAGGAGGATAGAAGAGATGTTTGGGATTGAAGGATGAAGATGGGTGAATGGAGTAGTGTTAGTGAGAGGTGAAGATGGAGCTGGGGTTTGAGAGGAAGTGGGAGAGAAGGAAGGTTGAGATGGATTGATAGAGGATGAGGTTTGGGTGCGAGGCTTAGGGTGTTTGAAGGGTGGTGGAGCTGGAGGGGCTGTAGAAGAAGATGAAGGTGAGGAGGGGATTGGAGTTGCAAGAGTAGAAGTATCAGGGGCCTTGGTAGCTACAACTGGCTCTTTCCCTTTCGCTTGACCTTCGCTGACAACTGCAGACGGCCCAGATGGCCCAACTTCCTGATGAGACGGTCCTGATGACCTGAAGCTTGAACTGATGGCCCAGATGGCCGAGGAACAGCTGCTGGTCTGCTCTGAGTAGCAGAAGGAGAAAGTCCACCTGTCCTGGGAATTGCTGATAGCATGGTCTTCATGACTAACAATTCCTTGTTGAACCATCTCATAGCATTTCGGACTGAAGACAGTTCAGAAGTGGCTGCAGCTTGACTGGCAAGAATCCCTTGGACACTGGACTGAACTGATGATAAAATATCTCCTTGAGCCTTAGAATTTCCATAGCAGGCTTCAAATTTACTTTCCGATGGCTCTTTCCTTGTCTTCTGTGAACCACTCTCTTGATTGTCTGACGTATAGGTTCTTCAAAAGCACCATGACCTGTACTAGGTCTTCATTTACAGGGGCATTTTCAATGGGCTCCCCCTGTGATGGTGCTTTTCCATTACCAAGCTCTTGCTCCCCCTGAATAGGAGCAGATTTAACAAATTTTCTTGCTCCCCCGAGTGGGAGCTTGTTCCAAACCAATGTCCTCACTGTGGCCTTCTACCACTGATTCTGACAATTGAGGCTCACTTCCAATTGGCTCCACTTGGCTAGGAGCTTCCTCCATTTCAATGTGACCTCGGCCATTGAAGTAGAACTTGAGACACACTTGCAATTTGCTCCCCCTCAGTAGGAGCTTCTTCCATTATACTTCCTCTTGCGCGAACTGTTGGCTCCTTAGAAAAAATATTATCTTCATTGGATCTTTCAATATGGCCTGGTGCATAGCTTCTGTCTCTGTAAGTCCACCACCTTCTTGAAGTGACTGAGGTGGAAGGTACGGAGTCCAACACCTCTCTTAGAACAGAGGCAACTCTGGAGGTGGGCAAAGGATCTGCACACCGGCTACTGCTTCTCCCGTTGGAGCTGCTGATGATTCAACTGCTACTAATTCTGCGCTTCCTCTGAATTCTGAGTTCTCCGATGTTGGCCTCTCCCTCTGCTACAGAGGTCTTGGTCCGTATCCATTCTGCACTGAGAATCCACTTTTCTTTAGGTACCTTATAGACTGGCCCATCTTTTCCACAACTGCCCCAGCTAGATTTACTCCAAAATGTTTAAATATCTTGGTAAGTAGATGAGCATAGGGCAATGAAACATTCAACTTGCTCTTTGTATCCCAGATTTGATCATGGGCAAACTTCATTCTCTCCAACATGATTCGGCCATGTTAATCTCCTTTTGCTGGATTACCCAAAACATCATATCCGAATTAGCCCTAGTACAAGTTGAGAAGGTGGCACTGCGGGGGACTATGATTTGGCAGATAATAAAATGAAGTAAACGGTTGAATGCAGTCATCTGATTGATATCCAATTTCCCGTCTCTCAACCTGAAACCTGGACCTATAATGCCAAGACCCTTGCTTGATCGTTCACTGTGTGAACCCCACTGTGTCTAGAAGTCTTCACCCCAAACAGCAAGTGCAAAAGCTCATGATCTACTTTAATTTTGATACCCTTTACAGATGAGACAAGGGACCCATCCGCCTCTGACCTTAGACAAACATAAAAGGCTTTCACCAGGTCGGGATAGCTTACCTCGGGTGAAGGTGGCAATATCCATCCACTGCATCCTTCTCAAAGTTTCTGCTATACTGTCATGCCATTCTTCTCTAGATTAGTACATCCACTGCTTTATTTCCGCAAACCTTCGTCTTGACGAATGTAAACCTTTCCTGCTGCTCAGGGGACAAATACTCAGCACTGTAGCCCCCTACACTTCCGGAGATCACTGGAGCGGCCATGTGTAGAGTGGAGAAAAGTTCTGGGAGAGGAGATGATGGAAGGGATGGAAGCCCTCAAGGGATTCTTCGCGGGAAGAAGAGAAGGCTTCAAATCTTGCAGAGAGTCGATGCCGGAATCGTTAGGGCATCGGCTTTGGGCGAACAGATAAAGGAGAAGGAAGGGTAAAGGTGGGAGAAGAGTCGTTCCCACAACAATTTGACTAATTAATAGTACTTTATCGAAAAAGGATGTGCCAAAAAGGGTGACGACAGAAAGCGACAAAAGGGTTTGACGGGTCAAACTACTTTTTAACACAATGGCGGTCAAATAAAGTAAATAAGCTGAGTTTTGCTTAATGCCAGATAGAGAAATTTCATTATACTCTGAAAAAAAATTTTTATGCCAATTTAATACAGAAATCTTTTCACAAATTGCACATCCCTAATTCCCTTCTAAGAGATGTAAATCTCTCTTCAGGTAGGGCTTTTGTGAAGATATCTGCCAATTGACCATTTGTATCTATAAAAGAAATTTCTAAGTTACCACTAGCTACATGATCTCGAATGAAATGATATCTACCTCAATGTGTTTAGTCCTTGAGTGTTGCACTGGGTTTTGGTGAGGTTGATGGCACTTGTATTATCACACAGTAGTGGAATTGACTTGATATGAATGCCGAAATCCTCAAGTTGTTGCTTTATCCATAGGAGTGTGTACAGCAACTTCCAGCAGCAACATATTCAACTTCAGCTGTTGATAGAGCTACTGAGTTTTGTTTCTTGGAAGACCAAGATATCAGACAACCTGCAAGAAATTGACACCACCACTGGTGCTTTTCTATCTACTTGCATCCAGCATAGTCAGCATCAGAATATCCTACTAATTTATTTCACAAGATTTGGATACCAAAGACCTAAATCATGAGTTCTAGCTAAATATCTAAATATTCTTTTCATAGAAATTAAATGAGACTCTCTAGGGTCTGCTTGATATCTAGCACACATGCATACACTAAATAAAATGTCTGGTCTACTTGCTGTTAAGTAAAGTAATGACCTATCATACCTCTATAGTTCTTTGATCTACCTTTTTACCATTTTGATCACTGTCCATTCTGGTTGATGTGCTCATTGCGTTGACAGTGACTTCGCACCTTCAAATCAAATTTCTTAACAGTTTGGTGTACTTGGCTTGACAGATGTGGGTGCCTTCCTTCCCTTGGTGATTGCAATCCAAGGAAGTAGTTTAGCTATCCCATCATACTCATTCAAATTCTCCCTGCATAAGCTTTTCAAAGTACTTGCAAAGAGATCATCAGTAGATCCAAAAATAATATCATCTACATATATTTTGCACAAGTAGTATATGTTGACTTTTGATTTTATAAATAATGTACTATCTACTTGACCTCTAGTGAAACCATGTCTAATAAGAAAGTACTGAGCCTTCATACCAGGCTCTAGGTGCTTGCTTTAAACCATATAAAGCCTTTGGAGTTTAAATACATGATTTGGAAATTCGGTGTCATCAAAACCTGGAGGTTGTTCAAACATACACCTTCCTGTGATAAACCATTTAAAAGGCAGATTTGACATCCATTTGAATCAATTTTAAATGTAATGCAGATGCATAAGCAAGTAAGATTCTAATAGCCTCAAGTCTAGCCACAGGTGTATAGGTTTCATCGAAATCTATGCCTTCTTCTTGGGAATAGCCTTGAGCTAACAGTATGGCCTTGTTTCTTAAGATTACTCCAGACTCATCCAGTTTATTTTGAACACCCACTTGGTGCCATAACTGAATGATTGGATGGTCTAGGAACAAGTGTGACCATACTTGGTTTCTCTTGAACTGATTTAGTTCATCTTGCATGGCTATTATCCAAGATTCACAGTTAAAGCTTCATTGATGTTTGGGCTCTATTTGAGAAACAAAAGCTAAATAATCACAAGGAATTACATTACCTCTGTTCTTACCCCTACAGATGGATCACCAATAATGTTCTCAAGAGGGTGATCTTCTTATGTCTCCATTCTTTTGGAAGATTTTCATGTTGAATTTTAGTTTGTTGCAGTTCTTCTAGAGGTGGATCTTCCTTGTCCTCAATTGAGGTATCTTTAATTTTTGGATAAGTCATCTGCATCATCAATGTCACTAATTTCTTCCTTTTTCAAGGAAGGGTTAGATTAATCAAAAATAACATTGCACAGTTTGTTCAATTAATAATGAGCGTTATTGAAACTCTATAACCTTTGGGTTTAGAAGTGTACCCCATAAAGATGCCTTCATCGATTTGGCATCTAACTTACCAATGTCCCTTTCCATTGTTGTGGATGAAGCAAGGGACATCCAAATATTTTGAAGTGACTGATCTTAGGTTTCTTTCCTTTGTAGAGTTCATAAGCAGTCTTCTTCAGAATTGGCCTGATCATTACCCTATAATGATGTAGCTTGCAGTGTGATGGCTCGGCCCAAAAATATCTTGGCAAGTCATATTCTGATAACATGTTCTTGCCATATCCAAAAGTGTTCTATTTTTCCTCTCAGCAATTCCATTCTGTTGAGGTGTCCTTGTGCTGAGAAGTTGTGCTCAATTCCTTGATCATCACAGAAACTGGCAAACTTTTCATTTTGAAATTCACCACCATGATCTGATCGGATAGAATAATGGCGAACTTCTGATCTTTCTGAACTTTCTTGCTGAAGCTGACAAAATTATCAAAGGTGTCATCTTTGTGCTCTAGAAAGGATACCCAAGTAAATCTTGAGTAATCATCAACTATGACAAATCCAAAATTCTTTTCCCCAAGACTGGTAGTCCTCATTGGCCCAAATAGATCCGTGAAGAAGTTCTAACGGCTTTGAGGTGGTTACTATTGTCTTTGATTTGAAGAGTTCTGGTGTGTGTGCTTCCTTTTGCACAAGGTCTGCAGATGCTATCCATTTTTGTGTTGACCTTTGGCAGTCCTTCCACTAGATTTCTTTTCTGAGCTTGTTCAATCCATCCAACTGCAGTGGCCCAGTCTTCTGTGCCACAGCTCAGTTGATTGATCTTTGCTGGCTGCCAAATAGACATCTTGATCCTTGAGTTCCTCAAGATAGAGTACATACAAATTCTTTCTCTATATGCTTCAAAGATGACTACTCCATCTTTAATATGCTGCATTTTGATTCTTGGAACTGAATCTGATGGCCTTTGTCACACAAACTGGCTGATGTAATGAGATTGTGCTTTAATCCTTTGACCAGCAAAACATCTTCAATAATGATTCCTTTGTTGGTCACGGACCCACTTCCTATCACTGTGCCTTTTCCATTATCTCCATAGGTAACTGTTCCTCTTCAGCTTGGAGTGACAAAGAACTTTTGGTTTCCTGACATGTGTCTTGAGCATCCACTATCCAAGTACCATTGGATGCTCTTGAGTTTCCTGAAATTAAACATTAAGTTTTAGGTACC